>CM065638.1:58885947-59518118 GCA_033220585.1 Dipteronia sinensis | reverse complement strand
TGCAAGGTCTCTCTATACTTTCAAAATCATGCGAGTTTACCTGTAATAAGGCTAAACCTAAAGGAAGAATGAATGGGCTTCACCCTTGTATATACTTATTGCAACGGATAATGTGGATCTTGCAGGCACGAAAAGTATGTGACGCAGTACAGGGCAATTTTTGTTGTTAACTGCAAGATTGGAAATGGTCAAGTACGAGAAATCAGTGCAAAGCCCAAAAAGGGAAAAAGAAGAAGGGAATCTAGTGAGAGTGAAGAAGCCACTGCTGTTGCCGAAACATGCAAGCCAGTCTGCTGCTGCATTTGCTCAACCAATGTAGGCATCATCGATGAGGATGAGGTTTATCATTTCTTTAATGTTCTCCCAAGTGAGTCTTGACCTGCTGTGCTTACTCTCTTCTTTTTAGCTGTGCACAAGATTAGTTTTCTGCTTCCACTTTTTGTACACTAAGAAGGAAGTTTATAGTTGCTTACAAAGATTTCATCTTTCCGACCTAGATAATTTCTATATTTTATTTTTAAAAAAAATATTAGAAAGGAAAATTTTGTACCTTCATCTCCACCTCAGTATTTTGCACATTTTTTTGAAACTTCTATACATGAGATGATTTTGTTGGATGGTTATCGTATATGTGTAATGTTGTAGCTCCTTTTTTTAAGCCAAGATATGTTTCTTTTGGTTTTGATATTATGGTTGATCAATTTGTGTGATACGAACATCATTCGTTATCATTACATTCATAAGACCATCATCATATGTAAGTTAGTCTTATAACTAACTTGATAAGGTATATTTTTCAATAATTTCCTCAATAAATTAGATTAAGATTCGAAAAGGGGCAATCGTTTTTAGACTCATTTATATTCATTCTCAAGATTAGGGATTTTTTTTTTTAATCGAATGATTGAATAGGCAATAGTCACAGATCTTACTGAATACTAAATAGAGACTACAAGTTAAAATATGAATGAGATGTTTGTCTTCCTTCTTTTTTCGAGGGAATAAATATCGATATTAGGTTTTCGAATTTATGGAAATATTGGGATAATATCGATATCGGTTGGATATTACATACAATTTTGAAAACAACAATGGAATAATGGATATTTGCTTTTAGAGTTTGAATTTTTTTCCTAAAACTTTAGGATAAAATAAAATAACTAATAATCAAATAATTACTTTTGATAATAAATTAACACAGTTATGATAAATATATATATATATATATTATGTATATACCATGCAACTGTGATAAATATAATTTTTCTTTAAAAATAAATATTTAATGGAATAATTTTTGTATAGTCATTATAAAGAAAATTAAATATTCAATGGTTTGTATGAATCTTGAAATTTAATATCAAAATGAATTCATTGGTGGTTCAAAGATGTAAGTTACATTTCAATCTTGAAATTATTTTCCAAAGAAAGTGAATTGGGTTTTTTTAGCAAATCTCTAGCCAGAAAAATGCAAGTGTAATATAAATGCAAATTATATCAAATGATAATGACAAGTAATTAAAGGAGAATAGGAGATAATGGATAAGGTGAAAATGAAATGAAAAGTAATTAAAGGAGATAATGGACTAAGAGGGTGAATTTGTAGTGGTTCTGGATTGGGGCTTCCCCAAGAATATATAGAAGTAGGCCCAACCCAAAATTAAATTTAGAAGAGTATTATTATCCCCAAGCTTTGATGAATTCTTTTATAACAAAACATTTTATAAGACTGAATAAATACATTAGATGATTGTTATATACTTATATGCTAGGGAGAGCAACAAAACAATAAATGTAAATAATAATAATTAATTAACGTGTAATGGCAGAGATGTAATTGTGTGATTATGAAAAAGAAGGGTAGAATAGTCATCGTAGGCAGAGATGATCAAGTGTAATAAAGAAAAGTGAGGTGTCAAATGGTAATTGGTGTATATAGAAAGAAATCTGTTAGCGTCAGCATTATATATAATATATCTCCATAGGCAGTTGTCGCTTTCGTCGATAATTCCAAAAACAGATAGGGTGGCCTCCACCTGTCTCACATCTTGACAACCTATACCTTCCTATATCACATTCACATTACTATTACTTATTATTATCACTTTTTTACATTACAAATCTATAGATATTTTTTTTTATTTTTTTGTCATTTCCATTTTTCTAAAATAATTTACAACTTCATGTCTGAAATTTATTGTCTTTTTACTTGTTCTGTCCAGAACCAAATTCTGTTATTAATTTCTGTTGTTTACATATAAATTTCAGAATCTCATATTACTCGTATTCGAAATGGTTAATAAATTATCAAACTAAACAAAGATCACATGTGAGGTTTTTTTTCCATACATTTTATAAAATTATATTAAAACATATTTTTTGTTATTTTTTACTAAAAAATAAAGTCTTTGATAAATTCCAAAATGAAAAAAAAATTACTAATTTCAGAATTTATATATATATTTATATAATGATTTATGTCAAGGAAAAAATCGATTAATTTCTATTGAGGTTTTACTAACATATATATATATATATATATATTAGTGTGTATATACATACAGTCATTTTCTTTTCAGTGTGTACTAATATAAATATCATCAGTGCATTGCATGTGAGCCATAGATTATGGATAAGTATAGACAAGTGCATACATAATGGGTCTAAGCAATTGAATCTAATGGTCCACATACAATACATTGATAAATAATCGGTAAGTATTGAGGTAAAAAATTTCATACATATATATATATATAGTCATTTTCTCCTTAGTGCGCACTGATATAACTTATATCAGTGCGTTGTATGTGGACCACTGATTATGGAGAAGTTTTGACAAATACATACACTTGAAGTCAAAATATGTAAATCAAATGATCAACATTCAACGCACTGATGAAGTTATATCAGTACTTACTGAGTTGAAAATTTATATATATATATATATATATATATATATATATATATATATAGGGTAGCTTTAAAGGATACCCCATTCAGATTTCCTGACTGGGACTGAGGTGGTTCTTAAACCCTTACCAGTCTCAACAGTCAACAATTTGACCACTTTCAATCCTTAGATTTAATGGGTCAGTTTAAGCTAGCCACGTAATAAATTTTTTATTGTTTTTTTAGGGTTAATTGCAATAACATCATGACGTTTTACAATATCACAGCTGTAATGTATTTTTCCTTTAATTAACAAGAATATACCCTTGACTAATTTGACCATAGTTATATTTAACAGACTTAACTATGGGAAGGGCATGAATGTTTTTTTTCCATAAAAAATATAAGTTTATTTATCATAGAACTAATAAATATTAAAAAAATCTTTACAAAATATTAAGGGCAATTACCAATTAGATCCTAGACTTTTTTTTAAATTCCAAGTTTTTTACGACTTTTATAAAAATGACCAAATTGGTCCTCACATTTTTTCCAAGTGTCAAATTAGTCCCTCTACTTTTAGAAGTGACCGAAATTGGTCCATTTAACTATTTAACGGTGTTAAATATAACAGTTGACTTTAACAATTTTAATTAAAGTACGTAAATACCATTTATTTATCATATTATAGCAAAATTATT
This sequence comes from Dipteronia sinensis, assembly GCA_033220585.1. NCBI lineage: Eukaryota > Viridiplantae > Streptophyta > Magnoliopsida > Sapindales > Sapindaceae > Dipteronia > Dipteronia sinensis. The sequence continues at coordinate 59,514,528 of CM065638.1, read as the reverse complement.
TTATCTTTTATATATTAAATTCACCATTATAATTACTACAAAATCCAAAAAATATTATTAACGAAACACCATTTATACCTTTTTTAATTAAAATTATCTAAAAATATTTTAGTAAGACAATATAAATTATACCCTTATTTTATAAACAAAGTTACCATTCATTCCTAATTTAGTCTTTTACCATTTTTATATAATTGTTTTTATTAATATTATACAATCACTGTGTTAAAATTTTTTTGCATGTGTTATTATTATATTATTTAGGAGTAAAATACAATTTTATCCCTACATAGTTAAAGTCGACTGACGGAATTTAGTTAGATGGACTAATTTGCCACTTGGGAAAAATGTCCATGACCTAATTGATAATTGCGCAAATATTAAAAATGGTAAAGAAAAAAAAGACACATATTGGAGATCGCACACCAGATACCTCATAGATATATGGCTCTATCTCATTGAACCATATATCCGGATCTCTCTAATGGAGATTTGGTCTCCAAAAGTGGAGGTCCTCACACTTTCCCTCTAGGCACCGACCACCACCGCCTACATCTCCCCTGCATAACCTAGTTATCACTCTCCTTCCATGCCGCTCCATCTCTGACGAAACCCCTCTTCTTTGTGTCCAATTGGAGCAGTGCTCTGTTATGTACTTTTTCGATCTTGGAAAATACATAAGGAGAATTTAGAAAAGATAGAAATAAGCAATAGAGATAGAGAGGATAATTGTCAATAATTCATTTCATCATGATCTCAATAATCACTTGCCATCAACTTTTATAGGCTGAGACTTTGAATGAGTTACACAGTTAAACAAAACAACTGACAACCTATCAACTAAGCAAAATAATAGGGACAGTGGGAAGTGGTGCCTGATTCTTTACAACCCACTTATCAGAAACAACGATGCCACTAATGCACAACCTGACAATTTAATTTATTCAATCTAACAAACTTAATTAATAATAATTGTTAATATGACCAGGTCTTCCCCACAATGCAGGACACTTGGATCATGCACATATCATTCCACCCCTCTCAAACTATCCTTGTCCGCAAGGATAAAATTTGAGGTCTCTCAGGATTTCGTTCATATTTGATTGGTTCTAGTGCGGAAAATCCTCTATCATAAAGAGTTGTGGCCCTTTGAACTTAGCCCGCCACTAGTGCCATTGTAAAGCGATGTCTTCCAAGTGGAGAGGGGCAAGTTGTACCTTATAGACGGCAATGGTTTTCTTAAAGTCGAAGTTTTGCTCAGACTTGTAAATCCAACTGGTTGAATTGTTTTCATGAAAAATCTCTTCATCGAATATCGATGGCAGATTGAAATCTACAAAAACTAGTTCTGACACATACGTATCATCAAAAAACACTGAGTTGTAGGAGGGAAATTGTGTTTGGGGGTTCATGGTAATTTTTTTTTTTTGGAGAAATATGGAAGGTAAATATTTAATGAGGAAGTTGTTTGTTGTGGTCTTTGGGTGTTGAGCCTATCACAGAGGTAGACTAAGGGGCTCTGATATCATTGTTACGTACTTTTCCGATCCTGGAAAATACATAAAGAGAATTTAAGATAGAGATAGTATTTCAGACTTAGAAATACATAAGAAGAATTAAGAGGAGAATTGGAGAGATACAATGAGACAATTTGGCTTAATATTCGATAATCTTCATTCAATTCAAATAAGGCTTTTTATAGGCTTACAATATCACTGACATCACTAACTCTAAAAGAAAGAAACAACAACAACTGACTTTGAAAACAGGGAAATAACTACCCATTAACCATTCAACTTAACATCCACTAACTAAGATTTAGGAGCACTAACAACAAGGCCCTAAAACAAAGGAAACATGCGACAACTAACTACTAACATATCCTAGACTTGGTCCACCCATCTGCCACGACTTTGTGCATGTTTTGCATGAGAGTACCTGCATGTGCCAATTCCACATGTGTATGCATGACTTGACTAATAGGCACATATCATTCCCCCACCGCTCAAATTATCCTTGTCTGCAAGGATAAATTCCAAATAAGTCTGCAAAGAGTTCCAACTCGCTGGATTCATCACAGTTAAGAGGGTCTCCCAATTTGGTTGATCGTATGTGCTTGAAATAAACATATTGTGCATCTTTGAAAATCCATCCATGTGAGTCATCGCCTCGAAAGTAGGGAATGATAACTTCAGATGGGTGTTACTGCGGTCCAGCATGGTGCGGAGGGTCGGGGAGGTTGATTGCGTGGTAAGGGAAATGTGTGACTCGTAAAAGCAATTCACATAAAAACAATCCACATAATGTGAATTGCTTTTATATGGGATTTTCTCAAATACATAATCATCAAATGTCGGTGGTTTATCAAAATTGATAAAATCCTCCACTGACACATTTGTATCATCAAAAAACACCGGAAGATAGGTGGCTAATTGTGTTTGAGAAAATGATAAAGATTGGAGTTCATCCCTAATGGTTTGGAGGATATTTTGGATTTGGACGAAGGTGGACTCGCGACGAGTTAGAACTTCACAGATCTGTTACGAAAATGTGTGTCCATGGGACCGAACCGCTCTAATACCATTGTTATGTACTTTTCCGATCCTAGAAAATACATAAGGAGAATTTAGAAAAGATAGAAAGAAGCAATAGAGATAGAGAGGATAATTGTCAATAATTCATTTCATCATGATCTCAATAATCACTTGCCATCAACTTTTATAGGCTGAGACTTTGAATGAGTTACACAGTTAAACAAAGCCACTGACAACTTATCAACTAAGCAAAATAATAGGGAAAGTGGTAAGTGTTGCCTGATTATTTGCAACTCACTTATCAGAAACAACGATGCCACTAAGGCACAACCTAACAATCTAATTTATTCAATCTAACATACTTAATTAATAATAACTGTTAATATGACCAGGTCTTCCCCACAAAGCATGACACTTGGATCATACACATATCAGCTCCATCCACCAGATTCTGATGGAGCCGCAACTCCATCTGTGTTTGTGTTTAATCCATCTCAGATGGATTTCTCACTCATGCGTTTTTTTTTCTAATTGAAAAACAAAAATGGTTTTTCTTTTTAGTTTTCTGTTGCTTGTAGGGATGGGCTTGGGGGCCCAATAGGGCAGGGGAGGGTCCCCCCACCCTCATTCATAAACCCTTCCCCCACCACGTCCCCCAAAACCCATTTGGGGGGATTAGGGGTGGGGGCGTTTTTGGGGGAGGTTACCCCTCCCCCACCATCAAACCTCATTTTCCCCATTTTTCCTATTTATTTTCATTTTCAATTCTAAATTCTAAATTTTCAATTTCCAATCCAAAAATCGGAATTCGAAATTTAGAATCCGGTCATTCCAATTTCTAGTTTGACTCTGTTAAAATATTTAATTCAAAAAGTAATCAAAATATTAGTTACAAAATATATAATTGGTTTTAAGAAATCCAAAATAAATACAAATATTTCTAATACTTCAAATTTAAAGTTTATATCTTCGATCAATACTCATGTACTAAGTACTAACTAGTAACTACTAACTCAGGTTAGTATTTTGATATATTATTTTTTTATTGTTAAAACTTTAGATATAAATTAAAATAAAATAATATATATTTGGGGGAAATTGGGGAATGGGTTTGAGGAAGGGTCCCCCCACCACCTCCCCCATTTATAAAATGGGGGCCAAGTTTGCCCCCACCCCCACCCCCAAAACCCCATGGTGGCCCATGGGGGATGGGGCCTCATGGGGAAACGCCCATCCCTATTTGCATGGGATTGAGATGAGGGAGTGGCGTTGAAGATAGAGTGTTGTGGGATGGATGTATATTTAACTATATGTAGAAAAAGGGAGATGGTAGGTTGAAGAAGAGAAGAATAGTGACAAAACTGTGAATACTTCTGAAAACAATTAAAATACTTTTGAAGAAGAAGAAGAATTGAATTGCTGGAATTTTTTGTCTTTTTTGGAATTCGATTGACGAAGATCTGGATGAGAAATGCGGATTGATTAAAAAAAACTGTGTTTTAGACTTACAAAATTTAGATTTTTTTTTATAATTAAAAATATAAGAATGCACACTATGGACATTTTAGTATTTTTAAAGTCGACTGTTAAAACTAACTGTTGAACACTAACGATAGGGGTTGTTCGTAAATTAAGGTCATATGTTGAATATTTTGCTCCAAAGGCAAAATAAAAGGTTGTTTTGTGCAATTAACCCTTTTTTAACACTAACCTAATAATGTTCTCCTGTCAATAAAGCCATTTTTTTCCTTTAAAAAAATTTAAAAAATAAAGCCATTTTATTTTCTTTTCTTATTAAAATATTTTATGGTTATCAAAATTGAAAAATCAAATAGAACATAAGATATATTTAAAACTTCGAATTGAATCCCTTTAAAATTTTTATTTTGATTGATTTGTGGTTATATATAATGGTTATATATAAACTCACGGATGTTTGTGTAATGTTTCCTAATTTTTTTAAATTAGTTTTTATATATATATATATATATATCTTATTTTAATTTCAAACTTCGATGAAATCATATCGATTTTTATGAATTTTTTTATAGATGATAAGTTTAATGAAATGTATCTATGAATAAAATTTTAAAAAAAATTCAAACATTATAACTATTTATCCCGATTTTATTAAATATAAAATTATCAAAAAAATTGGTGAAATATAGAAAAATATATTATACAATATTTATATATATATATATATATATATGGGATTGGTTACCTAATACCTACTAATATTAACTTGGTGCATTATATTTAGAATTGAACTGCGTACAACTAACAACATCATCCATTATTCATTACAATCTTATTCTAAATTGGAATATGTACACGGTAAAATTCATCATACATGGAAAAAAAATTATTTATTTTTTATCTGAATTGAACAAAAACTGCAAGAAAATACATACATGATACATCATCTTTGACTAGCTATAGAAGTCAATCCGCTCAATCATTCTCCTTTACCCTTGAAGCCCATTTAGCAACACCATGACTATGAGCAACATTATTATAACAACAAATTACACAAAACTTACCTGATTTTTAACATTTGACACACCAAAATAACAAACAATTAATGAAGTGCTAATTATGCTCGGGTTAACATATGTATAGTAAAGTTTCAAGCATAGTAGAAATATATCAAATGGCACCATTCAAGAATTTTACACTTTGTAAACATTTATCTATATACATGGAAGAGGTAACACATTAAGATTTTGGATATCAGAAGATATAATTTATTGAAGCTTAAAGTGCAAAAAAAAAAAAAAAAAAAAAAAGGCAAGTTCTAGTATTAAGTGTTTTATATTTTATAAACTAGTCTATGTTTACATACGTAAATGTCTTGGTTCAAATAATTTAGATTGGACTTTAATATCCACTAATTGTGTTTATTTTTTAATCCAAGTGTTCTTAGATCCCATCTAGATTTGTTGAGACTTAGATTTATTATTAGAGTCTTAGACATGAAAAACCAACCTATAATGATTAATGCACTATGGTCAATCATGGGTATAAATAAATTGTTTTGAAAGTATGGGGTCAAAACTGTAATTTTAAAGGTACCAAACTGATCTGTTTTCAAACTGTGTAAGCCAAACAGTAATTTTCTATCAGACCCAACTGTTATATCTTAAAAATTCTTGTTGATGAACTAAACGGAAATTCTAAAAGGGTTCAAAATTAAATAATTTAAAAGTATGTGGAATAAGCCGTAATTTACCTATCAAAGGTAACAAAAACAAAAGCAAAAAATTTACCTGTTTTGTCGAACCATTTTACCGGTTTGGCTTGTATTTTTGGCAAAACAAAACCGGTTTCGACAATTTTAAATTTGTAACAGCATAAACGACTAGTTTCTTTCCATCTAAGAATACTTAACCTAAGAATCTAACATCTTTCCATTGTGGCATCCCATGATGCGAAGATGTTGGCGAGTGTTGTTTTGGTTTTCTCTCTTTGTCCTTTTCTTCCCTCGCCCTTCTTAATTATTTCCATATCCATCGTTATTCTTATTGGAGTTCGGATTTTATAGAGAAATTACTTTTTTTTTTTTTAATTCATTGATATTTAATCATCACAAAACATTATGCGGTTAAGATTTGTGTGAAAGAGAGAATAGAAATACAAAGAGCCGAGTGTGCATGCATCACAATTGTTAACAACAACTTGATAATGGAAATTGCTTGTTGATGCGTTTCGTGAATGTATATATCATATTGATCGTTGAACTACATAAAATCTTATATATATTTCTTTATTATTATTTTTTCTTTATTTGATTGTTGTTGGTTTTGCATATTTTGTAACACCCCCGTAGAATTAAACCAAGTTATTATTAATAATTATCTTTCATTATCAGTTTATTGGATTTATCCTTTAGATAATTCCTATTTATCCTTTAGATAATTCCTATTTATCTTTTAGTTAGGATTATTAGAGTTTTTTTATTTCTTTGTTATTATCCGTTAGAGGTTTGATGTTATCAGGTTACCTCATCCCAGCTACTATAAATAGTTGGTATTATTTCAATGTAATACATCAATTTCAATAAACAGTTTCTTCGGTAAATTCTTGTGTGAGTGTGAGTTTTTACATTTGGTATCAGAGCCTGAGGCTTGTTGGGCAGTAGGGTAGGATTCAGGAGTTAAGAATCCAGGAGTGGTAGGCGGATTCAGGAGTTGAGGATTCAGGAGTTCGGAGCAGCAGCCAGTGCCGCCGGACAGACCTCCACACAACCCACGGCCGTCGGAAAGTGGTCTCACTTGCCGTCGCGAGTGGACTGTCACCGCCAGCACCAAAATCTTCAGAAGACGACCGGGAACAAAACCCAAGTGTCCGTTGACCAGATCCGACGAGTTTCCCGGTGCATCGGAGTGATCCAAGTTCGCGGTTGGCTTTTCCACCGCCTAAGATCCGTCGATCTTTGACCGTTGTTGACCAACAGATGTTGTTGGCCATCCCTTGCTTGACCGGAATAAGTCGTCGCCGGACCGAGGAAGTCGCCGGAATCGTGACTTGTTCGTGGACTAGAGGGACATCGTGAAGAAGTTGGAAGCTCTGTGGTGGTGGACGTCGTGAAGAAGAAGAACTGGACGAGGTGTGGTCAGTTAAAAAGTTGGTGCGTTTGACTTTTGATTTTGATAATTAACTGTTTGTTCACGTGGATTGTGTTTTGCTGTTGCTTTTGATTTTTTTGTGTTATATTATTATTATTATTGTTGGCAAATTACATTGCAATTTACAATGGCCACCCTTAACAATAATAATAATAACACAATACAACCACAAATACCAAAGTTTGACGGAAAAACCAATTTTGAGTATTGGAGGGTCCAGATGCAACTATTGTTTGAATACCAGGAGTTGTGGACTGTTGTTTCCGAGGGTATTATTGGGCCAGCAGATGCTGCAACAACTAGGAAGGATTTGAAAGCAAGGTTTTTCATTAACCAGTCGCTGGATCCGGTGATTTTTGAGAAAATCGCACATACAACATCAGCGAAACGGGCATGGGACATTCTGATGAACACCTACAAAGGAGTTGAAAAGGTGAAGAAAATTCGCTTGCAGACCATGCGTAGGCAGTTGGAGCTTCTCCAGATGAAGAAAACGGAGAAAGTGGCAGATTACTTCTCACGGACATTGGCACTTGTTAACCAGATGAAGTCCAATGGTGAGTCAATTTCAGATGTTCAGATCATGGAGAAGATTCTCCGAACACTGACCGAGAAGTTTGAGTGCAAGGTGACTGCCATCGAGGAGTCCAAAGATCTCGAGGCAATGACGTTAGATGAATTGATGGGCTCGCTCCAAGCCCATGAACAACGTCTGGATGATGTTGATGGTGATTTTTCGTCGTCACTATCAACGAACTTGTATCAAGTGAAAATAAGAACAGATAAGTATAATACCGCAAGAAAATAATAAATCAAGAGACACAAATACGTGGTAAAAACTCATTTTAACTGGAGAAAAATCCACGGGTTGTTGCTTGAGCAACAAAGTCAAATCCACTATGAAAAACTCAATTATAAAGTATCTCTCTCTGATTTCTCCTGCTAATTCTCCCGTCCCCCTGTTATGTTTCTTACAGGGGTATTTATACATGTTATTGCTAGGGTTTATGGTACTGCTAGGGTTTGGTATTGTGATACCCGTATTTTGTGTGATTTCCTAGTTCTAATTGAAGTCTGTCTCTTTCTGAAGTTTATCATGTTTCCTGTTTTGACTGAGTCCGAATCTGCGTCGGATTCCTCGCCCTTTATCTGCGGGAAATCTGTTTGCCTTTCAGTTGAACTCTGATAGTCGTATTGTTGCTTATTGTGGAGTTGCTTGCTGCTGATTCTGTCCATATGTTTGTGAAGTACTCGTCTTCATTATCTGATCCCGAGCATGACCGAGTATGCCCGAGCCGATTTCTTCGTCTGTGGTCGGGTTGCCTTGCTCTTTGCCGAGTAAATTCCCTTGGGGAATTTCTGCCATTTAACGCTTGACTTTTCTTGACTTTGCTTACGTGGCCCCTTACTGTAATGACGTGTCCTTAATGATGATTTTTACCTATAACAATACCCCCTTAAATATTTGAACCGAATGTATCCTGCTTACTCGGGATAAATATTTAACTCTTTCATGACTTGTTCTCGTTTATCGTCTTCTTCATCAATGTCGGATTTCAAATTCCTCGTTCGTTTCAAAACATTAATGGCGTGTCTTAATTACGCTTGCACGCGTTTGATTCTTTTCTTATTCGAAGATCTTTTGATGGTGACTGACTGTCTCTTCGACGGCTCGGTGCCTCTCTTTACTGCCACCTGTCTTCTTTTGTTTGGCCGTAGTACGTGGCATTTATGAGACGCGACCCTTCTGTTCGTGCCCGTACAGCTTACGTCATGATTCTTATCTCAATCTTTCCCGCTTCTCCTCACCTACCCTCTCTAGGGTTTCGTGTCTTGGGACCGGTTGCATACTTATATATAGAAGTATTGCTTCAAAGGGAAAACCCCTATTCTCTTTCAAGTTTTTACCATTACTTCCCAGATTTCTGCCATCGCTTCTCTGCCTGTAATCTCGTCCTGCGAAGATTTATTTCTTTCGGTTTCCAAACCTTTTCTCGACCTTCTCGAAGATCCTGCCGTACCTCACGTCTCTTCAATCCTTTAAGGTTAGTTCTCATGGATCCCTCTGCTAGACATCATCTTTTTACTGTTGCTATGATTGCCATTGAGCAAGGTGATACTTGTACTGCTACGGCTGTCCACAGGTTGCTTGGTGATCCAATTCCTGATCAGCCCCGATTTACAGACGCTGACGTCTCGTGACTCAACTTGTCTGGACTGCATCGTGAAGTTCCACCAGCTTCTTCCAGTTCGTCACAGCCTGAATCCTATCAGCCTGAGACCGATTCCAGTCCTGCTTCTGCTGCTTGTGATAATTCTCGGCCGTGGAAAAGAATGGGGAAGAAACAAAGCAATCGTGACATCAACAAAGGTTCCTTTGTTAGGGAAAGCCAAGTCGGGCCCCAAAGGGTAGTCGAAAAAGATATTGAGGTCGAGCATAGGGAGGCTTGTATCGTTTTCTCTCTCGAGAAAGTTTGCGCTTACGACGTTGAGCCAAATGTGGTCGGCCCCGAAGAAGTCACTAAATACACGAACCGTTTTGATCTGGACAGCAACACTATCTCATTAAACCCTGCTAACGGTCGGGCTGCGTGGAACCCCCCGCCCGGTCAAGTGGCGATTTACGGGGCGATGCTTTCCTGTGGGGTGACGCTTCCGCTTCAGTCCTTCATTACGTGGTTTTTGGCTGAAGCTCAGCTCGCCCCTGCTCAACTAACTCCGAACAGCTATCGGATCTTGATGTGCATGTGGCACATGTGGCATAGGATGGGACGACCACCCCCGACTCCTCGGGAAATTAGGCACTTCTATTCTTTGAGGCTTCTGGGAAAGACCGGGATTTACTTCCTGCTTTCAACTCAGCCAGAGAGTTGGGTCCCCAAGGACGTGAACGTGAAGAACATGGTGATGCCGACCGCTGATGAGAAGATAAAAGGGTTTGTTTGGGGCTTCCCCACCTCAAACAAGTTCTGGAAGAATAGTTGGTTCTTCGTGGGTGGAGACTGGGGACGGTCAATTTCTTTTGACATTGAGGGGGCTCAGATGACTCGCCGGGTACCTCGGTACTTCTACGCACCCCAGTGGAACCACATGACTTCGTCTTTTACGGATGAAGAACTCAAAACCATGGCTCGGGCGGCCTTCTGTCCCGTGGAAAAGAGGGGCAGACCTTACCTCTTCGATGAGAAGAAGATGATAACAACTCGCCTCTTCTCTCAACTTTCCGCACACCGGCGTCGCTGTAAGTTCTCTATTTCTGCCTTGCTATTTACCTTCTTTATCTATCTGGCTTTCAGCTTCCTAAAAAAAATTTTTTTTTTTTTTTTTTAAGTGTACGACATAGATGTAGTGTACGATGCCCAAGCCCGCCAAATGAAAGGCATTGTGGAGGTGAGCCGGAGGGAAGTTAAACGTCAACGGGATACGGGGATAGCCCCTCCTCAAGGTGACTCCGATGGGAGTTCTTCCGAGGACATTCCCGATGGGGGTGCTGGCAACATGCCGGATTATATGCCTGAGGAAACTCAGAATCAAGAGTTGGCCGCCCATGCAGCTGATGAAGGCAATCAAGCAGGTCTTTCGACAAAGGGGAAGGAGAAGGTTGGGGAGTCTTCCGAACCAGCTACCTTCTCCTGCGGAACTAGATCTCCTCGGCCTACTGTAGTCGAGTCGAGTACCACTTCCCCGGATGCGGAAAATTGCCAGGGAGCATCCGGACGTGACAGTTCCAGAGATTCTGATTTCTACCGAACTGAACACTGCGCCGTCTGGAAGTGGTACTGAAATGGGGCGTTCCGATCCGGATTTTGAGGACCTCACAGCAGACCTGAATACCCGTGGGAGGCAACCCAGAAAAAGAAAAGCCTCGTTCTCACCTGGCCGTCCAGCCCCCAAGATTCCTCGAGTAGTTGCTTTCGTCGAGTCATCCTCAGATGAGGAGGGGGCAGCGGAGGCTGCTGAGAATGAGAGAACAATAGAGAACTCTCCTCCACGGGATCAGATGAGGGACGAACCTGGCATCCCCCTTAGTTCCCCTCAGGCAATACCTACTGCTGGGTTCCCCGAAGCTAATCTTGGCGATCCTGACCCTTCAACCCAGTCTAGCGTACCTACCCCCGAGACCATGTCGAAGGCTATGGCTTCGGGCCAAGCATATATAGGGGAGGATCGTTGGAGCGATCTCAGGGTCGGTTCGTTATCTGATCGGCTCTGCCATTTCTTCAACAGCGCTTCTTATGTGAGTAACTCTTAGACTTTCATATTTATCTCTTTTATTGCTACTTCATTTTTGTCACTTGTTATTGGCTCGTTGCAGATGGTAGCCGAGATGACTGAAGTCTGCCAGACTAGTGATGGTCAGACGGAGAAAATAAGGAGGCTTGAAGCCCAGTTGAAGGAGAGTGAAGATCGCCGTGCTCGGGCCGAACTGGCTTGTCAGGAAGGGACCAGGTCGGGTCAGGTGCTTCTAGACCAGTGCTTAGCTCATCAACTAGAGGCTGAACAGAAAGCATCTTTCGCTTCTGAAGAGGCCCAAACCTTAAAAGACCAGTTGTTATCTACTCAGGAGGATCTACTCCAGGCCGAGCAGACAGCTGAAGATGTAAAATCCTTCTACGAGCGCCGGATTCAGGACTTGGAACGTCAAGCCTTGACGGTCAAGTCCCTGTCGAAGGAAGCTAGGCTGGAGTTGGAGATTCAGGGGGTCGATCGCTTCAAAAGATCTCCAGCCTATGATGCTTTACTTCTCCGGGAATTTCAGAGGGGAATGGTCTCGGCCGGAGAATTTTTCAAGAAGAAGAACAGAGCAACTGATCGGGCCAGGGCCAACTGGAACCTCTCGGTCAAAAAGCATGTGGATGCTTCTCTGGAATCTCTTCGGCTCCAGATGAAGACGTGGCGAGCATATTGTAGAAGTAAGGGAAAATAGCCACATCCCATGCACCTGGAAGTTCCCACTGCTGATTCCTTCTCAACTTTCCATGCTTGTGAGAAAGTGGGGATCGACGGTGAGGCTTCTGACGTTGGGCCCGTTCCCGGGGTAGATTATAGCGCTTGGATAGATGACGACGCCCTGGAAGATGTGATTGTCTGGCCTTCTGATGACAGCCTCCTGAGTGAGTACGTGATGGAACCGGACCCGAGCATTGGTGGAAGTAGTTCTCAACCGCCGGCATCTTGTTGATTAATTTTCTTTCTTTTTCTTTTTTGTAACAATTGTTTTTTGTAACAACCATTGTATATTCTTTCGCTCATATATATAAGAAATCTATTCACTATTCTGTCTGTCCAGTTCCCTGCATGATAAACGTATAAACAAAAAAAACAAATGAAGCATAATTTGTTCGGTCACCTATACTCGGCTCATAGATCTTAAGAATTTTTGGAACTCTTAATTTCAACCAAGTACTTGGCGACTGCCAAAGTTAACCGAGTATCTTATTCAACTGGCAACTCATTTATTAAGCCGAGTATCTCATTAAACTAGCCGTTGATTTATTGGACCAAGTATCTTATTTAACTGGCAACTTTTTTAAGCCGAGTATCTTATTTAACTGGCAATTAATTTCTCCGATCTTGTGAAGATCGTTTTACCCTAACGTTTCGTCGAGGCTCACCACAACCATACGTCAAGGTCCTTACACAAGTCACCTAGGACGTCTCCCGGTTTTGTCTGTGTAAGGTTTCGTCGAATCGTTGGCGGTTATGTTGACCAGCCAACACGACTGCGCATCTCACCAGTCTTCCTGGCGGCGCTCCGAGCAATTTTCCAGTTATCCTGGTGCCTCGGTTTTGCCTTTTGGTCAAGAAGTGCGTTTGCACTGCTTAAACCAGGCGGGCGTGCTATTTCAGCTTCTCAGCCCTTCAAGAACTACTTGTCCGCTCTCCCGCGGCCTCATAGCGCATGATTATTTTTGAACGAGATTTACTCGGATCGGTTTGTTTTAGGTGACTAAATTTAGTCTGCTTGTTTTCGGACGAGGTGGCCACTGTTGTTTTTGCCTTATTTGAACATTCTTTATCGTGGATTTCATCGTCTTCAATGAATAACCTCTTTATTAGCAAACGAACTTTATTAGATAACAATAAGAATTAGAAACCTCTTAACATGACTATAATTTAGTTAAAGTAAGGCTAAAATAACATTAAACATGAACGAGCTTGTCAGGGGTAGAAAATCTTGAGATACTGAGCGTTGCATGGTCAGGGTACTAAGCTGCTTTCTGGGTGAGCTATCAGGTAGGCTCCGTGCCCTGCAACTCCCTTGATGATATACGGGTCTTCCCATTTGTCAGCGAGAGATCCTGCCGACTTGTCCATAGTGTTCGGGGACACCCTTCTTAGCACTAAATCTCCGAGATGGAATCTACGCACACGAACATGGGAATTATAGTACCTTGCAGCCCTCTGCTAATACGCTGCATTTCTCACTTGAGCTGCATCCCTGATTTCTTCAAGCTCGTCAAAGTTCCGCTGCAACATGTTGACGTTGTGCTCGGGGCTGTATAGTTGTACCCTGGGTGACGTAAAGGTTGTTTCCGCCGAGATTACAGCCTCTGTTCCGAATGCTAGTGCAAAAGGGGTCTCCCCTGTGGATGACCCGATAGTCGTTCGGTATGCCCATAGCACCTCTGGTAGTTTGTCTGCCCAACTGCCTTTCTTTGCTTCCAACTTTGCTTTCAGTGTGTGCTTGATCACTTTGTTCACAACTTCAGTTTGGCCATTGGTTTGAGGATGTGCAGGTGACGCATAGTAGTTTGCAATCTTGTACTCCTCGCACATTTCCCTGAACTTGCTATTGTCGAACTGAGTTCCCTTATCCGTTATAATGATGCTCGGGATTCCAAACCTATATATGATGTTCTTCCTGACAAAGCTAGTGGTGTTCACCTCTGTGATGTGCACCAATGCCTCTGCTTCTGCCCACTTGGTAAAGTAGTCTACTGCCACAATTGCGTACTTTGCTCCTCCCCTTGTTCCTGTGGGCATTGGACCAATCAGGTCGAGGCCCCACATGGCAAAAGGCCAAGGGGAAGTTAAGCTTCTGAGTAACTCTGGGGGTTGCCGAATGTCGTTTGCTATTCTTTGACATGTCTTGCAACTTTACGCGAATCGCTGTGCTTCAGCAAATAAAGTCGGCCAATAAAAACCTCGCCGAAGTACCTTGTGTGCTAGACTCTTACCCCCAGTGTGGTTTCCACACACCCCACTGTGAACATCTTTCAGAATCTTGTAGGTTTCTTCTCCGGCAACACATCTTTGTAACACCTTTGAGAACCCTCTTCTGTATAGTTCTCCCCTTAGAATTGTGTACCGAGTTGACCTGTACCTGATGCCTTTTGCCTCCACAGCATCCTCTGGTAATATGTTTCTCTCCAAATACTCTCTAAGCTGGGTCGTCCAATTACTTGGACCTGACCGAATTTCTGACACCATGACCTCTTCAGATTCTACCGTACTTGGTTTGGTCAGGTGCGCCACTGGTATTGCTTTCGACCTAATACTCGTGGTGGCTGAGGCTAATTTAGACAAAGCATCTGCTTTTTCGTTCTCCTCCCGAGGGATTTGAAGGATCATGTACGCCTTAAACTTTTTAAGCAAGCTCTTTGCAATGTCTAAGTAAGCTATCATATGCTCCTCCCTCGCCTGGTATTCATCCAGCACCTGGTTAACCACAACCTGGGAATCGCTGTATACCGCAAACTCATCTGCTCAAACCAACCAACAAAGCTTCATACTATGCTTGGTTATTAGTTGCTTTGAAGTCTAACCTCATGGCGCATTCCACAGTATCCCCTTCTGGTGTTGTTATGACTATTCCGGCCCCACTGCCATGGGTGTTCGACGATCCATCCACATGCAACTTCCATTGGAACTTACTCACTTGTTCGCCTTCTATCATCCTTTGTACTTCCATATCTGGCTCGGTGAACTCTGCTATGAAATCGGACACCGCTTGTCCCTTAACTGCAGCTTTTGGGGTATATTTGATGTCAAATTCACTTAACTCAACTGCCCACTTAGTCAATCTTCCCTACAGTTCTGGCTTTTGCAGGATGAGTTTCAGCGGGCAGTCGGTGTACACCTCTATTGAATGCGCTTGGAAGTACGGCCTTAGTTTTCTGGCTGCCGTGACCAAGGCGAGTGCAACCTTTTCGGCCGGTGAGTATCTAGTTTCTGCTGGCAGTAACGCCTTGCTGGTATAATATACCGGTTTTTACACTCCTTCCTCCATCCGAATCAACACCGAACTTGTCGCTACCTCTGTGACTGAGAGGTACAAGTACAACGTCTCCCCGACCACCGGCTTTGAGAGGATGGGTGCTCGCCCTAAATACTCTTTCAATTTCTGAAAGGCAGCTTCGCATTCTTCACTCCATTCAAGGCCTTTTCCTTTCTTTATTGCTCTGAAGAATGGGGCGCATTTGTCTGTCGACTTTGCTATGAATCGGTTAAGTGACGCAAGACATCCCGTTAGCCTCTGTACATCCCTCAACGTCCTCGGCGAAGCCATATCTTCCAACGCTTTGATCTTCTCGGGGTTCACCTCAATCCCTCTTTGATGTACCTGAAAACCAAGAAATCTCCCTGATGGCACTCCGAACACACATTTGCTCGGGTTAAGCTTCATTTTATATCTCCTCAGCACTTCGAAGGTCTCCCTTAAGTCTTCTGAATGCCTCTCCGCTGTGACACTCTTGGTCAACATATCATCCACATAAACTTCCATGTTCCTCCCGATTTGCAGGGCAAAAATCCTGTTCACCAGTCTCTGGTAGGTTGCCCCAGCATTCTTCAGCCCGAAAGGCATCATCCTTATAGCAGTACAAACCCTGATCTGTGGTGAAGGCCGTCTTTTCTTCATCTGCTTTATTCATTCTGATCTGATTGTATCCTGAATAAGCATCCATGAAGCTCAACAATTCGTGCCCAGCTGTTGTATCCACCAGTTGGTCTATTCTCGGCAATGGGAAGCTATCTTTCGGGCAGGCTTTATTTAAATCGGTGAAGTCTACACACATTCTCCACTGATTATTCTTCTTCTTGACCAGCACCACATTGGCCACCCATTCTGGGTATTTGACCTCCCTTATCGATCCTGCAGAAAGCAACTTGCCTACTTCATTCTTAATGGCCATACTCCTCTCTGGATTGAACAGCCGTCTCTTTTGCACTACCGGGGGAACTCTGGATTGATGGAGAGGCAATGTGATATCACTTTTGGATCTATCCCAGGCATATCTTCGTGGCTCCAAGCAAAAACATCCTTGTAATCCCTTAGTAGTGAGACAAGTTGGGCTTTTATACATTCACTCAAATTTGCCCCGACTTTCACCGTCCTGCCTGGATCTTCTGGGTCCAATGCTACCTCCTCGGTCGGCTCATCTTTCTTAGCTTCAGGCTCCTCTCTGGGATCCAACTCAAAATCCTCCGGTACTTTTGACTCTTCAGTCTCATCAGTTATCAGCTTGGTTGTCACATTGTATACCTGGTTTACTTCCTTGTCCTTGTATACTGACAAATTTGCCCTTCAAGCCATTTCTTGTGATCCTTTGACCACTCCAACCCCAAACTCCGTTGGGAACTTCATCATTAAGGCATAAGTCGCTGTCACAGCCTTAGCTTTATTCAAGAACGGTCGGCCCAATAGGGCGTTGTATGGCCAATGTTCTGTGTCGACAACTACAAAGTCGAGTAACACTGTCTTTTGGCAAGGAGCCTTCCCAACCTTCACCGGTAATTTCACTGTGCCGAGCGACCTTACCTCCACCCCGCCAAATCCTCTAAGAGGTGTAGGAAAAGGCTGCAGGTCTTTCCTGTCTAGCCTCAGCTGGTCATAAACTTCTGTACTCAAAATATCCGTTGAGCTTCCATTGTCGATCAAAATCTGATGGACCTCTCTATGGCCAATACGTGCGCTAATTACCAGTGCATCGTTCGGTCTTACATCTACTCCATGTGAGTCAGCCTCTGTGAATATGATGGGATCCCAGCCTCCCTTGATCCTTTTTGGGTCGGGTTCAATAGAGTTGACATCTAGATCTCTCCTAGCCTCCATGGCTTCCCGAATTTCCTGGGTCCTCTCCCTATTACTTTTGCCCGTTGATGGTCCACCAAAAATCGTGTTGATCGCTCCTTCATCCTCAGCTTTCTTGGGGCTAGGTTTTCTTGCCCGACCATCCTGTCGGTTATCTCTCTGTCCATCTAACTTGTCGGTTTTCCTCATGACGATATCTTTCAAGTGTCCTTCCCTGATGAGGGTCTCGATGTGATCCCTAAGTTGAAAACACTTGGAAGTTTCATGGCCATTCTCTTTATGGAACCTGCAATACTTGGTGGTGTCCCTCCGGGCATAGGATGACTGCCTAGGAGGTTCTTTAGATATGTTCTTCTCCTCCATAATTGCCAGAATTTCCTCTTGATCCTTCCTCAGTGGGGTATAGTTTGTATATCTGCCTTGGAACTTCTGCCGCGGCTGATCTGTCTTCGGATCATATGCCCGACGACCATCCCGACTATCCCGTGTCTTATTCTTTTGTTTATCACCTTTCGCATCGGGCGTCTTCGCTTGGTCCTTGGCTTTAGACCCTTCCAGGCGTCCGCCATGCACGAAGTATCCTCCCGTGGTAATTTCTTCTTCCTCCGCCAAGGCATAGCCCCCAGCCATATCCATCATGTCAGCATAACTGGTTAGACGGGCTCTTCTCAGGTCAAATGACAGCTGACCATTTTGGAGGTTATTGATGAATGCTACAATTATGGCCTAGTCGTTTGCACTTCCAATCTCAGACACTTCTTGACCGAATCTTCCCAAATACTTCTTAAGTGACTCATCCTTTCCTTGCTTAAGTTGAGACAAGTGGGCCACCGACTTCTTTCTGTGCACATTCCCGAGGAACTGCCTTGAGAAAGCATTACTCAGCTCGCTGAAGTTACTTATGCTGGCCGTTGGTAACCTGCCGAACCACCTAGAGCCCAGATCCCCAAGAGTTTGAGGGAAATTTAAGCATAGTAGGGCATCATTGTAAACATACTGGGCCATGGCACTCTTGTATCTTCTGACATGTTACTTAGGGTCCGTGTCCTTTTTGAATTGCTCTACATGTGGCATTCTAAACCTCTCCGGGAATAGCGTCCTCAGGATCCTATTGGTGAAAGGGCTCCCGGACTCATCATCTGACAACTCGTTACGCCCATATCGCCTGACTAACGCATGCATTTGTCGGCGGTTGTTCTCCACTTCCCGGGTCAAACTCTGTATGAGTATATCTCTGTCTCCCTCCGGCTCCCCCACAGCATTGAAATTCTGACTTATAGTCAGTTTTTGGCCTCTTTCTTCCGGATTCGATTCTCTTTGATCTCGATTTAAACCGTGCAGCCGAACCGTGCCCCTTTGGCGCTTGTGATGATAATTCTGCTCACTCTCTCCCGAGGACGACGATCGATCTCTCCGATGAGTACGCCTCCTTGGACGGTCTCTATCCCTAGCCGTCTGGTCATGACCATACCTTCTGTCCGAGTCATTCTCCTCTCTACGTTCTCCGCTTCCCCTGGTTGGCCTTTCAGAAAAAATCACCGGCCTGTCAATCGGATCACAGCTTACCTTTATGGGTGCATCAGGCGTTGGTATCACCACTGTGGAGCGCAACCTCGTTGCTTACTGATTTGGAGCAGAAAGATTGTGAGGTGACAACAAACCTTCGGTGGTGGAGAGATCAACCTCTTGCCTTGCAGCGTCTGATATAAGTTGCTGCAAGGAAGCGCGGAATCGTTGCGCAATCTCTTCGTTAATTGGAGGAAAACGCCGAATGCCAGCCAGGGCAATTGACTGATCTGCCGTTGCCAAGGTTACCTCTGCAGTGTTAAGGGTGGCATCATCCTCCAATTCATTGATTGGCAATCCTTGACTATACCTGGAATCGCTACCATCTCCTACGCCAGCCATTGTCACAAGTTTTGCTTGATACACCCCCTCCTTCTAGAGCCAATTGTTGATGGTAATTTTTCGTCCTCACTATCAACGAACTTGTATCAAGTGAAAATAAGAACAGATAAGTATAATACCGCAAGAAAATAATAAATCAAAAGACACAAATACGTGGTAAAAACTCATTTTAACTGGAGAAAAATCCACGGGTTGTTGCTTGAGCAACAAAGTCAAATCCACTATGAAAAACTCAATTATAAAGTATCTCTCTCTGATTTCTCCTGCTAATTCTCCCGTCCCCCTGTTATGTTTCTTACAGGGGTATTTATACATGTTATTGCTAGGGTTTATGGTACTGCTAGGGTTTGTGTTGTGATACCCGTATTTTGTGTGATTTCCTAGTTCTAATTGAAGTCTGTCTCTTTCTGGAGTTTATCCTGTTTCCTGTTTTGACTGAGTCCGAATCTGCGTCGAATTCCTCGCCCTTTATCTGCGGGAAATCTGTTTGCCTTTCAGTTGAACTCTGATAGTCGTATCGTTGCTTATTGTGGAGTTGCTTGCTGCTGATTCTGTCCATATGTTTGTGAAGTACTCGTCTTCATTATCTGATCCCGAGCATGACCGAGTATGCCCGAGCCGATTTCTTCGTTTGTGGTCGGGTTGCTTTGCTCTTTGCCGAGTAAATTCCCTTGGGGAATTTCTGCCCTTTAACGCTTGACTTTGCTTGACTTTGCTTACGTGGCCCCTTACTGTAATGACGTGTCCTTAATGATGATTTTTACCTATAACAGATGAGAAGTCTGAGATCGAGGTGGAGGAAGCTTTGCAGAGCCAGTTGAGTCTTAAGAAAGATAATTATTAATAATAACTTGGTTTAATTCTACACCTCCTTTCCCAAATGTGTACCCAAAAGGCCAAAACTTCAACAGAAGATTTTCACAAACTTCTGAAGTTAAGGAATTATTTTTCAAAATGAATCAAATTTGAAGGTAGTTTTATGAATTTTTCATTGTACTTAAATTAAAATGTGATGAACATATAATAAATATAGAAGAACAATAGTATTATAGTAATTATTTCAAAAAAAAAAAGATATTATAGTAACAGTTGTCATTAGCTCGAACTGAAAAAAGAAAAAGAAATGTTTTGAAGAGAGGAGAGCATGCCCAACCATAATCCAAGGAATATATGTGTGTTTGGGTCCATGTAAAGACATATAATAATTGATTGCCACCAAAAACTATATAATAATACGATCATGATCCAACTATTGTAAGGAATGTTCCATCATTCATGTCTAAACAATTGCATCTAATCAAATTAACAAAAGTACATCAAATCTTGGGATCGATTATCAATTATTAATTGCAATTTGGTTTGAGTTATAACATTATTATATTGTAGTGGTTACTGGTTAGAGATTAGAAATATAATTAATTAATTAATTTGCTTTTGGAAAAGATAATTAATTGTCTTTTTTAAGAAAATTAAGTAATCAAATCAGGCATTAATAGATTCGGAATAATATATGCCCCTCGTGTGTGAGTATAATATTCTAATGTTATCGCGGAAACCGCGTAGCTTGGGCCCACAAAGGTCCAATAATCGAAGAGGTTTTCACAAGAGAGTCAACAAAGTGTATTAGCTTTGTAATTAGTGGAATTAAATTAATTAATTAATCAAGTTGACGTCATATAGGCAAAATTTATATAAGAATACTAAATTAATAAAAATATTTTTAAAAATGAAAAATGAAAAAACAATTCTCAGGATCAACAATAACAAACCTCCTAATTCAATCATAGCAAGAACCCATCAAAATCCTAACGTCAAGTAATCACCATCATTTTCTTCTTCTCTACCGTCACCGTCTTCCAAAATCAAAACATCATCACCGTTAAACTCAAGCAATTAAAAAACATTGAAAAAGTAATTAAAAAATGAAAAAAAAACCTTTAAATCAACAACTTATCTATCTCCTCCAAATTCAATCCCAGCAAGCACCCATCAAAATCACCATATTTACCATCATCATCTTTTAAAATCAAACAGTAAAAATCTTTTACAAATTAAAAAAAAATTAAGAGAAGATGATTTCCATTAAGGGAGATCAACAATCTCCTAGAGGAGATAAAGGTTTGCAAAGAGAGGTACGAGGAAGAAGATGTAAATTATGTAGAAAGGTCTATTTCGGTATTTTTTTTTTTTTTTTTTTTTGGTTATGTGGTGAAAAAAAGTCTTAGCACTTGGATTGTAAAAATCAAACTTATAGATGTGTAAAAATAAATGTCTTAAAACTTATATGATTAAAATCGACAATTTTACTTATAATTATCTTATGGTGAAAATTGACCTATCTAGCATGATTTAAATCTTGTTTTCGTGATTGTCACTAACTTAATAATTTCAGTTTCTTCAGCATTAAAGTATATGAACCGACAAAAAAACTTCTACTTCTCTCACCATTATTGTTCCCTTTTTCTCATATTCCCTCTCTATGAAACTCATGTTTTCCATCTCGTATTCCCACCGGTTTGTTCATATTTTATATCTCTTTTAGTCTGTTTTTTTTTCCCAAAAAAATCTTTTGACAACCAAGTCTCCACTTGATAAAGACTTATAAGTCTCGATAATTTTATTTCGTGACCATTTTCTAGACGTTTACATCTTTTTCCTTTCACATATGTTTTCTCGTTTATTTTTTCTAAATTTGTTATATATATTTTTTCAAATCTATTTTAGTTTTTTTAAAATTGAGATGTTTCTCCTTAGCTTAGACCATCTCCAATGCTATTATGCATTTAGAGAAAATTGAGTGCCACATAGGATAGATACTAAAAAAGTTAGAAAAATCCTCTCCAATGCAATTATCTAAGTTGAATATGGAGATGATGTGGCAAAATAAAAGTTAGAGAATATGGAGTTGAGTTTCTAATTCTATAAACTCTCCTAGAAATGCTGACTAGGATTTCTAACTATTTCCACCAATAATATTAAAGCTCATTTAATGGTAAAATAAAAGAGGGGAGATAATGTAATAATTGTTTTATTATGATTGATTATAAAATACATACATATTTGACTTTAGATAATTACATTGGAGATATGAATATACATTTCTCTAAAAAATAATTCAAAAGTGGACTCATAGTGAATAGAAATATTGATGTGGCACTAATTAGAAACTCAAAAATGCATATTTACATTGGAGATACTCTTACAATATAATCTTATATATTGACACTTTTTTTTTCTAAAAACACTTTATCCTAAAAACTTACATTTAGAATGAAAACTTACATCTAGAAAAATTCTTAATACACTCCATTTTGTTTTAAAATTATCATTTAACACTCCATCTTAAAGATGACGACCACGACAATAATAATCTAAAAACACTTTATTTTACTCCAAAATTATTATTTTTCATTGAAAAGTGATATTGGTTTTGTAGGGATTATTTGATTTCAAGCTAACTTATTGGTTTTAGCACTTAAGGTGTGTTTGGTACGGGAACGAGACTAGACAGAACGGGACTGGATTGGACTAGACAGTTGTTCCGTGTTGTATTTGGAATGTCTAGGATAGAATTGTGTACTGTACTGTTATGCGTTTGGTATGGCTGAGACAGAACATGACATGAGGTTCAAATGATCAGAGTGCCCTCTATAATAATATATATTAAAATATAATATTATATACAATATATATTATATAATGTATATAATATATATATTATATTTTAATATATTTAATATTTTATATAATAATAAAATATAATATATTATATATTTAGATATATATTACATATATATTTTATATAATATATATATATATTTATTATTATAATAGATGCTGATATACATATTATTATAATATATATATTAATAATATATATATATATATCATATATATTATATATTAATATATATATATATATATCCTATATATAAAAATAATAATATTTGATATATATTATATTAAATATTATTATATATATACTAATATATTATTATATAATATATAATATTATATTATATTATATATGTAATTGTAATATATATATATATATATATATTATTGAAATATATATATATATATATATATATATATATATATAATACATCGGATATGATTGTAATTTTTTGAACATATGAAGGGTAAATTAGTTTTTTTGACACTTGTCTCATGTTATGGGACAGGTAGTCCCATTGTCTGAGGTGAGACAGTTTTTTCATAGTTTTTGTCTCACCTTATTCCGTACTGTCCCATGCCAATGTCGTGCTAAACGTGGGATAAGAGGAAACTGTCTCACGTTGTCCTGTCATGTACCACGTACCAAACGCACCCTTAAGTTTATATTTTTTTTGTATTGGTTCAGTGGTTTATTGACTTGTCTCATGTTATGAGACAAGTAGTCACATTGTCTGAGGTGAGACAGTTTTTCCTAGTTTTTGTCTCACCTTGTTTCGTGTTGTCCCATGCCAATGTCGTGCTAAACGTGGGATACAAGGAAACTGTCTCACGTTGTCCTGTCATGTACCACGTACCAAACACACCCTTAAGTTTATATTTTTTTGTACTGGTTCACTGGTTTATTGACTTAGGGGCCATTTGTTTTTTTTTTTGTCTGAACACTGAACAGTCCTGAATTTTTCTGAAGAGTGAATAGAGATTGAAATCTGAATCTGAATGACATGTTTGTTTTTTTTTCTCACATCTGAATGTACTGTCAATATGTTTATTTTTTAAAAATAAAACTGTCTAAAAATAAGTAATTTTACATTTATACTCATACAAATTAAAAAAAGTTATTTAACATGCACCATTCTTTATAACATTTTGTATGTTTTTTTTTTTTTGCAAACAAGGTTCAATTTAACAAAATAAAAAATTAATCAAAAAATATAAATTTTCATGTTCTGCAAATAAAGTTTAAGTTAAATTTATTGTCAAAAAAGAGTTCGAGTTCGAGTTCAAGTTCGAGTTCAATTTTATATGTTGTCCACGTTTCCGGTGAATATAATTCATGAAACCATTTTTGTTTTTTTGGTTTCCTGGATCATATACACCGGAAACCAAATAAAAAAAAAGGTTCTTGAATTTTTTATATACGATAATTCTATAACATTTTCGAGCCACGAAATCTACTCAATATGATAGACTAATTTATTGAGCACCATACGAATAGTTAGATAAAAATAAATAAATAAAGAGTTCTTACCGGGATTTGGCAGAAGAGAAATTCAATTGTTCAATCCCTTAAAATTTTCATTATGAGAAGTAATTAGAGTTTTTTTTTCTTTTCTAAAACATGTTTAAAATAAAAAATATGTTAAAAGAAATTTTTTCACACCATATTAAATTAATATAAATTTGGAAATATATCTTTTTTTAGAGAATAGACTTGGAAGAGAATATTTTAATTGTAATCCAGTGATTTGGAATTAAGTTAAAAGTCAGGATTTCTTACTTTTTATTTTAAGTTGTTTTTTGATATTTTTAAGTTGTTTGACTACTTCAAAAAACAAACAAAACAACTTAATGAGTTCAATTCAGACCCATTAAATTTTAAGTGAAAAAAACAAACGACCTCTTACTGTCTTTCGATCTCAATTCAATATAATAAACCAACAAGAGTTATGTAAAGAGATATCATAATTTTGGAATCATCATAAATCAATAGATTCAATTCAGCCACCAAAATTAATACTGAACCATATCTTGTAAATTTCAACAAAATATGTAGTTCAAAATTCTTAAGATTCAACACTAAAAAAAAGGTTGCATGTTAAAAACTAATTAAAATTTACTTCTTCATTATTATTTGTTGCTTGATACAACTCATTCTCCATTATTTCAAAATTAAATAAAATTTTAATGATATTGAAAAAAAAAGTTTTAGGGATTGTGAAACGCAAAAGATATAATAAAGAAATAATGTTGAAGTCTAAAAAATGGTATGTCGTTTACAAAAAAAAAAAATTGCCAGTCTTTAGTAATTTTAATTAAGAATGCCATTAACAATAAAATTAAAATGGAATATAAAAAAATATTTAGTGGATTGCCAATTGAGTGTAGAAAATATTTTTAGTGGATTACCAATAGTATTACTATGACAGCCAACGGGAAGCGTAGCTCAGCTAGTAGATGGACGAGCTTGGGTCTTGGGTAAATGACTCTCAGGTCAGTGGCTCGAATCCTACCAATGACGAAAGTTTTTAAAAAAATATCCCGTCCCGGATTAATAGATATTGTCAAAAAAAAAGTATTACTCTTATGACAAGATGCGGTTGGTCTGGCGGTAAACCCACTCACATCCATACCATAAGGTTATAGGTTGAAGTCTCTCCCCCTTCCCCATAAACCCTGAATCATTGTAATATTTTTTTTTAAATAGTATCACTCTTATTAAATCGGTTACAGTTAAAAAAAAAACCAATAGTTGTTATATATTTTAAAACTTTATCTAATATTGAATCTAGCAAATTTTAGTGACAACACGACTGTATTAAATTGGTGACAGTTAAAAAAGGTGGTATAAATTGTAAAAAAACAAAACAAAACACAAGAGGTGGTATATATTGTAAACCTTTAACTAATATTGAATCTAGCAAATTGTAATGACAACATTAGTTAAATGTAGTCAAGGGACAAGGAGAGAGCCCGCTTATTAATTTTTTTTTCTTCACAATATCTATTAATTCGGGATCAGGTATTTTTTGAAAGTTTTTGTTATTGATAGGATTTGAGTCGCTGATTTGAAAGTCATTTACCCAAACTTCAAGCTCGTTCATCTATCAGATGAGATATGCCCATGTTGGCGAGAGAGCCCGCTTATTTGATATCTTATCTAAACAAATATAGATTTATGATCGGTGACGGGCGAAAATGAAGTTGGCTCAACAATGTCAATTAATCAGACAATCACACCCATACATTGAGACTGAGTTCAAGCAATATCTTTTCTCACGGTTTCTAAATTTTAACAGTTTTAAAAAAATGATTGGTAAGTTAATAATATTTTTTAAAAATAAAATAAAATGATTGGTAAGCCAATATTATTTAAAATAAAACTTAGGAACCCAGTATTATTTTAAAAAAATTGGGAAGCTAATATTATTATTGGGTTCGAAAATTTAATAGCACTTTTTAAAAAATGAGTTTTAAGACTATCACAAAATTAATAACTTAAGTTTTAATAGCACCTAAAGTATGGATCTGACAAAAATACCATTAAAGCACACTCACAAAAATAAATATAGTTTTTTTTTCCGAGACTTATTTTTCATATTTTCTTATACTTATTTTGGTATTTCTGAAACATTTTTGTAGTTTTTGAGACTTTCTAGACAAAAATGAAATTAAAAAAAAAAAAATTTGGGTCATCTTCTTCATTGAAACCTCCATTGGAGGTCACTCCAATGGAGATCTTTTATCAATGGTCCTCTATCAATGGTGGTTTTTGAAAAAAAAACCATAAAAATGGCACAAATGTAATAAAATAATGAGATGGGGTTATTTTAGTCATTTTGTGTCATTTAAACTTAGTTATTAATCTAGTGATACTCTTAAAATTCAACATGAAAAGAGTGTCATTTCCTACCATTTCCTCTATTATTATTATTGATATATCACATGTGGGGCAGCGACTTGAACCCGAGACATTATCAGGTTGAATTAATGTCATTGACCACTAATCCACACCACTAATCCACATCGG
The DNA here is from genome assembly GCA_033220585.1 of Dipteronia sinensis. Classification (NCBI taxonomy): domain Eukaryota; kingdom Viridiplantae; phylum Streptophyta; class Magnoliopsida; order Sapindales; family Sapindaceae; genus Dipteronia; species Dipteronia sinensis. The sequence continues at coordinate 59,487,717 of CM065638.1, read as the reverse complement.
AATGGAGTGGTATGACAATCTAGCATTATTTTAAAAGTAATACTATACAATTCAAAAAAACTAATATAAAATTCAATCCAAATGGAGTGGTAAATGAGTTATTATCACTACATAAATCATAGAGTGATATCAAGAGACTAAAGTAAAAATATTACAAAAAAGTAATGGACTAGGTTGTTTCCAGCACGATGTGCAGGCATAGTAAAATAGTGTGTTCTTTTTCTTAGCTTTTTCAATTCAAGTGTTAAAGTATTTGTCAAAGGTCAGTCTTGAAGATCTCTTTACAAATCGATCCAAAGAAGAAGGTGTAGAAGAACATATTAAAAAAAAAAAAATCATTATCTATAGTATCTTAACATGACATAATGCTTTATCTTATGTCTATGATAAAATGAAGCAAATAATATCATAGACAAAAGCATCAGGAAATGTGTTATGGACTTTAAATGATAGACCACTAAAGATTAAAAATAATAAGGTTGGTATAGGTTCAAACAAAAATTCATGAAATACGGAAATATCATTTCTCAAAAATGTAGATATTTAAATAAATCATTGTTCTCAATGATAGGGTCTATCTGCAATGCTGTAACCTTAATTTCTTAATTTTTTGAATGGGTGGAACTTGAGTTCAATCATTTTTCGGTACCATAAATATAACTAAAATAGTAATATGGAAATAAATGATTCATATATTAGACCATTGAATCACAGTTAATAAATACACAAAATTATGTCTTATTCTCATATTTAAATTGATTTAAATATAATCATATCTCGAGGAAAAAAAAAAACCTCACACTGAAGTCTACTGCATAAAGCAGGTTTAAAGAGCTCCGCAAAATAATTTGTAGTTATATTTGCATACAATGGCAATTAAGAAATTTGATGGAAAGAGGCAAAGATATATCAAATAAAATAAGCTCAAATTAAATCGTAGACAGTGGAAATACATTTACTGCTTCAATGCTGATCATCCTATAATTCATTATTTGGGTTGGGATCTGACCACTTCTCTATAGGCTTGGTCGCATTCTAGCTTGTAAATCTCTCATATATATATATATATATATATATATATATATAGGGTAAACTTTAAAAGTAACCATAAAATTAGGGACTTTATTAAATTTATCCGGAATTAATATTTTTATTGTTTCTACCATAAAATCCACTATTGGGACAAACATACCCTTCAGCCAAAAATGATTTAAAAAAACAAAAGACAATAAAATAAACAAAAGAAAATCAAATAAAAAAGTAAAAAGTAAACCTTAAATCAAATTTTATTTCAGTCTATCAAAAAGCCAGGAAACAAAACGAAGAGAGACAAGATATCCACGACCAAGAGAGACCCCGACGGAGAGACAAGCAAGAACCGACCACGGCCTGAGAGACGATGGGGAGAGGACCGCGACAGGGAGACGAGCAAGACCCGACCTCGACCCGAGAGATGACGGAGAGATGACCACGACGGAGAGACGAGCGAGAGACGACCCCAACCGGATTGGATTCGAATCACCGGAATGAAACACGGCGGCGTGGAAGAAACGAAAAGGTAAATTTGTGAATTTTTGGGTTTCTTTTGATTTTATTTGATTTTAAGGTTTCTTTTGATTTTATTTGACTTTATGGTTTTGTGTGTGAATGGTGTTTTGATTGAAAAATGTGTTGATTGCAATTTGATTTGATTCCAAATTTTTGCTGATTTGAGATATTTGGTCAATGTTCAATTTTGTTTGCATGAAAGAACGAGTGAGAGAGAAGCCAGATTCAAAATTTGTTTGCAATTTGATTTTATGCATCATCTTCTAGTAGAATAGGAAGCCACGTAATCTTCCAGTGGATGATTTTGATTTGGATTTCGATTTTGAGTTCAGTTGATTTTGATTTTGAGTTGTGATGGAGTTGATTTTGTATTTTTGTTCTCTATTTTGTGGGATTTAGTTGATAAATAGAAGGCTTTTTCTGATGATGAATTACAGTTGATTATGTATTTTTGTTCTCTGTTTGGATTTATGTAGGATTCAGTACTCTTTTTTAAGATAATCATTTCTAGCTCTCTCTCTCTCTCTCTCTCTCTCTCTCTCTCTCTCTCTCTCTCTCTGTCCATCTTATCAAAAGAAAAAAAGCGGAGTGATTTTGCTGATTATGTCAAAATGCATGTCTTCTTCGCTCCATTGAGTGGGCTGTTTTGTGTAAAAAATTCAAGTTGGTGGGGTGATTTAGTGACTATACCTGAATATAATCCAATAATGTTGTGTACTGTAATTTGCACATTTCATTTTGTGGTTGGATTTTTCCAGTTGCATTGTTGTGGTTTCTGAGATGGTGGTGATGCTTTTTGCAGTTATCGAATGACAATTGAGTTGGAAATATGTGTGTATTTAATTGAGTTGGAAATATGTGTATAATTAGGTAGTACTGGTGTGTTTAATTAAGCTGGAAATAAATGTGTGTTTAATTGGATTGGAAATAGGTTTTTGTGTTTATACCTTTATTGGATTTTCCATGTGAATGAATAGCCGGTTAGTTTACTTTGTTGGATTGTTGGATTTTGTACAATAGAGCAGGTGACTTTCGGTTTGAGGTTCATTTGGTGGATTGTTGGTTGGTCAATCCTTTTGGAATTTATTGTGAACAACTGAAATATGTGATGAATTTTAATTGTTTAGTACTGATGTGTGTAATTGAGTTTTGGTGTGTTTTATAATAACACGAGTGTGTTTAATTGAGATTTGCTTACAATTTTGTGGTGCTTACATGTTCCAAGTTTTAATTTTGTACAGATATTGAGTGTTCTGATGTTAATATATTCAGCCATTTTATTGTTTCCATGAAATTGAATTGTCAAAAAAAAAAATTACTACCAGTGGAATTTAATCTGCCCTCAAATGGATTTTCTGAGTTCTGTTACTTAAAAGTCACTGATATGAATATCATTTGTGTTGCTCCAGCCATTTTGTGTTGTATGAATAGCACGTGTGTTTAATCGGACAGTACTGGTGTGTTTAATTGGGTTAGAAATAGGTGAATGTTTAAATGGGTAGTACTGGTGTGTTTAATCGGATAGTACTTGTGTGTTTAATTGGGTAGGAAATATGTGTGTTTAATTGAGTTGGAAATAGGTGTGCTTAATTGGATAGTACTAGTGTGTTTAATTGGGTAGTAAGTGTTTACTTTGGTTGGGTAGTACCGGTGTGTTTGATTGAGTTGAAAATAGGTGTGTGTTTAATTGGGTAGTACTGGTGTGTTTAATTGAGTTGTGCTAGTGTGTTTAATTGAGATGGATATATGTGTGTTTAATTGGATAGTACTAGTGTGTTTAATTGGGTTGTACTACTGTATTTAATTGATTTGTCGGGGTGTGTGTTTAATTGAGTTGGAAATATGTGTGTGTTTAATTAGACAGTATTGGTGTGTTTAATTAAGTTGTACTAGTGTGTTTAATTGATTTGTCGGGGTGTGTGTTTAATTAAGTTGGAAATAAGTGTGTTTAATTGGGCAGTACTGGTGTGTTTAATTGGGTTGTACTAGTATGTTTAATTGATTTGTCGTGGTGTGTGTTTAATAGGGCAGTACTGGTATATTTAATTGGGTTGTACTAGTGTGTTTAATTGATTTGTCGGGGGGTGTGTTTAATTGAGTTGGAAATATGTGTGTTTAATTAGGTTGCATTGCTGTGTTTAATTGATTTGTTCTAGTGTGTTTAATGGATTGCCCTGGTGTGTTTAATTAATTTGCCCTGGTACTTTTAATTAGGTTGCACTTGTATGTTTAATTACAGGAATGCAGAGGGGTCTTTCCGGTATCTATCGGAGGTTTACTAGGAAAAGCAAAGAAAGATGAGAAGATTAACAACACTCAACTTCCAAAGTTGGCTTGACAGTTTTATGGGTTGAATTCTTTTGAGACCTTGGTTTCTTATTGATTTTCTTCTTTATTTTCTATTACATGTAAGAATGAAGAAGCATCGAGCTCTTTTAATGAGGATCAAGTCTGAAGACACACATTTTTTGTTGGGGTTTTTATCCTAAAGCTTGTAATATGTAAATGTAATTTGAACATAAATAAAAGAAGTAGTATATTCATTCATATTGTGTCATACTTTATATAACATGTGCACTTAACATCCAAAATTGCCGGATGTAATTTCAAACTGAGTATATGAGTGTCATATATAGATGGATTCAGTTTGAAACGAGCAATTTAAAGAGTCTGTAGATAGCAAATAAAACTGGGTACTTTATTTGTGGTTAATCTACAGCTGCGGTCCATTTCGTAGTGTACGGTGATCTTATCCTGGATCATTCATATGTAGATATGAGAATGGAGGCACCTTGTATGATGTGATCATATAGGACTGGGCCATGATCTATATGAATCTCTCACTAAGATCCGTTTAACGATGAGATTCATATATATCAACTAATGATGGTTATATGTGGGTGATCTTAATCCTGAGTGTCTTATCGACTCCTTCAGGTTAGATCGGGGTCTTTGATATACCATGAGTGAGGTCGGAGTTGCATTCCCGATCAATATACTCCGTATGTTGGGATCACGGTTTGTCTTGTGGCTGGGAAGGTTTGTACACAATAGTGGAATCCACTCCTTCTTGTGAGAAGTAGATGGTAGTTCCCTTAAGGGTTGATTCGGGGCTTGAACAATATGAGCGCTCTCCTAATTCCGTAAGGAATGTAGGATTTATTGTTCATTAGAGAATCAATGGTACTTAATGGAAAGATATGATTAGAGGGGTATAACGGACATTATGACCCAGCTCTAATTATGAACTACTTGTGGAGGATTATACCATATGTAATAGCTATATCGATAGACACCGAGAGTTATTGGTTTGTGTAAAAACGTCTACAGTTGAGAGAGTGCAGCTTCGGGTTTTTAGTGGAATAACACCGAATTTAATAATCATGAAATATTAATTAAAGAGTTTAATTAATAATTTCTAAGGATTATTGGAGCTCAAAATACTGTAGGTCCATTAGGTCCCCTTACTAGCCCGATCGATTTAGGTAACAAGGGTCACGATTAATTAATTGGATTGTCCAATTAATTGTGTTACGAAAGTGACACGTATTTATTCGGGAATTAATTGAATAATGAGATTATTTAATTAATGAATAATGGTGATTAAATAAATTAAATAATAAGATTATTTAATTATGTAGTTAATCACTAAATGGAGGGTGTTAGTTGATATTTGATTTTGAATAAAATAAGATAATATGATTATTTTATTTTATTAAATTAAATATTTAAAATTGAATTTAAAATGTTTGAATTCAAAAAAATAAATATTTAATTAATTTTTTAAAGATATGAGATATCTTTGAAATGTTTTTAAAAATCAAATTTGATTTTCGGTTTTGTTTTTAAATATATATTAGATATATATTTTTTAATAAAAAATGAAAAAAGTAATCAGATTACCGATATACCAAATTAGAAAAAAAAACCTAACACAGCAAACTTTGAAAGAGAGAAACAGTATGATCGTGATCACAATAGGAACAGAAAAAAAAAAATGCAAAAGCAAACAAAAGAGAGAAAAAGTTAGGGTGTGGTGAGACCACAAGTGCTGCACCTTTAGAGTTTGTTTTTGTATGTGTGTTCTTCTCTTCTTCCTCCATATAGGTCCTGAATATCGTGACGCGCCCATACGCTGTTACCAATTCGGGGAGATAGCGAGAAAGATCACGTGGTTCAAATCAGGAGCAGTTCGTATCAAAGTGAAGGAGCCTCCTACGTAGGTATGAAAATGTTTCATCACTTTACTTTATTATTGCATTTGATTATTACTGTACAAAAGAGTTAGTTTAAATGATTGCATAAAAATTTTAAAACCCTTCCGCTGCGCAATCTGTAACCCTAGGTTCCAACAATTGGTATCAGAGCCAATTTTTGTACAGTATAATCGAATTCGATTACTCCTGATATGTATGAATGTGTAGGCATATATTTTTTTGATGAGTGTATGATGTTTTTTAATTAAATTGTTTAATTTAAAAAACATGGTTGATCGTAATTTTTTATGGTGTTGTTGATTTAGAGTGTTTCTGGGTTGTATAATGTTGTTATATTTTTTATTTTTTTTATTTTACTGTTGTATTATTAAAAAAAAAAAATGTGTAATCGCATGAAATGGCACCTGGTGGTTGACGAAGACTGAACGCAGCGCCTACCTGCGCGCATCGCAGACAAGCGCTCTCTACCACCAGCGCGCACCACGCAGCGCCTACCAGCGCCTACCTGCGCGCATCGCAGACAAGCACTCTCTACCACCAGCGCGCACCACGCAGCGCCTACCAGCGCCTACCTGCGCGCATCGCAGACAAGCACTCTCTACCACCAGCGCGCACCACGCAGCGCCTACCAGCGCGCAACTTCCCACCAGCGCGCAAAGCAGGCTACCAGCGCTCAACCTCCAGCGAGCCTACCAGCGCGCAATATCAGCGTGCAACCTTGCTACCTGCGCATGTTGACCAGTGATGCGTACCAGCGATGTTACCGGTGCACATGACCTGAAGAGATTGGAAGTCTTGGAAATTATAAGAAGACCAAGGGATGCCTTGGGAATATTTTTTGTAATTAGATTCCAATTTTGAGGTTAAATAATCCACAACACTCGGTCAACTCATGTATGTTTTAATTATTTGATGATTAAGCATTGTCATGCATATACATGTCATTTAAATTAGTTGTGCCTACATATATATATATATATATATATATATATATATGTTGATATATCATACATGCATTATAGCCATCTATATTATGTGTTTAATTTTTTTTTAATTTGATTAAAATGGGTTATTCACATAATTGGCTATTTTTAATGGGATTAGTTTTTAGGAGTAAAAACTTGGTAAATCTCATTAATTACTAATCTTTTTATTAAAGAGTTTAAATACTTAGATTAGCAGGGTCCTTAATATATATATTAGGCTTAATTTGATTAAGCTCCTTATAATAATTGGACCTAAATAATGTGTTTAGTTTTAATTGTTAAAACTTGGTAAATACACATTTAATAATAATTCTAGTCTTAGTAAACAGTTTACATAGATTTGAATTATCACTAATGAACTAGATTTTTAAGTGTTAAAAATCAATTTAGTTTATTAGTTATTGGAATAGGATTCTAATAATTTGTGATTAATGCACTTGACGCTTAGATTAAAATTAGCCGTTTAATCTAGTTTTATCTAGGTGCATTAATATTAATAGAAAACCCTTAATATAAAATAGTGAGTGGGAGAGGGATATATGACATTATATCCAGCGGTCTCCATCATTAGTTCAACACCGTGAGATTCGAGTGGGGCCTCGTGAAGGCTTTGTTTTCGTCCTCCCTAAGGAGGGTTTCCATAAGAATCAATACCAGGGTTGACTTCCTAACATATAGGATTTCGGAGGGGATTTCGGGATTGACCGACCCTAAGGCGGCAATTCTCGAGTTAAGCTCTTGAGATCTGAAATGATGGGTTACACTCACAAGGTTTTAATTAAATTGGTCAATTAAAAACCTGACCTAATAAACGATGGTTGAATGATATTGGCATAAGAGTTATTCTGGTATATCCTTTGACTGAGAAGGTCTCGATCCAACATGCAAGAATTTGACCGACCCTAAGGCGGCACTTGCTTGTGGTATGTTGGATTGTCGTGGCATAGAAACATTGTTTTTAGGGTTGTTCTTGTTCATTAAACATTTTCATGCATCATGTTTAATTTTATGCCGAACATTCGCACATGTTTAAGTTTATGCCGAACATTCGCACATGTTTAGAATGTATGACTGAATGAATCCTTAATTTATGTTTTTTCAGCCATGTCATCTGCACTATTACAAATACTTGCAAACGATAAATTAACTGGTGATAACTACACAAAATGGAAACTTAACATTAATGCAATACTGGTCACCAAAGACCTCAAGTTTGTGCTTACGGAGGAATGTCCTCAGGTGCCTACTGCCAATGCCACACGAACTGTTCGTAAGGCATACCAGCGATGGGTCTCATCTGATGAGAAGGCCCGAACATATCTGTTAGCTTCTATGACAGACGTGCTTGTCACAAAGCACGAAGCAATGACTACAGCATTCGAAATTATAGAGTCATTGCAAGCTATGTTCGGGTAGCCCTCCGAGCAAAAGCGACACAAAGCTGTTCGTTCCGCTATGCTCGCTCGCATGAAGGAAGGTACATCAGTTCGGAAATATGTCCTGAGCATGATGTCCTACTTCAACACGGCAAAAGTCAATGGCGGGGCCATTGATGAACCCAGTCAAGTGAGTATCATACTGACGACTCTTCCGAAGAGTTTCGATCAGTTTAAGAACAACTACGGGATGAACAAGTTAAGGTTTAGTCTCATACAGTTGCTCAATGAGCTCGCTACTTTTGAGTCCATGACCAAAGACAGCAAAAGTAAGACCGGTGAGACAAATGTTGCCGAACCATCTTCCTCCAATAATAAGAAGAGGAAGAGGTCTGCTGGAAAGGCGAAGGGTAAGCCCAAACCCAAGAAGGTCCAAAGCAAAAAGAAGGGCACCTCCACCGACCAAGACAAAGGAAAATGTTTCCATTGTAACAAGGTCGGGCACTGGAAGAGGAACTGTCCTCAGTACCTGGAGGAGGTAGCCAAGAAGAAGAAGAAAGGTAAATATGATTTACTTGTTCTTGAATCTTGTTTAGTGGAAGATGATTCTTCACCTTGGATTGTTGATTCGGGGGCCACTAACCATGTTTGTTCTTCTTTGCAGTGGACTGATTCTTGGACACAGCTAGAGGAGGGAGCCTTCTCCATGCGTGTGGGGTCGGGGGATGTCGTGTCGGCCAAAGCAGTGGGAGCAATAAGATTGCAATTTTGTAATAATAATAGTTTTTTATTATTGAACAATGTTTTTTATATTTCTGGATTTACACGGAATTTGATTTCCGTTTCTAAGTTGTTAGAACAATTGTATTCTGTTTCTTTTAATAATAAGTTTGTTATTATTGGAAAGAATGGTCTGAATATTTGTTCAGGAATTAATAAAAACAATTTGTATGTGTTAAGACCGTTAATACATACTACACTGCTTAACACCGAAATGTTTAAGGTTGAAAAACCTAAAACTAAACGACATAAGATTTCTCCAGATAATGACACGTATCTTTGGCATCTAAGGCTTGGTCATATCAACCTTGACCGGATAGACAAACTACTAAAAAGTGGACCTTTAAGTGAGTTAAAGGTTGGCACCTTACCTGTCTGCGAATCCTGTTTAGAAGGTAAGATGACTAAGAGACCTTTTACTGGAAAAGGGCTTAGAGCTATAGAGCTATAGAGCCACTAGAACTCATACATACAGACGTCTGCGGACCGATGAATGTTAGAGCTAGGGGCGGCTATGAGTATTATGTCACCTTTATAAATGACTACTCAAGATACGGATATGTCTACCTAATGCAACGAAAGTCGGAAACATTTGAAAAGTTCAAAGAATTCCGAGCTGAAGTTGAGAATTAATTAGGTAGGACTATCAAGTCACTACGATCAGATCGTGGAGGTGAGTACCTTGACCAAGAGTTTGAAGACTTCATGGTCGAGCATGGGATAGTTTCCCAACTCACAGCTTCTGGTACACCTCAGCAAAATGGTGTAGCGGAGAGGAGAAATAGAACCCTGATGGAAATGGTGAGATCTATGATTAGTTTCTCATCAGTACCAAATTCCTTCTGGGGATATGCGTTACAAACAGCGGCATACATTTTGAATGTAGTGCCATCCAAATCTGTTCCTAAAACTCCCCTAGAGTTGTGGAATGGTCGTAAAGCTAGTTTACGATATTTTCGCATATGGGGGTGTCCAGCACACGTGCTGAAGAACATAACTGGAAAGCTAGATCCCAAGTCTATGGTCTGCTTGTTTGTAGGATACTCCAAGGAGACCAGAGGTGGATACTTCTATAGTCCTGAAGATAACAAAGTATTTGTATCGACAAATGCAATGTTTCTTGAGGATAACTATATAAGTGATCATAAACCTTGTTCTAAAATTGTATTAAATGAGTTGGAGCCTGGTGAGACCAGTACTCAGTCAACTAGAGTTGTTAATCCATTAACATCTGAAAGTCAGATAATTCCTAGTCAGGATACACTACCACCTAGACGAAGTGAGAGGGTTGTGAGACAACCTGAACGTTATTTGGGTGTAAGTGAGGGACAAGATCTTGTCTCTGCTGATAGTGTGGATGATCCATTGACATATAAGAATGCAATGGAAGATCCTGATAAAAAGGAATGACTTAAAGCCATGAATCTCGAGATGGAGTCTATGTACTCTAACTTAGTCTGGGAACTTGTAGACTTACCGAATGGGGTAAAACCCATAAGATGTAAGTGGATCTACAAGAGGAAGAGATGAGTAGACGGGAAGGTAGAGACCTTCAAGGCAAGGCTAGTGGCCAAAGGTTATACCCAGAAAAAGGGGGTCGATTATGAAGAGACCTTCTCGCCAGTAGCCATGTTTAAGTCTATTCGGATTCTCTTATCCATTGCTGCCTATTTAGATTATGAAATTTGGCAAATGGACGTCAAGACTGCATTTTTGAATGGCAATCTTGATGAAAGCATATACATGATGCAACCAGAGGGATTTGTGTTTCCAGATCAAGAGCAAAAAGTTTGCAAGTTGCAAAGGTCCATTTATGGACTTAAGCAAGCATCTAGATCTTGGAACATAAGGTTTGATGATGTGATCAAAACCTATGGCTTCGAGCAAAACGTTGATGAGCCTTGTGTCTACAAGCGCATCATTGACAAGAAAGTAGTTTTCTTGGTCCTATACGTAGATGACATCCTAATCATTGGGAATGATGTAGGAGTGTTGTCTGATGTAAAGGGCTGGCTGGCTAGCCAATTCCAAATGAAATATTTGGGAGAGGCGAGTTATGTTCTAGGGATCCAACTTATAAGGGATCGTAAGAACAAACTCATAGCATTGTCTCAGGCATCATATATCGATAAGATTCTTATGCGATTTTCGATGCAGAACTCCAAGAAAGGTAATTTACCTTCTAGACATGGGGTTCACTTGTCTAAGGAACAGTGTCCTAAGACATCTCAAAAAGTTGAGGATATGAGACGTGTGCCATATGCATCAGCAGTAGGTAGTCTCATGTATGCTATGTTATGCACGAGACCGGACATCTGCTATGCAGTGGGAGTAGTCAGTAGGTACCAGTCCAACCCAGGATTAGATCATTGGGTTGCTGTCAAGACTATTCTCAAGTATCTTCGAAGAACGAGAAACTATATGCTGGTGTATTCCGGACAGGATTTGATCCCTTTAGGATACACAGATTCTGATTTTCAGTCAGACAGGGATTCTAGAAAATCCACGTCTGGATCAGTATTCACCCAAGGTGGTGGAGCTATTGTGTGGAGAAGTATAAAGCAATCTTGCATTGCTGACTCCACCATGGAAGCCGAATATGTAGCCGCTTGTGAAGCTGCTAAAGAGGCTGTTTGGCTCCGTAAGTTCTTGAGTGATCTGGAAGTTGTTCCAGATCTGGATAAGCCCATCACACTTTATTGTGATAACAGTGGTGCTGTGGCTAATTCCAAAGAACCAAGAAGCCACAAGAGAGGGAAGCATATAGAGAGAAAGTATCATCTCATTAGAGAGATAGTGCAGAGAGGAGATGTGATCGTCACCAAGATAGCCTCACAAGACAATCATGCTGATCCATTTACGAAGACCTTACCGGCTAAAGTGTTTGAAGGTCACCTAGAAGGTCTAGGGTTACGAGACATAACTCATATGCTTTAGTGCAAGTGGGAGATTGTTGGGGTTTTTACCCTAAAGATTGTAATATGTAAATGTAATTTGAACATAAATAAAAGAAGTAGTATATTCATTCATATTGTGTCATACTTTATATAACATGTGCACTTAACATCCAAAATTGCCAGGATGTAATTTCAAACTGAGTATATGAGTGTCATATATAGATGGATTCAGTTTGAAACGAGCAATTTAAAGAGTCCGTAGATAGCAAATAAAGCTGGGTACTTTATTTGTGGTTAATCTACAGCTGCGGTCCATTTCGTAGTGTACGGTGATCCTATCCTGGATCATTCATATGTAGATATGAGAATGGAGGCACCTTGTATGATGTGATCATATAGGATTGGGCCATGATCTATATGAATCTCTCACTAAGATCCGTTTAACGATGAGATTCATATATATCAACTAATGATGGCTATATGTGGGTGATCTTAATCCTGAGTGTCTTATCGACTCCTTCAGGTTAGATCGTGGTCTTTGATATACCATGAGTGAGGTCGGAGTTGCATTCCCGATCAATATACTCCGTATGTTGGGATCGCGGTTTGTCTTGTGGCTGGGAAGGTTTGTACACAATAGTGGAATCCACCCCTTCTTATGAGAAGTAGATGGTAGTTCCCTTAAGGGTTGATTCGGGGCTTAAACAATATGAGCGCTCTCCTAATTCCGTAAGGAATGTAGGATTTATTGTTCATTAGAGAATCAATGGTACTTAATGGAAAGATATGATTAGAGGGGTATAACGGACATTATGACCCAGCTCTAATTATGAACTACTTGTGGAGGATTATACCATATGTAATAGCTATATCGATAGACACCGAGAGTTATTGGTTTGTGTAAAAACGTCTACAGTTGAGAGAGTGCAGCTTTGGGTTTTTAGTGGAATAACACCGAAGTTAATAATCATGAAATATTAATTAAAGAGTTTAATTAATAATTTCTAAGGATTATTGGAGTTCAAAATACTGTAGCTCCATTAGGTCCCCTTGCTAGCCCGGTCGATTTAGGTAACAAGGGTCACGGTTAATTAATTGGATTCGGGAATTAATTGAATAATGAGATTATTTAATTAATGAATAATGATGATTAAATAAATTAAATAATAAGATTATTTAATTATGTAGTTAATCACTAAATGGAGGGTGTTAGTTGATATTTGATTTTGAATAAAATAAGATAATATGATTATTTTATTAAATTAAATTAAATATTTGAAATTGAATTTAAAATGTTTGAATTCAAAAAAATAAATATTTAATTAATTTTTTAAAGATATGAGATATCTTTGAAATGTTTTTAAAAATCAAATTTGATTTTCGGTTTTGTTTTTAAATATATATTAGATATATATTTTTTAATAAAAAATGAAAAAAGTAATCAGATTACTGATATACCAAATGAGAAAAAAAAACTAACACATCAAACTTTGAAAGAGAGAAACAGTGTGATCGTGATCACAATAGGAACATAAAAAAAAAAAAAAGCAAAAGCAAACAAAAGAGAGAAAAAGTTAGGGTGTGGTGAGACCACAAGGGCTGCACCTCTAGAATTTGTTTTTGTATGTGTGTTCTTCTCTTCTTCCTTCATACAGGTCCTGAATATCGTGACGCGCCCACACGCTGTTACCAGTTCCGGGAGATAACGAGGAAGATCACGTGGTTCAAATCAGGAGCAGTTCGTATCAAAGTGAAGGAGCCTCCTACGTTAAAAAAAAATTTAAAACCCTTCCGCTGCGCAATCTGTAACCCTAGGTTCCAACATTTTTTTAGTCTTCAAAAGTTTCTGAAAATTTTCAATAGATTTTAAAAGATATTAGTCTTCATAAGTTTTTGGAAATTTTCAATAGATTTTAAAAGATATTGATAAGTTCTAATACCAGTAAAGTCCAACTCATGAAATGTCATTATTGTTAGCAATATTTTTGAACTTGGATCCTTGATTTATACATGGACTCTGATCTATCTTGATTACTTTTGTGTTTTGCCATATTTTATATTGATGAAAAGAATTGAGTTTTTAGAAAAAAAAAATCTAAAGAATTCATATTCCAAAATATGTAATTCATGATAAGATGTTGATGCTACATGATGTACATACATCCCTCCTTGTGATTTTGCCACTGCCACGTCTCGTTGAAATTTTATCAGACGATAAGATCATAATAGAAATGCATGGTGTATCTCGTTACTTGCAAGTGTTTAGTTAATCTAGGACAACATAGAATAGGGGAGTAGTACTTCACAGGCAGTCAGCTGATCATTACCTCCTCCTGATTCCGCTGATTAAATAGAGAGGCTGGTTATTACATCACTCTAGTCTCCAGTGCTATTGTGTTATGGATTGTTCAGCACTAGCATGTTATGGATTAATTAAGCACTGGAGTGCTGAACAATTAAACAATACAGTTATGAACAATTAAACACATCTATTTTGTATTAAACACACCACGTTAGTTAATGTTTCTTGATTCCAATTATTCATGTTTACCTTAAAATATCGGTTATAATCAATATTTTCCATCAGCACAATTAAAATAACATAGTCGTTTTATCTGTAATATTCAAATAATTTGTCATGAATTAAACACACCAGTTCATATCAATTAAACACACCAGGCATACCCAATTAAACACACACACCACTATGTTTCATCAATTAAACACACTAACATGCCCAATTAAACACACATACATGTCCAATTAAACACACACAATACTATGTTTCATCAACTAAACACACCAATCATGCCCAATTAAACACACCGGTTCGCATCTAATAAACACATCATATGTCATATGTCATGAATTAAACACACTGTTTCACAATAATTAAACACACCGGTTAGCATCTCTATGGGAATCGAAACAACAAAATTAAAGTACTGTGGTTGCTTCCGTTCCTAAGGTACTGTGAATGGTGTTTATATGGGTAATGGAGATTAATCCTACTAAATGTAGAGTTTGAAATTTAAATTGGATACATGTAATCTTTTTTGGCTTTTCCCACATTGAACAAAATCAACTCAATTGAAAATCAAAATCAAAATACCTTAAAATACCTTCAAATCCTGTAATTAAACATACCAGTGCAACCCAATTAAAAGCACCAGAACAAATCAATTAAACACACCGGGGAACCCAATTAAACACACCACGATAAACCAATTAAGCACACTAGTACAACTCAATTAAACACAACAGTACTGCCCAATTAAACAAACACATATTTCCAACTCAATTAAACACACACCACGACAAATCAATTAAACACACTAGTACAACCCAATTAAACACACACATATTTCTAACTCAATTAAACACACACCCCAACAAATCAATTAAACAAACTAGTACAACCCAATTAAACACACCAGTACTATCCAATTAAACACATCTATTTCCAACTCAATCAAACACAAACCATGACAAATCAATTAAACACACTAGCACAACCCAATTAAACACACGAGTACTGCCCAATTAAACACACACTTATTTCCAACTCAATCAAACACACAAGTACTACCCAACCAAATTAGAAACTTACTACCCAAATAAACACACCAACAGTATCCAATTAAACATACATATTTACAACTCAATTAAACACACATATTTCCTACCCAATTAAACACACAAGTACTATCCGATTAAACACACTAGTACTACCCATTTAAACACACACCTATTTCTAACCCAATTAAAAACACCAGTACTGTCCGATTAAATACACATGCTATTCATACAACACAAAATGGCTGGACCAACACAAATTCTATTCATATCAGTGACTTTTAAGCAACAGAACCTAGAAAATCCATTTGATGGCAGATTAAATTCCACTAGTAATAATTTTTTTTTGACAATGCAACTTCATGGAAACAATAAAATTGCTGAATATATTAACATCAGAACACTCAATATCTGTACAAAATTAAAACTTGGAACATGGAAGCACCACAAAATCGTAAGCAAATCATTAATGAATCTGAAACTAAAACCTGAATAAACTATCACATTGATCAATATCAAACACCAGAATGCATCAAACGTTTTTGGAAAAAAAAACACTCAGATCAGATATGTGTTTCTCTATTATAAAAAGGCAAAAATACCATTTTTTTAAACAAACGATGTTGAAAAATGAACAACGAAACACTGAGAAGAGGCACACAAAATTGACAAACACAAAACATAAAAAAAAAGAATAGATTTTGATTACACCAGTACAAGGAAGAGAAGATTACCAGATGACCCAGATCCAAAAATTAACAAAAATGTTTGAAACAAAATCTTTAATGTTATTTGTATCTATTCATGGTGCACAAATGGTATCTAAAGCAATATATGTATTTGAAGAATCCTAAACCTAACACGCCGCCGCTGCTCCTCATGCTGCCGCCGCTCGATTCTCCACACGGTGTCGCTGCTCGCCTCTCATCACGCCGCAGCCACAGCCGCCTCCGCTCGCCTCTCAGATCGGGGTTGGGATATCGGTCGCAGATCTGAATTATTTTACACAAATTTGTGATTTTGTTTCGGCCAAATCCGATCTTGAAGAGAGCCAAGAAGGAAGAGAGAAAGAAAGATATGTTTCTGAGAGAAAAATGAGAAAGAAAGATTTTACCCAGATGAAGCTCTGTATTGAAGAGAGAGAGAACGAAAATATTGAAGTATATTGAAGAGAGAGAAGGATATTGTTTATGATATTGAAGAGAGAGAGAATGATATTGTTTTTGATATTATGAGAGAGGAGATGGTTTCATAAAATAAAATAAAATAAAGAAATATATGAACAATGGATTAATGAGGGGTATTTCAGTCTCTACAGTCAAAATATGGGTAAAAACAATAAAAATAGAGTGGCGCTATTGGCACACCCCCTACTGATCTATTCATACCTCACTTTTTAAAATTTTGATTTAATTAAATAAAATTAAATGTTTTTATTAAATTTTTTAGTTTATTTCCAAAACTACCCATTTTACTTATTTTTCAAACTTAATACATACTATATATGATCTATCTATCTCTTATCTCTGAATCTTGTATCTGTATACATCTCTCTCACTTTTATTGATTGATTTATTTTTTTCTTCTTATTTAATTTTTTTTTAGTTTTTTTTTTCTTATTTCATGATGGAAACGAAAAAATAAAAAATAACAGGGTACTTCAACACAACGACAGCTTGATATCATTCTAAAGAAAAAATAAATTTCAAACTTATTTCCAGAGAATGAATTGTTTCCAAATGCTTACTATCATTGTCAGACAATTCTTGCTTTATGTCATTCTCAGACAATTATTCAAGATGTTTGATATCGTTCTTAAACAATTCTTTCATATTCTGGATATCGTTCTCAAACTTTTTCATAATATTTTAGATGTATGTAAGAAGCATATTTTAGGGTTTAAGAATTAAATTTTTTTTTTGAAGAAGAAACAGATTACGGGTTTAAGAATTAATTTTTTTTTTTAAGAAGAAACAGATTATTGGGTTTTTTTTTTTGGAAAAGGAATATGAAATTTTAATGAATTTACTTTATAGAAGATTTCTTTCCTTTGTATGTTTCTTTAAGTAATTTTGATAAAGGAAAAAAAAGAATATTCTATAATTTAAAAAGTGGGGCATGAATAGATCAGTAGGGGGTGTGCCAATAGCACCACTCTAAAAATATTAATTCTGGATAAAAACAATAAACCATCTAATTTTTTTTGACTAAAAAGACCTATTTGCTCATATATATATATATATATATATATATATATATATATATATATATATATATGTGGGTGCTTTAAAGAAGACAATAGATTTTAACATACATGGGAACAACAGTGAAATGAAAACAATAGAATTTAAACAATTAAAACCCATAATCACCTCTTTCAAAAAAAAAATGAGAATCTACATTACATGAGAATAACAGTGAAATGAAAACAACAGAATTTATCAAAAGCAATACCTCATTTCATAAGATATGTGAATGCTTGACAAAATGGAGTTATTTTAGTTTGATTTATAGACCTAAAAATTGCCAACTTTTGAACTCCTATGCCATTATTAATTAACTTTGCAAGGATAATTAATAAGTGACTTTTAATATATGCATTTGTTCAAAGTTTTTGAAATGTTAAGAGTAACTGCACTCTATATCCATGCATTATGGATGCATAAATAATCTAAAAATCTTCATTTGCATTTTTAATGATTACGCATCCCCATATAAATAGAATAACATTATTGATTAATGAATCTAAATTCTTTGCATGCATCCGATTTTATAAAAATATATATATATATATGCATTGAGATAAATATGAATCGATTATTACTAATATTAATATTATATATATATATATATTAAAAGAAGAGTTGAAATAAATATAAAACTATATATATTATTAAATAGAATTTAATGCCCAAATTCCTTTACGACGACACGTGACAGGTTTAGACTTCGTTATAGGTGATTTATAAGTTATTACTAATGTGTAACTCATGCATAGCAAGGGTTTTATTAAAAATATATATTTAAAATAGGTCGTGTAATATGATTTTGTATACACAAAGTGCTTCATATTCTTGGAGAACTTTTGGATAGAAAACATGCTGCATCGGGTTCAGTTATTATATATAATATTGATAGTTTTTTTAGAGAATTCTTTTTAAAGGAATTCTTTCTTTTTTTCATTAATTATAAACAAAGTAGAAATTTTTTCTTATTATTACAATAATATAGCAAGTTACATTTTTACATTTATGAAAAGATTTACTAGAAAAATTTCATTCAAAACTTCCATTCAAGTAAAGTTGGATTGTTGGCAATTATGAACCTACACATATTTTTTTAATTATGAGTTGTTTAAATCGATCTACTTATACACAAAGGATATATGTTACCAAATAGTGAATACGGATGCAATGCAAAGATTTTATTAAAAACACAAATAATTTTTTGGGTGAAACAGTGTCTTTCCAAAAATGACAGTTCTAACATTACTATATATATTTTTTATTTCTTTTAATTGGTAGCCAATTTGACATTTATAAAGTTAGAATGAGATACCATATTGTTTCAAACGAAGTTTTACAATAACATATTTCGAGTTTTGAACTTTATGTAATTTATTCAATTATAGAAACATGAATAGTCATTGCTTTGGTCAATACCCCGTCCTTTTTCATTCGATATGAGAGAAACAATTAGTTAATTTATGAGGAAGAAGCCTCATTAAGAATTTAATTTCACTATCTATTTTAAGTTCATTGTATGAATGCATATTTCTTAAGAGACAAAAATGGTAAGAAATAAATATGTTTTGGGTTTGAAATCATATTGTTAAATTCATTTATTAACATAAAACTTTATTGTCCGGAAAATATATATTTCCAAGAGAAGTTGAAGACCTTAAAAATGTTGATATTCATTTTCATATAAATATAATTAATGTCCAAATTCTATTCTTTTTTTCGACTAATTGGGCTTTGAAAATTGTGATTTCTTTATTTGTTTTGTTTTTTTTTTGTAATTTCTATATTTTATCGATTTCAATTAATACTAAGAAAATATTATACAATGTTAATAAATATAAAAATACGCAAACACCGATCCATAACCTTTTTTTATTTTCTATTTATATTATTATTTTTTTAAAGCAAAAATCTATTCGATACTTATAATAAGGCCACATGCAACACTGCATAATTTTAGTTAATATTCGATTTTTTTAAAAACAATTATATAAAAGAATAGCAAATGTTGTTCGTAACATCCAAATTATAAGACAAATATAAATCAACAGTCGAAACATTATCTTTATCTTCAATTTCTTTTTATGTGATTTATTTATTTTTATCGACAATTTCTGGTTTCAGTTATTGATTCTCACGATGAATGAAGCCGGAAAAATAAAGAAAATACAATGAATGAAATCCCGTTTCATACATTTAAGAGAATAAACATTTAAAAGACATGCAAACACTCTTTAATTTGTATTAAAAAAATTACAGAAAATGAATATCCTTAAAAGATTCAAGTAATTTGACATCAATTTTTTTTTAAATGTTACAAGAGGTGTACAACCATCTTTACTAAGAGGTGATATGTAATTAATATTATACTGATAACATAATAAAAGTGTGGTTATATATATTAATATGCCTAATGTATATTCACGGTTGTGTGCTCAATAAAGAAAAATTGATGAAGAGACTGCACCTGCTTTTTTTTTTTTTTTAGTGATAAAAGATCTTAAATAACCCGTACAATCACTTAATAGGGGTTGAATGCTTTCAATATTCACTTCATAGAAATGTACTCAATTACAAATGAAACTTACCTAATGACTTTTAATCTCTTTAATATGAAATGTTTTTTTCTAAATATTTATAAAATAAAAAAACTTTTTAGATGGTATTATTAATTATAGAATTAAAAATACCGTTTCTAATCAATTAATTGATTTTACTAAAATACCCTGTTATAAAAGTTTTTCATGTATGTTGAAATGATCACATGAACAATTGACAATCACGAATTTTATTAAAAAAATCAACAATTCACATTTAGAATCATAAAATAATGTAAATATAATCAAAGCCTGAGAAATGTGCCATATTACACGAACTATAAACACATTTTAGTAAAAGATTAGAACATATAAACTTTAAATAACGAGATCAAAGTGTTGTTAGGTCATCAATTGAGCACTTATTGTTTAGATTTTGTTTATCACCACTTTATGAGTCTATAATCTTGTATTTTACAATGATTTGATGATAGAAAATGATTCGGTTTAGTTAGATTTAGAGAAAGAGAATGAGAAATTTTAAATAGATAGTGATGGGAAGAAGATGAAGATGAAGATGGTTTAGAGAAGGTGTTGGAATAGGATGAAGAAAAGTGAAAAAGAGTGGAGGATATTTTGGACCTGTTTTAAAAGTTAGTAATTCCAAAAACTAGTGGACCAAACCCAGATTAACGCTAACTAGAGGGACTAAAATCTTAATATCCCCAATAAAAATGTAGTTATAATCGTGCAGTACAGTGATTTGTAGAGACAGAATCTGGTACAGAATGAGCTACAACCGATAACATAGAAGCACACCCGTTGATTGTTGTTCACATGGAAAAGTCAAAAGTGGCAATTTTCGTAATTTTACATCTGCTGTCCAGGTGTCGATTTGCAACGACTGACTAAATTACTGACACACTTCAATTAAAACCTAAACTCACCTCTTCACGCGTCTCCTTCCAGCGCGTCTCCCACGCTTCCGCGCGTAACACGTTTCCATCTCTTTCTTTTCTTTTCTTAAAATATTAATATATTAATTGAAAATTCCAAAGTTTTAACCTTTATATGGGTTTGGTTAAGTCGCCGTTAACAACAAGGTCGCCAAATCAATTTCAGTTTTTAGATTTCAATCAAAATGTGTATACAAATTAAGAATTTGAAAATTAAAATAAAAAATAACCAACTCTTTCTTATATAACTACCTAGTAATCTTACTGTTAACAGCAATATAGTAAAAACCCCTTTAAATTACAACAATTTTTAAATTATTTATCCAAAAAACTTTTCTTTTCTTTTCTTTCAAACTTTAGCTATGGCATAACTTAATTAAATAGCCCTCTTACGAAATTTTCAATTGAGTGGCAACTTGGGTAGCGTCTGACCAAATGCCGGCAATTTAGATAATGTTCTTACGGATAACCATTTCTGTCATATTGTTCTTCCATAATGGTTATTTTGAAATTTTCTATCTATTAGCTATTTTGATAGTGTCTTATCTAATGGGTGACCATTAAAGTAATTATCTCTTTCTGTTTCTCTTCCCATTAGATTTATTTATTTATTTTATCTTTTACTATTAGGTTTCCCTCTTCTCTCTTTTCATTTTTTTTTTCACGCCCCAAGCATTTTAGTTTTGGCATGATATATCATTATTTAATATTTGTGGAGTGAGATTGGGTATTGGTGAAAAAACACTTTAAAATTAAGAGAGAAAGCTAGAAGTGAGAGAAAGAAAAAGAAAGTTAAAAGTTTGAGAGAGAAAGTTATTGGGAGAAATGGAAGAGATAAAAAATTAAAAGTTAGAGAGAGAAACTAACGAATTCGTTTGTTCCAATTCCTAGAAAAGTCATAGTAACCTGTAAATTTCATTTTAATTTATAATTAATGTGTAAAATATCATTCTCTCTCAATTTCTATATCTATATCTATCTCTTTTTCTCTTCTTCCCGACAAATTCTCTCTTTATCTTCTTATTTTACATGTAAAAAAAAGGTTAATATTAAAGATCTCCCATCACCTTTAAACTATTATTGAATATCTTAATAAAAATACTTTTATTTTATAAACATTCACATGGACTAATAAACAATGGTTCAAATAATTAAGTTTTAATGTCAAAAAGTCTAAATATCCATATTTAAGTTTCAATTGTATGAATTGAACATTATACTCTCTGACTTTTACCAAATAAAAGCATTGTTTGTTAGTCCATAAGGATGTTTCTAAAATAAAACCATTTTTATCTAGACATTCAATAATAGTGTGGGGATGTTTTTAATATTAAACACATTCAATGATATTTTTTGTCTACAAAATAGATATATTAACAAAAACAATAAACTCCCGTAAAAAAACATTAAACTTATTAAGGATGACTAAATTTATAATTTCCTATAATATAAGGGCTAATTAGTTATGAATTTTTGCCCATTAACAAGATGATATTGGCCATGTATATCCCTCATATATATATATATATATATATATATATATATATATATATATCTCTTGAGATTGTGTATTAACAATGTATCACATACCAAAAACCCTGAATTTATTATAATAGTTCAATTTATTTATTTATTAATAATGTTAAAATTAATAAATAAAATACCGGTATTAACGTATTAAAACTGTAAAAGAAATTAAATCGACTTAATAGTAAACTACTCGCATCATATCCAAGAAATTTGGGGTTCAAGTGATATTATTATTATATATATATAGTCTTTCTACTGTCAGTTCGTCCTGATATAAAATACTATCATGGCGAAGAATGTGGACCACAGATTATAGAGAAGTTTTGACAAATGCATACACTTTGAGTCAAATTATGTAAATCTAATGGTCAACATTCTCTGTCTTAATATATTTTATATCAGGACGAACTGACAATATAAATATTATATATAAATATATATATATATATATGTATATAATTTTTCACTCCTTATGACGAACTGATTTTATTCATATCAGTTCAGTTACATAATTATTAACCATTAAATTCACATACACCAGTTTAATTAAAATCTTGTTAAACTTAATCAATAACTCACGAATCTTATACTAAATTTAAAAGTTCAGTTTGGTCTTTATAAGAATATATATATATATATATATATATATGTATTAAAAAATAATAATAATAAAACTCGCTCCATGTTTGCTTGTACAATTGTACTTAAGATTCCTTTCCTTTGAATAGGAAGGAAAAGCTTTATGGAGACGTCTCTGTACATTTTTTTCTGCTTTTTATTTATTTACGCTTTTACAACAAAATTAAACCGAGTACAAATTTTTTCTCAGAAGCATACAATTTAGAAATATTTATAATATGTTAATATTAATATATATCATAACATTTTTGTCATATATATTTTTATGATTGAAATTATATTTCTTATATGGTAAAAATATAGTAATATGTATTAATTTACTATAAATATATCTTAATTGTGTGTCTATATGAAAAAAATTGATGCTATGCATAGTTTGTATTTTCTTTTAAGGGTCCTTATTGTTTATACTGTTGATAGTTCTTTTGAGTTTTGGTTTTAAAGTAATATAACAAACTATAACATATGAATATATGATATTATTAAATATTTTATTCATATTTTTCATTTTTATCTGGTAATCACAAATTTTTTTATATATATATTTATATAGTTTTAGAACGACTATCTATATATAAAATGCTAATATTTGAACTTTAATGAGTCGATGGAAAGTGCAAGTCTTCTCCCACTAAGACAATGGGCACAAAGACAATGGGCATTTAACGATCATAAATAGGGGCAGAGGCATTTGTAAGTTTAGAGGTCGTTTGTTTTTTCCACTTAAAACTTAATGGGTCTAAATCATAATTATTAAGTTGTTTTGTTAGTTTTTATAAGTGGTCAAACAACTTAAAAATGTCAAAAAACAACTTAAAATAAAAAGTAAAAAATCCTGACTATTCGCTTAATTGCAAATCATTGAATTGTATTAAATGCAATCCAAAATCTTTTCTTCCGATACTATCCCTATATAACATATTTTCAATTTCATCATAATTATATATGGTACAAAAATCTTTATTTTAATATATTGTTTATTTTAAATAGCTTTAAAAAAAACCTTAATCACTTCTCATATTGGTGTTTAAAATTAATATTTTATTATGATATTAGAGTGATGTATTTATATATTATTTTTTTAGAGTGTTTTGTATGATTTTTCTTGCTGCCTCTTTTATCTTTTGAAAAAGAAAATCTTTCTTTTCTTAATAAAAATGAAGTTTATTTGTAATTAAAGAAGAAGATCATGATCATATGTGTTTATATATAATTATTATTTTTGGATTGTTTTTATTACATATTATATGTATAATTGTTTAGCGTGGGTATAAGTGTAAAATTACTTAGTTTCAGACAATTTTACTTTTAAAAAACAAACGTGTTGATAATAATTCAAATGTGAGGAAAAAAAAAACAAATATGTCATTCAAGTTCAGATTTCAGTCTCTATTCAGTCTTTAGAAAAATTCAGGACTATTTAATCTTCAGATAAAAAAACAAACGACCCCTTAGTCTAGGTTTAACTTTTTATAAAAAAAATTGAAATAATAATAATTAAAAAATGATTTAGTTTATGATTTAATTTAATTGAGACACTCTCAATAAATTCATTATAGTGATATGTTCAAATTTTATTGAAGAGTAATACTATACAACATAAATGATGAACTTAAAATTCAACCAAAATGATATAGAAAATTGTCATGAGATGTTGTGGTTAATGAATAAACCATTTGACACATCATTTGGGTTGGTTTTTTGGACTAATTTTTTGGATTGTCTAGCTTTAATGTTTATTGACACTCAAACATATTAAAGCTTCTATTTCCTCTCCATTCTCCGTTTCATTCCATAAATAAAGAAACAAATTTTGAATTCTTCACTTAACTTGCTAAAGTCCGAACAAGTATGCATTTAGTTTATTTCGCTTGCTATTTTTTTTCTATATTTCTTAGTTTGAATTATTTTAAATGATTTTAAGGGCAAAGATCATTAGGAGATTTTTATTTTAAGTTTTGTTTATTATGTTTATTCAAACTCACAATATCTTCTTAGTTTTCGAGTCGCTGCATTACAAGTGTATACCCAATTTTTTTTTAATCTAGCCCATCCGAAAAATAAGTCCTAACTTCCCCCGATCATAAATCTATATCGATTAAAGTAAACTAATTAATTAATAGATAATCTTCCGGTGAAGAACGTGTAAAGCATCAATGTAATTTGTATATCTTATTCACACCATATCAATTGAGTTGAGTGATCGATCTTTTGTAGCATAATACATTTATACATCATAATGCTGTATTCATATTCATATCCTATCTCATGCAATATAAATAATCAATTTTATGTAATATAATGCCAGATAACGAACATCAACTTTTATTACAGCTAGTAGTGTAGGGAGAATTGTAAATAACCATTGATTTTTGATCGAATGTCAAATCATATCCTCTGGTTTGTATAATCAGTAAAAAACCATTTACTATTAATTGACAGTTAGTTGACCGTTAGTTAACTTTAATTAAATCTAATGAAATATAATTATTTAAGTAGTTTTTTTGATAATAGAACTAAAAACATAATGAAAAAAAATACTGAAAATACGTTAGAAAAAAATTATTTTAATAAAAATTAAATATATAAAAATATATTATACCAAGGCAATAAAATCATTAAAATTTAAACAAAAATTTATTTTAAAAATATATTTTTGAATGAAATTGATTTTATTATTATTAGTATATATTTTATTTTATCTTCCTTTTTTTTTCTGCTTATAATAAATGATTTGAAATGTAATATTTGATATATATATATATATGGTTATTTACAATTCTTTCAGCAGTGTATATTCCTTTCATATTAGTAACAACGGTTTTTAATTCCACCATATGTATTTATTCATATGTGAGGAGTTTATATATATTGTTTGATTTTGACATGTCTCGATAATCATATTGTAATATCCACCGTAATATTAAAAAAAACAAAATACCAGATAAGATTACACATTTGCAAGGTCTGTGGTACATGAGAACAATAAAGTATTTTTCCAAGAATGTATCTCGCTTTGTCAAGTTGCGTTGGGAAAAAAAAAAATTTGGGTCCAGCTCTTTAAGTAGGATACCGTACAAAACCACAGAAAACTTATTGGCAGCATGTGTGTTTAATCCAATTTATTGAATTTTTTTTTTGATAAACTTATTTATTGAAAGTTTTAAACAATATATATATATATATATTATAAACATACTAATTATAAGTAAATGATATTATAAAAAGGATAATCAGTTGTAATACAGTAATTTCAATCATATCTCACGACTCACATCTCTTAAAATCCAGACAATATTGTAATAATTAAAAAGAAATAAAAGAAATAAAGAAATAAAAATTCTACTATCGGACATAACCTGTAACCCAATAGCATTGATTAGGGTGTGGATGATGTCACGTCACATATGTAGTGAGTAGTGACAGATAATTACAAGATGTTATCATGCTACACTATTTAGATATATTAACATGTATAATTTTTCTATTATTAATTTATTTTAATATATTTTATATCAAGATAAAAGTCATGAATCATTAGATTTATATATTTTAATTTAAAATGAATATATTATCAAAACTTCTTCATAATCTATGTTCTATATTTTTCATTCTAATATATTTTATATTATGACAAACTAACATAGAAATACTGCTAATATTTATGTCGGTAATTTGTTAGAACAGGAGCAGTACCGTACAACCAGTTAGAAATTAGAGATCGGAGGCATAGATTTAGTGTCAGTGAGTGTCAGTGATTTTCTTAATAAAAAACTAAAAAATTAGTAATAGTAAGATGATAAAAGGGGGAGCCCATTAAATCCAGATTTAGTTTGTGTTTGTTTGTTTAGAAATGTGGATTCTTTGCTGAGTTTATTATTATTTTGATCTATTGGCATATATAATTGATAGTTATAATTTATTTTATTTATTTATTTTAATTTTATTATATTTAATATAAATCTTATTCTCAAATATTTTAGATATAAAAGAAAAAAAAAAAAACAAAAGAAGTTTAAAGCAACAACAGCCGAGGGTGGTCGTCTGCTTAACACACAAAACACAGAAATTGGTGGATTGGAGGAGTTGGATAATCAATCAAAAAATTACAGTAGCACAGCAGCACGCGACGACGACGACGACGACCACGTAACAAGCTGGACTCTAAAAGGAAGTGGGCCCCTACAGAGGGCGCGTGTAAATCACAGAGACGAGAAGAGGAGAGAGAGAGAGGGACGTGAGCTGTGGGAGGTAGAAGAGTGGAGCCCACCACCCATGTGCCCTCCCTCCTGTCTCCACCAGCTCCTGCCGCTCAATGATTAGCTCTCTGTTCCCTCATCTCTCTCTCTCTCTCTCTCTCCTCCAAAAAATTAAAACCCTCAACTTTCTCTCTCTAAAACCACCCTTACCCTTTACCCTTCCCTTACCTTCACTTGACCACTTCACACTTCACACAATCTCTCTCGCTCACAAGTAACCCTTCTTCTATTATGTCTAATTCTGACCCTTCCACTAACGGCGTCTCTAACGGCGCTATCATTGACCCCCAGCTGCGACCCAACGCCGTCTCCAATGGTACTACTACTCTCGCCGTCAAGAAGCCTCCTTCCAAGGACCGTCACAGCAAGGTCGACGGTCGTGGACGAAGAATCCGTATGCCGATCATATGCGCTGCACGTGTCTTCCAGTTGACTCGTGAGCTCGGTCACAAATCCGATGGACAGACCATTGAGTGGCTCCTCCGTCAAGCCGAGCCTTCTATTATTGCCGCCACCGGTACCGGTACCACTCCCGCTAGTTTCTCCACCGTATCTGTCTCCGTCCGTGGCGGAGGCAATTCCACTTCCTTATCCTCTTCTACTGCTTCCACTCTCACTGCTTCACTGGATCACAAGCCTTTGCTGGGTCCCACACCTTTCATACTCGGCAAACGTGTCAGGGCCGACGATGACGGCACCAAAGGGGAGGATACAATTCCCGCCACCATGGGGTCGATAGCGACGGCGCCGGGCGGTGGATTCTGGGCTTTGCCGGCCAGGACGGATTTCGGTCAGGTCTGGAGCTTTGCTGCGGCTGCACCGGAGATGGTGGTGCAGGCGGCGCAGCAGCATCATCATCAGCAGCCGCACCAACTGTTTATGCAGCAGCAGGCGATGGGAGAGGCATCGGCGGCCAGAGTTGGGAATTATCTGCCGGGGCATCTGAATTTGTTGGCGTCTTTATCGGGTGGACCCGGTGGCTCCGGCCGGAGAGAAGACGACCCTCGCTGAATTCCGGGTTTGGAATTGTGTGATGATGGTGGTGTTGATATATATATATATATATATATAACTATATTTAATATATATATATATTTATAGGTATGTGAATGTTTAATTGCTGTTTTTGTGTGTGTGGAGATGATGAAGAGATTATTATTTTTTTAGTCAATTTTAGGGTTTTAGGGATTAGAGTTTGGTGGAATTTTCAAGTATGGAATTCAATTAGGGTTTTAGTGCTTTGTTTGATGATTAATTTAGGTTATTAGGGTTCAAATTATTTAGGTATGGAGAGAGGTTTTTGTTGGAGAGAGGGGTCCAATTGGAAGAGAAATGCTTTTTGGGACAATCTATCAAGTTGAGCAAAATTCAAAGCTTTGCTTGTAGTTGAAAAATTGATACTATTTTTGGTGAACATCTCACTCTGGATTGAAGCTAATTGGTGATGAATATGTTTTGCAAAATTGTGGCTTTGATTGTGGAGTTGGAAATCATTCACTTTGTGATGTCCCCAAATTTGTTACCATTCCTCTCTTTTGCATTTTGCTATCAATGCAATCTCTAGAGAAATAAGTGGGATGTTTTGCTCGTCGCTCATGACTTGATAGAAGAATTGAATGAATGGCAACGCGTGCTGCTTATGATTTACAACGGTTGCACAGCTTGTTTCTCTCTCGCTCTCCCTGCTTTCGCAGACTTTGTTGCTTACTACTAGTTGGTGTGTGTGGAAGCTGGTTCTTCTATGTAAGAAAGACCTCTTCTTTGAAACTTAGAATTATTGAATAGCCATTTTTAGATTTATCATCAGCGTGAGAAATAATGTGTTTATCCATGTATGTAAGTGGGATTGTTTTGGGGTGCCTGCAGTTGTGTGAATAAAGAAACCCGGTCCGTTTCTCTTAATTCCTCTCCCATTTGTGTGCTCATTGTAAATATGAATTTTATCCTGTTATCAATAACTTCAATCTGCCATGCCCATCACAACTTGTTTGATAATTGCAAATGAGTTGCTTTGCTGTCTTTGCAGATCTGTTTGAATAGTACGACACTTTGCAGGGGGTATTTTCGTGTTGATAACTCAAATGCTCTGCTGTGTTACTATTATTGCTCCACTGGGGACTGCTTTACCACATTGGGATTTTGTAGACTTTGATTGAAATTAAATTAGTGTTTTTATTTTTGTTTTTATAGAGAAATAGACAAGTCTCTTGACATAAACCAGTTTTAAGTACTATTTACACCCAAAAGGGATTTCTGTAAAAGCAATCTATAAAACTTGAATAATGTTTATGGTTTGGATGAAGGAATTAAGGAAACAAAGCAACAAACCTTGAATAATTTATAATTGAAGGGCCAATCTAATGTGTTGGATTCTGGTTATGTGGATTCTTCTAGGCAATGGGCCAAATATTGGGCCACTTATTATTTGCAAACAAACTGTTTTGTTTTCCTTGCACCCTCATCAAAATATGATGGGACTGATGGAGGATTGGAGGCTGGGATTGTCTCTGATGCAGATAAAGCAGTGGCTATGGCTATGGATGAGACATTGATGCTAGTAGGCAACACCATCTTAGGTATTGAAATGGAGAGAGCAGACTGCAGACTGCAGATATGTCGAAGTCTTTATCTACTGTTAACAGTGGCGATAGGGATACAGGGGTGACTAAAGTGGTTCTTGAAAGTCATCAATTATATACTATGACAAACCTAGAGGAATAGGTTTTAACACTTTTTCACATGGTTAAACAACAATACCCACAACTAGAGGTGGCCACGGTTCGGTTTCGGGGCGGTTTCGGTTTCGAAACCGCCGGTTTCGGTTCCGTGGCCACCCAAACCGTAACCGTAACCGAGAAAACCGGTTTGGTTTTCGGTTTCGGTTCCGCCGGTTTCGGTTTCGGTTTCGGTTTCGGTTTATTTCGGTTTCGGTTTCGGTTTATTTCGGTTTCGGTTTCGGTTTCGGTTTTATTTATTTTTTCCAAACAAAACCTAATTACAATAATTACTAAACGTAATTAAAATAATGGGAAAAATAATGTTCCAGAATTGTTTTTTGACAAATGAATAAAATTTAAAATATAATATGAAATTGAAACATTTGTAATAAAATGAAATTGAAACATTGTAATAAAATGAAACATTTGTAATAAAATGAAATTAATATAAAATATTCAATACAATTATATAAATATATAATATACAATTGAAGCATTTAGGTATTTAATAATGTTGAAAATAAAAGAAATTGACATTGATAAATTGATACAAAATTACAATTGCAGATGTATTAAAAAATAATTAAATGGATATTGAATTCAAATATACAATGTAACAAAGTTGAATTAAAAATAAAAAATTAAAAAATCGGCCTTGCACTTAATTTGACCTCAATTAAGTTGCCTACGTATCCTCCATAAATGTAGAGCAGTAGAGGAATCAAAGGCCACGTAGTTCTTTTACCTTTAATTAGATGTTCGGTGTTGAAGGTTGGAAGTTGGAATGGAATCTAATCGCTGCCTTCTGTTCCCGTGGTTTGGTCATCTTCGAAAAAATCATTCACTATCTCCGCCTCGATTTCTTGTTGTCTGTATTTTGCCTTTGTCCAATCATCAAGACACGCCTGAGCTTCAAGTGTCTGCGGACACATAACCGACCGTCTTGGTTCCAAAATATTTCCACCTGCACTAAATTCTTGTTCCACAGCTACGGTAGAAACCGGTGTTCCCAAAATTTGTTTGGCAATAATAGCCAAAATTGGGAAAATCTGTTCATGATCCTTCCACCAAACCTGGATACTAAATTCACTATCTTCTAAAAATTCATGAGATGTTTCTAAATACCGGTCAAGCTCAGAAATCGAGCCGGATGAGGATGAAGAAGATGTTCTTAATTTTTTGGCTCTTTGGGAAAACAATCGATCCCCTAAACCCTTTAATTTAAAAGTAGAGGAAGTACCAGTACTATCAGATGTCGGTTGATGTTGTGAAACCGACATGTTCAAAGACGGACCATATATTTTAAGATATTCATCATATAATTCATAAAGCAAAGCCTTAATGGAATTACAATAACTAAGAACATCAACTTCTAAATCTAAACTTTTGTAATAATGAGTTAAATAATCTTGCAAACATTCTAATTTAAAACGTGGATCAAAACATGATGCAAGCAAATAAATATTTGGAATCTCCTTATAATACTGTAACCATTTTTTTTTCATGGCAGCAACACATTCACTCAATTGAACATCGAGTTCACACTCACTGAATGCACCAGCAATATTAACACTTTGAATAAGAAATAAATGAGTAGTGGGATAGTAAATACCAGATAAAGCATTAGTAGCATCATTAAAAACACGTAACAATTCAAGAATTTTTATACATATATCCCAATGCTTCAATTGAAGAGAAATTGAAGGAACGTTATAAGTAATAAAAGAAACTAATAATTCCTTATATACAACACTTTCATTAAGCAACTTATAAGTAGAATTCCAACGAGTACTAATGTCCCGAGAAAATTTAATGGGACGCATACCATTTTGAGAGCAATATTTTAACCATAGTTTTTGGAGTTTGTTTTGCCTCCAGATATAGTTAATACTATCTCTAATTGGTTTAATATAAACAGAAAGAATTTGTAATCCAGCTTGAACACACAAATTTAAAATATGGCATGCACATCTTTGATGAAATAATTTACCTCCAAAATAGGGATTGCACAAATCCTGCAACATAGGAATAGATGCGGTATTGCTTGCAGCATTATCAAAACCGATCGCAAAAATTTTGTTTTGGATATGAAACTCTTCAAAAATAATTTTAAGGAGTCGAAAAATATTTTGAGCGATGTGTGAGTCATCGAAAACACGAAATGCAATAATTCTTTTTTGCATGACCCAGTCATTATCCATATAATGACATGTCACACCCATATAATGGTGACTACCAAAATTATCGGTCCATATGTCGGCACATACGGAAACGCGACCTTCAAATTGATAAAAAAATGATTTCAATTTGTTTTTTTGTTTTTTGTAAATGGAAAACATTGTACGTGTGAGAGTGGATCTAGGAACACGTTGCATTGCAGGATTTAATGCATTTTGACAATAATTAACAAAACCTACTTTCTCACCAAAACTAAAAGGTAAATGTTCAACTGCAACCATTACTGCTAATTCTTCCTTGTTTTTTTCAGACGTATAATGAAATAGTTGATTAGTAGGGGTTCCGTACCTGGAGATTTGGGATTGGTTACTAGTCTTTACCAATTCAGAAGGGTGATTTTTCCTAATATGGTTCCAGTACGTGCCATATCCGAATGATTTGTTGGTCCTGTATATTTTGGAGCAGTAGTTGCACTTGATTTGGATCATCCCGTCATCTAACTGAATTTTCTTCATATGCAATTTGAAGAGATCGGACTTCATCGGCTTTTCTTCTTCACCTGCAACAAATTCATTTGAAGGGGGTTGGGGGGTAGATAGATTTTCATTACTATCAAGGTCATAGAGATTGGGGTCGGGTTCGTCGGAAATTATTAGAGGGGGATTAGGACTACGAGGGAGATCGGATCCAAATTGAGATTGAAGGAACTCGTGGTAAAGTCGGTCGTTATAACTGACATCATCACCTTGGTGTTCCAACAAATCTTGCAATGGACCCTTTCCCTTGTTCAAATTTCTTGAACCTTCTCCCCCACTTGCCATTGAATAATTAATTATAAATAATAATAGTAAAAAATATATATAGATATGTGAGGCACTCAAAATATTGTTGGAATAATAGTGGTAACACTAAGAAAAATAGATAATTGTAAATAAATAATAGATGATTGTAAAAAATAGAATATGTAAATAGATATTAATTTCTATAATAAATAAGAATTAAAGAAAATTGTAAATAGATGATTGTAAAAAATTGAAGAAAAAAATAGATATTAATTTTTATGAAAAATGAAAAATAAAGAAAATTGTATAATGTAGAGAGAATTGAGAATTTGAGATTGAGAGAGATTGAGAGAAGTTGAGAGTGGTGTGAAGAATATTGAAATGAGGGGGGTATTTATAGGATTATAGTGGAGGGGCGAATTTGCAATTTTAAGAAATTAAGGGGAAAAAATAATATATATATATGGCCGTTGGCCATAGGCAAGATGACCGTTGGTCACCCAACGGTCATCAGTTCAAATTTTTTTTTTTTTTTGAATTATGTGGTCCACGTGGCGATTTGTGATTCGTTAGAATTTTTTTTTTTTTTTATTACAAACGGTCGAAACCGTCGGTTTAACCGTCGGTTTTGGGTGAAAACCGACCAAACCGACGGTTAAACCGCCGGTTAAACCTGTTTTCACCCAAAACCGACGGTTAAACCGTCGGTTTTGGCCGGTTTTCAACTTCCCGTAACCGTAACCGAACCGATTCGGAACCGGTTTCCAACCGGTTCCGTAACCGGCGGTTTCGGTTACGGTTTCGGTTTCGATTTTTCCCACCCGGTTTCGGTTTGGTGCACACGGTTTAACCGAACCGTGGGCACCTCTACCCACAACCCAAACAAATTGGAAAACTCTTGACAAGTAGAAACCCTAACCCCTTTGACTACTTAGAATATCCCGAATAAGGTTCTTTATATTTTCTTTATATTTAAGGAGTTTGTTGTACTTTTTACAAATAGAGCCATATAAAGAATTAACACTCCAAGAAGCCTTCTTAAAAATGGTTTATTATTTATTTATTTATTTTTAATTAAAAAAGAAATATTAAAAAAGAATTGAGAAAGTGAAAAAAATAGCTACTTGAATTTGGATCATTGAATATTAAGAAGGTAGACTCATCTTGACCACTCATTTTAATTAGATTTAGGGAGGCTTTGACAGAAAATAATTTGATGAGGGAAGTAGGGAGGCTGTTTGAGCAAATTTCGGTCCAGCCCCCCTATTAATAGTAAAAAATGTGTTGTTTTATTTATTTATTGGGGTTGCTCTTAGAGTCCTCGCAAAAATTCACTAGTTGTTAGAGGTTGATACTCTCTTATCACACCTATCTCAGAATAACCTAATCTATCTACTCAGAATTAGATTAGTAGTGATCCTCAACATGACAACATACCTTGCTTGCCGACTTCTCCTTTAAATCGACAAGACTTCAACCTTGAATCTTGAACTCTTCCAAGTTCCAAGAAACAAGCTTTCAACCTTAGAGAAGACGATCTAGATGTTCATGTAAATATAATCTTTCTATTGTCAGTTCGATATATCAGTTCTTTCCATGTGGACCATTAGATTTAAAAGATGCTTTGATAAGTATATATAGCCAAATTAAAACATTTAAATTCAATGACCCACATACAAGGAACTGATAAATCTTATATCAGTTCAAACTGACAATAGCAAAATTACATATATATATATATATATATATATATATAGGAATAACAAATAAAATATATGACCAAAACACACCAGGAAGGCTAGAACAATGGAAAACAAAACAAAGACGATCTTCGGAAAAACCAAAAACATCCAATTACAACATAGATTAGTGTTCAAATACATATAAGTATATAACCAAAAAAAAAAAATGCCCCCATGCAGGATCGAACTACAGACCTTCAGTTTACAAGACTGACGCTCTACCACTGAGCTATAGGGGCTAATTGTTGAGTGTAATTTTAATAATGATATATAAAATAAAATAATAAATGAAATGAAATGTAAATAGGTATTGTAATTTGTAAAGAAAGTGAGTTAGTGAGAAAACGAGAATGGCGTCGTCGAAAGTAGGAGTAGAGATGGAGAAGCTGAGCGTAGAGCAACTGAAAGCATTCAAAGAACAGACAGATCTAGAAGTCAATCTCTTACAGGATAGTCTCAACAACATTCGCACCGCTACTTCTCGCCTTGAAATCGCCTCCTCTGCTCTCCAAGACCTATCCAATCGTCCTCTTGG
Source organism: Dipteronia sinensis (assembly GCA_033220585.1). Classification (NCBI taxonomy): domain Eukaryota; kingdom Viridiplantae; phylum Streptophyta; class Magnoliopsida; order Sapindales; family Sapindaceae; genus Dipteronia; species Dipteronia sinensis. Next base: position 59,452,219 of record CM065638.1, on the reverse strand, counting down.
TAGTCACATGTTGGTTCCTCTCACTGCTTCGCTTTATGTTCCTGGCACTCTTGATGATGCTGATAAGGTTCTCATCGATATCGGCACCGGTTACTTCGTTGAGGTTTAACTCTCTTTTCCTTTTATGGAAGCAAAACTCATCTGTTTCATGCAATTGATTGAATTTTCTTGTGCCTTTTCGGATTAGAATCATAATTTTCTAGAATAATGATTTGCTGATCATCTCATAGTTAAAATAATTTTTTACTTTTATGCTAGGCTTGTATAGACAAGCTTTTCTGCAACTACTTATCTCCATTGCTGCTTTTATTTCATTTTTTTGTAGCAGCAAGTATCAATTTGGCATTGTGACTGCAACAAAGTAAATTGACATAACTAAGTTATTTATTATGTACAAACGAAAAATGAAATATAGGTGTACGTGCCATTATTTCGGTATAACAAGCAAAGGAATGTTGACAGGTTTCAAGCTGCATATGCAGTATAATCACGTTTTGATGAATATTGAGGGGTGGAAAGTGGAACACGTAGTTTGTTCATCATAATCTTGCTGTAGGTTTGGGATGCATATAGTTGGAGAAAAGTACTAACATTAAGAGTCTATATTTAAGTGCTTCACATCTTCTTTTTTTCTATCGCTATTTGAAACTTCATTATATTGAGTAGTATGGGTATTGTTTTAGTTGGTTAGGGTACAAGTGTAAAAAGAAGTTGACTGCATGTGTTCGTTCTTTTGTGAGTGTAATTGTTATTACTGTTGGGATTGGTTGATAGTTTGTTATTGTCTGCTGATATAAATTGCGATTGCTAGAGACCAAATTTAGCAGTACAAGTCAATTTTGACTTTGAATTGGTACAGTTTTATTATTTATAATTATCATAGGCCTAAAGTCAGATATAGTTTGGTTCTAATAGAATTTGTTAATTGCTTGTTCGATGCTTCTCTCAAAGTTTTCTTCTGAAATACTTGATGCTGCAATATATTTAGAACTGCAATATTTTCAAAGTGTTTATTATGTGATATTGTGATGAGCTCAATCACTCATTGACATTTATTGGGTTAGTAGGAGGTGGAGTGGATGAAAAAAGGTGTAGGGATTGGGGAATGCAGCATTTTCTTCAAGTTTTATGTGCCTGTTCATGCATCTCATTCTTGTTGATTTATCTCCTCTTATTTTTCTTGATGTTGTTATTTCAGAAAACAATGGCTGAAGGCAAAGATTACTGCGAGCGTAAAATCAACTTGTTGAAATCTAATTTTGATCAACTTATTGAGGTATGTTTCCAAGATATGTAGTCTTCTGCTACTTTGATTATTTCACAAGTAGCATGATTTTGATGTTACTTTTATTCCCTTTCGATCTTTTAACTATGAGTTTCAAGAGAGGACAAGCAATTTTAGTGGTCCTTCAATTCTTAGTATTTAAAAGGAGACTATCTATTCTTTTGAATTAAAACTACTTCGTCACTGGTTAAAAGTTACAGACACTTTTTTTTTTTTTTTTCCTGTGTTGGATTGGTTCTTAGATCTAATTCTCCCAAAATACTTTAGAAGAATTTACCAAAGCATACTTTGATTTGAAATATCTTCATTTGTTTTTCTTAAATGTGAAATGAACTCTTTTTGACCATAAAATAGAAGTGGCAAAACAGAAAAGGCATGGTAAAATTTTGGTTTTGCTTCTTGCAAAATGATCCAAAAAATACTGGAATAGACATGTCTAAAGCAGACTCCTACTCTATCGATCAAAGCTGGTCAATTGAGTCTTCGGATTTTAAGTTACATGATGATAATTATTTGTTTAAATATATTTTAATTTTATTTAATTTTTTTATTCCTTGTCAAGATGTAACTGAATTCAACTCACCCAAACCTGAATTTAACCAAATGGGTTCAGTTACATGAATTTCTCTGTGCCATTACACTCCATTTTAATGTAACGTCCTTTTATCTTCCATGATATGATATTTTTTCCGACTGTTTCTTTTCACATTCATTTTTGGTTCTATCTTGTTCTTTGGTTCGTTCTATATTAAGTTAATCTCTGGCACCAAATCATTCCTAGCTTACATTTTAATGCTTCAATAAATTTGTTGTTAGTGCAGCTTCAATAAATTTATGTGTAGAATCATTCTGTAAACTGTACCTCCTTCCTTTACCACTTGAATCAAATTGAAAAAGCCTTAGTGTGCAGTTTTTGAATAAATTAGTATCAATTTTTATTGATACAAAAGATTTATTAAGGAAACATTATCTCACTTGTGCCTTCAAATTTGGTGGTTAAGCCTTTGTGGCTTGTTATTGAGTGCTTCTTTTAGGAGACCATCTTTAGACTAAGGGGTTTTTTTTTTTTTTTTTAAATGTCTTAATTTGACTTAAGCCTTGAATTAAGATATTTTAGGTTGTTTGTTTTTGTGTTTTAAGTCTTAAATTGAGAGAACTAAAAAAAAGGGTCTTAAATTAAGATAAAAAATCTTTATTTAAACAGTCTTTTTCTTTTAACTTGTCACTGATTGAAGACATCATAATTATCAAGTTGAAACAAACTTCTTATAATAACCTCACACATATAAGGTGATTATCAAGAATTCATCATCAGTTGTCAAATTTTAAAGCTAAAACTTGCAACGAGCCAACGACACAAATCTACTGGAGTAAAGGTGTGCAAGTCACGGGGTTAGCCGATTAAATCTAACCTTGAACCGATTCAATTAATATTAATTCAAAAGTATAGGTTCTAAGCATTTATGAATTCAATCACATAAAATCATATCGCTTATTTCTTGTTATTCAAACACAATCCCTTAATGATTTGTTAACCAAATTCGTAACAGCTATAAATACATGATATTTTAAGTGAAAAATATTTAACTTCACCAATAAAAAAGAGAAAAAGAATCATAATCTAAAAGTTCAGGATTAGGAATTCGTAACTTTACAATAGAAAATCATTAAACTAATATTGTTTTATCTTAAACCATAGGACAAACGAAAATTAGAAAGATTTTAATGAAATTAAACTAAGAAATAAAATGGAACCAGATGGAGAAAGCATGACTAAGGTAATCGAGTCAGTTGCAATTTCAGGGCTAGCTCCCAAACTTTCCCTATGCTAATTGCCATTCTTCTAAGTATAGCCCATGTCTTGCTCAAGTTGGTCCCTAAATATCTGCCTTTTGGCTTCAAATGGAAGCTTCTCAAGTGTCCCAAGACTTTACATTCCAAAAGCGACGACTCCTGTAATCCATGATTCATTGGAGGTTGGACAAAATTACAAAAATCTTGGACCAGATAGAGTTGCCTTTTTTAAGCACAAAAGAGAGACTAGGGCCGCCATCTCCGAAGTTGGGAATGAGCTTGACTTGGGAGCAAAAGCAATACAAGGGTTGCGGTCATGTTTCTCACTAGTTCCATTTCCTTTTCTATTTTCATTTTAAATGGTCGTAACTCTTAATTGTCTTTTAGATTAAGGTGTAAGATGAATCTATGCTAATGTATTTTTGTTATCACTACCTTTTCTAGTTCATTTTCTCTTCCATTTTTTCAGTTCTGTTGTGTATTTATCTTCTTACCTCTTACTCCCTCTCTATACTAGTTTTTTGGTATGTTGTCATTTATATAAAGTTTGATATTATTGGCTCGCGGGTCGCAGCTTCTTTGAGTATCAGTTTTTTTATGATTTCTCTTTTTCTCTCCTATTATTCTTGTTGCATTGCTATTCTGTTGTCATAACACATGTAAAATTCAAAATGCAGGTTGCAACAAAAAAGAAAAGTGTAGCAGACGACGCTACTGTAGTTTTGCAGGCAAAATTGAAGCAGTTAGCCCCTGCAAGTTCTTGATGACTGTAATATTTTATTTAAACTATGTAGCAAAATAACTGCTTTGTAAAACTGTCTGATGTGAAACATAACAAGTAATGATTATTTTCTTTCAATTGTTTCAGTCTCCGCAGTGTTGCAGGTGTATGATTTGTGATACTGTAATTAAATCAGACTTGGAATGAAATTCAGGTGATTGCTTTCAGATATCATGGGCTTCGTTTAGCTATTTTTAAGGGGATTATTATTTTGATATACATAGAGATTTGTCATATGTTGTAGGACTTGTCAATTCTCTTCTTCAACTTGCAAAAAGAATAAAAAATGAAAGAAATCAACTACTTGGTTGGATGTTATGACGTTATTTGGTGTCTGTATGAGCAGCTGCATCTTTTTCTACATGCCTAACCAATTGCAATGATGGAAAGATGAAAGTTTTAGGACCTTCACACAAACAGTATTAGTAAAAACAATATTCCTGGAAGCAACCTAGCTCCTTGCATTAACTAATCAATCATCCATGCAACACAGCAATCACAAACTTAAAATATACGTTGCGCATCATCACATTGGCACTTGTACACAAGACAAAATAGTAATATCAAAAGAAGCTGAAGAACTAGTAGTTAGAGGTTGTTGTTCTTGTAAGAGCAGCCCAGGTTTAGGAGAATGACACAAAGCTGCAAGTTTCATCTGATTCTTGCTCAAGGTTTTACCAGCTGTGTGATGAATGCCGGATCGAGACTGCTGTATCTCTTGCTCACATGGAGTCTTTCAAAATACGATACCCTCAATCCCTTCTTCCTAGCTATATCAGAGCGGACCCAGCCTGAACGGTTGTTGGGTGCACCAGTAACTATCACTGCTGTTTTCTCACTAGCCAAATTGCTAAGAGCTATCATAGTCTCTGGCTCAGTAGCAGACGAGGCATCCACCAGAAAAATATGACTAAAATGTCCAGCTGTAATTCCTTCATTACAAAGCCTGAAGCTGCTCACAAAAGTAGATAATATCACCCTGAACGTCTTCAATTTCTGAAGTGAGGGACAAGAAAAACATTCACCTTTGTAAAGACACGAGGGGAGGATGTCGACTGGTACCCCATCTAACTCTCTAAATGCAGCATTGGCTCGAAACATGTGTGACTCAGGAATCTCCTGCTTCAAGCTTCTCATAAGAGCATCACACGTGCGGTTTATAGGAGCACATATCAGGATTCGACTCTGAGGTGAGCCCTTATAAATTTTGAGTACTGCTTCCTGGACAACCATACCAGATTCTGATAGTTGTTTGGAGATAGTTACACAAAGTGGACCTTCTACAAGATAAGGAGGTGGACCTTGAAAACTTAAGATATGACGAACTGCAGAATTCTGTCGTGTATCAAGTTTATAATTGCTAGAAAGAAGAGATGCTGAGGTAGCGATTTCCTTTCTGGAAGCATAACCAGGAAAAAGGTAGTCTTGGAATAAAGGATCTGATGCAGCTGAAACTGCTTGGTGAGCCCGTTTCAAGCAGACTCTGTTGAATGAGAAGCTGATATCATATTTGCGATTCGGATGATGCTGAGAATAAAAATCTCCTTCAAACTCAACTAAAACAGTGGTGCTCTTCTTCACTCGATAGATAATACCCTGGTAGGAATTTGAGAACATAAATATTTTGGAAAATTGGGGATGAGAAACCAGAAAATAAAATGACAGATTTTCCAAAAACTACAAGCTAAATTATATTGTCTTGAGTTTGGCTCCATCGCTCAGTAATTGCATGTCCAAGATGTCCAAAAACTATAATCTTAATCACCGTTAATCAGTGTATTTGCTCTTCTCAAACTGAACAATGGCTGAAACGATGATGAATTATTCATTCATGCATGCATACATCTCTCATGGTGTTCTACAATTAAAATATATCATCAGAGTATTTTAGTTTTAAGCTTACTGACAGTTGCCAAAGTACCAATTTTTGGGTCAGCAAATTTAAAAGCATTTACTTCTCAAGGTTTCATGAATGGTACTTCCGAAGTTGACCAAGAATAATGGCCGAATGAGCAGGTTTAACAAAATTAACAATAATTGGTTAATTGATCCTACAGTGCATAACAATAATAAAATCATACTTTAGTTACAATTACAGATTCCACCAAACATCTTCTTATGATCACTTCAATATAAAATGCAAAGATCATGAAATGGTGTGGATCTTCAAGTGCATCTATGACTCTGCATACTTAAAAATAAAATTCAATAGAAGCACATAATACAATGTTCCCTAGAATCAGACTCTAATACATGTCCAAGAAAATCAGTGATGCATGATCCTTCCATGTCCTCTCTGGATGAAATTTTCTTCATCAAGTTTCATTGTAGATGTATATTATCGGTCTGAACATTGTAACACACTAACACTACAAGTTTTGGGTGTTGGCAGAAGTATGATGTATTTCAATTTTGAGTATATTGGGAAATATGAAGTGCTGCATTCTACCTTATTAAATCCAAGAAGAAACTGATACTTATAACTATATATAATACTTCTCGAACCATTATGGTCGTATATGTTGCGATATAAATTGACAAGTTTTCACTAAACTAACCTGAAATGGATCAACTTTCCTACCCGTAGGTTTTGCAAAGACAAAGTCCCTTGACAAAAGAAATGGTCGTTCCTCAGGAATAGCGTCAATCTTAAATGCTGCAAAGAGTGTATCTTTTTTCTCATCACTCTCATGGAAGTGTTTTTTGTTGCTGAACTTCCTGTAAATCTCTGCTTCTTGCAATTCCACAGTTACATTCACCAATTGAAAATTGCTCCATTTCTGCTTCAAGCAAGAGCATCAATTTATTCAAAATAAAAATGCTAAAACATAAATTTAAAAGACAAATTAATAGACAAAGGTCTTGTTTACACAATATTTAAGAGTGTCAAACTGCCTTATGCATTTCTACACTATGAAATGCACAGCTGAGAAATTGAGGACTCTTTGTTACATATGGATTTTGAATAGCATTACAATCTTATTTTTAGTATTGTACTTATCCACTATTATTCAAACAAGTGTATCTAATAGTGTTTAATTAGAATAACCCTATACTTAAGTTAGTGCGTGGATCAAATTAAACCACCACAAAAACTAAAAGGAGAAAGGAGTATGTCATCTCATGAATTTCTAAAGGTTTCAATCTTTTAGTCGGTAAAAATGAATCCATAAATCCATTATCATTTGGTGTACCTCAATATAGTGGTCTTCAGCATATAGCAGGGCAGCAAAGTAATCTGTGTAAGTCAATGGAGACAATGGCTTGTAGAGAACTCCAGGCACGATATCTTTCTTGATCAAATCTTTAATATCCTTGGGAATTATATAAATAGGCAGTGGATCCTTTTCATGCATTACATATTTCATTTTATTCTTCTTATCAGTTAGACCAGAGGAAGCAGGAGAAAGTGTCACCTTAGAGGATTGCGAGGGGTTAGGGGAAGCTGTTGTTGGCCCAAATGAAGAAGCTGAAGAGGATGGGGGTTTAGGAGATGAAAGAGGTGGCTTAGAAAATGGTGTTGCGGGTTTGGAAACTGAAGGAAAACGATTAGAAGATGATGGAGGTACTGCAGGCAAAAATGGAGATGATTTATATGAAGATGTTGTGGATTTGGGGGCTGATGATGGACATGATATGGAAGAAACAGCTGGGGGCTTAGGGGATGACACGGAAAGAAATGGAGATTGACTAGAAGACGTTGAGGGTGGTTTAGAGGTATAAGGAGCATGTAGCAATGCTCTAAGATCCTTTGCATTCAGAGGCACTTGGTTAATTCTTTCAGTTGAAGCTGAATTACTTGTCCTTGAACCTATAACTACCCTGTTTTGATCAAGAGATGAACTTCCATAGTTTGTTGAATCTGACTGGTGTATGGCACGATTATGAGAACCAGATCCTAGTAAGGGGTAAGAAGTTTCATCATCACGGTCATCAGGACGCTCGTCCTCACAACAAAGAATACACCCCAAAATTTGAAGAAAGACCGACATTTTATCTTCTGCAAAACAAAAGCACACACGTCTAAGCAACACAAATATTCAGACTGGCATATGATTATTATGTTTTATGGAAGTATAGGTTTATGCCTTCTTTATCCAACAAAAGATAGACACATTTTCATTTCTTTTCTCTTGGTTTGTTTTCTTAGAGATTAAGCAAAGAATGAATTAGGGTGCTTAAAGTAGTAATTAACAATAACCCACAGTCAAACCCAAGCTTGCTTTAATATAATCAAGCATATGCATCATATATAATAAATCAAACATGCAAATGATATTCTTGAATCCTCATTCCTCACCCACCCAGGTTGATCAAAAAACTGAGGACAATGAAATAAAACTTTGCCTAACTTTACCAATCTTTTCACATATACAATAACCAAACAGAGATATAAAAAATAGAATGCAAAATCGAGATACACAAATAAACTAAAGAAGAATTGAACTTCACTAGACATGGAGTACTTACTTGATACTTGAGTTGAGGTTCTTGAGCTAATGACTGAGAAAGCGATCACTCTTTGAAAAGAAAAAATACAGAAACATATAAAACTTCGATACTAAGAATAAGCACTGAGGGGTCAAAATTATTTAGGGGGAATTACACAAACACCCTCTAGGTTTGATAAAATTGCATTGATATGGCAGTTGGCCATATATACACAAACTTCCCTCAAACATCCCCTACGTTAGATGGATCCGTTAGTCAATGATTAAAACTGTAAAAAGTCTATGATGCCCTTTATTTTTATTTTAAATAAACTAAAAAAATTAAAAAATAAGATAAAAAAATATTTTAGAAAACATGAATATATCTTAAATCTGAAACCTAGAAAAAAATTTCATCTTTACAAATTAAAGAAAATAGTTTTTAAAACAATTTAATATTAAATAAATTTAAATTTTAAATTTTATTTAAAATCAAGTGGGAAGTGCACAAACTTACATTCATGTTTTCTACAAGATTTTTTAATATTTTTTTTATCTTAGTTTTAAATATTTTTAGTTTATTTAAAATAAAAATATAGGGTATTTTAGACTTTTTAAACGTTTGACCATTTACTAACCGATCCATCTAATGGTAAGGGATATTTGTACAACAATTTTCAAATACTGAGGGAAGTTTGTGCGTATATAGCTAAAACTGCCATATCCGTGTAATTTTATCAATTCTCGGAGATGTTTGTGCAATTTTCCCAATTATTTATTATAAAGGTCTTCCACCAAACGTGGACCCTACTTGACACGACCAAGACTTTTGTTTTGGATTGATTGGATTTTGGAGGGATGTGCTTTGAGCTCAGTAGTCCGTACAACAGTTGAGGTAAATTGATCAAATAACCCCCATATCCTTGGAGGTATAATTTTTTACATGCGAAATCAATTTTATCTAAAACTAACACTTAACTCCACTGTCATTAGTCAACTGCCGTCTAAAGTAACCGTTGACCGTGTTAGACCGTAAAAAATATTAAACTAACCCAAATCCCTAAATTAAATATTTTTTTTTGAAAAATTGAAAAACTGAAAAAATGATTTCTTTTTAAATAGATATCCACCGCCCATCTTATCAAATAAAATTTAAAAGATTTACTTTTCCTAAATTAATCTTCAACCGTCCATCGCAAAGATGGCCGGTGCAGCCGGTGCCTGTGCCATGATTATTTCCATTGTTAGGCCATTGAAAATTTCAATCAAACTTGTTGTAACACCTAGCTCTTCCACAAATCTAACATGTAGGTATGTTATTAGAGTCATTCCAACAACCTCATTTGACGCATTCTTCCTATATTAGTCTATTTAATGCTGTAAATCCAGATTATCCCAGCCCCTTTTGGCACGGCTTGCCGGGCCCGTTTTCCAAAACGGATCGGGCCTGGCACGGCACGTGAGCACGGTATAGGCATACCGTGCCGGCGTGCTCTGCCGTGCTGGAACGCCAGCGGGTACCGGCGTGCCAAATGGGACCGGACCGGTATTTTTTTTAAATTAAAAAAATAATAATTATATAAATGTAATTGTGTTAAGTTATATAATATTGTTTTAACAATATAATAATCTAATTTTGATTTCAATTTGTTTATCATAATTATAATTTTAGTGTAATAAAAAATTGTTGGTAACCGATAGATTTATTATGTTTGTTAATAAAATAATTTAAAGAATGGACATAGATAGAGTATTAAAGAAAATAAAAAATAGATGAAGACATGATGTTATGAAAATATGAAATGAAAAATTATTTAATTATTTTTGACATTCGGAATTTAGTATTACATATTTACATGATTGCCTCATTAAAAACCTTATCAAGAAAAACCCAGTGGGATAAAAACTTGGTAAGAGAAAAATAGTGCAATCGTATTACAAGTAAATGTACACGTATAACCTAGTTCTGGACCTGGTTATTACCAAAACATTCATCAACAAATAAATTGGAGAAATTTTGAATAAATTCTTCGTCTACCGTTTCATTTTGCAATCTCTTTCGAGAATGTTCCCAATCTCGAACGCATGTTAATACCTCCACCATCTCCGGAGTCAAACAACTTCTTGGTTCAATAATTCGTCCGCTCATGCTGAATGCCTATTTTGAAGACACATTGGACATGAGGATCACCAGTACGTCACGTGCTAGGTGTGATAAGACCGAATACATATAATGCTGGCAATTTGGGCCGGGCCCAAACGGACCGCCCGGCCCAGCCCGTTTTTTTCGCGTGCCTGGGCCGGCTCGGCCGCTAGAGAAACGGGCCAGGCCCAAGCCCGTTTCGCTGGTGGGCTGGGCCGGGCCCCCCTTTGAAAAATACCGGGCCTGGCCCGGTAAGTGCCGTAAAGTCCGCAGCCTTAAAAAAATTTTAAAAAGTTTTTTTCTTGACGGATTTTTTTTTTCAATTTTCTGGCGGGCCTTGCCAGGCCGCCCGTGGGCCCCGCCCATGGGCGGCCCGTCAAGGCCCGCCAGAAATTTTTTTTCAATTTTTTTCAAATTGGAATTTTTTTTAAAATATTTTGAATTGAAGGGTGGCTTTTATAATTAGCCAGGTGACCGTTAGGGGTGAAAAAATATTCAAAACTTTTAAAAATTACATTTTTTTTAAATCTTTTACAATTTTTTTTTAAAAAAATTCGAAGCCCGACGGGCCTGTGACGGGCCGGGATCTAACAGGCCTGTAACGGGCCGGCCCGTTTAAGGCCCGACCCAAGCCCCGCCCGGTCTGTCCCTACATGGGCCTTGGACCCTGGCCGGGCCCCCTTTTTTGTCTAACGGGCCGGCCCGGCCCAGCCCGTTTTCCCTGACGGTTCGGGCCTGGCCCGACCCGTTTCACAGACGAGCCTAACGGGCCCGGGCGTAATGGGCCGGGCCGGCCCGTATTGCCACCACTAAATACATGTAGCTATAGGTCTTCCACCATTACAACAAATCATTTTTTTTCTGTGTCTTCGCATGCATCGAACTGTGCTTCAAGGTACCTATTCAGTTTTGCTCCAGAAGATGCAGCAGATCGTTGCATTGAAAAAGAACTTGATGATTTGTCTTCTTTTTTTTTCACCATTTTAGAATGCTCCAACTTTTTTGCATCGGTTGTGTCTCCGGTTCTACTGATGGTTGCATGTCAACGCCGCCACACCTGCGGTCATAAATACTAAAAACTTCGAACAACTTGTTTTGAATGTCAATAATCTGTTCTGAATAATCTAGTGTCAAATTAGTACCAATAAACTCAAGCAAAAATTCTAAACCAGATAATTTAACCCTAGGATCTACTATAAGACCTATGGTATAAAGAAAATGAATCGTAGACCATTATTTTTTCAACTTAGTCTCCATGTCAACAACTGCAGTGCCTAAGATGGTATCTGTCCTATAAGTGTTTAACACTTCAGACATTTCCATTATCTGATGGATTATCTGGGAAGATGTGGGGTAATAGACCCCGGAAAGAGTTACAATAGTATTGTAAAAAATCTTTAAAAATTCAACAAAAACCCTTGCCACATACCAATCGTCTGAGGTGAGTGCTTGTGCTTGTGCTTGTACTTGTGAATGACTAATTTCGGCCGATTTCATGTTAAAAAAACCTGTAATAGTTGTATCATAGTCCAAATAAATTTGCAGCATTAAGTAAGTAGAGTTCCACCTTGCCAGCATATCAGCTTGGAATCGTCGGGATCGTAGACCGTTTAATGTACAGTGTCGGTCGAATTCTCGAAATCTTGTATTAGAGCTCCTAATCCAAGAAATGACATATCTGATGCGATCTATACGAGCACTTACTTCTTTCAAACTAGACTGTACAATTAAATTTATGATATGACATGCACACCGTTGATGGAAGAAATAACCCTCAGCTTGCGGGATATTTCTTTCTGTAAACAATGCAATAGAGCTAGTATTTGCAGATGCATTATCTAATGTGACAGAAATGATGCATATAGTTATTTCTTAAGTTTCTAAAACATCGATAATGACATTGAAAATATTTTCTACAGTATGTGCAAAAATTCATAAACGAAAACCAATAATTTTTTTTGTTAACCTCCAATCATAATCTAAATAGTGTCTCGTGATACATAAATAGTCCTGTTTGGAACATGCGTTCCAAATATCAGAAGTTAATGCAATAGAGACACTTAGATGCTGTAATTCAACCATCAATTCATCTCGTTGGGTTTTAAACAATCTTATCAAATCGTTCATGGTAGTGGTTCTAGAAACAGTTTGAAATTGGGGGTTGAATGCATCATTGATAAATTCCTGAAAAAGAAACATTGTCACAAAAATTAATCGATTGATCAGTTTGTACAATGTATCGTGCCAAGGAATTTCTGGCACGCTCGGGGTTGTAAATCCACGACGTAACAGACTCGTCTGGGTGTCGTTGTAGTTGTGCCTGAGTTTTAATGTCTACCTATCCATGTGTAGGCATGCATTTCTCCATATGTCTTCTCAAATGATCGGTTCGCTTCCTACTACTGCAATAGTCCTTAGGACAAAACTTACATTTAGCTCTGGGGCCGGTCGTACCGTCTGGGAATGTCATTTGTACTATGTCAAAACACTGCCAGACATTTGATGTAAACCTTTTGAGATGTGATGTCGGTGTAACCGCTGAACCGGAAGGTCCCGCTTGGATTTTCGTCTGTCGGGAAAGATCTAAATCATCGTTTAGCATGTTCAACCCGTCCGGAAAAGAAGGGTGGTTAGGATCCATTTCCTAAAATACAAATATTAACTCATTAGTCAATAATAAATAATAATAAAATGCTTAATTTACTAACAAAATATATTTAAATTAACAACTACATATAAAAATGATTAATTTACTAACAAAATATATTTAAATTCACTACTACAAATAAAAATGATTCATTTACTAACAAAATATATTTAAATTCACTACTACATATAAAAATGATTAATTTACTAACAAAATATATTTAAATTCACTACTACATATAAAAATGATTAATTTACTAACAAAATATATTTAAATTAACTACCACATATAAAAATGAGTAATTTACTAAAAAATATATATATTTAAATTAACTACTACATATAAAAATGATTGATTTACTAACTAAAAAAATATTTAAATTAACTACTACATATTAAAATGATTAATTTACTAACTAAAAAAATATTTAAATTAACTACTAAACATAAAATGCTTAGTTTACTAAAAATATATATATTTAAATTAACTAACCAAAATAATTTAAATGAATTTACTAACTAAACAATAATATTAAAATTAATAACTAAGTATAAACATAAAATGAAAAATTTACTAACTAAACAAAAATATTAAAATTAATAACTAAAGTCTAAACATAAAATTATAAATTTACTAACCAAAATTTAAAAAATTAAAACATAAAATTAAATAATAACATTTAAAGAAAAATGTACCTTTAAACTTTGGTGTGTTAGTGTAAAATTTAGAGAATAATAGATAGATAATATGAAATTAATAACTTAGTATTAGAAATTGTGTAGAGGGAGAGAGTAAGAATGAAATTAGAAAATTGTGTAGAGAATTGGAGAATGGAGAGATTGAGAGAATGAGAGAAGTGAATAAAAATTGGAATTGGTAGGAATATTTAAAGGAAAATTTGAATTGTGGGTAAGAATATAATATTTTTTAGGGGTTAAATGTGAATTTTGTTTTTCAACTAACGGTTGAATTTCGAAAATTCAACTGCTGGTTGAAAAAAAATAATTTGTTACGGGGCCCAGCGGTCGGCATGCCGTGCCGACCGTTGGCTTGGTAAGTCGGATTGGCGTGCTGTGCCGAGCCGGCACGGCGGACCCTTATACTAAGGCTCGGCACGCGGCACACATTCATGCTGGGCCAAGCACGACACACACACCATGCAGACCGTGCCTGGCACGACCTGCCTTCCTTGGCAGGCCAGGCGTGCCATCCCTTTTGGGTCCGACCCACTTTTATATCACTAAGTCTATTAGTCTGTTAGTATGTTATCATTCACTAACAGTTAAAAGCAACCCACTCAACAAATGTTGATCTAGTTTTTGATTGGTATGGTTTTTGTAAGAATCAAAATCTTTTTTTTAATACTAAAAGTTATTTTGAAGTTTTTTTAGTTGTTTAGCAAAACATCATTTTTTAATATATGAATTGTTTCAATTACCCTTTATAAAAGTCATTTTATGTCTATTTGAAGAAGCCCAAAATTTGGGATTTTTCAAAAAGCTTTTTTGAGCTTTTTATAAACATATAAATTGTCTCAACTACCCTTTATAAATTTTAGATACCCACCATACAACTCTTTCATTATAAATACATAGTCGACACATTTTTTTGTAATTCACATAACCAAAAGCTATTTTTAAAAATATATTATCAACACTTTTTTTTGTAATTTACACAACCAAAAACTTTTTTATTAAAAACTCTACTACAAAAAGATCTATTTTAGAAGCTCTACTGTAGAAAGATATATTCTAGAACTTCTACTTGAAAAGCTGTACCAAACACACTTCTAGTCTTCTTCATGTAGAAAACTCACTATTTAAGACTTTCTCCTTCTCTAAAGTAACAAGATTAGCAACTTCTACGTACGGAGGAAGGGTGTTTGATAGAAATATCAAATTGTTTAAAGAAAAGCTTGAATCAGATTTCAAGCTCTATGAGAATAGCAATAACAGAAATGTGAGAAATTGTTTCTCTTTCATTGACTAACTAAAACTATTACAGTTCCAGAATCTTTTCAATAACAGCTTGACTAACATTCAAGATTTAAGGAGAACCAATTACATTGCCACCTCAGCTAACCTTTGATCTTGTGATATCACACTCGAGAGTTGAGACCTTGGTAATTAAATCAGTCTTGGAATGAAATTCAGGTGATTGCTGTCAGATATCATGGGCTTCAATTCGTTTAGCTATTTTTAAGGGGATTGTTATTTTGATATATGTAGAGATTTGTCATATGTTGTAGGACTTCTTCAACTTGCAAAAAGGATAAAAATGAAAGAAATCAACTACTTGGTTGGATGTTATGGCGTTATTTGGTGTCTGTTGAACAGCTGCATCTTTTTCTACATGTCTGACCAATCGCAAAGATGGAAATATACAATTTTTAGGACGAGAACAAAACTGATCAGTCATCCATGATACACAGCAATCACAAACTTTAAATATATGTTGCTCATCTTCACATTGGCATTTATACACAAGACAAAAAAGTAACATCAAAAGAAGCTGAAGAACTAGTATTTCTTGTAATAGCAGCTCAGATTTAGGAGAAGGACACAAAGCTGCAAGTTTCATCTGATTCTTGTTCAAAGTTTTACCAGCTGTGTGATGAATGCTGGATCGAGACTGCGGTATCTCTTGCTCTCTCGAAGTCTTTCAAAATACGATACCCTCAATCCCTTCTTCCGAGCAATATCAGAGCGGACCCAGCCAACTATCACTGCTGTTTTCACACTAGCCAAATTGCAAAGAGCTATCATAATCTCTGGCTCAGTAGCCGACGAGGCATCCACCAGAAAAATATGACTAAAATGTCACAAAGCCTGAAGCTGCACACCAAAGTAGATAATATCACCCTGAACGTCTTCAATTTCTGAAGTGAGGGACAAGAAAAACATTCACCTTTGTAAAGTCACGAGGGGAGGATGTCGACTGGTACCCCATCTAACTCTCTAAATGCAGCATTGGCTCGAAACATGTGTGACTCGGGAATCTCCTGATTTAAGCTTTTCATAACAGCATCACACGTGCGGTTTATAGGAGCACATATCAGGATTCGACTCTGAGGTGAGCCCTTATAAATTTTGAGTACTGCTTCCTGAACAAGTACAACCATACCAGATTCTGATAGTTGTTCGGAGGTAGATACACAAAGTGGGGAGGTGGACCTTGAAAACTTAAGATATGACCAACTGCAGATATGACAAACTTAAAATGTTCTAAAATATTTTAATATAAATGTATATAAACTCATTTTCCTACTTAGTCTTTACTTACATATTTGTTCCTTAGAGCTTGTTTGGTTGGGCTTTTGAAAAACCTCTATTGGTAAAATGTATACTTGTAGTAGATCTATTAAAAATAGAGTTTTTGAAAAAAAATTATATAATTGTTTGGTTGGTTACACCTCCTTATGAGCTTTTGTCTAGTAGAGGTTTAAACTCTACTAGCTTCTAGACAATTTAAAATAGATATTCTTAAAAGTTCAACCAAACAATTTTTAAAAACTCAAATAGACGTTTGTAGAGCTTTTGAGGCCGTAGAAAACTCAACCAAACCAGCATTTAATTCTTTTTAAATAAGTTTTACCTTTACTAGAACTTTTTGCTTAAATGCTTAAATATTTGGTCCTTTTATGATTTAGTAATGCAAATGTATTGTTATATATATTTTTTGAAAGTAATGTTCTAGCTCAACGTCAGTAGTAAATGAAATGTGAAATGAAATGTTGATCACCGATGATAATGTAAATGCAGCGCGCACGACAAATGAAATGTTATGATTTTGGTCTTGTACCAATTTCTGAAATGTAAATGGTCGGGTCACCGGGGGTATTGGTGACACTACTTGACTTGAGCTTATTTTTATGAAATGTTATTAATCGTTATCGTACATTGAAAATGTTAGTTTTTGCAAGTTTTACTTGTATTTAAAAATATTACTTTTGCAATTTTAATTGTATCTGAATATTTGAACATTTATACACTCTTTAAACGTTATAGAAAATTTCATAAATGTTTTTCGATTACTTATTATGCAATATTTATTGAGTTGACAGATCACCCCTTATCATTTAAGATTTTGCAAACTAAGTATCTTAGAAGCTGGCCGCTAGGGCAATAGACTTTCAGGAGTTGGAAATTATTGAGATTTTATGTAATTGTTTTTTCTTTGTTTTGTTACCTAAAATTTGAGTTTATGTGCTCGGTATTGTTATGATTTCCTTTAGAGTGTTTGAACTTTATTATTGGATTTATTTGGAGATATTCATTGATTAATATTTTCTTTTGGGTGAAGTAATTAATGATTTATGATTTAACATTCTGAATCAAAATGTTTAATTACTCTTTGAGTTTTGGGGTGTTACATATGAAGTGCTGCATTCTAATACAAATAACTATATATAATACTTCTTGAGCATTATGGTTGCATATGTTGCGATATAAATTGACAAGTTTTCACAAAACTAACCTGAAATGGACCACTTTCCTACCCGTAGGTTTTGCAAAGACAAAGTCCCTTGATAAAAGAAATGGTCGTTTCTCAGGAATAGAGTTCATCTCAAATGCTGAAAAGAGTTTATCTTTTTTTCTCATCACTCTCATGGAAGTGTTTTTCGTTGCTGAACTTCCCGTAAATTTCTGCTTCTTGCAATTCCACAGTTATATTCACCAATTGAAAACCGTTCCATTTCTGCTTCAAAAAAGAGCATCAATTTGTTAAAAATAAAAATGCTAAAGCATAAATTTAAAAGACAAATTAATAGTCAAAGGTTCTGTTTACACAACATATATGAGTGTCAAACTGCCTTAATGCCACAGATGAGAAATTGAGGACTCTTTGTAACATATGGATTTTGAATAACATTACAATCTTATTTTTAGTATTACTTGTCTACTATTATTCAAACAAGTGTATCTAAGAGTGGTTAATTAGAATAACCCTACACTTGAGTTAGTGTGTGGATCAAATTAGATCACCATAAAAACTAAAAGGAGAAAGGAGGCGGCCATCTCATGAATTCCTAAAGGTTTGTTCTAAAAATATGAAGATATGATTTCCATGCATCTGAGAGAACCCATTGAAAATGTAAGACTCATTGCTAAAAGCTGTACCATCTGATAGTTGATTTCAGGTTAGGATCTTCATTTGCATAAAGTTTCGTGTTTGATTTACAAATCACGTTGACAACTTTCATTTTAGTATACAGCTTACTTATGACATTTTCTGAATCTGGTACATAAATCAATATAGCAGGGCAGTGAAGTAATCCTTGTAAGTTGATGGGGACAATAGTTTGTAGAGAACTCCAGGCACGATATCTTTCTCTATCAAATCTTTGATATCCTTGGGAAGGCAGTGGATCCTTTTCACACAGTACATATTTCATTTTATTCTTCTTATCAGTTATCAGTTAGACCAGAGGAAGCAGGAGAAAGTGTCACCTTAAAGGAAAAAGAAATGGAAGATGTTGTGACTGTTGAGGCGGGTTTAGGTAAATATTGTGGTGGTTTATAGATATAAGGAGGAGTATAATTAGAATATCCATGTAGCAATGCACTAAGATCCTTGGTCCGGTTTGCATACCACACGATGTACGAGAGAATCGTAAAATATAAATTGAAAAATCATATAATTTGGAACACTACTGGTTTTCCAACCCGACATGAAGGGAGTAGTTTACTTGCTTTCGTCTAGATCTGTAACAGAAAGGGCATCAGATAAACCCATTGAATCTCGAGGGGGTCTAAGCAATTCAATAAAGTAGAAGCGGGATTGCCCGCCCAATAAAAACAGAGGCGAAATGCTCCAACTATAAATGGACTAGCCGTCTCCTGTTGTGGACCAAAATATTTCATAAATGTTAATAATATGGAATTATTATTTCATTAACATGGAAACGATTTAATTAAAATATTTTATAAAATTATTGTACGAAATGACTATTGGTCGATTACTAAAATATATGAGAAAAAAAAAAAGAATAGCAACAAAGAATAAATGAAATCAATATACAACAAGGTCCACATGTGTATGTTGTTGGACATTGTAGATCCGGTCAAGAGAGGGAGAAAGTTGCTTCTACATTTACAATCGATAATGTAGAATTTTGAGTGGTTTAAACTTGTTAGTTAAATTTATACAGCAAGTTTTTTTTTTCTAAAACAATTTAATTTTCTAAATCTTATTAATAATTAATTAATGTTTTTTTTAAACTAGCCAATTATCAATTTCAATTAATTAATGTCTTTTGAACTTAAAAAAAATTAATTAATTTGTTAATGTTTATGATATGATAATATGATACATTAATTTATTAATATCCTTTGAATTAATTAATTAATGATCTCTGAACCTATTTAATAAATAAATAAATTAGTTAATGTTTATGGAGAAAAACTTGGGTGCATCAGATGCACCACCCGAAATCTGAAGTTGGTGCATCGGATGCAATCAATGATTGACATGTGTCATTTAAAAAAAAGTCCCTCCAACTCATCTTCTCTCTCCTTCTTTCTTGTCTATTAGACTCTCTCTCCCATTTTCCCACGGTCAATGAGGATCTGTCATCTGCAATCATTCTTCGGTGCCGTTTTACTCCGGCAATAGTCAGATTTAGAAGATCGGACGATGCTGAGTTCGATGGCACAGTCGATTTCGTCGAATTCATGACGAATCGGTACAAATCTGACAACGAAGGTTCGTTGATGATTCGGGTTTGGCTTAGTTTCTCTCTCCCCACACAACTCGAATATGAAAATGGACTCTTGAGTTACAGCGACCTGCAGCCGACTAATGTTTTCCCGGTGGTTTTATTGGTCAACTCACTGATGATGATGTTGGCGGTTGTAGTTTCGTCAAACTTCGAACGACGGTTTGACCACCAAAATGATTTCATTTAGTGATGACCCTTTTGAGAGATCGGATGGTCGTCACTTTTCGCACCTCCCGATGTGGATGGTGTCGACTCACTTGCTCCGGAGGATTTTTAGGATCTGTCGTGGAAAAAAAAATCAGGACTAATCAGTTCATGGCCCTATATCAAACTCATTGGATGATTCAAAGGCAGAGAATTCAAAGTCCAGATAATGTTAATCATTAAAAACCTTCCAAATTCAATTATCGGAAAAGAGGGGAAAAAAAGCCCTTCAAAATTCCAATTCGAATTTTAATACCACCGTAGCAATATCTCTATATCAGAATATTAATTTACTGGGGATTGTTTTTTGGCATTAAGCTTTACAAATAAAAGAGAAACATTTTTTTTTGTTTTCTTTTTATCTTTTTTTTCTTTTCATTTTTTAAGAAAAAACATTATTTGTTTTCATATCATCATATGTATCCATTCGTGTGGTTGTACGGTATATACAAATAATAATGTTTATTATTCTTATTTTTTTTTCATATAAGATCCATTATAGAATCAGGAATCCTTAATCATTTACCTACTCCCACTCCCACTCCCACTCCCACTTCTCCGATTCAACACGGTTAGGATTGGTCTTGTACTCTTGTCTTTATTCATATCAACCCAGACACGCCCTCCATTTATATATATATATATATATATATATATATATATATATATATATATGTATCAGTCATTTTCCTATCAGTGTGTACTAATGGAATTATATAAGGACATTGAATGTGAGCCACTCATTCATAAAAGAGTTTTGACAAGTGTATACATATCAAGTCAAAGTATGTAAAACCAGTGTCTCACATTCAATGTCCTTATATAACTCCATCAGTGCGCACTTATGTGAAAAATTTTGATATATATATAAATTACTCATGTAAACTAAATTTCCTCCAAAAAAACATGAAAATATATTCTTTTGATTTTGATTAATCATACATGTCAGAAGAAAACCAGATGGTCCCTCTTTCACCTGCAAGAATCCACCAATAACGGATCCATGAATTTTAATCAGATGGGACACTTAAACAAAATAATAATTATATAAAAACAAATACAAAAATGAGTTTTTTTTAAACAAAATTGATTTTCTTTATATAAAGAAAAATATATGGTATCGCGAAGTTTAGGGTATAAAAATAAAACAAATAAAACTCTTGCTCAAAATGAACTAAATAATCTTATATTTAAAAAGGAAATAAAAAACAAGAAATATAATATTAACAAATAAATAATAACAAGAAAAACAACATAAATTACAATCTAATTTTATAATTATAAATTTTGTTTTGTATTTATAATGAATTTAGTTTAAATTTATACAAAATAATTGATAAATAAATATTACTTGACAAGTTTTTGAATTTGTTAGTCTTCTAATTATTGGTAAATTATTGATTCTAAATAAATTAAAGTTATAAAATAAAGAAAAATACCGAGGATAAATTGATAAAATAAAATGAATCATAATAATATATGAATTATTTAAATACACTAAATTAAAATTTAAGATTTTAGGGTTTATTGATTTGATTTGTTAGATCTGTCAAACTAAAACTATTAGAAATAATAGAAGTCCAAAATAATAATAGACTATTTAACATAAAATAAAATTGAATTAAG
The DNA here is from genome assembly GCA_033220585.1 of Dipteronia sinensis. Classification (NCBI taxonomy): domain Eukaryota; kingdom Viridiplantae; phylum Streptophyta; class Magnoliopsida; order Sapindales; family Sapindaceae; genus Dipteronia; species Dipteronia sinensis. The sequence goes on along the minus strand of CM065638.1, from coordinate 59,430,588 downwards.
TAACCATAAATTGTGTGTAGCTAAGAAGTTGATAATAATGGAAAAGAGAAAATGAATTATTTTATTTTAGAAGAAAATGAAAATTTGATAAATGAATTAGAAAAGATGATAAAATAAAAAAGATATAAAAATTTATTAAAATCAAACAAAATGTAATTGTAAGGACTTGAATCCTCATCATCAATAAACATGGGAAATTCTCTACCCACAGCATTGTCAGGCTAGCTTTTGCAATATGAGTTAATTATGATATAAATATAATAGAACCCCTCTAAATTAATATTCTCTAGGACCCACCATTTAGTATTAATTTAGAGGAGTTATAAATTTGAAGAGTTATAAATTTGAAGAGTTTTACCTTGTAAAGTGTTCTTTTATCTTAGAAAATGTGTGGAAGTCGGTTTTCTTGTTTAAGAAATGTTCTTTTTTCGGATTTTTCGTTTAGTTGGTTTTCTTCTTCAAGGAAAGTTCCTTTTTTTTTTCTTTAGGATTTCAAATCACAATGGCACTGCCCATAGCAAATAGAAAGGTTTTGATTCTCCTTAACAATTGTACTGCCCATGTACCATTTACAGAGCTACCTAATTATATCCAACTCATGAATACCATAGTGCACCATCTGCCACCAAATTTAAAGAAGAAGTGTGTTACACTCCAATTGAAGATGATATTACCAATGATATCACAAGGCAGAATAATGATGATGTGGTTGAGATAGATGATGATGACAACGATAGTGTGTGGTACCTAAAATCTCTACAAGTAAGACTGTTAAAATGCTAAATTTAATTGAAACATTTTGGTTACAACAAGAAGGTGATCACGATAGCTTTTTGTGGACAATTCAAAAGTTGAAGGATGAAGTCAAAATCTCAAACATGGTGGTCTAGTGTAAATTAGTATCTCGAAGTATTTTTTTTAGTTCTCGAATAATATGTAATATATTTTGTAATTTTATGAAATTATTAATCTATACGATAGTCGGGACCGAAACTTTACACTAGATTTCAAAAAGAAATTATTAATTATTACGATAGAGAGGTTTATTAATTTTTTACACTGACCCAAGTCAAGATCGAGATTTGTATTAATTTGAAGAGAATATTAATTTATAGGAAATTAATTTATAGGGTTCTACCGAATATAATATATAAACATACTAATTTTTTTAAAAAAAACAATGAGATAGGGCATAGGTGCCACCTAGTCTTAGCGTGGGTCCGCCCTTGGAATCCACCCTAGAAGCGACAAAGAGTCTGCTAGAGATAGGATTTACTTTGATCTCCAATGTTTTCTAAGTCTAAAAGAGTGCTACAGATTTATTGAGAACAGAATAAATGGATGCATAAAAAAAATAAGTGAAATATAATGCATGTTGAATAAGCATATGTTCGAAACTTTGATTAGAGTTCATGCAATTAAAACTAAACAAAGATTCCATTAATAAATCCTCACTTGGTGTGATAGGGTTGTTAAAGAGCACTCAATATCCATATAATTTTGGGGCCTGTTGGAGCTTGGAAGTTATTGGAAGTTAATTTTTATTATGTTTAAGTGTCTCGATTTTATGAATATAGTTATATAGGTACCTTTTTGATTCATGAATATCGGAAAGTACTTATTAAAGAAAATAGTGATATGATTAATTTTTAAGTTTTACAAAGAAATTGATTTAAATAAATCGATCTCATAACATACAAATATATATATACTGTGTACATGATTAAAAATGATCAAAAGGAAAGAAGAGGGAAAAAGAGAATCCGCCATTCTCAATGATATTACAGTAAATCTTTTTTCCACCATTTTGACCTTCTACCAAAGATTCAACCTGCAATAATAAGAATACTTTAAGGGTGTGTTTGTTGCACCAGATAGGACTGTGATTGGACTATTTTTTGTCAAATCCCATGTTTGGTGAGTCTAAACAGTTGAGATTATTTTTATCCCAAAATCATTTTTATCCTGTTAGAAGAGGATACAATTATCCCCTCCAAATCAACGGGATAAAATAATCCCCTCCTTCACCAACGCTGCACGTCTTCTCTCGCCGTCGACGACCACCACAAGATCTGTACACGCCTCCAACTTCCGCCGGTCGCCGCGCCTCTCACTGCCGTTGCTTTAACCGCCGTCACTACCATCATAACAGATCTAAAAAAGAATAGAGAAGAGAAAAGAGAGAAGAGAGAAGAGGTTGGATGAGAGATGTGTGTTTTTAAATGAGAAATTGGATGGAGATGAAGATGGAGATGGAGTTCATTGTTGGATTTTGTGAATGAAAATTGTTGATTGAAGTTGTGTGAAAAAAAGAAAGAAAGAAAACAGAGAGCGAAAAGGAAGAAGAAAGAAAAAAGAAAGCATAGAAAAAGAGAAGGAGAAGAGAGAGATCGTTCATGTAATGATGTGGATATGTGTGGATGTGGGTTGATAGTGGATGTGGATTGGTGGATGTGATTGGGTTTTTTATTTTTTTAGATAGTTTTTTTTTTGTCCAATCCCCTTACTTACCCAAACACATGATTGGATTATTTTTAATCTAATTTCATGTTACACCAAACACGGGAAACACTATAATTAATCCAATCATATCCAATCCAATCACATGTCTTAAAAATAGTCCAATCCTATCCAGCGCACCAAACGCACCCTAAAGAGAAAATTTTCTTTGACCTATGGGTTCTCATATGCAGCCAAACCATTTGTAGCTATTTGGAAAGGCACTTGTAGATACCTAGCTCTTGTCACCCCATTCAGGGAAGAAAGTAAAAAAAAATGCTTGCAAAATAGGCATGGTCAAACTGGTTAAATAATATTTCAATGTAATAACCTTTCATTTTGCTTTAATTAAATAGGTGGATCATTAATTTGAAGGAGTTCAATGTATAGAGACCTTTTTCACTTTATATCTAATAAATAGGTGGATGATTAAGAACAATGTTTGGGTACTGACCGGCCAGTATCTAAAATACTGACCCATTAATGAGAGTGTAACGCATGGCCCATTTTATGAGATAAATGTAAAAAATAAAAGAAAAAAGATCACGCGCTACACTCTTATTAGTGGGGTAAGTATTTTGGGTACTGATCGATCTGTATCCAAGCACTTTTCGATGATTAATATTAACATGCAATTAAATATGGAGGTCATTAATTCAAATGAGTTCAATGGATAGGTACATGGCTTTTCATTTAGCTTCAATTACATATGTGGATCAATAATGAGAAAAAAAATCTAGAATATATTGAATTTATGGCTGAAGCTCTCTTACGGCAACACGTGGCGCCATCAGGGTTCAATTTTAAGATATTATATAGATTTAAAGGCTTTTTGCATGGAAAAAAACTGCGAATTAAAGGAGGGGTAGTGTTAATCTGTGACTTAAGAGCACATGATAACAACCACTTTATTTCCACTAAAGTAAATAACAGCACAAATCAATTAGTGCATTTATTGTCTTGTTACAATAAATGTAGAGTTTTTATTTCCTTTAATAGAAATAAAGTGGTTGTTATACTGTGCTCTTAGGACACATGTTAACAGGTCGCATGTGGGTTGACCGTGTGTTGGATTGATCGAATATCGTATTCAGATGAGTTGAACTCGATTGAGTGGCGAATCCGTTATTAATGCGGAGGTGTGGGCCGCAATAAATAGAAGGTATTACTGGGATGAGTTAAGAGAGCTTTCGTGTGAGTTAGAGAAGAAGATTTCAGACCCTTTCTATGAGGATTGATCTCTTATTTATAGTGAAGATCTAGGGTCCTCAACGTCTTACTCAATTCAAATTGGGGCGTGGATCACGTGTATCAATTGTCCGTTTTGATTTATTAACATCTGACTTAAGGGCCCCATCAGATGTTAGGATTCGTCTGACATGACTGCAATTCATGGAACATTTGACGACGTGTTTTGATTTGGTCTTGATGACTTGTGGGCTAGGTTTGAGCTCAGTTAAGGTTGATTTTCACGTTTCCCAATGCTCGTTCTCAACTTCTATTAAACTTTGTGCTTGTTATTTGGGTTGTACATATTTTGTCCACTACATCCACATAAGAGTATCTCCAATGTAAAAGTGATTTGCATATAAAAAATTGTTGACATGGTAACAATGTCAAGAGACTTGCTTCCTATGTGGTATAATAATAGAATTGATAGATAATCAACTCAAAAGTTGGTCTCCAATACTTATGTTTAAAGCATACTTATTTTTAATGACCTGTCCAATTTCTTTTCCTTTTTCCTTTTATATTTTATTTCCTTACTAAAAATAGATGAAAATTTAATGTTAATTTTAAATATTTGCTTAGCCAACCAAAAAATATTTGTGCAACAAGTCGTTTGAAAGTAGACGGTCATATTGATAATATCTAATATTTTTTTATCACATCAGAGTGAGGTTGAATATGCACAGCTGCATTAAAGATGCATTTTTTAATAGACTGTCCATATATAAATGAATGCATTTAAATCTAAAACTCCCTCAGGGTGACATGTGGCTCTGTAAAGTATATTATCAGTTTCTTATTTATAATATTGACATTAATAGTTTTATGGCCAAAATTTTCATATAATAATAGGTTGGGATTAGACTCTTCATATTATATAGCTAATCAACATTAAACAAGTGTTCTGTGTTCATATCCTTTCTAAAAAAAAAACATGAGTTCATATTATATAAAGGATAATTAATGGATTAATAAAAGATAATTCAAAGCCACACTAAAAAGAGAATTTAAAACCAAATTTCTCTCCTCACAAAAAACACAAATGAAACAAAGAAAATACCAAGATTTTGTGGTTGTTGTGAAGAGTATCTTAGGCCCATGGTGACTTTGACAGTTTTAGCAAGCTCTTCGACACCCTTAAGCATCAACGCTCAAACCTCCACCCTAAATCATCTAATGTCTTTCGCTGCATAGTTTCTGCTATACCTCAATATGCTTCCAATCTAATTACAAAAACCTCTTTCCTAATATACAAACATCAAGAAAATAACTTATCAAGTAGTGAATATACACACAAGCACACAAAACTTTCATAAACGTAAAACTAAAGCAACTTCTCATCAATAATCACTTGGTGGGCACTGTTCCTAGCAACTCTGTAAACCATAATAAAAAAGAGGAAAAAAGTTAGAACTATTTAGAAATTCAAAAATGGCATTTTGGATCTCATATTTTCGTAGATATTTCGATTCTTTGTATTGGATCTTCAATAAAGAAAATACAGATTGCTGATACTAAAACAAACAATCTCTCTTTCTGTCCTTCTCTTTGCCAGAATACAAGCGCGGAAAGACAAGAATAAAAAATAAAAAATAAAATCATAGGAATGAAGTGACTCACCTAGTTTTAGAAGTGAGGCTTGAAGCAAATTCTTTTTTTTAAAGAAAAGTCGATACATATATAGTTGAGCGATATGTTTAGCAGTTATTAGATAGTTTTATATAAGAAGAGGAAAAAGTTGTTTAGCCATACAATAATAATTATTATATATTTTTATTAATGACTAATTATTATCAATTGTTAGAGTATTTTCTCTTCCATAAACATTATTACACAACAAATTGATTTATATTAAGACTTATCAATTGATATATCACTAATTAATAATACTTAATAATTAAAAATCAATTATGGGATTAGTTAAAAGAATTTATTCATTATCCCATTAATTATTGGATTGTCTGTTGATTTCCTTTTTATTTGTATATTATATAAATATAGAATTGGAAGTTCGTTTAATTTGTTATATAGGTTAATTGAAAAAAGGCAATCAAGAGGTAATCTGTGGTTTATAAAATCAATAGGTAATCAACATGCAATCTCGTAATTAATGGGATAATGAATAAATCTTTTAACCAATAGATTTTTAAATCCAAAGTTCGGTAACATGTAGCACTGTGAGGATCAACTTTTATATACTATAAAGATATAGATATAGATTGGCCGATACATTAATAGCTATCAATGACAATAATTATAGTACTTATAATTATAAGGTTACGGCATAATGCAATGAGTTAGGCATGAAAGGAACGTGACATTATTTTGTTAAGTTTGGTTTTCTTTTATAGTATCTTCAATTGTTTTTCTATATTTCAGCAAGCGTGCCATCTAGAATCCAGAAGAAAAAAAAGATGACATCAATGACCCGTCATATTCAAATAAGAAACTAGTGGAGTGCATGTCATATAACAACATTTGACATGCTCGATTACTTTACTAAAGAAATTTCATTTGACATGCTCGATTACTTTACTAAAGAAATTTCATTTGACATACTCAATGTCTTTGTTGAAGAACTTCAATTGAAAAAGTGTTTTCAATGTAGGATTATAAAAAAAAACATAATATTACGAACTAAAGAAGTAATGCATGTTTTCACCTTAATTAAAGTCTATGAGATTATACTTTGTGCTTAATTTGATTTTGTAATGGACGTTTTACAAAGTTAAGCCTTTGTAGTGGTTGCAACTAGCATATTTTTGTACTCGTAATATTTTGTGGATGCTCAACTTAAGCAAACAAAGTTCACTGAGTAATTAGTTAAAACCAAGATCAATTGAGTATATTATACAATTACTTACTTTTTTGTTTATGGTGTTATTATTACTGTCCATAAAACTAATTAGTACATATATTTTCTATTAAAAAATTATACTACCAAAATATCCTTAAATAAAATTACTAAAAACGACAAAATAAATTAAATTAAATAAGTCTTTGAAATGGAAGATGAAGATACATTTTTTTAAAGAGTCGTGTTATTGGCAATCCATTAAATATCTTTATACACTCCATTTATTTATTTATTTATTTTTAACAATTTTATCTAAATTAAAATTACTTAAAGATGACAAAATTATTCTAAACACAGTTCAAACCAATTTTTAAAATCCAAACAAAATTCGAATTTAAAATAACATTTAGCAAATTAATGAAATCACTATTTAAACATATTAAGTTAATAAAATTATGATAAAAATATAAATAAAATAAAATAATATTTAAAAATACAAAATATAAAAATATAAAATACTAAAAATATACTTTAAACTCGTAATATAACTGAAGTTTTTCTACTTTTTAAATTCATATGTCAATTTTAAAAAAAAAACTTTTTAAGATTTCAAATGGTTAAAAAAAATGCATTTAGTTTGACAATGTTCCAGATTCGAACCGCTGCCACATGTGACATATAAAAAAATGGTTGAAAGAAATAATCCAACACTCTTCAATGAAAAAAGTTAATATTTTTTAAAATATTACAATAATTTGGGTTTGGGAGAGACTCAAACCCACAATCTTATGTGAGTGTGAGAGGCTTAACCACCAGACCAACCTCATTTTGTCTAAAAGAAGTTAATTTTGAAGCAAAATGAAAGTATCTTTAATTTTTTTTTTTAATTTATGCTTTTTGGGTGAAGTGTTTTCATATAAAAAAGATAATTTTGTAACAAAATAGAGTGTTTTTAGAAGTTTTTTAAATTTAATTTCTTTTGATTGGTTGTCCTCAGAATATGAGTGTGAAAAGAAAAAAAAATCAAATTATGGGTAAAATGACAATATTACCCTTCAAAGTGTTAAAGTTAACCGTTAATCTAAATCAAACACTAACAATAGGGGAGTTATTTTGATGAAGTTGTTTCCTAGTGTACATTATCAAACCTTAGGTATGTAGCCAGTAATTTTTCTTAAATTAATATATTATACAATATATTTTTTAACTATTACAAATAATTTGAGGTTTAGAAGAGGACAATACGAACTCAAATACGCAACATCAATAGTGTAAGTGTATTAAGCACCACAAGTATTTCCCCATCTAATTAATACATCCCGCAATGTTGTTAATATTGTTTTGTTTTTCGTTTATCAGCCTACCTATGTGCATGCCTTTTTTCTGTATGAACAAAGATTGGGTACGAACTTTATGTATGATATGTTCCATATCAATGCGTGGTTCTTCTGGATACACTGAGGGGAGACCATGTCAACATCCATGTGGATTGAAGACCAAGTCAGTAGATGGACTTCAGTTGTTGAGTCAATAATCTGTTATTGTTAGTTGTTGAGTCATTATTATTGTTATTTCATTATGCAGTTGTTATTTGATTGTGCAGGACGTGCTGCTGATATTCAGCAACCACACTTGCCACTTAGTTCCTGTTTTCCATTTGTTAGTTGCTTTGTTTACGTTGTTGTAAGCCTTTAAAAGGGCAAGCTTTGAATTGAGTAAATTACGACGATAATTACAAAACAATTCTCTTCCTCTGTCTTTCCTTTCTACTATTCTTATCTAAATTTCTTCCTTCTTCCAAATTGATCTTATCAGTGGTATCAAAGCCAGGTTGCTCCATGGATACTCGCAGCAAAAGCAATGCCGAATTTCGGAGTGAAGTCAGTGAAATTCTGACCAGACACGAGACTAGCTTCGACCAACTCAACAACAATTACAATCAGCTAAACAACAACTTCAACCAAGTCACTGCCACCATGCAATCCGTACTTACCGAACTCCAAGCCTTACGGCTCAGCCGAAACAACCACAGCCCTGATAGAGAGGTCAATCCTGTTGCGTAGGGAGAGACTTCTCACAGCCACCACATTTCACAACCTGCCACACCGACAATCCGCACCTTACCAAATCGAAATAACACCCAACTTAAATTATCTTTTCCCACTTTCGGCGGCGACGATCCAACCAGATGGATATTCAAGGAAGAACAATATTTTGAATTTAAGAACATTGATATTCAACAGCAGGTGTAGCTAGCTTCTTTCCATTTGGATGGTGTTGCGCTCCAATGGTATTGATGGTACACGAAATTCAGAGGCCCTTTGAATTGGAACGAGTTCACAAGAGCCGTCCTCAACCGATTTAGACCAACCGATTACGACGATCCCTCCGAGGCATTGTCTCGTCTCAAGCAAACCACTTCAGTTGCTGCCTATGAAGAGGCTTTTGAGAAACTTTCTCATAGAGTGGATGACCTGCCTGAAACCTTTTTAGTGGGAAGTTTTATTGCGGGTCTCCGAGATGAAATCTGTCTGGATGTGCGAGTGAAGCAACCGAGAACCCTATCAACTGCTATCAGCATGGCTCGCTTAATCGAGGAACGCAATCTTCTATAAGGAAAACCTGGTGCTTCCTTTTGTTTCCCATCAACAACTCTGCCTCAACGAACCTCGCCTAGCTCTTTAGTCGGCCTACTCGATCCATTCACCACCACAGAAAGCCAACCAGGCCTCAAGCCCTTCTCCAGGTCCCATTCGGAGAATTACAGGGCAGGAAGCATGTGAAAGACGTGAGAAAGGTTTGTGTTTCTACTGCGATAAGAGAATTGTTCCAGGCCATCGCTGTGCACAGTCCACAGCTATACATGATCGAAGATGTACCATCCAATGATGATTCCGTAGACGAAGACCAAGTTAGCGAACCCGAGCTCCTTCCCGAAATATCATTCCATGCAATGGCCGAAACCACACATCTGTAATCTTTCCGGGTCAATGGAAAATTGAAGAACAAGGAAATTACGGTGCTTATTGATGGTGGCAGTACTCACAACTTCATCGATCAATCCATAGCGACCAAATTCGGATTATCAGTGATACGCGACTAGAACCTTTCAAGTAATGGTGGGCAACAAAGAAAAAATTGACTGCACCAGAAGATGTTTGGGTCTCACTCTCATGATCCAAGGATACTTGATCCAAGCAGATTTTTAAGTTCTTCCAGTCGCAGCATATCAGGCCGTTTTGGGGGTTCAATGGTTAGAGACCTTGGGTCCCATTGAAACTGATTACAAGCAGCTCACCATGACTTTCACTCATGACGGACAGACACATACCTTGCAAGGATTAAAGCGGTCCGACCTCGAACCTGTGACAGACAAGAAATTATTGTATTTAACTGGAATGGGATTTTTTTTGCAGATTGTTCCTTCTCAAAACCTACAGGATCCTCATGAATATCCAGCTGATCTTCACAGCCTCTTGACCGAATTTGATCATGTAGTTTCCACACCTACCGAACTACCAACGAAACGGAGCCACGACCACCAGATTCCTCTACAGCCTGATCACGGACCAGTCAGTGTTCGGACATACCGATACCCTCACTACCAGAAGACTGAAATTGAAAGATTGATACAGGAGTTTCTAGACAATGGAATCATTCGCCATAGCAACAGCCCGTTCTCCTCCCCTATTTTGCTTGTCAAGAAAGCAGATGGAACCTGGCGTTTTTGCGTTGACTATCGGGCTCTCAACCACATTACAATAAAAGACAAGTATCTGATTCCGGTAATCGACGAGTTACTGGATGAGCTCCATGGCGCTCAATATTTTTCCAAATTGGATTTGCGAGTCGGGTACCATCAAATACGAGTCAAGGAGGCGAATATTCATAAAACAGTTTTTCACACGCATAAGGGACATTATGAATTCATTGTTATGTCATTCGGCCTAACGAATGCGCCTGCAACTTTTCAAAGCCTTATGAACGATTTATTTCGGTCATATCTCAAAAAGTTCATTTTGGTTTTTTTAATGATATTCTTGTGTATAGCAGGACTTGGGTCGAACATCTTCAACATCTCCGAATGGTTCTCATGATTTTATCAACTAACCGTTTATTTGCCAAGCAATCGAAATGTCGCTTTGGTGTCTTGCATGTTGAGTACTTGGGACATATTATATCACTAAAAGGGGTCGTTGTGGACCTTGTAAAAATCGAATCAGTTCTGAGTTGGCCGAAACCTACTTCAGCTAGAGGGGTCCGAGGTTTTCTTGGACTAGTGGGTTACTATCGAAAGTTCGTGCGCGGTTTCGGTACCATTGCTGCTCCATTGACACGACTTTTAACAAAATAGGAGTTCAACTGGGGGCCTGAAGCTGAGATAGCCTTTACCAAATTGAAGATAGCCCTCACTTCTCCTCTGGTGTTGCGACTTCCGGATTTCACACAGCTTTTTGTGGTGGAGAGTGATGCTTGCGGCGTCGGGCTTGGAGCTATCTTATCGCAGCAAAATCAGCCGGTTGCATTTTATAGTGAGGCTTTAAAGGGATCCGCTTTATCTCTCTCAACTTACAAGAATGAGATGTTAGCGATTGTCAAGGAGGTGTGCAAATGGCGGCCTTACCTACTAGGGAATCCATTCGACATACAAACCGATCACAGAAGCTTGAAGTTCTTACTTGAACAGCGCATTACAACCCCTGCTCAAACTCGCTGGTTGCCGAAGCTCTTGGGTTACCACTACACAATCCAGTACAAAAGTGGAAAAGAAAACACAGGTGCTGATGCACTCTCAAGGGTGGCCGAATTACAGTTTTTTGCAAATTCCTTGCCAGTTGCTAATTGGTGGAAAAAGCTTCAGCATGAGGTTTCTCAAGATTCTTACTACGACAGGTTAGCTGATTCTCAATCTTCACATTGTTTCCAATGTGATGGTATTTGGATAAGGCATGGAAGGGTCTTTTTGAGTCCATCTTCTACACTACTACCTGCCATATTAGCTGAGAACCACACTTCACCCACTGGCGGACACTTTGGCTATCACAAAACCTTTAGCCGAATTAATTCATGTTTTGCTTGGCCGGGATTGCGTAATTCAGTGAAGGAATTCATTCGCCAATGTGATGTTTGCCAATATTGCAAGTATGATAATATGCGACCTGCGGGGTTGCTTTAACCCTTACCGGTTCCACTGAAAATTTGGACAAACATTTCGATGGATTTTGTTGAAGGATGACCACCATCGCAGAGATATACTGTGATTATGGTGGTAGTCGATCGATTATCAAAATATGCCCATTTCATTCCCTTGAAGCACCCTTATACGGCTCTTACAGTAGCTAAGATCTTTGTGAGAGAAATTATCCGCCTACACGGGCTGCCGGTCTCCATTGTTAGCGATTGCGACAAGATTTTTATCAGCTACATTTTGGAAGGCTCTCTTCCAATTGCAAGGAACCGTTCTCAGCATGAGTTCTAGTTACCATCCACAGTCTGATGGCCAAACGGGGGTCGTTAATCGGACCTTAGAACAATATTTGCGCTGTTTCTCATGTGACCAACCAAAGAAGTGGTGGGATTGGCTTCCTTGGGCAGAATTTAGTTATAATATGGCAACACATTCATCTACTAAGGTGTCCCCTTTTGAGGCTGTTTATGGGGTAAGTCCTCCTACCTTGCTCTCATATGTACCAGGTACAACAAAGGTACAGGCGGTTGACGACTACTTGCGTACCATGGAAGACATGTTGCCTGAACTTCAGTACAACCTAGCAGTAGCTCGGGCAAGAATGAAAGCACAAGCTGATTCGCATCGTCGCGACATCACTTTTGATGTTGGGGATTACGTGTATCTCAGGTTACAACCCTATCGACAGAATTCGGTGGTTTTCCGCAGCTCCCTTAAATTATCTCCACGTTTCTTTGGGTCGTACAGAGTCCTGGCAAGGGTTGGACCCGTGGCCTACAAGCTAAAACTTCCAGCTGGCTCTCAAATTCATGACGTTTTTCACGTCAATATGCTCAAAAAGAAATAGGGACTCGTCGAACCTATTGTGTTGCCCATGCATCCCCTTGCAGATGATTCGACCTTGCTGCCATAGCCTAAAGCTATTCTGGATCAGTGGGTGATTCGGAAAGGGAAATATCGTCCAAAAACTGAAATTTTGGTTCAGTGGACAGGTGCACCAAGTGAAGATGCTAGCTGGGAAAATTTGTGGCGTTTCTCTAAGAGGTATCCATCGTTTATCCTTGCGAACAAGGATTCTCTAAGGGGTGAGAAATGATATGTTCCATATCAATGCGTGGTTCTTCTGGATACAATGAGGGGAGACCATGTCAACATCCATGTGGATTGAAGACCAAGTCAGTAGATGGACTTCAGTTGTTGAGTCAATAATCTGTTATTGTTAGGTGGAAATGGTGATAAATGTCACTTTTTTGGAGGTGTGTTGCACCAACATCACTGCTTTAATAAGTTATGTTTAAAAGGCACCTATTATGGTGAACTACCAAAATTGCCCTTAAATAATCAATTTTTTATTCTGTTTGTACTTCTATCTCCACGCTTCAAACAATGAACTCAGTAACTCCTCTCTCTCTCTCTCTCTACAATAAACTTGTCTGAAAATTGAGTTGGTAAAATTTATGTATAAGATGATGAAGATCTGGGTCCAAGACTTTTAACACTGTATCTGAGCCTTTTGTAAAACTATCCGAGCCTTTTAAATTGTTGTCCGAGCTTTTTTCAAGGATATTAGTTTTGTCAATTTTGAATCTCCGAGCATTTTTAATAAGTCTTCGAGCTTTTTCATAGCTTTTTCCGAGCTTTTTCCGAGCTTTTTCTTAAACTGCTGGAGTTTTTTCATGAATTGCCCTGCCCGAGCTTTTTGGATAAGGCTCCGAGCTTTTTCCGAGCTTTTTCATGAAAGCTCCGAGCTTTTTCATGAACTGCCCGAGATTTTTCATGAATTGCTCTGCCCGAGATTTTTGCATAAGGCTCCTAGCTTTTTCATAAAGGCTCCTAGCTTTTTCATAAAAGCTCCGAGCTCGACCCCCGAATGCATCTGCATAGCGCCACTCCGTCACCGTTCAAGTGATTGCCTGAGTTTCAACCGGACTTTCTCTCTCTACTTCACAAATTTGTCACTACAAACTGAATGAAAAAAAGCTTATGTGGAACAACAATTGGGAGTATTTTTATCCGTTCACCATAATAGGTGCCTTTTAAACATAAGTTATTAAAGCAGTGACATTGTTGAAATACCACCTCCAAAAAGTGCTATTTATTTTTTGAGCCCTTATTGTTAGTTGTTGAGTCGTTTTTTATTGTTATGCATTATGCAGTTGTTATTTGATTGTGCAGGACGTGCTGCTGATATTCAGCAACAACACTTGCCACTTAGTTCCTGTTTTCCGGTTGTTAGTTGCTTTGTTTACGTTTTTGTAAGCCTTTAAAAGGGCAACCTTTGAATTGAGTAAATTACGACGATAATTACAAAACAATTCTCTTCCTCTGTCTTTCCTTTCTACTATTATTATCTAAATTTCTCCCTTCTTCCAAATTGATCTTATCAATGTAACAACTAACATGTGGTGAGTGCATGTCGAGTTCGATTTCTGCATTGTCTTGCAATAATATCACTAATCAATAGACTCTAGAATTTTAATTTCAAGTTAGAAAATCAGAACCAAATCCAAAAGTTCATAGAACCAATCAAACAAGGTCGAATTTGCATCACAAGTTTCAGGATCTGCTGAATTATTTGGTCGATTGCCTAGAACCCCAAAAAGAAATGAGTACCTAAGGATTTCAAAATTTCTCATAATTTACAAGTCAAATAATTCCAACCCTTGTCAACAATAGGTTGAAAAATATTGATAACTATTCTTAAGTGACAATGTAAGGTATAAATATTGCTCAACAAAAAAAATAAACACTGAATCTAACCGCACAGTGTGGTCCTTACACATGAGAAGAGCAGACTCCAATTTCATTCTCTGTAGAACTCGTTACACGATCAAAGTTATCTGTAATATGCACCAACCACTTCAGCAAAGACTTGAAACCATCCCTTTCTAAGCACTTGGCCAGTTCAGAGATATAAGACAGTGGTGAAAGTCCTCCATGGATTCTTGGTGTAGCTGTATGTATACAGTATACATGTTAATATATATTCTGATATCTAAAGTCAGGGACAACCACTAATGTCTTACGGGCGATCAGGGTCCGGTGCTGCAGAGTGCAGATGAAAAAACAGCTAAGAGTTACTATTGATGGCAGTGTTACACAGAGACAGCAGGGTGGCTAAGAATTAGCAAACTAGTGTGTCACCAGGGCAACCAAGTGCAGTGAAGGCTTCAACCTCCCAAAAAGAATCACATGCTTAAAAGCTATAAATAGTTTTTCCAAAACTCAGGTTCATAGCCTTGAAATGCTTATATATTTGATAACAAGGCTTGTTCCTCAGATTTCAGTATCCCTCATGCCACACAACCAGGTTTTACAGGCATGTTTTTAATCAGAGCTTGATCATCAATAAGTTGACCAGCCCTAGCAAGGAGATCAACCATACAAGTATAATGAGAATCTGATGGGGTTATCCCGTAATTCTGGCTCATGGAATTGAAATAAGTCCAACCTTTTTCCACCAATCCTGCATTGCTACAAGCACTGATAACCCCCAAGAAACTAATCTCATCAGGCAAAACCCCTGCTGCCTCCATTTGTTCAAAAAGATAGATGGCTTCTTTACCTAGACCCAAATGAGCACAGCCAGTTAAAACAGTGTTCCATGAGACTATGTCTCGAATAGGCATATCTTCAAAGACACAAAGGCCATCTACAGTTTCACTCTTGAAATACATTGTTATTAGTGCATTAGAAACACATAACCACGAGTTATATCCATGCTTATATATGAAGGCATGAAATTGTTCCCCAAGCTTGGTTGCGTCAAAAGGGCCACAAGCACTAAGAAACCTAGTAATTATCAACTCTGTAGGTTTCGTTCCTGTGGCTAACATGTCAAGAAAAAATTTCAAAGCATTTTCAACTTCTCCAGCTTGCAGAAATGCAGATATAATGGCTGTCCATGACACTTCATCCCGTTTAGGCATCTTCTGGAAAGTATTTAAAGCATCATCCAGCGTATGATTCTCTAAAACCCCAGCAATTAGTGAGTTCCATGAAACAGTGTCTCTTACTTGCATTGTTCTAAAAGCCTGAGAAACATATTCCATGTTCTTGCATTTTGCATACATGGAAATCAATCCATTCCCTATATGCAAATTATATTGACACCTTGTCTTAATGGTAAGCAAATGTATCTGTTTACCCAGTTCCTCATCTCCAATGTTTGCACAAGCAGATAGAGCAGTGGTAAAACCTGAATGACTTGGAATATTGCCTGTCCTATGCAGTTCAACAAACAACTCTAAAGCTTCTTTACACTTTCCATTTTGTACAAACCCAGAAATCATTGTTGACCATGTAGCAGCATTCCTGACAGGCATTCTCACAAACATTAAGTTTGCTTCTTCAAGCATGCCATTTTGTGCATACCCAGATACCATAGCATTCCACGTAACCACATTCGGATACTTAATCTCATCAAATATTCTCCTAGCTTTACTAATATTACCCTTCTGTGCATAGGCAGCCAACATTGTTGTCTTGATTTCTACACCTTTATCACAAGATCCACTCTCATACAATGCAACTGCATCATCCAATCTACCACATCGTGCAAAGGCTGCAAGCATACTAGTACATGAATACTCGTTCCTCTTGGGCATTCTCTCAAAAAACTTATAGGCATCGTCCAAACTTCCATTCCTCGAGTAAGCATTCAAAATTGATGTTCCCACCACCACGTCCTCTTCATAACCCAATTTTATTGCCATTGTCCTAATACTCCCAACCAAATCCAAATTATTCAATCCCACTATTGCTGATAGCCCCACCACAAACAGAGCTTGATCAGGCATCAATCCAGTCCTCAACATCATCAAGAAAACAACCCAAGATTTTCTATACTCACTCACCTCAACATACCCAGAAATCATAATCAACCAAGAAACACTATTCCTCTCTTCCATTCTATCAAACATTTCTCTGGCTTCTCTCACCATCCTATATTGACAATACCCAGTTATCATGGAATTCCAAGAGGGCACATTTCTCTCAGGCATTTTGTCAAACACCTCTCTTGCTATCCTTACTTGACCATTTTGAACATAACCAGTTAACAAAGCATTCCAGGAAACCACATTTCGCTCTGGCATTGAATCAAAGACCATTCTAGCTTCATTCATAAGTCTATATTTAGCATACCCAGATATTAAAATCGTCCAGGTTACAATATTCTTGTCTTGAAATGAATCAAAAAGTGATCTGGCTTCAAGTAAATACTTATTGTGGGTATAGCAAGAGATCATGGAGTTATAAGAGACAGTGTCTCTTAGTGGCATTGAGTCGAACAAGTGTCTGGCTTCTTTGACCCGGCCGAGTTTGGCAAGTCGCTGGATACGTTTGTTGCATTGAAGTAGACGGGTTTGAGGTGGGGTCGGGAAAATGTGTGCGGAGATAGAACGGAATTGCAGGAAAAGACGGCGAATCATTGAACGAGAAAACGCTGTGCTTATGCATGGTTCATCAACTACTTCAACTGGCGCCCCAAACTCGACAATCGCTCGACCCTTTCTGCTTTTAAAATTCAGAATTGATATCCAAACAATGAAGATAAAAATAGTGTAATGATTTCGAATAACGCGCTGCAAAGTGCTTTCTGAATCCTGGTGATTTGTCTTGGCACCAGCGTTTAATACTTGTTTCTCCTACTGTTTATAAATATTTTCATACATGGAATAGCAGGACTTAGAAGAAACTGTACAGTTGCAAAACGGGAGGATTTAGCTACTAACCCTATTTATTTTATTGTTATAAACTTATGACAAGTAGGTATCGAAAAAGAAGAATTTTTTTTTTTTTTTTTTTAAGATCATTGATTTAAATACGAAGAGTGTATCCATTTTGGAATTAACTAAGAAACAATAGTTCATAAAAAAAAAGTATTATCAATTTTCAGATTTTTCATTTTTTTATGATTAAAACTTGCTATTAATTTGACACGTTTGATTCAATTATAATTATATTAAAAATCTTGTATTGTAGTACGACTCCCTAATCCTTATTTTCATCTCTTTGAATGAATATTTAAGCCAACCAGATGTTCCATTTGGAGACTCATACCTCTACATGTTTGATGTAATTAACCTCTGTCTCACTGATCATTTAGCACATATTAAAAATGGTGTCAGATTGTCAAGGCCGGTTTATTTAATGGTTCTCACCGTTTATTTAAAACATGAATAACACATTCAAAATGGGAAGACAGGAAAAATCAAGAGATTGTAGCATTTCAAGTAGGTAAAATCAAACAAATTTTGAGGCTTTTATAAACAAATCAAACATGGTAGAAATCACAACTTGTGTTAGTAATGATATACACTTGCATGTAAAACTTGTATTCCCTTTCAATAACTTTGGCCAAAACCAGAAGCCCCCCAAAAAGAAATGACTATTAAATAATCTCAAAATTTTCTCATATTTTACATGTCCAAAAAAGTATAAATAACAGGTTGAAAAATATTAGAAACTATTTTACAATAATAATTTTGGGTATAAATATTGCTCGACAAAAAAATTAAACACTGAATCTATTCATACAGTGTGGTCCTTGGCTCCTTGCACATCAAAAAGGCAGACTTGATACGACCAAAGTTATCTGTAATCTGCACCTACCGCTTCAACAGTAGACTTAAAACCGTCCCTTTCTAAGCACTCGGCAAGTTCAACCTACAGAGAATAACAATTAAGTGAGAATTATTAGACAGTGGTGAAAGTCATCCATAGATTCTTGGTATCGTATATATACATGTGAATATGTTCTTATACATGAAGTGGGAGACAACCGGTAATGTCTTATGGTGATCGACCATTCACCAGCAGGTGCCGAAGATGACAGAACAGCTAAGAGTGACTAATGCTAACACTTAGCAACTAGTGTGTCATGAAGGCAACTGACTAATGCTAACACTTAGCAACCAGTGTGTCATTAAGGCAACTGAGGTGCAGTGAAAACTTGAACCTCCCAAAAAGACCCGCATAAATCTATAACTAATTTTTCCAAAACTCGGTTTCATTTAACTGCAGGAAAATGTTGAAAACAAGTTGCTGCAATCAATTTTGGAAAAAATAAAATTTAAAAGAAAACAGAGCTTATACTAGTCTTTCTGTAACATGTTAAACACATTCCTTGTATTCTTTTTCCAATGAAAATGAAACATCAATTCAAGCCCAAGTCATGTAAAGTGTAACTCCAAATCAAAAAATCTTCACAAGCAATTACCTTTTACAATAAACAAAGATATAAACACCAGTTTTTTAGTCTAAAACAGAACAACCTGTTGACCACCAACCAAAGTTGACTCTAGTTTGGACAAAACCCTCTAAAAGATTTTTCCAGTTAAAACTGTTCTAAACCACCTGACAGTAGTCCAACACCTGTTGAATAATTTACAATGCAAATGAATTGTATGATTCTATTCAGCCATCTATAGTAGTATAGTTGGAGCGAAAATGGATATTTTGATAAAATAGTGTTGTGATTTGTGAATACACAAATGTGTAGGATGGTTTGTGTTTTGTATGGTCTGTATATGTTGTAGGATACAAGTTTTGGATCCGTGTATGTGTGAGACTTGTTGGTTCATGTATGTGGTAAGCAAATGTGAATAGGATCGAGGTTTGGCTCTAATATCAACTGATGCGGAACCAGAAGGGGAAACAGAGGAAGTAAGAGAAATGGAGATTGGAAAAGGGAAATATGATAACTTTATGTCATTCAAGTTTAGTCTAACCTTACAAAAGACTCTGAAGGGATCTTTTATAGAGGCCAAACACCAAAGAGATTAATGATAAGACTCCTCATAATAACACACTATGAAGGAGAAAATTATTAAAATAAACAAACGATAATATGCTCAAATAACTATTTTCCTCCCCTGAACCTACACCTAACGTAAATTCTCAAGTCTTTAGATAATTCCCCGCCATTTAAAAAAGAGTAATGCCAGACTTCCCAAAAAACTTCCCAAATTATGTGGCATGGTGCGTTGTCAACATCACATCCTTCTCCACATAAACTCAAGATTTACAAGATATTGACAACTCACCAAACCACATAATTTGGAAAGTTTTTTGGGAAAAAATTTGGAAAGCCTAGCATTACTCTTTAAAAAAAAAAGTTATGATTCAATATAAAACTGTTTGAAACGTTTTCTTTTTCCTGGATATTCTGTCATTTTACTTATAATTTTCTTCTCATATGATATATTTTACTTCAAAAACCAACGAATGATAAAACATGTACAAAGCCATGATGGCATCATGGACTCATGGTCCAACCTCAGCTAACTGTTATACCTCCTAGTCACTTTTATATGTAGTGAAGGGTCCAGGTTTTGAACATTGTAAAAATCTTATTTATGCATCATGCTATTTACTTAAACTAACTGCATTCAGGTTCTTTCAACAAATGTTTTGAAAGTCATCAGAACATTACCTTTATTTGAGGAATAAGTGCAGGTCCTCCATAGGCAAAGCCTGTATAAAGCTGCACAAGAGTTGCTCCAGCTCGTATTTTTTTGTATGCATCCTCACCACTGAATCAAACATAGATGTACCAAGTAAGCTCATGGAAGATAAAACTTCAAATAGCAGCCATTATATGCATGACCAACAGATGACCTTGGTGAAAATAAAGATAGCACCAAGCTCTAAAAATTTTACCTGGCAATACCCCCACAACCAATTAGCGGAATTTTTCCCTGATGAAGATAAGCACAGAAGGTAAGATTTATACTCATTAAGATATAAATACCAGAATAAGAAAACAACAAATCAAGAGTTCATAAATATAGTAGACTGCTTTGAGAGAACTTAACCCAAAACTCTTACTGAATCTTACCCTTTTTATTATGTCTGTATAAATAGGGGTTGTTTAGATTGAAAGGGTTAGCAAAATCCTCTAGGGAAAGGTCTATGCCAAAAAATGAAAAATGGCCATAATGGCCAACAAATACAAGGGGATCTTAGAAAAGGATGCCAAAAAAAAAAGGTGCAAGTAATAGAAGGCCACCACTTATGAGTCCAAAACTTCACTAGTCACTACTGCATCACTTTATGTCAATACAGACATGTGGGCAATTTGCATGCAGCTCTCTTACTTTCCCAAATCAATACAATTGTCAATTTCCAATTACTGCAATGCCAACACAAAATGGCTTATGACGCATATCTCATAGTCATCCTCATGACCCAAACACATCAATAGAATATATAATTTTTTATTGTGTAGCATAAAATTGAAGCATCAGATCAGGGACATAATACTTTGTTCTTTTGAAGTGGTAAAAACATTCATTTTTTTTATTATTTACAAACAGTGCCTTCCTGTGCTTTCTAATTCAACATAAAAAAGATACGTCAAACTCAAGGGGTCTATGTAACCTAAATACCTAATATCATAGATAAAAAATATCCTTTACACACCATGGTAATTACCAATCAGACTAATTAAAAAAGGAGCTTACTGTTAATATAGCTCAAGCTAATATGAGGGGAAAAGAAAGGTAGCTAATATGGGCTTTATCTAATATGTTATAATTATGGACTCCATAATCTCCTTTTAACAGTCCAAATACTTCTTTATACTGCATATTATAAAAGAGAAGCTTTATGAATAATTATTTCAAGATAACAAAAGAATAGCCAGCATACCCTTGTCAACAGATACATTTCCTTTAAGATATTGGTTGACAACTCGAAGAGTGGTTTCCCACTTAATCCGCCAGATTCCTCAGCAACTGGATTTTTACTAGCAGGTTCTGATCTTGAAATGGTTGTATTTGATATAATCTAGACAAAAATCAAAACGCCTTTGTTAAAATTAATAATAATAATGATGATGATGTCCCAAAACGTAGGTCAAAATTAAACATCACAAGTTCAGGCTGTTCAGTAAATAAAATACATTAGCAATAACATATTAACATGAAATAAAGATCATCTTTCAACATATACTACAAGTATTTTTACAGAGGACATTACTACAAAAAAAAAAATTGTAGTTTGAGCTTAACTAAAAATATACAGCTAGAAACATTAAAAACATTCAAAGATGTTGAAAACTCAAGCACATTAACAAAGACCTTACAGAATGTCTTAAAACAGACATCAATCTAAAATATCAGTTAGATTTTGAAGAATCCATCAAGTATCTATACTCTAAAGACGGCATAATTTAAGCTTAATTGTTTCTAAACATCCTCATTGGCATTTATCGACAAGGCATTCCAAGTTCACTTAAACTGGGAAGGAGTATTGGACTGGTTTTCTACATTTTTACATCCTTGATTTTTTTTTTATTGGCTACAGAAAGCACAGATTTGGATATTGTAAAAGCAAATTTGATCTTTTTGTACAGACTTCTATCTCCTCAAAAGACTCCTTGACAGTCCTAGAGGACCTCTTGTTCACTCTTTATACTTTTTTTCACTAACAATATTTTTTTGTTTTCTACCACAAATTTACACACACACAAAAAATAGACAAGAGAAACAAATCTCATGGGGCTATCCTTCCCTATTTGCTTAAAAAAAAGGATCTCTTGATTGCATTCTATCTACTATTTAACAAAATCTTTTCTCCCTTTTAATTTTCTTTTTTTATACTCAATAAATTTTACACAACTGCAAAGCAACCACAAGTAGTTCAGATTCGGGGTAATCTCAAAACATGCAAGGGCTGTTGTTGAGTAAATTGTGGCATTCAATGAACCATCTTCGCTGCTCTCATAATAAGAATTCCTCTGCATCCTCTAAGCAAGAGATAGTAATGTAATCTAAGAACCTAAAAGGCATGGACTGAACACAGAGATCTGAAACACTACTGAAATTACTGGAAGAAAACTTAAAATGACAGAATTAACAAATAGTAGCAGTGAATAGCACGCATAGGGGATATAGAGATCAAATTAATTTAAGGTGGGATAACATGTAGTAATAATTGATTTATTTAATAATTCATGTTATACTAAAATGAAAGTCAATGGGCTAAAAAGTAAACAGGAGCTATTCAAGTACTGTGACCAGCAACATGAAGAATACCTATGAATAGTGCTATGAACATTATGAGTGAAAAATAACTGGAGTTGATTTAATTATTTACGAACAATGTCCATGAACTGTTGAATTGAGCTTGTAAAATAGAAATGTTGAAATGCTAATACCAAAAGGTAATAAATAATATAAACAAGTATTTTACCCGAAAAGAAAAAGGTAGGGGGGGAATGAGTGAATCACTGAATCTCATTTTGAAGAATTTTAATGGAATCTCACAATTAAAAAAAGCACAAGCAATTTTGTATTTCAAGTCTAATATGCTGGTTATCGAAATCTTCAGAATATAAAACTAAAGTTACTCATAATCATAATTGATAATGAAACAAATCCTACATTAACTTGACTTCCTAATAAGCAAACTAAACTCATTAATGAATATCCATAACTACAAAACCAAAGAACCATAAGATGAATTACAAAAACATCCCATTTGTAAAATTATGAATGTACCCTTGATTGTCAATTCAAACTGAACTAAAGAACCTCTGACATTACTTTCTGCAACCTTCGTGTTTTAAAAGACAGTTGTAACGCAGCCGCCTCTGAATAGCACTAATATCTCGCAGGCGTGTGTAATACCTCTGCTGTGTACTATAGCTATTGTAGGACCCAATAAATTTGTTAAAGAGAAAACTTAAATGTCTAACTTTTAAATAATGTGATATAACTGTTAAAGACTGCCACCTATATCTCTAATTTAGTCCTTTTCTTACCACACAACGTATTCCAACTAACATAATTCGAAGAAAAAAAAAGAATAAATGATACAGAAAAGGCAGACAACAAGACTGACATATCAATGGTTAAGCCAAGGAGAGAAAGTACTCAATTTGTATTGGGAAGAAAATGTTACCAGTCCATCCAAGCGGAGTGCAAGAGCAACCTGTAATCACAGAGAAGAACCATAAGAATGACATGGGGACTAGAGAAAACATATTTGATATGAGCATGTACATACTGCAGCAATATCTTCAAGGTCTTCCTTAGACAAGTCTGGAGCAATTTTGACAAGCAATGGAGGTGGACCCTCCTCACCCCATTGCATTTCATCACGAGCAGCTTGTATCTTGAATAGGATATAAAAAATAAGTATTAAAAAAAACCTCAATTATCCACCAAAAAATGAGGTCAATCAGATAAAAGAACAGTGAGTTCATGTCTAAAGTTCAACACCTTCTTCACCAGGTCCTTTAACTGTTTTCTTCCCTGAAGCATACGCAACCCAGGAGTATTGGGAGATGAAACATTAATAACCTACAAAAAAAAGAGAAATAAGTCAATGCATCATCTACTGAGTTCAGAAAGAATTTAATTACACACATCTAAAAGGTGAGATCCTAAAGCAAAGCATATAATGATGTAAACATTATTAAATGGGTAACATATAAACATGGTAGAATATGATTTTATCAGAAACATCACTAACATGCATCCAAAAGAATGGTAAGAACTGTTAAACTTCCTTATCTGCCAATGGAATTTCATAGTCAACAGCATCATGAACTTCATAAGGAAATGATGAATCCCAACAGACTCCTGAAACTATTATTTGCTTCTAAGTCAAACAATTTGACAAATAATATTAAGTAGATCCGAGAAATCAGCGGACAGTTATTATCTAGATACTTCTCTAGATCCAATAAAAGGAGAACTTATTCATTCTAAACATGCAGGAGAAACTTAAAAAGTTAGACAAGTAAACCCCTCTTTGCCTTATAAAGGAAGATTAAACAAAGGATCTCAAATCCTCTTATACAATGCTGAAGTTGTAAGCTAATCTTGGGGTGGTTATCAGATACCTGAGATCAAATCCCGCCTTGATTAGAGACTGTGAGGAAGGAAGGATGGTGAAAGGAATGGCCGGAGTGCCCTCACATAGTGTAGCTCACCAATTAATTAATAAGGAAACAGAAAATATATAGAAGCTGTATGACACACTTTAACCTTTCAATGTTAAACAGAATTAGAATCGTGGCTTCTATCACCGCAGTTTAGAAGTACTGATCTTAGGGGTTGGAATTTCTGATCTTAAGAAAGGTTTCTGGGCATTGTAATTTGACTATGACTTGCTGCTTGACAGCAAAAACAGCTAAAAATCAGGATACCAGTAGCTGAAAATTTCTGGGCAGCAACTTACTAATGCATCCAGAGGTTAAAGGTTCATTTAAAGGCGCTTCAATAGGAAGCACTCATCTTGGTAGGGCTTTCTGCAAAAGCACCAAGCAGTGCTTCCTTGAGTGCTTCTCAAAGAAGCAATCTAAGTGCTTCTAGCACCTCAAATTATTAGCAAGACATTATGAAAACAACTTTACTTCAACACTAATGGATTCAGCTCTCGGTCCTAATTCTTGCATAAAAATTTGACTGATAAATTTATTAGCACAAGAGAGAATTTTCACTTCATTGAATACGATAAAGAAATTAATGGCATTTAGAATTTACATTATGCTTGTGAATCTAACATGCAAAGCTATCGTAAAAAAATAGATAACCACCTGGCTTTTCTGTGTTTTCAGGCTTCAACAACAAAATATTTGCAACATATGCATACTATACCCCGGTTCAAGACACCCGTACCAATGATTGATGCATTTCACAAATTACAAGGATTGGAATAAAAACATAAAAACCTAACCAAGTCCACATCGTATTTTGAGTCAGTAAATCATGTTGGCAACATCTACAAATGGAATAGCAAACTCTAATAAAGCAGAAAAGTATATCTACCAAGTAATCAGCATACTGGGATAATGTATGGACCCCTTGTACATAATCTGCAGCAGCATCCTCACTTGTCTTATTCTTTCCAAGATTGACTCCAAGAATACCAGGACCAGCTTTACCTCCATATTTGACTTCATCATTGGAGGAAGTTGAAGTGCCTGTAGTTTCATCCAACTTCCTCTTACCATGCTGGGCACCCAATCGCTTCGCAACTGCAACAATGCCCTCACTATTAAAGCCACACCGATTGATGATAGCACTGGCCACAAAAACAAAGTCATATAAATTTTAAAGTAAACAAAAGGGAAAGAAAATGATTAAAGGAAAAACTTTTCTTAATTTCAAGCTAATTAGAGAATTATGCAGTAGTATTTAAGGCTTCATTGAGTAGAACATTGCTCGAAATATTTCATGGTCAAGAACCTTCAACAGTATGCCTAATTGTATGTCCACCATATCTTTTCTCTCAAACCAACAAAACAGTATCAAACAGTAATTAAACCATTAAATCAGCTAAATGTACTTACTCACCCTTCTTGACGCAATCTGAAGATGCGGGGTTTTGGATTACCCTCTTGTGGAACAGGGGTTACAGAACCAACCTCAACGAAACCAAAACCCATCCCAAGTAAACCTTCAACAGCTTCGGCATTTTTATCGAAACCAGCAGCAAGACCTATAGGGTTGGAAAACTTCCTTCCCCAAACTTCAAGCCCCAAAATTGATGAATCAGTCCTCTTCTCCCTTGGGACCCATCCACGAGCAGCAGCTGACACAGCTAGTCTGTGAGCAACCTCGGCATCCAGAAGAGCGAAGAATGGATTGACAAGTTTTGTTGCTGAAAATAGCCAGCCACTGTAAAGATTCATGCAGCATTATTACTAAGATATAAAAAGTTGAAGTCATTATAGCTAAAGATTTATGTTAAAAATGCAAATCATCACAATAGGAACTAAAGTTAGCCAACA
Source organism: Dipteronia sinensis (assembly GCA_033220585.1). NCBI lineage: Eukaryota > Viridiplantae > Streptophyta > Magnoliopsida > Sapindales > Sapindaceae > Dipteronia > Dipteronia sinensis. The sequence goes on along the minus strand of CM065638.1, from coordinate 59,404,125 downwards.
ACCACTTCAAGAATGTGAATCAGCCAAATGAAAAAGAGTTCATTGTGAATCCCTATGTAATCCTAAATTCATTATTTAGGCTTTAATTTTTTAGGTTCTCCAATGACATTTGCTTTAGCTTAAAGATTGAGTACCCTTCAGTCTAGTATAAATCAATTTTCAGTTTGGAGAGTTAGTTGAGTGTCCTGGGTAATTTTCTATGCACAAGCATAATGCCACAAGGGTAATTAATGGACACAGAGGCATACCATTAACTTTGTTGACAAAGTTAAGTCATTAGATCTTTTAAGTTGATTTAGTAAACTGAATTTCTTGATTCTCTAGATTAGTAATTCTATAATCTAGATATTAGGATAAGCATGAATCAAATTCATAAGTACGATTATGTACTTTTCAGAATTATAGCAATTTATTAGTTTTTTTTTTTTTTTTTGAAAGCAACAATTTATTAGTTAAATGCTGAGTTATCTCGCTTATTATCTAAGGCACTGAAACCCATCATTTTGTCTCTCTCTTCTCTTATTGCTCCTTCTCACCGATCAATTCTTCTTCAAGGCCCATCAAGTGAAGGAAGTATGAACTATCAAAAGTACTTGAACTATTAGATGATCATAGTCAGTAATGATAGCACTCTTCTCATCACTGTTAAAAGAACACTATCATTGCAAGGCACGACAATAGACTGATAACTTGATAAGGCATATCCCAATTAATTTCTTTTTAAAAAAAACACCATTTGAAAATAATTCTTCACAAAAGAATGCTACAAATTAAGGACCGAGAAAGAAAGTAGTTCAAGTTCAACAGAGGATACCCAATGTAGCTACATACCTACATTACCTTGTACCATTCTATCTATCCACTCATTTTGTAGCCTCTCCTGTTTATATTTCTCAATCTAGATTGGAGACAAAAGTGACTGACAAGTATACGTGGATGGATTTATTAGGAATTAAAATCAATTTATTAAGACACTGCTAGAGGAAGTTAACTCAGTTGGAGTGTTAGACATATAATAATTTTCTTCAGAGACACATATACTCCAATCCGCAATCCGCTTAAATCAAAGTTATAAAGAAACATTATAACATCCACACAAAGCACATCATGTTTTTCCATAAATATTTGTTCGAATTTCAACACACGGTTGGTGTGCTAGTTGGCAAATAACATAGAAATACTGCCACTAGAATGGAAAAATGTAACAATAAATAAATTGAAAATAAAGCAAAATTATGTAATAGGGATTTTAAAGAAGTACCAGAAAGTTGCTTCATCCACAGTACTCACATACGCACCTCCAGCTATAACTAGGCCAATCGTGGCTCCTGTCAATAACCTCCCCTATAATTTATAATGACAGAAACTCCACATTAGAATCAGAGAATAGTATATTGAAAGTATATCGAAAAATAATGCCAACCAGACAGCTAAATGGATGACATATTAAAAGGCCGCCACTAACAAGAAACGAAATTCAAAACTAAAAGATGGCATATTAATCTGATGATACGTTTCCTATTAGCAGATCAAATTTGGATGTCACGAAAAATTAAAACAAAAAATACTTTTGGAGTTCAAATTTGCTTCATATATACCGAAAGAAGATATTTCAAATATATGACATCAAGGAAAACAAAAATTAAAGTCGGCTTGTTTGTTTGCCGAGAAAACAGCAAGAAAATAAATAAATAAATAAAGAGAAAGAGTAGATACTTTTTTGGAAAAGTGAGGAATCTTAGGAGCAGGAGCAGCAGCAGCAGAAGAAGAAGAAGAAGAATGTCTGGCGGCACCATGAGTGGTTGAAATTAATCTTGGGTACGAAAAGTGCCTCGATAATTTGCGAGTTGCCATGAACATTGAATCGCGAAAATGCAGAAAAAAGAGAAAGAAAGTAAGAAAAGATGCTTTTGTGAAATCGGAATTTTAAAAAGTGAGGTTCGGAGAGGTTTTAGCAGAGAGGGAGAAAAAGAGAGGCTGTGGTTTAAGGGGTAATTAAGTAAATAACGCTTTCTAATCAAACTTCAAAGTTCAAACCCTTTCTCTATAACTCCTACCCCCTTTCAAGTTTTAACCCTCTTTTGTATAAGTTTTATATAATTACCATCGTATCTGGATCCTCTTCTCACCTCTTTAATTTATTACTATATGTCTAATATAGTAAATCAATATTTTGAATTATTTTAATTAATTTTTACATTTTTACGCTGTACAAATAGAATTAATTTAGACCATTTATTTGGTTATTAAGTGAGCACAATATGAGGTAAGGAGGGAATCCAAATCTCCAAAAATTGTATCTCAATTTGTGTCTAAACAACCAAAGTGGAACATGTGTCAACATTTAAATTTTTTTTTCAACTTCTTCCATAAATATTGACACATGTCTCAATTTGATTGGTTAGGCACAAAGTGTGACACCATTTTTAGACAATTGATTTGGATTTTTACTATAATTAATGGTTATTAAATTCTAATTCAAAGTTCCACAAAAATCATACGGGATATGTAAACCGGTATATATTTATACAATAATTATCAAGTAAGGTATATCTTATTTTAATTTTGGTAAGGACTTTGATGAAATCACATCGATTTTTATGAATTTTGATTTGAATTTTTATGTGGATGATAAGTTCATTGAAATCTACCTATGAATAAAATTTGAGAATTTTCCAAGTACTATAACTATTTATCCCGATTTTGTTAAATATAAAGGTATTGAAAAAATGAGTAAAATATAGGAAAATTCAAAAAAATAGTTATAGTACTTGAAAAATTCTCAAATTTGAATCATAGGTAAACTTCAATGAACTTATCATCCACACAAAAATTCAAATCAAAATTCATAAAAATCGATGTAATTTCATCAAAGTCTTTACAGAAATTAAAGTAGGGTATACCTCACTTGATAAGGATTTAATACTTACATAGGGATGTAAAATAATAATAATAATAATAATTGACCATGCAGGGACTCGCCCCGCCCTGTCTCATATTATAGCCTATTAGGTGAGTTTGAGGGTGATTTAGAAATGCAACAGGTGTGGACTGTGGAGTTAATTTTCACCCACCCTGCTTATTATTTATTTATTTATTTATTTATTTATTAACAATATTAATATTTATTCAATGACAAATTATTATATTTTTTAATTATTAAAACAATGTATATTTTATTCAGTAATAAAATATTAATATATAAACTAAAAAGTTTATAATGAACATGAATTTATAAACTATTAAAGATTGCTCTGTTGTGGTTTTCACAATTTACTTTAAAAAAAATATTCTATAGTCAATTATGAGTATTTTAAACTATATATTTGTGTGTTGGGAATGAATTTATTCAAAATATAATAATTATTTTATAAAAAATAACTATTGAATGTACAAAAAATTATGTACTATCGATACATACAAGAAAAAAGAAACTTGGTAGAGAATAGAGATGGACTAATTGCAGGGCAGAGCACAACGGGTCAAAACCACCTCTCTCGTCCAGAAATCCTTTGACCCCAACCTTCAATTATCAAGTTTGGGGATAAATAATTTTATTCAAGTTGAGATCGTGAAATTCATGTTCTCGCCTTAAACCTGCCTGTTTACATCCCTTATTGTATGTGATTTGAATGATTTGACTCAAATGATTTTATATTGGACCTTAAGTCCATTAATCGTGTTTATCTTATAATCATAAGTGTTTTAGGATCAAAGCTATATTAGTTAGATTTTGAATTCTTATTTAGATGTGAAAAAGCCACCTTAGATTGTGAAATTTAATGTGGGAATGTTTGTACAAATTAGAAGTTAACAATAGAAATCAAACAGTAAGGGGTGCATGTGCAACATTTCCAAACATCAGGTAAAGTTTGTATAATTATACCCAAATGTGTCATATATGTGTAATTATGACTAATCGTGAGGATGTTTGTACAATTTGCCATTTGGAAAGTGTAGGGCAATTTTGAAATGATTTTGAGGGATCTAAATAAGTCATTTTTACAAATATAAGGACTGATTTCACGACAAATGTAAAGATAAGTAAATAATTGACGTTTCCGATTATTTAGAGACTAAATTGTAAACCCCCTTTCAAAAACCCAAACAAACATGTATAATTACATCATCTATTAGTAAATGTGGTAGTGCACCTCCCTTCCACATTAGCGGTGAATAGTTTAAATCCCACCATGAGCATTTTATAAATATGTGTGAGAAGTTTTCTTTTCGATTTGTGGAAGTAGATATCTGGACCGTACATTTATTGTTTGATATTAGTAGGTCCCGACAGCCTATTGTAATAGTTTTGGTAATACTTGAGAAAAAAAAATGTATAATTAACTAAAAGGGCAATAATTATTTCGTTATTGACGATTTCAAGATCTTCATTTTACTCCCTCACTTTTTAAGAAACATCAAAATCCCCCTACCATTATGAATTTAGTTTAAAAGGTTGTTGTTGGGGATGACAACGAGGCGGGTCAGGGTTGGAGAATGCTTTTGCATCCCCATCCCCATCCCCGTCCCCGTCCCCGTCCCCGTCCCTGCATTAAGAGAAGCGGGGCGGGGGTCGGGGATTCTCCGTTGGAGAGGTCTCCCCCATACACACCCCATTCCCTGTAACCTTTTTCTATATGACCAAAATTTGGAGTCCAGTTTTATAGAAGATGATCTTTATTTTTCCTTTTGAGTGATATATTGTCTATTACTAAGGTGAGTTAGGTGACCTCTATGAATTAGTTTTATGTTTTTGAGGGTTCTATATTGTGCCTTTATGAGAAATAGTTGATGTGGTAAATTAAATCAACTTGAATACAAAAAAAAACATATTCCATTAGTAGTATTGCAATTCGAAAGAAAAAAACTTCAAAAGTTTGGTTAAAAATAAAACTATTTTTGTTTAAAAATTTAATATTAAATCATTTTAAAATTTTGAATATTATATACTGTATTATATTATATATATAATATAAATTGGGGCAGGGACGGGGCGGGGAGTGCTTCCCCCGTCCCCACCCCGCTTCACCTTTGTGGACAAGACTTTGTCCCCATCCCCGTCCCTATCCCCGAATATTATCCTCCATCCCCACGCGGGGAATGCTGCCATCTCTAGTTGTTGTTGATGGGAGATGACTGGTTTGCCCTCAGTTTTTAAATCCTATTATAAATAGGGCAATTACCAATTAGGTCCTAAACTTTTTTTCAAATTTCAAGTTGTTTGTGACTTTTACAAAAGTGACCAAATTGGTCCCTTATATTTTTCCTAAATGCCAAATTAGTCCATCTTTTTTTGAAGTGGCCGAATTGATCCCTCTAACGATTTAACGATATTAAATATAACAGTTGACTTTAACAATTTTAATTAAAGTACGTAAATACCCTTTATTTGTCATATTATAGTAAAGTTGTTTTGCCTTTTATGCATTAAATTTACCATTATAATTACAACAAAATCCAAAAATATTATTAATGAAACATCAATTTACCTTTTTTAATTAAAATTTTCTAAAAAATCTAAAAATATTTTAATAAGACAATGTCAATTATACCAGTATTTTATAAACAAAGTTACCATTAATTCTCAGTTTAGTCTTTTACCATCTTTATATGATTATTTTTTTTGTTAATATTATACAAGCACTATTGTTAAAATTATTTACAAATCAGAACCCACAAATAAAATAAACAAAAAATACATATGTTAAAAAAACCGTGCATGTGTCATTATTGTATTGTTTAGGAGTAAAGTACCCCTATACATTTAAAGTTGACTGACATAACTTAATTAGATGGATTAATTTGATACTTGAAAAAAATGTAAGGACCGATTTGGTCACTTTTGTAAAAGTCGTAAATAACTTGAAATTTTAAAAAAAGTCTAGGACCTAATTGGTAATTGCCCTTATAAATATGAGTAATACTATACAACCCAAATAATTAACCTAAATTTTAACCTAAATGATATGACAAGTGAGTTGTCATTACCATACAAAGCATAAGATAATGTGGTTAATAAAAAAAAATCACTTGCCACATCATTTGGTTGCTTTTTTGGCTAATTTGTTTTTGGAGAATTGTTGTTGACAATTCACTAATTATTTGTTTACACTCCATTTTAATTTTTTTTAGAGTGGTTCCATTGACACACCCCTTATTGATCTATTCATGCTCAACTTTTTTAAATTTTGATTTAATTAAATAAAATTAAATGTTTTTATTAAATTTTTTGGTTTATTTCCAAAACTACCCATTTTACTTATTTTTCAAACCTAATACATACCATATATGATCTCTCTTTCTCTGATCTCTGTATCTGTATAAATCTCTCTGACCTCCATTGATTGATTTTTTTTTCTTCTTATTTCTTTTATTAGTTTTTTTTTTCTTCTTATTTCATGATGGAAAATAAAAAATAAAAAATAACAGAGTACTTCAACACAACGACAGCTTGATATCATTTTAAAGAAAAAAATAAACTTTAAACTTATTTCCAGAGAATGAATTGTTTCCAAAATGCTTACTATCATTGTCAGATAATTCTTGTTTTATGTCATTCTCCGATAATTCTTCAAGATGTTTGATATCGTTCTTAGACAATTCTTCCATATTCTTGATATCGTTCTTAAACTCTTCCATAATATTTTATATGTATGTAAGAAGCAGATTTTAGGGTTTAAGAATTATTTTTTTTTTTTGAAGAAACAGATTATTGAGTTTTTTGTTTTTGGAAAAGGAATGTGAGATTTTAATAGATTTGCTTTGTAGAAGATTTCTTTCTAAATTGTATGTCTCTTTTTAAGTAATTTTGATAAAGAAAAAAATATATATAATTAAAAAAGTGGGGCATGAATAGATCAGTAGGGTATGTGTCAATAGCACCACTCTTTTTTTATTATTGACGATTTTAACTTGAATTAAAATTACTAAACAAGACAAAAAAGTTATAAAGGCACTCAAAAATATATTTTTTAGAAAACATGGTTTTTTTTTTCCATATTTAGTTTTTTTCCCTATTTGTGCATTCTTTTTTCCTAATTTACAAACCCTAGAATATCTTCTTCTTGTTTTCAAAATAATTTTTTTCTCACACACCACAAATCCCTCCATCATTATTATCACTGGTTATATGTATATATATATATATTTTCCTTTTTTTCCGGTTCAACCCAAATTTGAAATCAATTTTTTTTTCTCAAGTACCAACAACGTTTAATCATCACCATCACAATCATATATATATATATATATATATATATATATATATATATAGTCTTTCTATTGTCAGTTCGAACTGATATAAGATATATCAGTTCCTTGCATGTGGACCATTGAATTTAAAAAATGTTTTGACAAGTGCATGCAGCCAAGTCAAAACATTTAAATCCAATGACCTACATGCAAGGAACTGATATATCTTATATCAGTTTGAACTGACAATAGAAAAATTATACATATATAAATTCCAAAAAAATATATTTAAAATTTTTTTTATTCAATAGAAATTTATTTTACTCAACTTAAAATCCAAAAAAGAAAATCAAATATTGTTTTCCTATTTTCATAATTTGATCTCCAAAAAAGTTTTCTTATTGTTTCGATCTCCTCACTTTTGTTCACTTTGGAGTATCTTTAGAAATTTAATTTCTTTAAAATGGAGTGTCTTTAGTGTCTTCACCTTATTCTCACATAAATTAATAGTCTGAATTAATTATATCTTGTTGTAGTGTAAAAACATAAAAATTAAGAGAAATAATCGAGACTATTGATTTACTATATTAGACACGTGGCAATAGATTATAAGAGTGATGACACAAAAGATGATGAGAAAATCCATACCCCTTTAGAATAAAAGGATAATTTTAGAAAAAAATGAATTGTCTTTAGAATTTTGTTAAGAGAAATGCTATTGACAATCTATTAATTATCTATTTATACTTCATTTTATTTTTTTTATCAATGACAATTTTAACCTGAATTAAAATTATTAAACAAGACAAAAATGTTATAAAAACACTCTAAACAATTTTTTTTAGAAAACAAGTGTTTTTCCATCTTTAGTCTTTTTTCTTCCTATTTTGTTTTTTTTTTCTGGTTTTCAACCAAATTTGAAATCAGTTTTTTTTCTTCAAATACAACCCACGTTCAATCATCACCATCACTAGAAAAAATATTCTTTTTTATGGTATATATTTATTTTTCTAGAAAATAATATTAATTTTTTTATTTAATAGATTTTTTTTTACTAACTTAAAATTCAAAAGAGAAAAAAAAATTTGATTTCCTATTTTCACAGTTTGATCTCCATAATAGTTTTCATATTGTTTTGATATCTTCACACTTTTGTTCAGTTTTGTTCTTCAGAAAGATATTCAAAATAGGTAATATTAAAATAAGATATAATGTCTTTAGAAATATAATTTTTTTAATGGAGTATCCTTAAAATAAAAGTGTTAAAAGATAAAAGAGATAATTTTGGAAAAAAAAATAAGTGTCTTTAGAATTTTTTTTTTGTAAAATTTAAAATTTTAGGATGTGTGTATTTAGAAATGAAGTGTAAAAACAAAAATATTGGATTGTAAGGAGAAACTTTTTTTTTAGAGTGTGTTTAGTAGGGATGAGAATGGAGAGGAAAGAAAAGGGTGGAGGGAAAAAGGAGAAGAAAATGAGGAAGTATGTTGTTTGATATGAGAGAAAAATGGAAGGAAAAATTCATGGGTGAGACCCACTAATTTTAATTATCCCAAAAGTGGAAGGAAAATGGAGAGAAATGAGGGAATGATTTTTATGTTTAATTGAAATTATAAATTTGTCAATATATTTTTTAATCCTCTCACTATAATGTAAAGATAAATTAGTAAAATTGATAAAGAAGATTATCCAGCCATTATCTTCTCCTCAAGAATATCAAACAAACGAAATGAAATACCTCTTTTTTCCTTTCTTGTTTACCAAATACACTCTTAATTTAAAATAATTGAGGTCGTTAGAAATAAAGTGTAGTGAATAGATATTGTAGATGGTCGTTCGACAGTTAGTGGGTTGGATCAGATTTTGGTAGGCCCACACAGCCTATCGGTTCGGTCGACTCGTTGAATCGTCTTCTCCAAGGAGATTCCTGCAAAAAAGATAAAAATCGAACAGAAATAGAAGAAATGATGGGGGTTTATATTTTGGCCTTAGATTAGCTTGGGCTGAGCGTTAAAGATGAAGTGAGACAAGATATCAGTGATCGGAGGAATGATTCCGGCAGGGTTTCGGCTAGCTTGACAGCGTGTGATGATGATTGTTTTTTAGAGAGCTCCCATATTGAGAAAACTGTCTTATTTATAGAGATGGGAAGGGCTCCCAACCGTTCACGATCGTGGCTGTTCCTGGAATCTCTCTTCGAGATCGTGATCACGAGATTTTCTCTCCAAGATCACGATCACGATCACCTCGTGCTGTTATCAATTTGAATTGATAACAGCGGTTTGTTTATCAGGAAAGAACCAGTCAACAGCGGGTCGACCCGGAATACTTGGGTCTTGATCCAAGCCCTAACCGAATTTTATTGGGCTTCAAGCATAAGAGCCCACGGGCCATTTTTGGCTACCACAGTTTGTCCCCCACTCTCTGAAGTATTAACCTGACTTTAGAGATTAATTTATTATTCAGGTCGAACTCACTCTCGACCGAATGTCGTTCGACGAGACGCGTTCAATCGTATGTCGATCGACTGCTTCTAGGATCATGGAGAAGATGAAACGATATTGCATCTCCTAGGGCTGACGTGGCGGTAATTTTGGCGGTAACTTATGACTTTTAGGCGCACTTGTCGAGATAGGTTAAATTTCAAAACTCAACTTTGTTTACCCTGGTTAACCGTTCACCATCAAGATAACGACACGTGGTGTTAGGTTAAATCCTTGGGTTAAAAAATCTAGTTATTTAAATGCACTATTCCTCTTCCCTGCTTCATCGTTTCATACTCTCAAAAAGCAGAAGTTTTTCTTCGATAGTTCAAAGCTTTGTTCGAAGGCGATTTCAGATCGTTGTCTTGGCCAATCAGTTTTTCCGTCAAGATCATCGTCGTTTTTTCTTTTATCCTTCCAAGGTGAGTAACGATTTCCGATTTCCTTTTTTATTTGTAAACACCTAATGTTGTTTTGTATATAATCCCAAAAATATTCTGTGCGCTGTGCTTTTCCCTTTTTTTTTTCTTTTGCTCTTCTACTTTTTGATTTCGAGATTCATCTGTTGAATGTGTTTGAATTTCGATGTGTATTTATCGTAGATGTTAAATGTTCTCTGGTCGATCGACATAAATAAGTCTCAGTAGAGCCTCGAAATTCTCAGGTTTATTGTTTAGAAACCGTAGGTTCTGATCTCCAAATCTTAGGTTGTGATCTCAGATCTAGTTAAAACTGACTCTAGTTACCTGTATTTATCAGTTATTTGGAGATATGTCGAACGACACTTCAACCTCAGAACCATCCTTCACCTGGATGAATCTTGGTTCGAAGGATGATGTTGGAGGTATCGATGTCGACTCGTTAGATGTCGATCGTCAAATAACGGTAGCGAAGCCGACAGAAATAGTAATAGATCCATCCAGGGTATTAGAATCTGGTGCGGTATGTGCTATTGCGCAAAGGGACAAGTCTCAAGAATATATTGATGTTGATGAGCCATCATGTTCTGGTAGACCCCTTGGTATTCTGGCCGGTGATAGTCCGGGAAGCTGTGCTCACTGAAGCTGACAGGGATGGTATAAGGACGCTCTACGGGATTCCAGAGAGTGTCGTTCTACGTGCTCCAAAAGAACATGAGCGTGCAGATTGGGATATCCCTGGTTGGACTTGCTTTTACGAGTACAATCTTCGTCAGGGATTCAGGTTTCCAGTTCCCTCATTGGCTCGACGTCTATTGGTATACTATGAGATAGCTCATGGCCAGTTGATGCCCAACAGTTGGAGAATACTCATAAGTTTTTCTGTTTTGCGTGAAAAATATAATTTGCCCTTTGGGATAGGTTCACTTTTGCACAACTATTATCTGAAAGAACATATCCATGAGAAGGGTCGATATTCACTGATACTGAGGTCGAATGTGAAGCCAATCATAACTGATCTCACAACAAACGACCGTAGATGGAAAGATACATTCTTTTTTGCCAAGGGTCTTTTGGTCGATGGTCCCTTTGGGAATGAAATGTACGCCTACCGGAGGGTATGGAATCGTTATGGTGAGTGTCATCCTTAGTGTTGTCGTTTAAATCTGTCTAGTGTCTTAGAAATTACTAAGTTTTGACAATTTTCTATCCTCCTTGTAGAGTTGATAAATGTAGAGAGTAAACCTAAGTGTGACGATGCCGTTAGTCGTACGCAAAGAGTTTTAGCTATTCCTGCTGAGAAGAGAAGTTGGAGAGTGTTGATGGCCGAAGGTAACCTTAGGCCTAGTACTATTTGGATTCATTCAACATGGAATGTGCTCCGAACTCCTTATCCTTTAATGAAAGACTTAGTGTCGTTCGTAATGATTAGGAAAGGAATTGAGATTCTTTGTGGTACGCAATTTCTGACTCCTATAACTGATGATGAACGTCGTTTCGCAGCCAATTCATTATCAAGCATGAAATTCACCATGCCTAATCCGGAAGAGGCTTTGAAGAGACAGAGGGAAGCTATGGCAAAGAGAAGAGCTGCTGCTCTGAAGAAGAACGTCGAGGCAGCATCAAAAGACAAGTCGATCGTTCCTGTCGTCGAACAACCATTGGAGTCCTCCCCGGAGACGGACCCTTTAAGGCCACCCAAGAGGAGGAGAACCGCAGAAGAGAAAGGCAAGGGGAAGTCGACTGAAGGTGAGTCGAAAGGTGTTTCGACCGAAGTAGTTAAAAATAAAGTAGATTCAACTTCGGTCACATTTCCGAAGGAAGTTTCTGTTTTCAAAGAGCCTGATAGTTTTTTGAAGAAGTCGAACGACTTGTTGTTCTCGATAGATGGAGATCTTTTGAAAGGAAAGACGACTGAGGAGATGATGGATGCAAGCCTTATTTCTACTTTTCAGGTATTAATTCTCTAATGTTTCTCGATTTGTCGTGCGATACCTGCTAAAAATATTTTCATATGTAGGCTTTCCAGATGCAGCTGGCTCTAAAGAACAGACATTTGTCAAGCTGGAAGAAATATTCTGATCTACAGAAGTCGAAAGATAGTCTTAAGCGGGATCTCGAGTCGACTATCAAAGAGAAGGAATTGGTCGAAGAAAAAGCTAACACTTTAGATGCGGAGTTGGTCAAGTCCAAGAACGAAATTGTCGATAGAGATCAAAGACTTGCCAACGCTGATGTAATTATCGCCGAGAGAGATCGGCAAATAGTGGAACTTAATGAACTGCTCACGAATATCTCGGTAAAGGCTATGTCTGCTGCCAGAGTCGACCTCTTTAGGCAATATTTGACTGGGGAGCATACAAAGTGGGATCCCCAAGCTGAAATTGCAGACTGGGAAGAAGCCGAACGTTTTGAGGCTGAGAAGTCACCTGACGATGGGCATGATAGACCTGACGTCGGTCCCAAAGATGCTACTGCTGTCGACTTTCTTCCTCTGTTGGATGTCATTGATCCTGTTCAGTCGACTCAAGATCCTACCCAAGACCAAGCCAATCTTTGAAATATTTCTCTGTAGTAACTTTTTATTTTTATTTTGTTAAAATGATTGGGACTTATTTTGTGATTTATAAATTCCGTTATTTCTGCGTTATTTCTGCATTTGCGTGAATTTCATATTACTTCCGACTTTTTGAGTTGCATTGTTCGACTGGGTCGAAAATTATTCTTGTCAGGATCAATTCGACTGTTAATGTTTTTGTGTACGCGTTTGTAGAATTTCAGTCGATACGACTTACTCAATAATACCGCGTACATGAGTTTATGAACTCTAGTCGACACGAATATTACAACAATAGCGTGTACAAGCGTTTCATTTTAGTCGACACGACTATTACAATAGTATCGGGTTCAAGCGTTTCATAGAATTTTCAGTCGATGTGACTATTAATACAATATCGGGTACAAGCGTTTTAACGTAGTTGACACGACTATTACAATAATATCGCGTACATGCGTTTTATAAATATTCAGTCGATGTGACTATTAATACAATATCGCGTACAAGCGTTTTAACTTACTATTACAATAATATCGCGTACATGCGTTTTATAAAAATTCAGTCGACACGACTTCTGGATCAATATCGCATACAAGCGTTTTAACTTAGTCGATATGACTATTACAATAATATCGCGTACATGCGTTTTATAAAAATTCAGTCGACACGACTTCTGGAACAATATCGCACACAAGCGTTTTAACTTAGTCGACATGACTATTACAATAATATCGCGTACATGCGTTTTATAAAAATTCAGTCAACACGACTTCTGGAACAATATAAAAATTCAGTAGACACGACTTCTGGAACAATATCGCATACAAGCGTATTTATGAATTTGTAGTCGACAATTTACTACAATTATTTGAAGTAGTCACCATTATTCCCCCAACTTCTCGTAGTAGGAATACGTGAAGTTGTAGCAAGTTTGGAGTGTGCCACTGTGTCGAAGTAAAGATGTCGAAACATTTCTCCTTGAACGCAAGATCAACTGTGTCGAAGAGCAGATGTCGAATCGTTTTCCTTGAATGCAGGATCTCATCAATAAAATCTGCAATGGGTATGCAATAGCTTGCCAATCGACAGCTTCAAGTATTAGGTAACAAATACCTTTGCAAAACTGTTATTAGGGAGCTCAGGTTTGCACTTAGTTGCAAATAGTACGTCATCATTGCCCTTGTAGATCGACGTTAGTTGATGATTCGATAAATTTAAATAAATAAATATTATTGAAAAGAAAATAGAGTAGAGTATTAGAAGTGGTACTGTTTTAGATGTAGAGCGTTCCAGCTGTTGTGTACTTCCCGACCGTCTAGGCCTCTGATTTATTAGGCGCTTCGACCTTTTATGTCTGTTATTTCATATGGCCCCTCCCATGTTGGACCCAGCTTTCCTGCTTCTAGTTCTCTTGTATTTTGAAAAACCCTTCGCAGTACCCAGTCGCCGATTTTGAACATTATGATTTTGACATTTTTATTATAATGTCGAGCGACTTGTTGTTGATAGGCTTGGATTTGTAAAGCCGCTCGTTCACGACGCTCGTCGAGGTGATCCAACTCGTATCGGAGTTCTAGACTATTCTGTCCTTCGTAGGGGCTCTCGCATCGGGCTGTTAGTAGCTGGGTTTCAATTGGGATGACTGCTTCTGAATCGTATACGAGCGAAAAACGGTGTTTCTCCTGTTGAACGACGTGGAGTCGTTCTGTATGACCATAGGATCTCTGGAAGTTTGTCGGCCCACTGGCTTTTTTCTGTCTCGAGTCGCTTTTTCAATGTGTTTAATATAGTTTTGTTCGTCGATTCGGCTTGGCCATTTGCTTGCGGGTAGCGTGGGGTTGAGAAGCTCAATTTGATTTCGTACTTGTCGCAAAAATTTTTGAAGTCGAAGGAGATAAATTGGGACCCATTGTCGGTCACGATTTCTCTCGGGATTCCAAACCTGCAAATTATTTGTTTCCATACAAAATTACGTACCTCTATATCCCTTACGTGTTGAAAGGCTCCTGCTTCGACCCATTTTGAGAAGTAGTCTGTCAGGAAGAGCATGTAAACGACTCCTCCTGGTGCTGCTGGGAGTTTTCTTACAATATCCATTCCCCATTTCATGAATGGCCAAGGAGCCGAAATCGAGTTTAGCGTACCTGGTGGAAGGTGGGACACTTGGGCGAATCGTTGACATTTGTCGCAGTGTTTAACATGTTTCTGGGAATCGGATCGCATTGTTGGCCAGTAATAGCCAGCTAGCTGTGATTGCTCTATTCGACAAACTTCTAGCGCCGGAATGATTTCCACATTCTTCATAGTGAAGGCTCTTTAGTACGTCGTACGCTTCTGAAGGTGATACACATCGCAGATATGGACCTGTAAAGGACTTTTTATAGAGTTTACCGTATAGCATGCAGAATTTGGCTGATTTAGCTCTGATTCTTCTGGCTTCAGATCTATCGTCTGGTAGCAAGTTTGCCTGTAAATAATTCACTATCGGGTCCATCCAATTTGAACCATCGTCGATTGGCGATACGTTTTCTTCCTCGAGTATCGCTAGTGCAAGTATATGTACGATGGGTATAATCTTGGGACCGTCGTTTGTTGTAGTCGACCCTAAGTTGGCGAGCGCGTCTGCTCGAACATTTTCTGTTCTTGGTATCTGTAGTATGGAGAATTGATCGAATGTCGATTCCAATTGTTTTGCCTTAGCCAAATATGCTGCCATTCTTTTATCCTTAGCGTCGTACGTGCCGTTCATTTGTCGAACGACAAGTTATGAGTCACTGAGGACTTTGATATTTTTGATTCCGAGGCTTCTAGCAAGGCTTAGTCCAGCCAATAAAGCCTCATATTCTGCCTCGTTGTTTGTCGCACAAAAATTGCAGTGGACTGATTGTTCAAGTTTTTCCCCATGGGGGGATTGTAGCACGTTCTCAAGTCCGCTTCCCTTAATGTTACTGGACCCGTCGACCGACAACGTCCATTCTCCTCTGGTTGTGTTTTCTTCGAGGATCATAAGCTCCTGTTCAGCCTGCATTTTTTTGTTAGGAGTAAAATCTGCTATGAAATCGGCAAATACCTGAGATTTCATCGCTGTTCGCGGCTGGAAAGAGATGTCGTGTTCGCTGAGTTCGACCGCCCATTTCGTTAATCGACCTGAAAGTTCTGGTTTATGTAATATATTTTTAAGTGGGTAAGACGTACGTACCAAGATCGGATGACACTGAAAGTATGGCCGTAGCTTTCGTGCGGCTGTAACAAGTGCCAATGACAGTTTCTCCAATTTGCTGTATCTGGTTTCTGCGTCGAGTAGAGATTTGCTTACGTAATATACCGGGTGTTGTTTACCATCTTCCTCTCTTACCAATACCGCACTAACAACCATGTCGGACACTGCTAGGTACATGAATAAAGTTTCATTTTCTTCCGGTTTTGACAGCAGGGGGGGTGAAGTCAGATATCGTTTAAGATCTTGTAGCGCCTCCTCGCATTCTTCGTTCCATTCGAATGTCTTATTTTTCTTAAGGATGTTGAAGAATGGTTGGCATCGTTCGGATGATTTAGAAATAAATCTGTTGAGAGCTGGCTACTCGACCTGTGAGTTTCTGTACATCCTTAACACATTTTGGTGATTCGATTGCTTTAATGGACCGAATCTGGTCTGGATTAGCTTTGATTCCTCTTTGAGTCACCAGATAACCTAGAAATTTGTCAGAAGAAACGCCAAAAGAACATTTTGTAGGGTTGAGTTTCATACCGTATTTGTCGAGTATGTCGAACGACTGTTTCAAATGTTCGATATGTTGTCGAGCGACGAGTGATTTCACCAGCATGTCGTCGATGTAAACTTCCATGGTTGACCCAAGCATTTCTGCAAACATCTTGTTGACCAATCTCTGATATGTCGCACCTGCATTTTTCAAGCCAAATGGCATAACTTTATAACAAAAAATATCTCTTTCGGTGATGAACGCAGTTTTTTCTTGGTCGCTCGGGTGCATCAGAATCTGGTTGTAGCCTGAATAAGCGTCCATGAAACTAAGCAGTTCATGTCCCGCTGTTGCGTCGACCAACATATCGATGTGAGGCAACGGGAATGGATCTTTTGGACATGCCTTGTTGAGGTCTGTGAAGTCGATACATACTCGCCATTTTCCGTTCTTCTTTCTTACAACCACGACATTTGCCAGCCAATCAGGATATTTCACCTCTTTGACTGATCCGACATCGATCAGCTTTTGGATTTCTTCATTTATGACTTTGTTTCGTTCTGGGGTGAATTTTCTTCTCTTCTGCTTTACTGGCTGGTGGTTGGGATCGACCTGTAGCTGATGAACGATAACGTCAGGGTCGATTCCAATCATATCCGAATGGGACCAAGCGAAGCTTTTTCGACGTTCTTTGAGGAAGTTGATTAATTGTTCTCGTGATTCTTCTGGCAATCTCGATCCAATTCTTATTTTATGCTCTGGTTCATCTGGGTCGATCGACACTTCGTCAAGATCTTCAACATTTGGTTCGTTATATGTCGACTCGACCATTGTTTCCTGTAGTTGCTATAATCTCTCCTTCCTTTTTTCATTGCGTTTTGATAGCATTCCCTGGCTGCACGCTGTTCACCTTTAATCTCACGCGCTCCCCATTTGGTTGGGAATTTAATCATCTGATGATAGGTTGACGGGACTGCTTTCATTTCGTGGATCCAAGGTTTTCCCAAAATTGCATTGTATGGAGACTGGCAGTCAATTACTAAAAAGTTGATATATAAATTCACTCCTTCTGCATAGACTGGTAGTACGATTTCTCCGAGTGTTGACTTTTGTTCGCCGCTGAATCCTGTCAGGACTGTCGTTCGGTGACTGATTTTGGACTCTTCGACCTGCATTTCTCTGAGAGCCGAGTTAAATAAAATATTGCAGGAGCTACCATTATCAATCAAAATTCTTTTAGTTAGGAAATTAGCAATATGTAATGAAATAACTAAAGCGTCATGGTGAGGAGAAAACAAATCCGATTTATCTGTCGACTTGAACAGTGACAGTTTCGTCGATATCGTTTGAACGGTTCCTGCCTGGCTGAATTTATGAGTTTGATACCTGTCGAGTGTGTCTTTTTGCAGATGAATAACTAACTCCGCTAACCTCTGAGCCGCCTGCTATATAATTAATAATTCGTTCTTGTTGAGGTGGTGCTGGTGGTCCATCTTCCAGGTTAGTCTGTTGTTTTTCCTCTCGTCGAGCGACAGTTTGTTTCCCTTTGTCGGTTAGATACTTTAGTAAGTACCCTATTTTCAACAATTCTGCTACTTCAAGCTTCAGGGCAACACAATCTTCTGTTCGGTGTCCGTGGTCTCCATGGAATTCGTATCGAAAACGGGGGTCTCGATGTTCTGGTGGTGCATTCATCTTTCTTGGCCATTTGACAGTTCTTCCCATTTCTTTCATTACTGCTACTAGGTCGACCGGTTCTATACAGAGGCTGTATTCTGGGATTGGGGCTCGTGTTCGACCTGTTCTAGGAGGGTTCTGGTCATGTGATCTTCCGTTGTCGTTCCCATTATAGCGGGAATTGTTGCGCCGATTCCCTGTTGGATAAGGTTCGATTCTTCTATCGTTTGACCTTTCGGTCGACTCTATCGTTGCGCCTAATGTGGTTGTTTGATTTAGCAACGTAGTTCGCCTCATCCTCCTCCCATTTAATCTATGCCCATGCTTTCGCTAACACATCTTCTATTGTCTTGCATGGGTACTTGGTTAGCTCTTTGTACAGGTCTGAATCGAACCGTAATCCTTTTCTGAAGGCCGAAATTGCTGTCGACTGGTTGCAATTCGGGATCTGCACCTTCTCTCTGTTGAATCGTCCGACGTAGGCTCTAAGGTTTTCCCCGCTTCACTGGGCAATTGTGTACAGGTCGTCCGACTGTTTTTCCAGTTTTCTGCTGCTTGCAAATTGCTCCACGAATGTATCTGTTAACTGCGCAAAAGAGGAAATTGAATTATTAGGTAAGTTTGTATACCATTGCAAGGCTGGACCACCAAGACTGGATCCGAACGCCTTGCACATGCATGCTTCTCTGAGGTCGCGTGGGATTGCTGCAGTGAACATGCGCTGCTTGTATTGCGCTATGTGGTCGTCTGGATATGTTGTTCCCTCGAACTGTTTCATGTTGGGAAAGTTGAATTTCCGGTGCATTTCCACTAGTGCGATTGCGTCGACAAACGGTGAATCTGCGAAGCTATTCGCGGTACTCTTCTTTATAGGGGTTGGTACTCCCGGGATCCTATGAATAAGAGCCTCCATTTCTGCGAACCTGTGAGAAAGATCAGGGTCAGCAAACAAATGTAATCCAGAATCTCCGGTTACCAAGTTTGGTGTCGACTGCAGCGATACGGGAGTTTTTAACACGATCTCCTGACGCTGCTCGATGTTTGGGACTGGCGCTGGTGGCACTCCTTGTTGGGTTTGTGAATCAGGTTGGATTGCCTCAGCGCGTGTTGTTTGTGTCTCATTATGGCTTGAGCCTGGATTGTTATTCCCCAAAGCTGAGGGGTTATCTACGTCTGCGTTCTGCTCTACGTTGAGCACTGGGATTGGAGGAGCTGGTGTTACATTGTTAGGTGCTCCATCAATGATGGCTCGCAATTCAGCGTTGCGAGTCCGGACTGCAACATTCTCTGCCTCTAACACCCGCAGTCGTTTGGCGTTTGCAGTCATCTGGGCAGTCAGAGTTGCGATCTGTTCTTCGATGGTAGGAACATTTTCCTCGACAGACATGTTGACAACGTTTCAAGCGATTCGACTGATTTGGTTTTTAAGCTGTAGTGGGCCCCACAGTGGGCGCCAAACTGTAGATGGTCGTTCGACAGTTAGTGGGTTGGATCAGATTTTGGTAGGCCCACACAGCCTATCGGTTCGGTCGACTCGTTGAATCGTCTTCTCCAAGGAGATTCCTGCAAAAAAGATAAAAATCGAATAGAAACAGAATAAATGATGGGGGTTTATATTTTGGCCTTAGATTAGCTTGGGCTGAGCGTTAAAGATGAAGTGAGACAAGATATCAGTGAGACAAGATATCAGTGATCGGAGAAATGATTCCGGCAGGGTTTCGGCTAGCTTGACAGCGTGTGATGATGATTGTTTTTCAGAGAGCTTCCATGTTGAGAAAACTGTCTTATTTATAGAGATGGGAAGGGCTCCCAACCGTTCACGATCGTGGCTGTTCCTGGAATCTCTCTTCGAGATCGTGATCACGAGATTTTCTCTCCAAGATCACGATCACGATCACCTCGTGCTGTTATCAATTTGAATTGATAACAACGGTTTGTTTATCAGGAAAGAACCAGTCAACAGCGGGTCGACCCGGAATACTTGGGTCTTGATCCAAGCCCTAACCGAATTTTATTGGGCTTCAAGCATAAGAGCCCACGGGCCATTTTTGGCTACCACAGATATTATAATTAAAACTGATATAATATAATAAAATTTAAATTTATCAAAAAAAAAAATTAAAAACAAAAACAAAAACAAAATCTCTCTCTCTCCCACGAGTCATGGCGTCACGCTTGACACCTCCCTACTCGCTAATTCTCCGTAGTCTGTTCTCGTCTTCTTTTTTTACAACGGCCAACAAATCATCATTCATCATCTCCCAGATTCCCACTCTTCATCTTCTTTATCACCGTTAAATTACTTAAATATCCTTGTCAAGCGTCGGTGGTGGAGGAGATTCGGCGCCAGATCTCGGAGAGAGACGATGTGGGAGAGAGAGAGAGTGAGATTTGTCTTTTTTATTTTTGATATTATATTAAAAATACTTATTATTATTATTTTTTGAAATATTTCATTTCATTTTGCCAATTACTAAATTGCCCTAAAAAGTAAACTGATATTTCACTTTTTTAACAGTCGTGTAAACTTAAACCCCACAAGTCTGTCCACAACCTACTTCCCAGTTCCCAGACAAGACGGAAGAAATTTAGACAGAGAAGAGAAACGATGGAGTGTTGTAGCTGTAATCCTTTTAGTGCTCGTCGTCATCTTCTGCTCACTGAGTCCAAAAGTTCCAAGCTTCCTCACTCGGTCTGTTGTCACATCGTTCTTTCTTCAAAATGCACAACTAACTAAAGCTTGTTTATTCATTTCTTTTTCTTTTTCTTTTTCAGAGAAGAAGGTTTCAGGGGTCACAAAGAGCTTCGAAAGTTGTGGCTTACTATGGTTTAAAGACGCCTCCTTATAAACTTGTAAGTGAATAATTACTTTAATCATTCTTATTTATGTCAAATTGGTTGGATAAGCTTGTTGTTGATTTGGGTTTCATTTCATTTGTTCATAAAAGATTGAAACGATTAAGACATATTATAATGAAGAGAACATTGCAATTATTATTAATGTTTACTTTCTTTTGTGAGAAATTGCAATTTTATACCTGGACATTTATTTTCATATATCTTTAACCTGTTTGTATAGGATGCTTTAGAACCATATATGAGTAGGAGGACATTGGAAATGCATTGGGGTGAGCATCATCGTGGTTATGTGGAAGGATTGAATAAACACCTTGAGAAGAGTGATGTGTTGTATGGCTATACTATGGATGAACTTGTTAAAGCCACGTATAACAATGGGAATCCATTACCCGAGTTCAACAATGTTGCCCAGGTATGTGTACTGGTTCTTTTTAAATTGTCCAAGTGAAGTTGCTTAAATGGATTAATTCGGTACGTTGTTAAATGTATTTAACGTAAAAATTTTGTTGCCTAAGTATGTCTAAAGTTTGTACTTTGGAGCTGCTTTGCCGAAGCTCTTCACTGGCTTATCTTATATCTCTGCCCAAGTGAAGTTGCTTAAAGGGGTTAATTTGGTAGATTGATCGTGTGTTTGCCGAAGCTCTTCACTGGCTCATCTTATATTACGTACTAGCTTTTATACAAATTGCCTAGCCTATTATCTTAGAATTTAAGGTCAATGAAAGAAATGAATGCTGATTTTACGCCATTCTTCTTGCTATAACTATCAAGAAATGAATATATTTAGGTGGCCGCACTAAAATTTTGATTCTTGTTCCTTTGCCAAAAATTGTTAATTGGGATTCAATTTTTATGAATGCGGTACAAAGATCTTATCGGAGGTGTTTAAAGTTTCAAGTGATAAATGCAAGTTCTAAGTTTCAAATTGTGATTTTGCTAGATTTGATGCGATACTTTTTATTATTAAGTTTCTTCATATTTGTTTTTAATATTTAGTTGTTATAAAGAGTGATCCCTTTCTCTTATTCTCCATATGGTTTATATTCAATTAGAAGGTTTTTAATGTTGAGTTAGTATATTGAAATTGCAGGTGAAAAAAAGACTAACATCGCTCCTCATTTGGGTTGGGATCCTGTGGATGCTTCTTTTGACTTCAAATTTCATGTATTTTCTCAAAAACCATGCATAAGTGGCCATGTATTACATTAATATGAAAATTGAATAATATATTACATTAGGATTAGCAAGTGTATAAAGACTACCAATACTATATACAATTTTTTTAGTATATTTTTAAAAAATGAAAGTGTATATGTATTGGTAGTCTTTATAGCATTAGCAAGTATATATAGTTTCCGATTATTATATATTGCATTAATATAATAATTGGAGACTTACTAATGTTGTAGGGATACTTGCTAATGTTAATGTGATATGGTTTTTGTTTCTCATCTTAATGTAAAATACTATACATTCATCATTTATGTAGGGTGTGTTGGAAAACACATGAAAGCTAAAGTGAAAAGGTGCTTCTACAAGATCCCAACTCAAAGATGAGAGAAGTAGCCTTCAGTCACCTCAGTCATGAGTCACCTGCAATTTCATCAAATTAAATCTACATTATAAATCATTCAAATGAAGATAAATAATATAGAGAATAAGACAAATGGATCCTTTCATATCACTATGACATATTAAAAAGAATTATGAATAACAAAATAAAAATTATTACATCAAATCTTAAAACTTGCATTGATCACCTAAATATAAAACTTTAAAAACATCATAAGTAAGGTCTTTGTACCACATTTATAAAAACTGAATCATAGTTAATAGTTCTTGGCAAGGAAACAAGAATCAACCTTCATTATTTGTCACCTAAACGGCTAAACTAGAAATGAATGCATATGAGTTATCAACTTTAAAGTTGATAAAACTATAGGTAAAATATTAAGTTTACATGATACATAAGTAAAGGAAGAGACAACTCCAACCAAGATCGATTCTGTTTGTTGAGATACGCTGGTAGGAACAAGTATCTATAATAAAGCTCTACCGTATTAAAAGACATTTTGCTAGAGATAACTCAACTGCTGAAGTTTTCCCTCAAGGTCCTCTCATCTGGTGGGACGTGCCTAGAGTTTGTCCTTTTAGATGATTTTCTGTATTTGTATCTCCATGTTTCTTTTGGAAGACTATCTTAATAATTTGGCATGGCGAGTGTAAAGTGTTATTGAATTATGTATTATCTGACGTTTATTTGTTTATTTATTTATTTTTGAATTGCATCGGAGCAATTTTGGCACATTAAAAGACTGCTCTTGGAATTCCCTTGTATCAGCTGATATTTGTTAAATAAAAAACTGAAAAAAAGTTGTTAAAACCTTCCAAGATTGATAACAAGACAATCTTAAGAAATCTGGCATGACAAGTACTACTGGGTTTGTTTTAACTCATTGATTATATTTTGAATTGCATCTCTGACTAAAGTAGCCATTTTGGAATATTGTAAGACTACTCTGGGCATAATCTTGAACCTTGTATGAGTTGAGTTTAGGTTGATAAAACACTAAATAAAGTTGATAAAACCATCACAAGATTGATAACAAGATGAGCAAGGTTGCATTACTAGATAAGCTCAAAGATAATGAGATGCTTCCATTTCTTCCTTTCCATTTCAGTATTCCCAATTAATTTTACTGTTTCCGATTATACTCTCATTGTTGAAAATAAACTCACTTTGCATTTCATCTAAATAAATTTTTATGACCATTTGAAATGCAAAACATCGACATAAAATCCAAAATTAACATGCAATTGCAGGTCTGGAATCATGACTTCTTTTGGGAGTCCATGCAGCCTGGAGGAGGTGACATGCCTGAGTTGGGAGTACTTAAGCAAATTGAAAAGGATTTTGGTTCCTTTACAAATTTCAGAGAGAAATTTATAGAAGCTGCCCTTACGCTATTTGGTTCTGGCTGGATTTGGCTTGTTTGTAAGCCCCTTATTAAGTTGTTTTTCCTTTATATTTGAGTTCTCCATTGATTCGCATTTCTGATTTACAACTTTCTTCTCTTTGACATTTGTTTTTAAAATTTGGAATTTCTCAATGACTACTGTGATACTAGATTATCCAATCTCTCTTGTTTTTTATTTTGTATTTTTTTTTCTTTAATAGAGGAATGCAATACATGTCCTCATTTTATATATTGTTCTTTGAAATAATTTTGATTTACACTACTTGTGATACATTCATTAACCACCCAGGTCTCTTAAGTCTTTTTTGTGTAATGTAATATGATACTTGAACTATATCATCTTCTTCACCCTTATTCCTGTCCCTTTTGTTTTTGTTAAACTTTTATTTGTTCATTTACATATTATAATTTGTACTCTTGGTGGAGATAGTCCTGCTACACCGGTAGTTTTTTGTTTTTGGCCGTCATACAATTACTAGTTAAATTTTAGTTTTAGAGCTCTGCCTTTTAATTTACCGCATATGTGTTCAAACCTTCTAACCTGTGTGATTTTTTGTTAGCAGTAGCAAATATGCCTTGGCTGTACCATTCTAAAGTTTCAGCCATGAAAAAAAAAATTACAATTTCTAAGTATCTTCTAGAAGTAGTTTTTACTTAGAAAAAGAGTCAGAAATTGGAAAATTTGAAAATATTATCTTTTTGGCCACTTAATACTCCTTTATTTAAGGATTAACCCATTTACTTGTAGCATGCACTAGTGTAACTAAGAAGTTAAATGGTTCATGTGGGTTTTTCTGAAAGTTAGCATTTGCATTCCCCCTCCCTTTTTTTTTAACTCTTCACCTCTGTCGATCTTGATATCATCAATCATGTGATGTCAAATAAGCTTTGCATTGATGTTCCAGTGAGAGAAATGCTTGGAGATTAATATTGTTCACATTTTAACTAGTGGTTGTACATTTCAGAGAGTATTTATTTTATGATCTGTTGTCCTATAATTAACTCCTTGGTGTTTTTTTTTTTATTGTTTCAGTGAAGAGAGAAGAGAGACGTCTTGAAGTAATAAAAACATCAAATGCCATCAATCCTTTAGTTTGGGATGATATTGTACGTCAATCTTTATCCTATCCTTTTTGTGCGAACCTTTGATTCCATTTTAACAATTATATTGACCGTCTTTCTTGTGCAGCCTATCGTCAGTTTGGATATGTGGGAGGTAAGTTTATCTTTCTGTGGCTAATTGGCTAAGAATCGTGGATTCTTTGTACCCTACAAGATGTTGATCATTTCTCTTCTTTATTTGCAGCATGCTTACTATCTGGATTACAAGGTATGTAATGTAACAATATAGCTGCTTTGTCTTTTTATAATCCTCCTGAGATGTTTTTTAAACAATCTGATCTACTTTTAAACAGAATGACAAAGCGAAATACGTGAATGTGTTTATGAACCACCTTGTATCCTGGAATGTGGCGATGTCTCGTATGGCCCGTGCAGAGGCCTTTGTGAATTTAGGTGAACCAAATATTCCTGTCGCTTGAAATGCTTCAACGCAGAGAAACTGCCAGTGTATGGTATCGTGAGGCCACCGAGTGACCGTAGAAAATTTGAGTAATTGTTAAGAGAAAAGAAAATGTAATGGCGAAAATTTTGTTCACGATTGTAGTGCAATTCAATTATGTAGAGTAGCAGGCCAGCAGTAGTTCCAACAAAAAAAAAAAATGATGCAATTTTGATATATTTGTATTAGCTAGCACCATGATCTATATTTTGATTTAAATACTTGATATTTGAATCTCTTGACGTTACAATTTCATGTCCTAGCTCTGCAGAAATACAACTTCAATACTTGAATCAATAGTGACTTCTGTAGATTCGCCTTTGTTTATTTGGAAGCAGTGGAACTTTTAATAGTCTACCACTTTTTATTTTTATTTTTTTTAACTTGAACTTTTATATCTAAACACATAATTTATTTGAAATACTAAATTGAAATCTAATGGATATCATTTATTGATAAAAGTTGAAGAGGTCGAGTGATGATGAATCCCTTGTACCCATAGACCATAGTATAGTATTAGGATTGTAAGTTCATGACGTATCCGTCTTTTTTAAATCTCAAATTTGTAGTTAAAAGAAAATGGATATTATTTGTTAAGATAAATTATAATTACAGGGTTACAACATTAAATATAATTTGATTCCAATGTGTGATGTGTCTTGTTGGGGAGGAGGCGGTAAAAGTTGAGAAGGATGAGCTTTGAAGATCGTGTTCGTGGTTCACTTGAAACGTCGTCGTTTTCTCTCGCTCTTGACGGGCAAATTGCAATAAGGACCTTGAGATATGGCCAAATGACACAGATAGCGCGTGTGCTGTTAACGTAACAAAGGGTATACACGTCTTTTTGTCATAAAAAGAAAAAGAAAAATGAAAAGCAAGTCTGATGTAGAGTGAAACGAGAAGCCTGGATTTATGCAATAAACACAAGTCTTGTTCATCTACAGCATAACCCTTGTTCCATCTGGTGTTTTCAAATCAATTTTTGTTTGTTAAAGAGACTTGAATGGTCCTAAGGTATGTATTTGAAACCCCCTTTGTTGTTGTTGTTGTTGTTTATTTCAGATTACTTGATTTAGGGTTTATTTCGATTTTCTTCTTTGAAATCAAGCTTTGGGGATTCTTGTTAACTCTTCTGTGTATTAGAAACTTTTGGTTTTGGGTATGATTTTCTCACTATGTTTTGGCTAAGTTTCCCACAAACACTTCATTTTCGTTTGGGTTTTCTGGTAACAGCATTCAATTTTTCATAAATGAGTCTGTTAAATGTATTACATGAATGAATGCCATTATTGAATAGTGGAGAATTGTGTTACTTTTTGATTACGTTTATTCATTCCAGTTCCTATAGTTCATGTGAAACCACAGAGATTGCACAAATGAAAATAGCAAACTACAATGTCTTCTTCGTATAGCTTACTTTAATGGTCCAGTGCTTGTCTTATCCAATAATGTTTGATAGACAAATATCCACAACTGTTTCTTAATAAGTGTCTCAAAAAATGTTATTTTTCTTGATAAACCAAGCACTGGATGTATAAAGCGTTCGTTGGCAATGTTAAACGTAGATGAAACACATTCACTATCTGAACCATTTTTGCTCTCTCTTCAAATGCAGGAGATGTTGTTTTTGAAGCAATTTTGGGGTGATCTTGACTTTCACATTCAAGTGTTACTCACTGCATATACCGCCGCATCCAAGTCAGGTCTGAAGTAAACTCTTTTAAGTTTCTTCATATCCTTATTCTCTTGTTGAGATAGCAATATTCTATATCTCATTACAACAGACCCACAACAAAAATTGACACTTTATTTGATGAAAATGACAGAAATATTTAGTTACACAGCTTGCCGACAGTTATCTCAGATGATCTTGGCAGTTTCCTTCTTTCACATTTCGGAGTACATTTTAGCAATTTTATTTCATGGCCATTCAAATGTAACTCCTAGGTCACTTCTGATTAGCAAATATTATCTTTTGGCGATGTTTTTCTCATTCTTAGAATATTTTGTTGAAATTGTTCTCCTTCCTGGGTTGAAGGAGTACTGGTGGATAAGCAATGTAGGTCTTGTGATGGTTATAGTTGGGGAAATCATACGAAAAATGGCAGTTATAACAGCTGGCAAGTCCTTCACACATCTTATAAAGATATATCACGAGGAACAACACAAACTGATTACTCATGGAGTCTATAGATTTGTCCGTCATCCTGGATACTCCGGTTTCCTCATCTGGGCAGTCGGCACTCAAATAATGTTGTGTAATCCTGTATCTACAGTTGGATTTGCAGTTGTTGTTTGGCATTTCTTTTACAAAAGGATACCCTATGAAGAGTATTTCTTGAGACAGTTTTTCGGGTCCCAATATGAGGAATATGCCCAGCGAATTCCATCTGGGGTGCCATTTGTTAAGTGATAATCTGAATTTGTCTTGCCCTACCCACTTGGAAGCTGAGAGTAATGGTTGTTGAGAGAAATCATTTTAATTATCTCCTTTTATAGAGGCTTTATGTTTTATAGTGATTGTTTACTATTGACATAGACAAGGTGTTATTTATGTTGTTATTATTCAAATTAGGAGAATTGATTATTTGAAAATTTTTTAACAGATAAAGAGATCTATTCCTATTTGTTGTAGTGAATTAATGTAAGGCTTGTTTTCTACTCATAATGTATGAAGTTTTCAATTTCAAGTGAATTCATGTGAATGTGAAAAGGGACTGTATGTGTTTATGAGACAAGGCAATGTACTGTTGTTTCCCAGATCAGAATCTGTCATTAGGAGCAGTTGACTGAGTACTATTTAACATGTTGTACATGTAAAATATATAATTTTGAGACGGGCTCCAAGGACCTAGTCAAAACCAACTTATGGGAAATCTTTGGAGGCATTTGATTGGTAATCCAATAATATTTTTGAAGATATAGTATACAACCAAAATTTTGAGTTGTGTTCTTATTATTTTAGTATCTGAAGCATGTTTGATCTGATTATTCAAAAATTGTTTTCAAATTTTAAAAACTCTATGTTTTGTTTTAATTATATCACAAACTAAACTCCGAATTTGTAATACTTCAAAAAAAGAAAATTGTTCATAAACTTTAGTCAAACACTAATTTCTAGTTATTTACTTATGTCATATCACAGTATGACAAAAGTTAATCTAAATAATATTGCAAGAAAGTAATTTGTTCCTACTGTTTGATTTATGAGATGGTGTGCTTAACGATATAACAAAGAAAAATTACTTGTCATGTCATGCTCTAATAATTTACATGTTAATATTCTAAAATCTATGTAGTTTAATGCATATGGTAGAGTTGAAAAATCAATTGAAAGAAAGTAGGGTTTTGCTAAGATTGTGAGGATTTGTGAGTTTGAATGCAAATTATAGAGTTTAAAAGCATTTTACTCGTATATTACCGTTGAATGTAGTTCAGTGGTAAAAATGTTCATTAAGTCTGTTAATACCTTAGATTCGAATCATAAAAAAAAAAATACATTTTACTCTTATAAAGTTCAACGGAAATATGTAACGAGTGGTGTTACATTTTATAAAGTTGAATTTTAAATTTGTTCAGCTTTAATATTAAATCAAATAATATATATACGGTCCAATATCTATTTTTACAGCTTAGAAAAAACTTTATATATATACATATAAAATACGAGTCACGGATCACCACCAACGTGGAAAGGAGGTGAAATACCATTATGCGCAATTATATTTTCTGCACTTTTCTGTGTTGGTATATTGCTAAATTTTGATATGATTCGACAGGCCGCTCGTAAGTGGTAACATGAGATGAACGATATACAGTGTACAGTAGAACCTAATTTAAATTAAAAGAAAAAAAGGAAAATGGAAAAAGGTGTGTAAAAAGGAAAGGTGGAGAGTCCACAATAATTGGCATCAAATGCTTATTGAGATTCGCACTGTTGCTGAATTCCAAGATCTGCAACACATCAATTATTATATTGATTCATTTATTTTTCAAAAACACACAACTTTCTCACTCAACCTTTCTGAGCTCTCTCACTCTCTAGAGAGAGAAAGCAATAAAAACAAACAAAAGCAACCCATAAAAGTTAGCAGAGCACTCACACTCCTTTGCACCAGTGTTTTAGTGAGAGAAAAAGCCAACTCAAACAGCCAATTAGGGCTCCGTCGGAAAGTGTCCCACAAAAGGTAACGCCCCATTTGCTCTCTCTCTCTCTCTCTCTCTCTCTCTCTCTCATTACCTGACTCAAGATTCTCAACTTAATCTTAGGTTTTTCTTTCTATTTTTTATTTCTGGGTTTAAGGTTATAGTCCGTGATTTAACCTTGTTTTGGGGCTTTCAGGGTTCAATTTGATGGAGCCGAGGTTGAATTCGGCTGAATTCTGATATTCCCTTGTCGATTATAATTATGGGTTTGGTTTTACTTTTATAGGGTCTAGTTGGTTTTCAAGTATGAATTCTAGGGTTTTTGTTGGCTAAAGCTTCCTACTTGTGAGCTTAAAATAGTTGATTTCGATTCCGAATTCGGTTTTGTTTATTAGTTTCTTAATATGAGTGATGTGGGTTGAAGTTGCTTTGAGTTTTTGAATTGAGAGATTCCGTACCGAAAAAGATAGAAACACTAGTGAAAAGAAATGGCAGCAGAGTCATCCAACACGGGGTTTCACCCAGAGCTTGTGTTGAACAGGCATGCCATATCTTTTCAATCGGATGCAATAAACAGCTCCTCAGAGGTGATTCCCATGGGGAATTTCTATGGTGTGAATGCTTCTACCACTGGCATGATCTTGCCAGGGAATTCGAGCATGATCGGTAACAGCCCTATTTTAGTTCGAGCTGGAAGTTCTTCAAGTTCTCTTCTTCTTGATTCGATTCCCGGGCTCAAGCATGATACAGGATTGGCTGTGGAGTGGTCTATCGACGAGCAGTACAAATTGGAGGAAGGCCTTGCCAAGTGGGTAGTTTTTCTTATGTTTAAATTGTATCTTTTTCCTTTAATATTTCATGGATATAAATTTGATGAATTTGGTGCCAATAGTTTGTTGAAGATATTTGGTTGTTTTGGGAGGATCTTGGGTACTATTGTTATTGCTAAATGCTAGCTAACTAAAAAAATATAAATATTTTAATTCATGGTGTTTGGTCCTGTTCTTCTTACTGAAATATTGTGGTTTTGTATGTGAATAAGTCAGTAGCAAACTCAATGGAGAGTGAGAAATCAACTATCTAAAGTCTTGTCAATTTGTCATTACTTGGTATTAAGATAAAGCGATTGACGTCTCTTGAAATTCAGCAAATACAAATGGTATATAATTTACATGCAACTTTATGACTTAAGGTTGTGTCAAAGTGACATCATTTTAATCCTTCTTTCCTTGTCTTCATTTTTAGATTTTAAAATTTACATTGGATTAGGTACGCTACATGGATTTTCATGTATGTCTTATGCTTCTTCCACAATTTTTTTTCCTTTCCCTTTTTTCTGACTACCACGTTTCAGTTGCGCTTAGAACATTTATTTTCATATATCGGAAAAGTTAATTTCATTGTTAATTTGGAGGTAAATACTCAACTGTTAGTTTATCTATGCATAGATATGTTGATGAACCAAGCATTATGAAGTACATAAAGATCGCGGCCACCTTGCGTGACAAAACCGTGCGCGATGTTGCATTGAGGTGTAGGTGGATGACAGTAAGCTCCTTTCTCCTTTTACCATTTGAAATTTCTAATTTCTTTATGAATATTTATTATTTGGCCAATTATACATAAGTAAAAAATGATGCATCAGTTTTTACTGACAAGGGCCATTGTTTCAACTATTGAACCATTAACCATATAAGAAGTAAGTAGTGGAGAGCAGCACAGTCCTGCTAGCATCTGAATAGCTTATCTTTCTAAGTCAATTGTTGTTTAGTGGAACTATAGATTGTGGTCTGTATCTCTTTTGTATATTCTCTTTTCATATTTTTCTTAATTTTTCCCTCCGAACAAAAAATTTAGAAGTTTTAATGTTAAAAGGGCATTTTTGATGGTTTTATCATTTGCTGGGTTAAACCTTTCATTAAATCAGCTACAATTTATGCTATTAATTGCGTCCTTATCTTATGATGTTCTGAAATAATTTTCTATGATGGTTAAGATGAGCCTAACATGTTAAAGCAGCTTAGTTTAATTTGATGTTCCTAAGTTGCAGTATGTTTGATGTTGGCATGGCATAATTTTTTATGGTATTCCTAACAGTCTAAAATGACATGGCATACATATTCAGTTAGATTTCAGCCTTAGTTTTGCCCCTAAGATAACCAGGATTGCCTAGGTTCAAGCTGGCTTGTCAAGAGTAGTGTTTAAATTCTTATTTAATTTTTGAATTCGGTTTTAGATTTGATAGGAGAATTAGTTCGAGTTCAGTATTTTTAGTAATTTTTTATTGCTCTAGGTTTTCTTCTTTATCTATTGCTCATTACCTAGCTAGATTTGAAACAAATCTCTCAATGTATGCTATGGTGCATTATCAACTACCTGACAAATTCTTTGATGGTATGATTGACAAAATGATAAAAAAAAATACTGGTAAACCGTTTATGAAGTTTTTCACTAAATACTAGATGTTTATAATGAAAATATATGATAGATGTACCATTTAAACTAAAAGAACTTGAATCTTTCACAGAGAAAGCGAAGGAAATCCGAAGAGCATAATATGGGAAAGAAGGTGAACCACAGGAAGGTATGTTGGTGAGATTTTTTGGAATCAGCATGATATTTAGTTACCTTTTATTTTTATTGATATTGTCAAGTTACACTTAAGTTTCTTTAGTTTAAATCCTTTAGAAAAAAATGACTAAGACTTGAAAATGACACGACTGACATTGCAAATCTATTATATTAAATTATTATGATTCTGGTGTGAGAAATGTTTGGTTTTTCTTTTTATACGAACAGATTTGTTGAAATAAGGTTGTATTTGTTAGTTTGAAAACTTTTGCATGCTTGATTCAAAAACATAAAATAAGTTATGGAGTTGGTCAAGGTTTTGTTGGAAATGAAGCAGCTAGTTGTCTTGACCTCCTTTGAAGCTGTCACTTAACTTGTTTCTTTACCCACATATTAGTTATCTTCTCAGATTGCAGCTTCAGACCGTGTTTGTATGATTTACCTTCCCCACTTCCCCTTCACTTCATAAAAACAACTACAAATCTACAAATGATTTGGTCTTACTAATCTTAGTTTTCAACCCAACCCAATAATTATAAGATCGGAAAAAAATTCAACCCAACCAAACCCAACACAATAGTAGTCGGGTTGGGTTGATCAGGTTAGGTCTAGAAACACATGAAAAATAATCAATTTTATAGGATCAAAAGCAAAATATAGTGAAATAAAAACACATGATAACAAGCAAGTTATAGCATCATACGAGTAAATTACTCATGAACAATAATATATCTTCAACATACTTAAAACCTTTTGAAAAACTAAAGCCTCTAAACAAACTCATCTCACCATCATAAATTCATAATATCTCTCCACTCTCTACCAAGAAGATACAAGACAACAAAAGGTCAAAGCAAGTTATAGCATTATAATGTTTTACCTGTTTCTTCAGGAATTTCATTTTAAATATTGTGGTAAATCCTATGTTCTGATTCAAACCTTTGGTTCTTTCAATAAACTAGATGGCAGTCTAGGCTGTACTTGTGAACAGTTTCCTTAGCTCAGTAGGATCGTAGAATTAGTAATAACTGCTAAGAATCAGATGCCTCACGAACTTACTTAAGCAGACTTTGTAGTTTATGCCGCTGACTTAACAGCTTTGGCCTTAAAGATCAAGTATGCAGTGTTGACTATCCAGACCTTTGGGAATGCTGCTTACAGAATAGGTGCCAAAGAAATTACAAAAACAAGCTATTTTGATTAGCAAACTTATACAGTAATCCAGATTCTCAAACTGAGAAATGTTTCCTTTATTTTGCTTCTGTTATAGGAAAACCAAACAGATTTTTGTGGTTTCCTTTCATTTTCCTTCAGAAAGTTAGCAACACCATATTGCCTTGTCTTGCTGTCATGCTTGAGTTTGGAAGTTCTCCTGTTTAATTTTACACATTTGTGTGGGCATGGGTTTTCAGTGTGGGTATGCCTCAAGTATTGCTTTTATCCTGTGTTTAAAAGCGCTCCACCATTTTGAAATGTCTAGTAGCTATTGTACCCCTGTCAATAGCATTTTCACATGGGTAGTCTAGAGATAAATCTCACAATTTATCATTAAACATTCTCCTGCTACTAATTTGACATGTAAGCTTCTTGCCCCAGCCTTTCCCTAATATTTTATTCCTTTTGCGTCTTTCCCAAAATTTTGACAGCGTCTACAATGTATTCAGATGAAACTTGCAAATTAAGTTCCCTACTGAATTTATTAGCAATACACATTTATACTTTTACGTATAGGCAGGAATAGAAGTCTTGCTTCCTTTATACAAAGCTTTGATATCATGCTAGTAACTATAATTGCTTGGCAGTAATAACTTTGTAGCATCATGGAATTCCACTTTTAATATATTAAATCAATTAATGTCTTTAGGATGTAATGTTGATTGAAGAACCAGTATTCTAAAGATCATGCTTCTTCAGGATAAGCTGATGGAGTTGAACACAAAGACTACTATACCTTTAGCTCTGCCACAGAACATGGCCACCTATCCTCTGATGATGCGCTATTTGAACCCTAATGAACGTATTCCTTTTGAAGGTTAGTACCTTTGTACACTTTAAATGGGAACATTCTTTTCACCTCCCAGTTATTTGTTTATTCAAATGAGTATATTTATACACCAATTTGTTTATATGCTTTTCCCCTTCTCTAGTTTTTGATGATCCAAACCAAATGTTCCCAAAACTTCGTTGATTCCAATTATGGACCCCATAATGTAGAAACAGGGGTGTTATACTAGGAAACAAACAAGATTATGATTGTATTACTTCATTCTTCTATATATTTTTTCTTGCTAATTCCGTTCCTTTCAATTGGCATTATAAAAAAATGATGCAAACCATGAATAAGCTTGTTAAAGAGCTATTCTCGAACCTCCCAGTAAACCTCAAGTTTGCAATGATGTCTTGTGTATAACTTGAATGGAGTACACTGATATTCCACTGAGAATTCTAAAAAATAAAGTGTGTGACAAGTCATAAGTACTAAGTAGGCATGTTGAGGGGCCTTAAAAGGTTTTCATATTTGTAGAAATCAGTGTAGAGCAGCTTCATCTGACTTTAGAATTATATCGTTCTTCTTGGTAGTGCGAGATTTGATGGCCTAATTACACCCCATTAATTCTAATTAAGGTAAAACATAGTAGCCTTGATAGTTCACTTAACACCTTGGCAAAGAGGAAATGGTTTTGCTCGTGTGTTAGCCTCAACAGGTAATCAGTCTGGGTTTCAGGTGAAATGAATTTGG
Source organism: Dipteronia sinensis (assembly GCA_033220585.1). NCBI lineage: Eukaryota > Viridiplantae > Streptophyta > Magnoliopsida > Sapindales > Sapindaceae > Dipteronia > Dipteronia sinensis. The sequence continues at coordinate 59,369,242 of CM065638.1, read as the reverse complement.
TATCAGAAAAGCTTGGGGTGCCCACCCCAGTAGGTCAAACTTGAACAGATTTCTATTTTCTTGAAATCTGATGTTGGTAGGATTCTTATTTGCTTACCATGAAGTATCTAAATGCTTTGTTTCTTTATTATTTTCTTCTCTTGATAAATGTCAGTTGCACAGAGTGATTGTGCTCTTTTGTTTTTATTTATTATGCTAACCATTGGTTGCAAAGTGACAAATTTTTATTTATGAACTTGTTCATTTTGGTAGTCCTGGGAATGAGTGGCTCATCCAGGCATCTCTTCGAGCAGAATGCTCAAGCGTTTAGTCAAATCTCAGCCAACCTTTCATCGCTCAAGGTGAATGCCTCAATCCTCATTCCCTTGTCCATAGAATTCTTCTACACTAATCTGCCATTGGTTTGCTTCAAATACTAAATGTTAGGCACCAAAAATAATTATTATTCATTGATTCACTCACTGTTATGTGCTGAAAGTATGACGTGACTCAAAATATCCCCACTCAGCCTTTAATCAATTATAATGAACAGATAAATTATCCTATCATGTTATCTTCATTTGTTTTGAAGCTGTCTTTCCTCTTCATAACCAAACATGGTTTTTATTAAGTAGGTCTAACTATTGATCCAAGAATGATAGCTCCTTCATGGCTAGGGAAGATGTCATGAATAACTTTGAAAGGGGAATTCATGGGATAGGGAGATGGGAAAGCTATTTTTCATTAAGGGGGGGTTTAAGATGAAGAGTGGTGTAGCTCATTAATGCTAAACATTCCAACTTTTATACCGACTTTGTGATGTGTCATTTGATAAATGTATACACATCATAATGATTTATCTCACTTCGACATATGAAGTTGACATACGAGTAAGAATGGCTAGCACTGCTTATATATTTTGTTATCTGTATTTAGAAGTTCTTAGCATGTTCCTTGTAGAATTCAAATTTACATCTAAATAATGATGTTCAACTTATTTGCATTTTCCAATTTTTTTCATTAATTGTTAAATATCTCATAATGTATGTTTATACATGTAATCGTAAATGTTTTATTTATTTATTTTCATAAGCAATTGTACTTTTATGAGAACATTATGGTAAATTAATACTTCTACAAACAGTTACAGGATAACATCGAACTCTTTTGTCGCACGAGGAACAATATTACTTCCATTCTTAATGAGTACGTTGACGCTACTAGAATAAGCAATTTGTTATTCATGTGGTTTCTTTCTTGGCACTTTTCTTTGTAATTGAGTTAGTGTTGCTCATTGCTTGCTTGGTAAAAATGGTCTGATATTTGCAGTATGAGGGACATGCCTGGCATAATGAGCCAGATGCCACCTTTGCTTGTATCCATTAATGAGGATCTTGCAAATAGTATATTGCCTAATACAACTCAGGTAAATTCCAACTCTGATCGCATATTCTATCTGTAGCTGAGAGAATAGGTGGGAGAGTTATCTTCCCGGTCTTTGTCAAAGGTCATTAATTCCCCATCCTCCCGCACATCCCCCTCTCCTTAATGTTATTGAGATATCGCTTAGCACATCAAATTATACTTCATAGATATATAGTTAAATTTGGTCATATTGAAAATGTCTGTTAACACTTGTGTTAGCTTAGATTGTTTTCTTGTGTACCTCCAGTCAATGATGTTCAGCATTCCTGTTGGGTTCCAATTGAAGCAAGAACCAAGGTGCTGATGCTGATGCTGATGGTAATGGGGAATTTTTGAGGTTGGATATAACTGGTTTGTAAGTACAAAAAATTTTCTACTGTAAATGTGTAAGAAGTTGGTAGTAGGCTGTTACTTCCCTTGGTGAACACACATCGCATATTTGGTGCCGCAATGGAAACACTTGTAGAGACCCCATTTTTTTTCCGAAAAAGAATGTTTACCTCGCCAGATGTCAGACCCAAGCACCAGATAATAAAAAGCAAACCGCCCGTCTCCTGGGCTGAGGGAGAAAATTTCTAACCAGATTTAGCCGAATTTTGAGTTAAAGCTTCATGTGTACAAAATCTATGATACCATAAACTGGAACTCGATCTGGTTCTTTATCTATATCTACATGTATGTTTTTTGTGTCCGTCTTAATGTATCTGTCATTTACTTCTTAGATTAATACAAATGTTTGATGAGGTTGATTAATGCTATTTTTTTTTCTTTTTATTATTAAAATGTACATTTTTTTACCACTATAATTGCCTTTGTTGATGGGTCTGTTGAATGGTATGGTTTTTCTTTTATTAATTACCAATTACACAACTTTGCTTGTGATCATATGACCAAACACATGTTGATGTTCTTCTAGTAGGAGGAAAAAAAAGGTGCTTTCACGTCGTTAAATCTGGAAATATCACAAGAGAAATTAAACTTAGATGATTTAGTTGAAAATAAAAGGAGTTTTCACATTGTAGTGGGACTGAACAATCCAACCAAATCTGAATCTACAACTAGATATTACCAGGTAAAAATAAAAAATAACAAGAAAATTTACACCACTAAACTCAACAACTCTCAATCTCAGATAACCAATCAAAGATTCCAATGGAAAGAATCACAATTTATGAATTTTAAAGCCGCTAAATTTACTAACCACTCATATGCTCAAATGCTCTTCCCTAGGCAAGCTCTGAACGGTATCCGACCATCTTCCGGGCGAATGGTCACTACTGTTGGATGACATTTGTGCCTCTGCTCTTGCATCTCTGATCATCTTCAAAACCTCCCTCATGACAGGACGGTTTTCCGGTGAAAGTGAAACACAAGCCATTGCAACGTTCAAAAGAGCCTGAAGTTTCTCCTCGGATGCATCGTTACTTGAGGCAGGCTCATCCCCCGACTCAGTTTCTTCCTCACGGATTGACTTGACCCACCTAGGAATGTCTGAACCGTGTTCCTGAACAAGGTCTTGGAAAGGAGTTTTTCCGGTTAAGAGCTCCAAGAGGAGGAAGCCAAAGCTGTAAACATCGGATTGTTGGGTGGGTGGTTTCCTCATGTCACGGCATTCAGGGGCTCTATAGAACATAGATGCAGCACTGGGTTCTTCCAATGAGTCGGGATCTCGAAATGCAGCGGTGAGACCGTAGTCTGTGAGGCAGGACTCAAAGTCTGTTCCCAACAAGACATTGGAGGATTTCAAGTTGCCATGAGTTAAGGAAGGGTTTTGGTGAATATAGAGGAGTCCACTTGCCAAGTCTTCAGCTATTTTGAGGCATGAAGTCCAGTGAAGCGGTTTTCCGCCTCCTGAAGTTCTGGAACCTATCAAAGAGTCGGGTAAAAAAAACATGTTAATACAAAGCTGAACTGAATAATAATAAGAGATTAGAATTGGATTGTTTCTCCAAAATAAGATTTATGCTGTGTCTCGTCTAAAGTAGCAGCATGAACCAAATAAATACCTTAATGAGAATTAGACAAGACGATCTCTAATTATAAACCAGTTGATTGATTAGGCCTGATCCCTAACTATCTTCTTACAAATGGGGAATATGCTTCCAAATAGCTTGTACAAGAATAATCCTGTATTATAAGACATTAACAACCCTACTCCTAATAGAGATGACAATTCAGTAAACAATAAAAATCTTGAATAAAAGGAGTGGAATTTGAAACTTAATGAAGACATGTTATGGAAAAAAGAGATGAGAGGTGAGAGAATAAACACAAAGTGGGGGTAATAAAACAGTAAAGAGAGGCAGAGAGGAGAGAGGAGAGAGGAGAGAGGAGTGAGGAGTGAGGAGTGAGGAGAGGATCAAATAATCAAGTGGTGGAACAAGAAGACAACACTAACATGCTATGGCAGGAGTCTCTGAGTTGTCAAACTAAATGCACGAGAGATTAGGATTTAACATGGAAAGTGACATATCTTGTCTTTATGTTTTGACCCCTTCACCTTTTATTCTAATTAATCTGTCAAATTTCAAAATCTGCACCCACCTGTCTTGTATTGTTATTAAAATCAATCTAAATTATATACTTGTTAATGTCCTTGATCGAGGCTGATTCTTATCAATGAATAATTAAGAAAAATAATAACCCTAGCGCCTAGCGCCAAAGAGTGAAGAAGATCCCTACTCACATCTTCATCGGGAATCTAGGGAGCACCAAGTTTTTAATTAATTAACAAAACCAAAAGACGTACCGTGAATGAGAGAGAAGAGACTGCCGTTGGGGAAATAATCGTATACAAGCAACCGTTCCTCCTTAGCCTGGAAATAAGCCCTAAGTGGGACCAGATTAGGATGTCTCAACCTACCAATAATGTCCATGTGTCTTCTAAACTCCTCCACCCTTGGATATCTAGCGTCCTTAAGCCTTTTCACGGTCACGATGTATCCGGATTCCAAAACTGCCTTGTATGTACTCCCCATAGTACCCCTCCCCAAAGTCTCTGCTGAAGCCTTCAACAAATCCTCTAAACTGTAACTCATTTGTTGATCTCCTGCTCCGCAGAACACTAGACTCCCTAGACCCTCACCCTCCCATGAAAAACCCCCTTGTTTTGTTCCATTATTACCACTCGTCGTTCCCGAATTACCCTCTCTTTCTCTCTCTAATTCTACACCTTCAACTCCGACCACTCCTTTGCTTCTCGTCGTCTCGCCCGAAACTTCTCTTCCACTGCATTTTTTACAACAAAACCACAATAACAGTATACAAATCAACGCTAATACAAACCCACCAGCACTTCCTGCTACGATCTTCATTAATTTGCTTCTCTTCGATGATTTTGATGAACTTGGATACTCAGGACTCATAGTGGGTTCAATCTGACAAGGATTCTGAACCTGCTCACCGCACAGTCCGACATTGCCGGAAAATGAAGAACTGTTGAACCGAACCAGTGCCGCTGTCACCGGAACTTCACCGGATAGTTGATTGTTGGACACATTGAAGAATCTGAGACTGTTTTGATTCAGAGGAGGGATTGGTCCACTGAACTTATTGTCTTGTAAATAAAGCATGTAAAGCCTCCGGAGATTGAGCAACGATACAGGGATAGCACCGGAGATCTGGTTATTTTCCAAAACAATGACTTTCAATCGGTGTAAAGTTGAAAGGGTTTCTGGGAATTTTCCAGAGAAATTGTTCTTATTGAGATACAAAGATTTGAGATTTAGGAGGCCGGAAAAGTTGGGTAATTGACCTGAAATGGAGTTTCCTTTAAAACTCAGTACACGAAGTTGATCTAACTGGTTCAAGCTGTTTTCGTCTAGAGTTCCTGTCAAGTTGAGGTACTCTAAAACGAGCTTTGTGACTCTGTTATTCATGCATTCTTTGACTCCTTGCCATTTGCAGAAATCGGTGCCTTGATTCCATGAAAGAGTGTTGAGAGGATCAATCGATGATTTCAAAGACAAAAGCGCTTCTGCATCTCCTGATCTGACCAGTTGGGGAACAAGTGAAAACACAGAGACAAATAGTAAGAGAATAGAGTACCTTGAAACCAGAGATTCCATCAAACACCACCGTGACATTGAATTTTTTCTTGGCATAAACAGGAAATCAATCTTCCAAATCATAATCTTAAATGGGATTCTGATTTTGTTTCCTCAAACAACAAGAAGAAATTTCCCCGCTTGATCTTGTCCCTGTTTAGGCGGTATTTAGCAAAATCACTATCAAAGCACAAATCTTTTTAGATCTGCTTGTAAAACTAAAACATCTCCATCATCAGGCGCCAGTTGGAAGAGTTTTCATTTAAAGATTTGGTTGAAAGGAAGGAAACCCGCCCACATAGAAAGAAATTGGTGGCAACCCTAGAAGAATCGGCGAGCTCCATTGGTGGTGCTGGTAACCCTTCTCTGTTTCATGAAATGGAGACTGAGAGCGAGACATGGGAGTGGTATCTTTTGGTTCTCGAAATGGTTGCTCGCAGCACTCACGGACGACAACACAGCGTAGCTTTCACGTGAACTCATCTCAGAGACCTTGGTTTTCTCCTCTCAATTATTCCACTGGCAGAGTATTTTTATTCTTGAATAGCAACACAATAACTTCAAATAAAATATAAAATTATATAAAAAAAATGTATGTACCTTTTTTTTTAATGTATTGAACTGCTTCTTTGATTGTATATTTCAATGAATGGAGTGAAGAAAGGGTTGAGAAGGGAAAGGAAATGAGAATTTGCAGTTAAAAATTTAAAACCAAAGTGATGGATCTGTGGTGTGTGTGACCGTGACTTTATTTTTTGTGTCTGAGGACTGTGGAGACTGGAGACTGGAGAGTGGAGACACGGGCAATTGGTGAAAGAATTGAAGGCAAAGTCATAAAAATTGAATTGGAACCTGACACGTGTCAGCAATAAATGGGAGTACACGTGGCGAAAAGGCTAGGGGTAGTTTGTAGTATGTAGTTGATTTCACGTTAAGACAATGTGTAGGCAGCTACCAACCGACTGATGGAGAGCACCAGCTGTCACGTTGATTTTGGGATTTGGTTGGATTGCATTTGCAGCAGCATCGTTTTGGTCTGGGTCTGCCGGAAATCTAGGTCTTCCTTCCATCGCTGATGACTCGGATGAGGCGGATCCATGTCGTGTGGGGCCCCTTTATTTTTAAATATTGAATCGCTAAGTAGCTAGGGATGAATATGTAATCAATATGATGGCATTATGATTTCTGAATGAATCGTTTGATTTACCGTTAGGTTCATTAGGGCAATCAATAGCTTTCCTTATATCTAAGGTATCCATGGGTCAATTTGGGACCGAAACTTTGTTCCGCCCTCGCCCCCGTTCCTCAACTTTATTTTTTTTTTCCTACGCTCTGCTCTCACTTCCGTCGGGGATAATGGGGTAGGGTCAAATTGCGGGGAGGTATCCATCTCTAATTCCTTTGTTTCTTTATGTCTTCCATCCTTTATTTGACCTCGATTGATTCTATTCTCATATTCCACTCGGTCCTCATTTTTATATGACTTTGTTTATTTGAAATTTACAAATAATTACAAATAAATAAATAAATAAATGTTTTATTTTCTCTTTTTATATATCTACAAAAAATTTCATTGGATACGGACCATTAGATTTGTATACTTTGACTCAAAGTGTATGCACTTGTCAAAACTTCTCCATAATCAGTGGTCAACATGCAACGCACTGATACAGGTTATATCAGTACGCACTGAGGAGAAAAAAATTGTATATATAATATATATATATATATATATATATATATATATATATATATATATCCTGACCTATAAGCATTTAGGCCATGTTTGGTGCACATGATTGGATTGAACTATTTTATGAGATTTGATTGGACTAGAATATTTTGAGGCATGTGGTGAAAATCTAAGAAGGGTCCCTTATTCATATTATACCAAAATATCTCGACAACAACCAGTTATACTAATATTAATATAAGAATCCGGCTAGAAAGAAAAACTAGTTATACTTATATTAATATAAGATGGTGGTTGTCTGCCGAAAAGAAAAACAAGAAAGTAAGATTGTAAGAAACCCTATTGAACCTCTAGTTATACTGATATCAATATGTCTGAAAAAGACAAATCATTAACAAACATTTCTTTTGGACATTTGCTTGTATTGAGCCCAATTTTATTTTATTTTGGACATTTTATAATTTTGGGCATTTTATACTCATAACAACATTTTGGGCCTTTTATAATTTGAAAAAAAAAAACAAAAATGGGTCCCAAATTAATACTAAAATCATGCAAATCAGCCATTTGTGGTTGAAATTAAACTCTAGCTGTCCATCATTATTAAACATTTAAGAGCTACGCGACAAAAAGCTCCCGAGTTAAACATATCTCACCGAGCGAATGGTTGTTGTTTAGCCAAATGCTCAGTTTGAATGTTTAAGGGGGTATTGTTATTAGTATAATTTGGAGAGATGACACGTCAGCATACACATCATGTTACACGAGGAAAACTAGTGACGTGTCAACAAGTGTCAACTAAATTAAACCAACCTAAAATGATCAGAAAATAACCCTACAGTACTGATTAGAATTACTTAGATGGTCCGGTTGGGAATTCCCTACCAAAGTAATTAGATTGATCGGGTTATCAAAACAACGATCGGGGGAAACCTGAAAGATCAGATATAATTACTTGATCGGGGAAAGATCCTTGATCGGGGGTAAAAGAGATCTAGTCGGGTTTGGAAGACGGTTGGCTATGCGACACGTGGACAATGTCTAAATACGATCAGATGTTTGGCGTATTGATAACACAATTACGACTTAACCACGTAAAGAAGAACCCTCCTAAAATAAGATATCACGAAGTAAACTCTGATAGAGAAACAAACTTCCTTATAGATATCAGAGTCCAAATCAGACAATGAGTATAATTCACATGATTCGTGGAAGGCGTAAGACATGAAAGAAGATAAATACGACTTCAATAAGTAGTCAGTCATAAACACTACTACCTTTTCTTACTTGTATACCAAGATTTGGGGGTTCTATAGCATGTATAAATAGACCCAAAAAATATCCAACGGGGTTAGCGTATCATTAAGGACTCAAGATAGCAAGTAAGATTGTGTGTGTAATCATAGTTATATAGTGATTTTTCCTTCTCACCGTTACCGGCAACAGTGGTTTTTTCCCTTTCGAGTTTTCCACGTAAAATCTTGCTTGCATGATATCTTTTATTTCTTCTTGATTTGATTATACGATTGCAAACTCTACGAATTTTGTGTGACGTGTGATTGAATTCGTACAATTCAAAAACGCCGTCAACAGACCGGATTGGATAGGATAGAGCTTGTTTGGTTGGACTTGTAGTAGATCTATTAGAAATATAGTTTTTGAAAAAAAAAATTATAATTTTTTGGTTGGTAGACTTTAAAAAATATATATATTTGAAGAAACACCTCCCTATGAGCTTTTGTCTTGTAGATGTTTAAACTCTACTAGCATATACTCAATTTAAAATAGATAATCTCAAAAGTCAAACCAAACAACTCTAAATGATTCAAATAGACGTTTGTAGACCTTTTGAGGTAGTAGAAAAGCTCAACCAAACGAGCACTAAATATAACATTGTCTATTATTTGATGTAGCATGAGATTTGACTAAAATAGTCCAATCTTATGTTCGGAATGATTTGAGATTAGATTAAAAATAATATGATGAATAACTTATATTATTATTATTATTTTTTACTTTCTTCAATGAATTATTTTTATATGATTTTATTCTTCAACTAAATTTAAAAAAATATTATTTTAATAATGTTTTAATTTTCTATCTAATTATTACGGTCTAACAATTTTTAACTAAGTGAACTTATGTGGAAAATATTATATTATGAAGAAAATGAATTACAATTATAGTTAAGTACTATTTTTTTTTAACTCAGACAACAATGATTTATGATTCAATTTTCTTTTAAAAACCAAATGCAAACTTATTTTGAGTAAAGTATTTAAATGATATTTGTTTCAAATATATGAAACTTGTGCATTTGTAAAACCATACTAGTTTCACGTGTATGAAACTAGTGCATTTATAAAACCATACTAGTTTCACGTATAAACTAGTGCATTTGTAAAATAATATTAGTTTCACATGTATAGAACTAGTGCATTTGTAAAACAATACTAAGTTCCAAAACAATAATATGTTATGTTGCTATTATTTAAGTTTTTTGTTATTTTTATCTTTTTGCTATCATTATTATGTTATTGTATTTTCATTTGGAAGTTTTAATTTGACTATATTTCGTCTTTATTTTATTGCTAACTTATAATTATTAATATGCCAATAATATAAGAATAAGTAAATTTAATTATTAATATGAAACCAGTGCATTTTGTACACCCTGAATTTATGTAATACTTACAAAAAAAGGAAATTTTGATATATGAAAAATTATTAAATAAAAATATTATTAATAAATATTCAATATTATTCTCATTTTAAAGATCTAGATGAGACATTTCTAATGATTTAATTTTTATGATAATAGAATTTATAAGTTAAAACTTATTATATATAAATTGAATTTATATATAAGTAGGGCTTGAGTGAGATTGGTGATGTAAAAGAGAAATGAATTAAATAAGTGGGGTCCATGTGTAAAAATAATTCTAGATAACTAAAGACAAAGGGAGAAGTGAGTTTAATTTGTCCTATAATCATGAGACTAATTTGCTTTCGAATTACTAATTTCATGTTGTAAAATATCACCAAAAACAAGATATGGACTAAGGGGTCGTTTTTTTTTTTTGTTTGAAGACTAAACTAGTCCTGAATTTTTCTGAAGACTGAATAAGGACTGAAATAGGACTGAAATAGGACTGAAATCTGAACATGAATGATATGTTTATTTTTTTCTCATATCTGAATGTACTGTCAACATGTTTGTTTTTTAGAAATAAAATTGTCTGAAAATATGTAATTTTACATTTATACCTATACTAATTAAAAGAAGTAATTTAACACGCACCATTCTTTATAGCATTTTGTATGTTTTTTTTTACAAATAAAGTTCAATTTAAAAAAATAAAAAAATAAACCAAAGAATATAATTTTTCATGTTCTGCAAACAAAATTTAAGTTAAATTTATTGTCAAAAAAAGGTTCAAGTTCAAGTTCAATTTTTATGTTGTCCACGTTTCCGGTTAATATAATTCATGAAACTATTTTTTTTTGGTTTCCTGGATCATATGCACCGTAAACTAAATAAAAAAAAAGGTTCTTGAATTTTTCATATACAATAATTCTATAACATCTTCAAACCACGAAATCTACTCAATATGATAGACAAATTTATTGAGCATTATATGAGTAGTTAGATAAAAAAAAGTTCTTACCGAGATTTTGCAAGAGAGAAATTAAATTGTTCAATCTTTGAAAAATTTCATTATGAGAAGTAATTAGGGTTTTTTTTTCTTTTCTAAAACCTGTTTAAATAAGAAATATGTTAAAAGAAATTTTATTATACCATATCAAATTAAGATAAATTTGGAAATATATCTTTTTTTAGAGGATAGAATTGGAAGAGAATATTTTAATTGTAATCCAGTGATTTGGAATTAAGTTAAAAGTCAGGATTTCTTACTTTTTATTTTAAGTTGTTTTTTGATATTATTAAGCTGTTTGACCGCTTAAAAAAACAAACAAAATAACTGAATGAAGTTCAATTCAGACTCATTAAGTTTTAAGTGAAAAAAACAAACGACCCCTAAAATTATTCAAATCCCAAGCCAATCATACGTGCCAAACAGGGCCTTAGAGTACCAAACAAATGCACAATACAACACTATTAGGTGCAAGTGTAAGAGAAAAGTAATAATATAAGAAGATATATTCATATAGAGAGAATTAAAGGTAATTTAGGAATGAAAAGGTGCATAAACTATATAGTCAAAATTAAATTTTCAAACTTGAATATTGGCGCCTTAAAGTTTTCACTTAGACCCCAATGCTTTCAAAAAACCAACATTTATTTTTGACAAATTCAAAAAACCAACATAAACCTCTTCAATCATTATTCATTAGTCTTCGTTATAAGGTGAAGCTGACTGTGTTTGAAATATCATTAATGAAAACCATGGATGATAAATTTTTGCCTCCAAAGACCAAAGTACAACTACAGTCTACATTAGAAAAATAAATATTTGGAATTTTTTAAGCATTAGAAACATTTATTTTTTCATTTTTCCTATCTTTTTCTAATGTTTCATATTCAAAAACTTTGAAAAAAAAAACTCCGGTGAACGAAAATTTTAAATTTTTTTCCACGTGTGTTTAATTGTTCATGCCATTTATGAAACTGAACTTATCACAGTTCACTGAAATTCATTGGACTTCATCGAAGTCCTCATGGATCCCACGTGTGTTTAATTGTTCATGCCATTTATGAAACTGAACTTATCACAGTTCACTGAAATTCATTGGACTTCATCAAAGTCCTCATGGATCCCACAAAAGTTAACGTAAGGGATCTCATCAAAGTGTCTGTAGATCTTAATTAGGAAAATGGATGACAAAGTTGTCCAAGAATACACATATCTGTAAAAATCTGTTCAATTTAAAATGATTGTTATAAGTGAAAATGTGACTCAGGTAGAAAGCCTGAATGATGGTCAGAGTCAGACCTATTATATTGATCGGATAGAGTTTACAAGTTGTACAGACTGATGGGACAAGTCCTGATTTGTATCTCTTAATATCTCTTTTCCTAAAAATTTGCCAAAAAGCCCTTTTGTGTACAAGTAGTGGGATATATATAGGCTTGGCTTCTAACAAGGGCGACTTCGTGGCTACATGCGATTGGCTGGAAGGTGACAGGTGTTTCTGGCGTGTCAGAGGTACGTTGCAACAAGTATACCTTCCGATGCTTGAGGCGGATGGTAAGGTATCCGATACTTCGTTCGAGGGGCCTCAGCCATAGTCGGTGGACGATCATCTTCGGAAGGCGTGGTACGGTGACTCCTCCAGTTTCGGTATCCGTAGGGTACCAGAGAGGCCTAACAGTTCCCCCTCAAGCCTGTCGGTCTGGATTAGACGGGATGGATTAGAAAGGATGGGAGCGATCCGGTGGCCTGGATGTGGATCGCAGGCTTGATCACTGGGTCCTTTGGGCCCTTACAATTGAGTTGAGGCCAACTTGTTTCTCCCTGCCGGTAACCCCACGTGGCGAACAGTAAGAGGGGTTCGCTTAGCTGTCGTCTAGGGGAATGAACCGCCGCGTCATTTCAGTTTTTGCTTGAGGCCTATAAATAGGGGTCTGGAGGACCAGTCTCTTCATTAGCAAGTTTTCAAGCGATCAGCGATACTTCAGTGGACGTTTCGAATACACATCTGTTGGGTAAGGTTATCCTCTGGAACTGACTTCCTTCTTCTTCATTTCTTTTGTTTGCTTTTGAGCTGTTTATCTTATTCGCCTTCCGTACTTGGTATCATGGTTCGGAAGACCTGCCCCTCAAGGATCGCTACCCCTTCGAGTTCATCAGAGTCATCCTCTGGGGATACATCGGAGGGTAGCAGCACCGCCAGCGCATTCGAAGCGCCGCCTGTCGAAGTTTTGGTTGACGCGTCGATAGCGCGCATTGCGCCCGGGGCTTACGAAGCCAGTTACAACTCCGAAGAGTACTACCGGGACCGTATGGACCAAACCGACAGGATAACTGAGGCTGAAGATTAAACAGATCAAGAAGAACTTCTCGATACCGGAGTCGGTGGGCCTTAGGCTGCCTTCCGACGGTGAGCTGGCTAGCAACCCTACAGGATGTTCGGTGGCATTTCATCCGGCTTTCTTAGAGATCGGCGCAAGATTACCCCTTCCTACTTACATTAGGAGGATGCTAAGGGAAGTCGGGGTCGCTCCTGCGCAGTTGAACCCGAATGGGTGGAGGATCCTAATCGGGATGTTTGCTTTATGGAGAAGCAGTGGTTTCCCTGCTCTCACCTTTGCGGAGATTGGACACTGCTATAGCCTCTTCTCCCATAAATCGGGGGGCGATGGCTGGTGGGGCCTTGCTTGTTGTGACAAGCAAGAGGGCGAACCTCTGATCACCGGGCTACCGTCTTCCAATAAGGAATGGAAAAAGACCTGGTTTGTAGCGGACGGAGATTGGGGCAAAGACGCTGAACTCTGTGGAAAGCGTCAGAGTGTTCGTTTGGTGTTCAATCTCCCAGGTGTTTGGGGGTTCCCTTGTACTTCAGCGGTATTTTCATTTTTTTTGTTCGGATTTCGGTGTATTATCTGATTGTGTGGTTTTTGTTTGGCAGCTGCGTGGGAGCGGGTTCAACCGGAAGAGCTTACGAGAGAGGAACGGATTCATATTAAGACGGCGTGGTCTGTTCCACTGGGAGGAAGGCATATTGACATCTTGCTCGACGACCGGAACTTACACGCATTAGGTTTCATCCCCGCTTTATCGGAGGAGAGGATGGAGGCTGCGAAGAGGACTTTGGCAAAGAAGAGTGAGTATACTTCAGTGTTTACCATTTTGAGGATTTGAGCATTCCTGTTGTCTTACCTTCCGTTGTCCTGTGCAGGGAAACTAACTGTCGGAGCAAGGAAAAGGATGGCTGATCGTGGGCAGGACATGGAGTCGCGGAGAAAAAAGCGACGGATCCCAGTGGGGCCGTCCTTGCTGAAGAAGACAGCATCATCCGACACAGAGCACATGCCGAAGAGATCCCGGGTCGGTGGCGCTTCGGCGTCTGCCGTTACTATATCTGAGCCCGGGGCTCTCCCTCCGACCGGGATTCCTTTGGTGGCCACAACCGAGGCACCGGGGAGATGGCCCACGCTTTTAGCGGATGTGGAGTCCTATAAGGACACACTTCCCGAGCTCTATATGCGTGATTTGAGGATCTCTCCGAACTATTACGTGGATCCTCCGGCTCGTACGTATGACCTACGGGAGAGTCCGATCACTCTCGACACCAGCGTACAGTTTATGTGTTCGTACGGGAAGGATATGTTGGGGAGTCGGGAGACTAGCTATTTCGGGAAAATGTCGAATGCTGATCGGATACTCCAGTCTCAGGGCACTCTTTGGCAGGTAAATATTTTGATTTGGGGTCCCGAGAGCGGTTCAATCATTTCGGGTACTGATTATCTGTATTTCTTTATTTCGGTGGATAGACCATTGGGAACCTCTTGGAGATGGAGAAAAGATATGAGGCCAAGCGGGAGAAGTACGAGGAGCTGGTGGCGGCTAAGAACGAAGTCGACGATAAACTGCAGACGGAGCTAGGCATCGGCGAGTCTTTGAAAACCCAGGTGGGGAGGCTGTCTGCGGCATATCGGAGGGCGAAGGCAAGATGGAGGGAGAATCATGCCAAACTCTGTGATTACCGCAACCGCGTAAGATCAGCCAACGAAACCATCAGAGGGTTGAAGGAGGGTCTCGGAGAAAACGCGGTCGATGTGTTTCTGGCTTCCGATGAGTTCTATGCTTCACAGTCAGAGACCTTCGATCGCGCGGTAGAAGAGTTGAAGGAGATGCTGCTGCGATCCTACCCGGGCTTTGACTTTACGGAATTCGAAAGGGAGGTGCAGAGGGCTATCGACTCTTGAGAGAGACCGGAACAAGACCCTGTGAAAGATATTTCTGCAGCCTTTGCTGAGGTATATCTTTCGGATGATGAGCCTATGGAGGTTTCGGATGACGACGAGGGGTTGGTCGATACGGCTGAAGGTCCGGTGGATAAGGGCAAAGCTGTGGTCGAAGATTGAACTCTCTTTCTTTTTCTTTTTTATTTATTTATGTTATCTGGTTTCAGTAGTGTAAGCCTCAAATGCTAGGAATTTAGCCTCGGATGTGTGAGGAATTTTTGGGCTTTATACCCCGCTCTGTTATTCGACTTCAAAATTTTCTTTTGGAATGAATGAAACTTCTTCGGACTTTGTGCCCCATTTTGTTGTTTGGTTTTAATGTTTCTAATCACTTCAAGTATCCTATCCGGAGTGCGGGATCTCTTATATTAATCAAGCCTCTGCTTAGGAGGGATTTGTTGTCGTCGCACTCTTAGTGCTTATCTCGTGGTCTTAATCCTCGGAGATACATCGTGCCTCAGCTTAGGAGGTCTTTGTTGTGCCTCTGTTTAGGAGGTCTTTGTTGTGCCTCCGTTTAGGAGGTCTTTGTCATTGCACTCTTGGTCCTTATCTCGGGGTCTTGACCCTCGGAGATACATCGTGCCTCCGCTTAGGAGGTCTTTGTCATTGCACTCTTGGTGCTTATCTCGGGGTCTTGATCCTCGGAGATACATCGTGCCTCCGCTTAGGAGGTCTTTGTTTGTTGCACTCTTGGTGCTTATCTCGGGGTCTTGACCCTCGGAGATACATCGTGCCTCCGCTTAGGAGGTCTTTGTCATTGCACTCTTGGTGCTTATCTCGGGGTCTTGACCCTCGGAGATACATTGTGCCTCCACTTAGGAGGTCTTTGTTATTGCACTCTTGGTGCTTATCTCTGGGTCTTGACCCTCGAAGATACATCGTGCCTCCGCTTATGAAGTCTTTGTCATTGCACTCTTGGTGCTTATCTCGGGGTCTTGACCCTCGGAGATACATCGTGCCTCCTGATGCGAAGGTTTTTGCCGTCAGAAAATCGTCCGTCAAAACAATTTATAAAACCTATGCGATGCGTTCACAAGTATAAATACAAGCAAAGTGGCAAGCACGGGTGTCGTCCACTGAGATCGGGGTAGCGGTGATAAGATTAGGATTAATATAACTAGCAAGCATAAAGGTAAAGTGATAGTGAATGAAAATACAATATAAACTAAACTATGAAAGCAAATAAATGGGATGACAATGGAGGGATGAATGAATGATGATGGAACTATGGAGTTGATGGACTCGTAAGTGAATATTGGGGGCAATTGCAACAAACTCTCAATAAAGTACGTTTTGACAAATGTAACCAACCTAGGGTGTATAGTGTTGGTATATACCTCTAGCAAGAGGTCAACCTAGGATGTATAGCGAAGACCTTCTACTAGCGATTAATCCCTCTTAAGAAACCAACAGTGGCTAGTTACTCAATTGGGACTTGTTCCACGAATGCTCATCTATCTAGCTATGGCTCAACCTATTATTAATGTAGCCATCCTAGGATGTATAGTGATGGCTTCCAATTCCCTCACAAGTGGCCGACCTAGGATGTATAGTGAAGGCCACCCGTTTGGGATTGGATGAGGCTCGAGGTTATCAACCGAATTCTACTCGAAGGTTAGTTCTCGTAGAATCACTAAAGTAGCCAACCTAGGGTGTATAGTGGAGGCTTCTAATTCTCTCACAAGTGGCTAACCTAGGATGTATAGTGAAAGCCACTAATTCGAGATTAGATTAAGGGCATGGTTATAGAGCCGGATTTTCGGAAATCCTTCCATTCAATGGAGCAATAGACAACCTAATTGCCTACTCAAGTAATCCAAATCAATCATGCAAAGAGGGTGTATCCAAGCAAATCAATAATGGAAATCAATTAATGCAATGGAATAAAACATAGAGATAGAATAAATATAACACATAGAGTTTATTTACAAAGCCCAATATCCATCATACAAATAACATCAACCCCATAGTGGGGTATTTTAGCTACTCATGTTCTATTACAAACAAATAAACTAAGAGAGAGAGAGTAGAGATAACCCTTGAAGATTGATCTCTTTCCTTGAAGCTTGAATCCAAGTCTCATAGTTGCCTTTGATTGAGTAGAGATGGTTTGGATGATAGGGAGATGTGTTTCTAGCTTAGAATACAAGTGTTGGGAGGTATGGTGATGTTTTGGTTCGTTCCCATCCTTTTCTATATATAGAGGATGGGAAAATAGGTCACTTAAGCTCGAAACCAGAAGCTGTCGCACGCAGAGTGCGGGTGGAGTGCGAGTGAATTACCCGCACTGTACCCGCACTCTGGTGTCAGGTGTAAATCCACTCCTCTGTCTTGAGGAATAGTGCGGGTGGAGTGCTGTTGGATTACCCGCACTTTACCCGCACTTTAGTGTCAGTTGGAGCTGTTTTGAGCAATAGTGTGGGTGAAGTGCTAGTGGAGTGCGGGTGAGTGCGGGTGGAGTGCGGGTGGATGACCCGCACTTTAATGAATTAAACTCTGTCTTGACCCGCACTTGACCCGCACTTTATCTGTCAGGTACGAATCAGCTCCTCTGTCTTGAGCAATAGTGCTAGTGGAGTGCGGTTGGATGACCCGCACTTTACCCGTACTTTATATTTCCTTCATG
The DNA here is from genome assembly GCA_033220585.1 of Dipteronia sinensis. NCBI lineage: Eukaryota > Viridiplantae > Streptophyta > Magnoliopsida > Sapindales > Sapindaceae > Dipteronia > Dipteronia sinensis. Next base: position 59,351,543 of record CM065638.1, on the reverse strand, counting down.
CCTCAGGTCCCGGCTGTGGGAAGGAGTGCGGTTGGAGTGCGGTTGCGACCCGCACTTGACCCGCACTGTAGTGCTGCTTATGATCCTTGTCTTCCCTTTTGCCCCTTTTCTACTGGAACCACTGCAATTGGCTTCTAACACCAGAATTACATCTATTGCCTGCAATTTAGCATAAACGAGCCTATAAGACATAAAATATATAGAAAATACACACAAGAACGAGACAAAAGAATAGGAATGAGGGCCGAAATATACAACAATTTAGGCACGATCACCTCCGCTTAGGAAGTCTTTGTTTGTTGCACTCTTGGTGCTTATCTCGGGGTCTTAACCCTCTGAGATACATCGTGCCTCCGCTTAGGAGGTCTTTGTTTGTTGCACTCTTGGTGCTTATCTCGGGGTCTTGACCCTCGGAGATACATCGTGCCTCCGCTTAGGAGGTCTTTGTCATTGCACTCTTGGTGCTTATCTCGGGGTCTTGACCCTCGGAGATACATCGTGCCTCCGCTTAGGAGGTCTTTGTCATTGCACTCTTGGTGCTTATCTCGGGGTCTTGACCCTCGGAGATACATCGTGCCTCCGCTTAGGAGGTCTTTGTCATTGCACTCTTGGCGCTTATCTCGGGGTCTTGACCCTCGGAGATACATCGTGCCTCCGCTTAGGAGGTCTTTGTCATTGCACTCTTGGCGCTTATCTCGGGGTCTTGACCCTCGGAGATACATCGTGCCTCCGCTTAGGAGGTCTTTGTCATTGCACTCTTGGCGCTTATCTCGGGGTCTTGACCCTCGGAGATACATCGTGCCTCCGCTTAAGAGGTCTTTGTTATTGCACTCTTAGTGCTTATCTCGGGGTCTTGACCCTTGGAGATACATTGTGCCTCCGCTTAGGAGGTCTTTGTTATTGCACTAGGGATTACCCCCGACATAGGATCTGTTCCTGTTACTAAGTGATACTAAGTGTTCAAAAACATTATGATTCATATGCATATATATAATTCGTACCTATTGATAGTACCTCTTCAGGTGGTCCGCGTTCCAAGGGTTCTTTAGGGTGGTTCCGTCTTCTGTCTTGAGTTTGTAGGCACCTTTCAGGGAGACAGAGTCTATGATGTACTGTCCTTCCTAGTTATTCCCCCAGCCTGCCTGAGGCCGGTTTTCTAGTGCTGGGAATCACCTTTTTGAGGACCAGATCCCCCGGGTTGAATCTTCTGATGCGGACCTTGGTATTGTAATATTTGGCGGCCTGTTGTTGACGGTGGGCAGCTCTTATTCTGGCTAAGTCCCTTTGTTCTTCCAGCTCATCCAAGCACTGGCGGAGTTCTTCTTCTTTGTCGCCAGGATTGTAGCAGGAGACTCTGGGAGTCAGAACATTTGTTTCGGCTGGGATAACCGCTTCCGATCCGAACGAGAGGGAATATGGGGTCTCTCCGGTAGTTGAATGTGGGGTAGTTCGTATTGCCCATAGAACCTCGGGGAGCTTGTCGACCCATGCCCCTTTCTTGAGCTGTAGTTTCCTTCTGAGCAGATTTTTGATAACCTTGTTAACTGCTTCGACCTATCCGTTGCTCTGAGGATGTCATGGGGAGGCGAACCTTAGGTCGATATTATATTCCGAACATAGCCGCCGAAGGTTGGCGTTATCAAACTGGGTTCCGTGATCGGCGACGATGGTATTTGGTACGCCGAACCGGAAGATGATGGAATGCTTGATGAAATTGGTGGTGTTTGCTTTGGTAATATGCTGCAGAGCCTCCGCCTCCACCTACTTGGTGAAATAGTCGATTGCTACTACGGCGAATCTTTTGTTCGAAGCCCCTCTCGGAAGCGGGCCTATGATATCGACCCCAAATCGGGAGAATGGCCATGAAGATGTCATTGGTGTTAACGGCTCGGGATGATAGTGTGAAATAGGGGCTGTCCTCTGGCATCGATCACAAGATTTGGCATGCTCTTTGGAATCTTTGAAGAGAGTAGGCCAGTAGTACCCTTGTCTCATTATTCGGTGACCCAAGTTCTGTCCGGCCGAATGATTGCCGCAGGTTCCCCCATGTACTTCTTCCATGACGCAGTGCGTCTGCGGGGGTGCTATGCATCGGAGATATGGCAGTGAGAACCCTCTGCGATATAAGCTACCGCTAATTATGAGGTAACGTGGAGCCTGTCTTCTGATCTTCTGCGACTCCATCCTGTCCGAAGGGAGTGATCCGTCCCGGAGGAAGTTCAGAAGGGGAGTCATCCAATTCTCCGTTATACTTTCCGTATCGGGAGTTAGGACGTTCGCATGATGCTCTTCATTAATGCTGGACTGCAGTAGGCGGAAGATTGTGACCGTTAGGGGTAATTTCATGTCAGTGGTTGAAGCAAGTTTGGCCAGTGCGTCTGCTTGTCCGTTGTAGTCTCGGGATATGCGGAAGAGATCGCATCCGGTGAATTTCGACATCAGGCTCTTGACTTGCCTCAAATAGCTGATCATTTCATTGTCCCTAGCCTGATAATCTTCATTCACTTGATTGACCACCAACTGGGAGTCGCTATATACCGTGACGTGCTCGGCTCCCATGTTGAAAATAATCTTCAATCCGGTGGCTAGAGCCTCATATTCCGTGACATTATTGGTGGCTTTGAAGTCAAAACGGAAGGCCATCTGGACGGTGCTCCCATCTGGGGTTTTAATGATTATTCCGGCTCCACTTCCGTGCCTGTTGGAGGACTTGTCCACAATCATCTCCCACCTCGGAGTCATCTCGTTCTGGAGGCTTAACACCTCTGATCCGGCGTATTCAGCGATGAAATCGGCCACCGCCTGACCTTTTACCGAGGTCCTGGGCTTGAACTGAATGTCAAATTGGCTGAGCTCCATGGCCCATTTAATCAGTCTTCCCGCCGTTTTCGGCTTCTGAAGGACTTGCCTCATTGACTGGTTAGTTAACACTACAATAGGGTGCGACTGGAAATATGGTCTGAGCTTCCTTGATGCGATGATGAGGCTGAATGCCAGTTTCTCGATTTTCGGGTATCTTATTTCAGAATCCGTCATGCTCTTGCTCGTGTAGTATACCGCTTTCTGAGTTGCTCCCTCTTGTTTGATCAGGACCGAGCTAACCGCGGCTCCAGACACTGCCAAGTAAAGGTATAGGGTTTCGCCAGGTGCGGGCTTGGCGAGCATCATAGGATTTTGCAAGTAAGCTTTCAGCTCTTCAAAGGCAATTTGACATTCGGGAGTCCAGTAGAAGTCCCACTTTTTACGGAGGGCTTTGAAGAATGGGAGACACCGGTCCGTTAACTTCGATATGAAGCGGGAGAGGGCAACAACCATGCCGTTCAACCTCTGAATATCTTTGGTCTTTTTGGGGGGCTGGAGGTCTATCACTGCTCTGATCTTGTCGGGGTTCGCTTCGATTCCCCGTTGATGGACGACAAACCCGAGAAACTTTCCGGAGGACACTCCGAAGGCGCACTTCGAGGGGTTTAGTCTCATCTGATACGTCCTCAACAGTAGGAACGTCTGACGGAGGTTCTGAGTGTGTTCGGCTGAAGTAACGGATTTAGTGAGCATGTCATCCACGTACACTTCCATCGTCTTCCCGATGAGTTGGGTGAATATCCGATTCATGAGCCTTTGATATGTGGCTACAGCGTTCTTCAGCCCGAATGACATCATTCAGTAGCAATACACTCCGCGGTCGGTGATGAACGCAGTCTTCCTTTCATCTTGTTCGTTCATTCGGATTTGATTGTATCTTGAGTACGCGTCTATGAAGCTTAGAAGTTCGTGTCCGGACGTTGCATCAACAAGCTGGTCAATCATTGGCAGGGGAAAGCTGTCCTTCGAGCACGCTTTGTTCAAATCCGTGAAGTCAACACACATCCTCCACCTTCCATCATTCTTCTTCACTAGGACGACGTTCGACAGCCACTCGTTGTAATTGAGGGTCCTGATGAAGCCCCCGTTCAAGAGCTTCTCTACTTCGGAGGCTACCAGTTCATACCTCTCGGTGTTTAGCGACCTCCTTTTCTGAGAGATCGGCTTGAAGGTGGGATCAACATTGAGGGAGTGCGTGATAACCGATGGATCAATGCCTGGCATATCCGTGTGACTCCATGCGAATATGTTAGAGAACTCTCGTAGGAGAAGTGTTATCTCTCCCCTAAGTCGGGGGGAGAGGTTGGCACCAATGAAAACTGTCTTGTCGGGCTCCTCAGCACTCAGGATAACCTTTATCAGCTGCTCTGTCGGTTCTCCGGCTGGTCGGGATCCGATTTCTCATGGGTCCAGACTTATGATGTTCACTTCCTCTGTCCAGGAAGACTCCACCGCCTGGGCTTCTATTATATCTCTAAGTTGTTTCCTTTTTGGCCTCCGGACTTTCCTACCCAACCTGTTGATGCCTAGGCTTGCTATCTGATTGCCGACTGTGAGTACCGGGTTAGATCCGGTCTGGATACACCTCTTGTATTCTTCTTGGTCTGCTCTGGCCTCTCCCGGCCCATTATCGGTCGGGAACTTCATTCGTAGGGAGTATACACTCAGTGACTGCTCTGAGGGCATAGATGGTTGGTCTTCCGATCAGAATGTTGAAAGGGAACGGTATGTCGATCACTTGGAAACTTACCCATATCGTCCGAATTTGTGGACGACTTCCAAACCTGACCGGGAGGTCGATTTGCCCGATTGGTGTCGTACGGTGTCCTCCTATCCCCCTGATGCAATACCTGGAAGCTTGCAACTGCGTGTGAGTATATCCGAGTTTCTGCAATGGATCCCAATGGATGATGTCTAGAGACGACCAGTGATCGATGAGGGTTCTTTTTACTGTACGACCCATTATCTTCACTGAGATGACAAGAGTGTCGCAGTGCGGGTATCTGATTCCCTCTGAATCGGATGGTGCAAAGACAAGTGGGTCCCAGTCCCTAGAGGGATCCTCCGAGGCTGATGTCAAGCATACTGTAGCCGGCGTGTTCCTGTTCGAAGTAGATCCTTCAGCCAACGGCTCGGTGATGATAAAATTAATTGGTTCATCGTCATCCGAGTTAGGATCGGGGTTTCGCAACCAGTTGCATGGGGGAACGCCCCTTTTCGTTGACACAATGTGTGAGCTGCTGGAGTCGATGCAATCTTGGAGCTTTCCTTCTTGGAACAGTTCCTCTATTTGTTCTTTTAGGTCGCGGCAGTTCTTGGTTTCATGCCCGTGATCCTTGTGGAACTTGCAGTAGACTTTCCGATTTCTATTCTCGGGGGCTGATTGCAGTGGTGCTGGCCACCTGAGTAGGTTTCCCCGAGATGCAATCTCGAACACTCTATCGACTGTGAATTTCAAAGGGGTATTCCGGTCGAACTTACTTCTCGGGAACCGGGTACCTCGGCCCGTAGAGCCTACGTTCATCTGCCTCGAGGTTTGTGGCTCTTTCCCTTTGTCCTTACTTGTTCTGGGCCATCTCCTTGATGATCCATCTGGTTCGGAGGAGGTCGACGATATTTTGGACTGGTTTACGTCTTAGACGGTGGCGTACTTCTCCGCCCGTTCCATGAGTTCTCGGTACGAGGATGGCCCTTTTTTAGAGAGTGACCAACTCAGTCGTCCATGTTGGAGCCCCTGGGTGAAAGCCATAACTGCTCCAATTTCGTTGAAGTCTTGGACTTGCCTCACCGCTTCATTGAATCTCTTCGTGTACTCCCTAATGGTTTCGGAACCTGTTTGCTTGACAGAGTTCAAGTGGACCATGTGCCTACGTCTTCGTCGGCTTGCGGCGAACCCGCTACGAAACTCTTGGGAGAGTTCGTGGAAGGATGATCTGCTCTGTCTCTTCAGCCCACCGTACCATGTTCGCGCATCACCGGAGAGTGTCAAAGGGAAGACCCTGCATTTGATGGCGTCGGTTGCTCCCTGCATGTTCATCCAGTCAAGGTAGGTGTCGAGGTGATCCTAGGGGTCCTCGGTGCCGGTGAAGCCGCACATGTCCATTTCTTGGCAATCTGAAGTTCGCTGGGACTGCTGTGGTGGTGATCTCGTCAGTGAATGGGCTCTCCCGGTGGTGGTTACGTCCGTGATTACCGAGGTTGATTTGATCTTGTATCTCCTCCAGCTGGTCTTGAAGGATACGGAAGACTTCAGGGTCGGCCAAGGTGTTTCTTTCAGTGTCGAAGTTAAGCTGCTCCACTCGCTCACCCAGTTCCTGCCGGTGCCTTGTTCGTCGAGGCATTTCTTCCTGGACGCGGCCGTCGCGTTCGTCTCTGCTGCGGGTAGTCCCCGCCACTCTTTGTGGCTGTTGGAGATTCATGTGTTCCTCCGGGTTTGGCTGGAATTACGTGGTGTGCTGGTGGTAGTTCCTCCTGATTCCCCCCAGAGGGTTTCCTGGTATTTCCTTCCTCCGCATGCGAGTTGACCTCGTCGGAGTCTCCTTGGTGTCCCCCACCGTCAACTACGTTGATCACCCTGGTAACGTTCTGTGCCAGCGTATCTAGGCGGCTGGTAATCCCACGTATTACCGGATCGTCGGCCTGCGGGAAGAGTTGGTGAGTTTGCTGCGGGACGTACAATGGTGGAGGTCCTGCCAGGAAGTAGGGGTTATGGAACCCGGGAGGATAATACGATGGGTGTCCGTGGAATCCGGGCTGGAACCCTGACTGGTATCCTGGCTGATACCCTGGTTGGTGGTACCCTGGCTGATACCCTGGTTGATACCCTGGAGGCACGTATTGCGTCTGATACGGATAGTAGCCGTAGCCAGAGTTCTGAGGCGTTGGCGGGATAGCTGGCCCCAGGTGCGTAGGGGGGTTGATAAGGGAGATGATGCGGTTCAGGCTGCTGTCCTTGCTGAGCCGCGTTTGGGTCGTGACCTCCTGGGGGTTGGAGTCATAAGTAGAGGTTGGGGTCCTGACCCTCCTGGTTCGGATTCATTTATGATTTATGCTGCGAAGGTGCTGGACACACACCCCCTCCTTCTAGCGCTAACTGTTATAAGTGAAAATGTGACTCAGGTAGAAAGCCTGAATGATGGTCAGAGTCAGACTTATTATATTGATCGGATACAGTTTACAAGCTGTACAGACTGATGGGACAAGTCCCGATTTGTATCTCTTAATATCTCTTTTCCTAAAAATTTGCCAAAAAGCCCCTTTTGTGTACAAGTAGTGGGATATATATAGGCTTGGCTTCTGACAAGGGCGACTTCATGGCTACCTGCGATTGGCTGGAAGGTGACAGGTGTTTCTGGCGTGTCAGAGGTACGTTGCAACAAGTATACCTTCCGATGCTTGAGGCGGATGGTAAGGTATCCGATACTTCGTTCGAGGGGCCTCAGCCATAGTCGGTGGACGATCATCTTCGGAAGGCGTGGTACGGTGACTCCTCCGTTTTGGTATCCGTAGGGTACCAGAGAGGCCTAACAATGATAATGAATACTATTATTTCGAGGATGAAACGGAAGTAGATGTCATCCTTATATCCATTTTATTTTCGGGGATGAGGATGGATATCGTCTATGGATATCGTCTATGGATATCCATCCCATCTGAATCCGTTATAATATAAATTTTAATGTTTTTAAAATATAAATTTTAATGTTTTTAAAATATAAAAAATTTATTATGTAATTATTAATTATAATTATACAAGTTATTATTAATTTTTTATTTGAACTTTATTGAATGTTTTTGTATCTTCATTAAAATATGATAAAATGTATCATTACATATCCTAGTTACATTTTTCTCTTGTAAACTATAAAAATTTACATTTTTTTTTCATCAAATACATATATAGACGAAACAATGATAGATATATTTATCTCAATTCTTGGATTATCTGAATTTGCCATACTCACATAGAAATGGAGATGGATATAGGGATGAAGATATACATCTCAAACTAATACGAGGATGGATATTTGGGTACCCATCCCCAATCCGATCCATTGCCATCCATAATTAGGAATGGCAATGGAATGGATTAGGAATGTATACCCTAATATCCATCCCTATATCCTTTTGATTTATATACCCTCATTATCGTATCTGTTTGACATATATATTTTCATTCATGTATCTATCCTCATTTTTAAGTAAGCATGCCGGATTCATGGAATCCTTGAATTGAAATTGGGATATATATCCCTGTTCTGTCTATCCCCATATATGATGAAAATTATATATATTAATTTATGATATTTTACATTAGAAAAATGTAACTAACATCTATAATAATATATTTTAAGCTATTTAAAAGGAGATTGAAAGATATTCGAAAAATCTGTATCACATTAAATATTAATATTAGATAACTCCACAAAATATTGTCCTCCGAAGCTAAACATAGAAATTGCATAAAAATATATCTGTTTAAATAATACAAATTCAAAAAAAAAAAATCAAATCAAATAAAAAGTCATCAATATTCTTATTCTTCCTTGAGACTACCAGACAACACTATAAGAAAAAATAACTTATATAATTAGATTTAATAATTAATTTTTTTTTATATTTATATTAATTCAAATTTCTGACTCAATTTTTTGACTTTAATATCCCAACCACCCATTTGCATAATAGAGTCAGATCATGATGGATATCCATAAACGATATTCATCCCCATCACTGAAAATAAAATGGATATTATGATTGTATTCATCCTCGTTCCATTCCAGATAGAGGTGCCCACGGTTCGGTTAAACCGTGGGCACCAAACCGAAACCGGGTGGGAAAAAACCGAAACCGAAACCGCAACCGAAACCGCCGGTTACGGAACCAGTTGGAAACCAGTTCCGAATCGGTTCGGTTACGGTTACGAGAAGTTGAAAACCGGCCAAAACCGACGGTTTAACCGGCGGTTTCGACCGTTGGTAATAAAAAAAAAAAAAATTCTGACGAATCACAAATCGCCACGTGGACCACACATTTCAAAAAAAAAAATACATTTGAGCTGGTGACCGTTGGGCATTGGGTGAGGTGACCAACGGTCATCTAAGTCACCCAACGGCCATATATATATGTATATATATATATATATATATATATATATATATTATTTTTTCCCCTTAATTTCTTAAAATTGCAAATTCGCCCCTCCACTATAATCCTATAAATACCCCCCTCATTTCAATATTCTTCACACCACTCTCAACTTCTCTCAATCTCTCTCAATCTCAAATTCTCAATTCTCTCTACATTATACAATTTTCTTTATTTTTCATTTTTCATAAAAATTAATATCTATTTTTTTCTTCAATTTTTTACAATCATCTATTTACAATTTTCTTTAATTCTTATTTATTATAGAAATTAATATCTATTTACAAATTCTATTTTTTACAATCATCTATTATTTATTTACAATTATCTATTTTTCTTAGTGTTACCACTATTATTCCAACAATATTTTGAGTGCCTCACATATATATATATATATATATATATATATATTTTTTTTACTATTATTATTTATAATTAATTATTCAATGGCAAGTGGGGGAGAAGGTTCAAGAAATTTGAACAAGGGAAAGGGTCCATTGCAAGATTTGTTGAACACCAAGGGTGATGATGTCAGTTTAACGACCGACTTTACCACGAGTTCCTTCAATCTCAATTTGGATCCGATCTCCCTCGTAGTCCTAATCCCCCTCTAATAATTTCCGACGAACCCGACCCCAATCTCTATGACCCTGATAGTAATGAAAATCTATCTACCCCTCAACCCCCTTCAAATGAATTTGTTGCAGGTGAAGAAGAAAAGCCGATGAAGTCCGATCTCTTCAAATTACATATGAAGAAAATTCAGTTAGATGACGGGATGATCCAAATCAAGTGCAACTACTGCTCCAAAATATACAGGACCAACAAATCATTCGGATATGGCACGTACTGGAACCATATTAGGAAAAATCACCCTTCTGAATTGGTAAAGACTAGTAACCAATCCTAAATCTCCAGGTACGGAACCCCTACTAATCAACTATTTCATTATACGTCTGAAAAAAACAAGGAAGAATTAGCAGTAATGGTTGCAGTTGAACATTTACCTTTTAGTTTTGGTGAGAAAGTAGGTTTTATTAATTATTGTCAAAATGCATTAAATCCTGCAATGCAACGTGTTCCTAGATCCACTCTCACACGTACAATGTTTTCCATTTACAAAAAACAAAAAAAACAAATTGAAATCATTTTTTTATCAATTTGAAGGTCGCGTTTCCGTATGTGCCGACATATGGACCGATAATTTTGGTAGTCACCATTATATGGGTGTGACATGTCATTATATGGATAATGACTGGGTTATGCAAAAAAGAATTATTGCATTTCGTGTTTTCGATGAATCACACACGGCTCAAAATATTTTTCGACTCCTTAAAATTATTTTTGAAGAGTTTCATATCCAAAACAAAATTTTTGCGATCGGTTTTGATAATGCTGCAAGCAATACCGCATCTATTCCTATGTTGCAGGATTTGTGCAATCCCTATTTTGGGGGTAAATTATTTCATCAAAGATGTGCATGCCATATTTTAAATTTGTGTGTTCAAGCTGGATTACAAATTCTTTCTGTTTATATTAAACCAATTAGAGATAATATTAACTATATCTGGAGGCAAAACAAACTCCAAAAACTATGGTTAAAATATTGCTCTCAAAATGGTATGCGTCCCATTAAATTTTCTCGGGACATTAGTACTCGTTGGAATTCTACTTATAAGTTGCTTAATGAAAGTGTTGTATATAAGGAATTATTAGTTTCTTTTATTACTTATAACGTTCCTTCAATTTCTCTTCAATTGAAGCATTGAGATATATGTATAAAAATTCTTGAATTGTTACGTGTTTTTAATGATGCTACTAATGCTTTATCTGGTATTTACTATCCCACTACTCATTTATTTCTTATTCAAAGTGTTAATATTGCTGGTGCATTCAGTGAGTGTGAACTCGATGTTCAATTGAGTGAATGTATTGCTGCCATGAAAAAAAAATGGTTACAGTATTATAAGGAGATTCCAAATATTTATTTGCTTGCATCATGTTTTGATCCACGTTTTAAATTAGAATGTTTGCAAGATTATTTAACTCATTATTACAAAAGTTTAGATTTAGAAGTTGATGTTCTTAGTTATTGTAATTCCATTAAGGCTTTGCTTTATGAATTATATGATGAATATCTTAAAATATATGGTCCGTCTTTGAACATGCCGGTTTCACAACATCAACCGACATCTGATAGTACTGGTACTTCCTCTACTTTTAAATTAAAGGGTTTAGGGGATCGATTGTTTTCCCAAAGAGCCAAAAAATTAAGAACATCTTCTTCATCCTCATCCGGCTCGATTTCTGAGCTTGACCGGTATTTAGAAACATCTCATGAATTTTTAGAAGATAGTGAATTTAGTATCCAGGTTTGGTGGAAGGATCATGAACAGATTTTCCCAATTTTGTTTATTATTGCCAAACAAATTTTGGGAACTCCGGTTTCTACCGTAGCTGTGGAACAAGAATTTAGTGCAGGTGGAAATATTTTGGAACCAAGACGATCGGTTATGTGTCCGCAGACACTTGAAGCTCAGGCGTGTCTTGATGATTGGACAAAGGCAAAATACAGACAACAAGAAATCGAGGCGGAGATAGTGAATGATTTTTTCGAAGATGACCAAACCATCGGAACAGAAGGCAACTTAAAATTCCAACTTCCAACCTTCATCAACTCAACATCTAATTAAAGGTAAAAGAACTACGTGGCCTTTGATTCCTCTACTGCTCTACATTTATGGAGGATACGTAGGCAACTTAATTGAGGTCAAATTAAGTGCAAGGCCGATTTTTTTATTTTTTATTTTTAATTCAACTTTGTTACATTGTATATTTGAATTCAATATCCATTTAATTATTTTTTTAATACATCTGCAATTGTAATTTTGTATCAATTTATCAATGTCAATTTCTTTTATTTTCAACATTATTAAATACCTAAATGCTTCAATTGTATATTATATATTTATATAATTGTATTGAATATTTTATATTAATTTCATTTTATTACAAATGTTTCATTTTATTACAATGTTTCAATTTCATTTTATTACAAATGTTTCAATTTCATATTATATTTTAAATTTTATTCATTTGTCAAAAAACAATTCTGGAACATTATTTTTCCCATTATTTTAATTACGTTTAGTAATTATTGTAATTAGGTTTTGTTTGGAAAAAATAAATAAAACCGAAACCGAAACCGAAATAAACCGAAACCGAAACCGAAATAAACCGAAACCGAAACCGAAACCGGCGGAACTGAAACCGAAAACCAAACCGGTTTTCTCGGTTACGGTTACGGTTTGGGTGGCCACGGAACCGGAACCGAAACCTACGGTTTCGAAACCGAAACCGCCCCGAAACCGAACCGTGGCCACCTCTAATTCCAGATATAATAATATCAATCTCATTCTAAATGGATCGGGTCCTTATAAATAATTTTGACATCCCTAATCTTATGGCCAGTTTAGTATTGTTTTTGAAAAATTAAAATCAGCTTATTAGGGGTGTGTGGCGGATCAGATCCAATGGATTTGCCATGATCTAAGATCCGATCCGATTGGATCGAAAAAATTGCAATCCGATCCGATCCAATTTTATAACGGGATCCGATCCGATCCGATCCGATCCAATTACTATTAGATCTGATCCGATCCGATGGATCGAATTAATATAATGTTGCTCTTAATATATAAAAAAAATTATTATTTGAAATAAATAAAATCAAATAAATAATTCAAACATTAGTTGAAGCTGTTGTTTAAGGATTATAAACTTTTTGAACTATATAAGTTTACAAGTTATGTTATGTATTTTTTTACTGTTAATTTTATTTGAATTAATATAATGTTGCTCTTAATATATAAAAAATTATTATTTGAAATAAATAAAATCAAATAAATAATTCAAACATTACTAATTAATTCAAATAAAATTAACAGTAAAAAAATACATAACATAACTTGTAAACTTATATAGTTCAAAAAGTTTATAATCCTTAAACAACAACTCCAACTAAAATCATCCAAATGTTCAACATTAAATAAAATCATCAAAACAACATCAACAAAAGTTGCTAATTTTCTTCTAAAAAACATGTGAAACAACACAACACCCAGGTTTTTATTGTCTAAAGAAACGTAGAAAACCTAAACAGCTAAACTAGTAACATTGTGGTCTTTGTTGTCTAGAATCTGGATTTTTATTTTTTAGTAGTGTGGGTCGTACTTTATTTTGGGCTTTAATGTATTTGGTCTTCTTATTTTGGGCTTATTGTGGTATGTTTTGGTCTCTTATACTTTCTATAAATTGCTTTGTAAATTGTTTTGTTCTTGTATAAATAGGCAAATTGCTCGATATAAAAATAATACCTAATATTTTAGGTGGATCGGTGGATTCGGCGGATTTTCAAACTTGAATCCAAGATCCGATCCGATCCGATCCGATCCAATGGATTTTAAAATTTAGGATCCAATCCGATCCGATCATCCCCTCGGATCCGATCCAATCCAATGGATTTGATCCGATCCAGTGGATACTATTGGATTGGATCGGATCCTGCACACCCCTACAGCTTATTTTATAATTTTGATATAAAATAATGTTTGGTAAAATTTTCAAAAGTGATTAATTGATAATCTGGTAAATTTTAAGAAGTAGATGGAGTTTTTTTTTTTTTTTTTTGAAAGCGAAACACACAAAAAAAAACTAAATAGAAACATCAAATTGGACAATCTTCTCCACGTAGGGAGGGCAGACGTCCACCTAACAACTGTCCGAGTCAAGAGAAAGAGCCCTCTTTGCTAAGGTGTGAGCTGCAACATTTCCTTTTCGAGGGATATGGCCAATATAACACCTAGGCAGTGACTGAAGAAAGCCAGAAATTTCATCAATAATAGGACCAACGTCCACAGAAAAAAAGGACCTGCTTTACTCACCAAATCAACAACTTGGAGAGAGTCCGTGTCAATTTGGAAAGGCACGAGACCTGCCTCCATAGTCAGCTGAATACCACTCTTAATTGCCAAAGCTTCCGCAACCAGAGGAGAAAACATAGCTTCCAGCTTCCGGGCAGCAGCAACTTTAACCTTCCCAAAAAATCTCGAATAAGAATACCCAGGCCAATCAGTCGGTCCCTATAGCAAGAGGCCACATCAGTATTTATCTTCCAAAAACCCTCCATCGGAGGCCTCCATTTAGGATTCAGCGCACCATTCCTCAAAAGATCTAACATAATCCCCCATATGAATCTGTTAGATGTAAAAATGTATTTCAGGTTAAATGCTTGAAAGGCGATCTGAATCAGCCTAGTATATATTGATCGGATTACAGTTTACAAGATTAGAGACTAGTGGGATAAATCATAAGTCTCGATTAGTGCTCCTCCTAATACTTATTTTCTAAAAATAATCAAAAAGCCCCCAAATTTGTACAAGTAGTGGGGTTTATATAGGCTTGACCTCTGACACAGGCTATCCCCTAGCTATCTGCGACTGGCTGGACTGTGACATGTGTTCCTGGCATGTCAAGAGATTATCACCCTGTTGGTAACCTCCGATGATCACAACGGATGGCGTGGTATCCGATCCCTGTTTCGAGAGACTTCAGCAGTTATTCGGTGGATCACTATCGTTGGAGGATATGGTGCGGTAATGAATCGTTCGGTGTCCGTAGGATATAAATGAGGCCTAACAGGACCAATCTCCATTAATCAAGATAAAGAGTAGCCCAATTAACCACCTCACATATGTCTGAATTGCCCAAGTTGTGAATCAGTTGGTTCTTACAAAACCAAACTCTCCAAAAGATGACACAACGTAACTCAACCTCATGGAAGTTGAGAGACTTTAAACAGATGAGCATGAAGTCATGAAAATGCATGCCATCTGTCAACTCCAGGTTCTTCAAAAAAAAAAAACAGTTTTCTCGAACCTTGAACAAAGCATGACAGCCCCAAAGAACGTGGGACATCGATTCCGGCCGATTGTGGCATCGAGGACATAACTCATGTGAAGGCACACCACGCTTAGCAAGATAGGCCAAGGTAGGGAGCCAATGGTGACAAGCGCGCCACATAAAGAGTCTGATTTTTGAAGGTATCTTAAGACGCTACAACGATTTCCACCAAGAAACTGAATCATCAAGACCAGACGAACCTGGATTCGCAGAAAGCATTCTTCCCAACCGATAACCACTGCGAACTGAGTACAACCCATTATGTTCAAAATGCCACATAAGAGAATCTTCTAAGGAGGGAAGCGACTAGAGGGATTGAAAGAATCAAATCAACATCATATGTCATAAAATTTTCCTGCAACAAAACTAGATTCCAACTTCCCGATTCGTCTTCAGAGAATCTACCGTCACATTTCATTAAGCTTCAATGGAGAAATGATTTAAAAAGTGGTAGGTCTAGGTAACCATCGATCCTTGTAAACCCGCATAGAATTGCCTCTCCTAACCCTAAACCCTCCAGTGAGAACCCATCTCAATGATACCCCGACCCTATACCAAACCCTGCTAGGTCAAAATAGCCCTTCATTTTTGGATTTGCTTTAAGAAAGCTAGAATCAGGGAAATAGTAACTTTTTAAAACTTGTCCAGCCAAGGAATTTGGATTCTTAACCGATCTCCAACATTGTTTCGCTAGTAGCGCTCGGTGAAAAATTTCCAGATCTCGGAAACCTTTTTGAAAGTGATTATAGAATAATCTATTTCAGCAAGTTAAAATCATTTATATACCTTATTCCATATAAAAATTAAATATTCTACTTAAATATTGGTTTGATTTATAAAATCTTTTACAAATATTTTTATTGTTCTTTTGGATTTTTTTTTCTAATTTAAATATTCTACTTAAATATTGATTTAATGCCTTTCAAAAAAAAATATTGATCTAATATATATAATTAATGAAAACAAAAATGAAATAGGGTTTTAAAATCATGTATATTTAATCATTGTAACTCATTTCAGCACTTTTACAATAAAATTACCAAACATATGTATACTTGCTTTTGAGCTATATAGTAGTTTTAAAAATACAATTAACCAAACATATGTTGATTAACTTCATATCTGATTATTCTTTCAGTACAACTAACAATAATTATTATAAAAGTTATAATAATACCAAACTGGCCCCTTAATGTAACGGATCTCGCACTCAAGAATAATTATATGTGTGTGTGTGTGTGTGTGTGTGTATATATATATATATATATATATATATATATATATTATATGAGTGGTTCTCTCATAAGGGATCCTTTATTTTAATTTCGGTAAGGACTTTGATGAAATCACATATATTTTTATGAATTTTGATCTGAATTTTTGTGTGGATAATATGTTCGATGAAATTTACCTATGAATAAAATTTAAGAATTTTGTAAGCACCACAACTATTTTTTTTTTGAATTTTCCCATATTTCGCCCATTTTCCGATGCCTTCATATTTAACAAAATCGAAATAAATAGCTGTAGTGCTTGAAAAATTCTTAATTTTTTTTCGATTAGTAGATTTCATTGAACTTATCATCCACAAAAAAATTCAGATCAAAATTTATAGATATCGACGTGATTTCAATGTTCTTACCAAAATTAAAATAAGGGATCCCTTATGAAAAAACTAATATATATATATATATATATATACAGAAATTTTCAAGTCAGTATGCACTGATATAATTTTATCAGTGCGTTGGATGTGGACCATTAGATTTACATACTTTGACTCAAAGTGTATGCACTTATCAAAACTTCTCTATAATTAGTGGTCCACATGCAACACACTGATATAAAGTTCTTTTCTCATCAGTGCGCACTAATATAAAATACGTCAGTGCATTGCATGTATGCCATAGATTATGGACAAGCACTAACAAGTGCATGTAGATTGGATCAAAGCAATTGAATCTAATGATCTACATACAATGCACTAATATATATTTATCAGTGCACACCCAGGAAAAAATTTTCATATATATTTAGAAGTAATTACACACAACATACACGTGGTTTACTAATTTAGACGTGGAAACAATTTTTTAAAAGTAGATATTGATCTCTCCTGATGTTAGTCAAACTCAAACTCAGTTAAAATTAACTGTATTAAAGGTATTTTTATCCTTTCATCTCATTTTAACAATTTATTTAAAAACATAACTTCTGTTTTTCGTCATTTATCTCAAGGATAAACTGTTGGAATTCATCTTTTTTTATATATCTCGTATATAGATTGGAGATCCACCTTTTTTCCAATTTTCGCTTTCTAATTTTTTTATATTACATATTTTATTAAATTAAGGCTAACAGAGGTATTTAAGTCTTTATACCCTTTTTTAACACAGTTAACTGCTAAAGTTAGCAACTTTAATCGTAAAATGTGGGAACTAATGAGTGGCATGTAAGTTTCAATCGACATGCAACTTTATGTAACCTTCCATTCAATTGGCATGTAAGTTGAGTCATGACTAAATGAAGGTATTTTTGTAATTTCAAGGCTAAAATTGACAAGTGAAGGATTTTGGATGTGGATACAAATAGAAAACATATAATTTTTTTGTTTATTTGCAAGCAATTCATCTAAAATTTAAGTTTATGTTCTAAAATTCAATTATATGGTAAAACTGGTATATTAGTGGGTTGTTCCTTTTTTTTTAATAAAATAAATAAAATAAGACGTTTCACCTCGAATCGAGCATGGATCACCATACCCCAACGGGTTTGAGTATGAAGCAGAAATCGAAAACCCATTCAGGCATGGGTCGAGTATGTAGAATACCAATTCGACCCTGATCCGTTGCCATCCTAATAGAAATTTCACAATAGCAAAGTATGACAGTATATAATTTTGTATAAAATTAAAACATATATAAGCCAGATTCTGCAAGGTAATTGAAGTTATTCGTTTTTGGTAAGATATAATACAGTGGAGTACAAAAGCAGATGCCAGAGCAAAGTTCAATGACCAGATAATAGGGTCAGGTTTTTGAAGAAAGTCACCAACAGCCATGAACCTTTGCCTCCGTAAAATCTTCCAATATATAAAAGAAAAGGTAGGGCAGTCAAGATGCTTGCAATGGCCGTGCTCGAGTAGCAGCTCTCTCCAGTGCCTTCAACCTGTTAGCTTCCATACGAGCTCTCTGTTCCTCCGAGATCTGAACTACATTGGAAGGACTACCTGCATTACTTGGAGCTTCATCTGGTGATATTTTTCTGGATCCATCAGCAGAAAGTAGATTGCCGGCAACCACGTTACCCAGCAAGGCCTGTGATGGTTCCTGCAGTTATAACAACAATAAAAGCTTATATGACATTAGTGTTCACCAGTGAACAAACCATTTGAGTTATGCTACTAGAACTGACAAGGGTTCTTGGGTCATATAATACAGGAAGATACAGGGACCAACAAAAACATAAGAAAACAAAGTCCAGAGACAGGCACCAATGAAATTCACAGCAGTAACAAAGAAACAATAATTGCACTAAGCATCTCACTTACAATTAGATTAAATCAGTTTCTAGAATTCAAAAATGTGAAAGTCTCCTTTTGCAAAAGTGGAAGTAGTAATCAGGTTAAGTGACAATGATTTTTGTAATGCAAAGCTATCTGACATGCTTAAGATGCACGGGGAACCAAATGCAAATGTAATCTTTGAGTTTCAGAACAATCACTTCATGAACATTAGTTACGACCAAATCTGTCTACAAAACAAAATCAACTGAAAGATGAACAAGCTGTCTTCTAAAAAAAAAAAAGATAGATGAACAAGCTGTCTACAAAACAAAAACAAAACCAAAACAATTGCTAAGAGCTAGACAAAGCTACAAGAGGAAGAAACAGTGGGACTAACAAAGTCCTCTAAAACCTGACAATAAAACTAAAGACAAAAGAGAGAGTCTCAATAAACAAACCCTGACCCTTCTATCAGAACAAAAGATAACAACCAAAACTAACAAGAATAAAAGCAGAATCACTCTCCTCACTTCACCACCTCCACCTCCGATTGACAAAGTTATTTTGATCTTGTTTAAGTAGGAAAATCATCAGCATGCGCATTAATGACATTTGAAATAATCTGTTTCCTTCATATATGGAGAAAATGCTCTTCAATGAAGAAACAATTAACAGCAAAACACATTTGATGAGGAGAACATTTGAAATTTTGAATAAATTAACTGAAAAGGATGCTCACTTCAGTAGCTTTCTTGTAAATCTCATGAAGCAGGTCTTCATGACTATCATCAGCAGCGTGTATGTTCAAAGCCTGATCACTGGGATCATGATGTCCCTCAGTGTCCATGGCCTCTGTAGGTGCTGAAATATCACAATTCAAAAACAAACAATAAAAATAAAATACTTTATTTCTAATCCTTTAAACACAAATTGACACATTGACAGCCTTATAGAACTGTTTTCATGCAATGAAATGCCAAGAGAATATTTACGATGCATTGATGCAGAGTTGCAAACAACTGTTCGGAGATGGACACATTCACTACTATCCCTTCTCACCCGGAAGTATAGAACTGGATACAATGAGAATTAACATAGGTCATGGCCTTGGCAGGGTAATACAGCTGATTAAACCCTGCAAGGGACATGCCAAATATAAGGCCCCATCGACTTTCAGGCTGAGGCCACAAACATGTGTCCACAGACAAAGCACAGAGAATTGGGTGTCATACCACTTGGTTTACATCTAGGGCTCATCATCATTTCTGCAGTTAACATTACCAGGAAGGGAACAGAAACAGACTTCACTTCGATCCTTAATACTAGAAAAACATGTCCAATAAATATGTTATTTTACATTTATAATTCAATTTGTTGGTAAAAATATGTTAAATAAACTTCAAATGTAGGTTGATTAGGCTGTAGCACTCATTTTTATCCCAGAAGCCTAGCTACAATTGAATACCACTTTCCATAACTAAAAAGCATACCCCTCCATCTCTGTGTTCCACATTTTCTAAAAAATTCCTTCTGAGCATTTGGATTGTTACCCAGCATTCCTCAAGCAATAAAACCAATCACAGTTCTTTAATATGTAACAACTATACCATACTTAACAGTTAAAAGAAGCAGGATTGTTTACATACCTTGTTCATCAGTTGGACCATCTTGTTCAACTGGAGCTTCATGCAATTTTGTGGGATCACCTCCACTGGCAACTCGCTCCCTTAAATCTTTAATGCATGTCTGATAAGATATATGCAGAAAAAGAATGGATGATTGATGCATGGGCATATATATAGTGCCCGGCACGATAACGCATCATTCAAAATTTCACAACTTATTCTGTTATGGTCTCCAAGTGGGCAATCCAAGATAAATTTGGAGAATTTAATATGTTAACATTATTCTAAATGCTGAGATTTAATTGAAGAACTGATACTTGTATATTAGTTGATGTTCCTATCAAAACATATATATATATATATATATATATATATATATATATAAGTTGAGGCAACCAAGATTTGGTAGTGTCAATCTTCTTTCAAGATGGCCTCTAGCGGAGCCAGGGGTCAGCTACTTAAACCTCCATACAACTAGCAGTTGCTTTTTGTTGTCTACCAAAACCCTCGGGCCTCAACTACCAGTAGCAGCTTTCTTTTGTGGGCAAGTATGGATACCCAACAAAGAAAGGAGTGGGTTCACCTGGTATCATGAACTTGGGAAATTAATGCTGGGAGCATGATTGATGAAGATTATCACTTTGTTGCATACACAATTGTTTAAAATTTTAGCATGTTAAATTGTAAATAGGCATTTAGAAATAATTCAGGGAAACTGTCTAAAGTGAGGACGAGAGACGCATATAAAGCCATAAAGGGGGAGTTGATGACTACTTTGTCCTCTTTAAAAGCCAAACTAATGATACAGCTTTTATTTAGGTATAGTGTTCGAAAAATCGGCCTAGGAGGCCCTGGCTGCTGCGATTTTGGCCTACTCGGTCACCCTAGGCGGAGTCAACCTAGGCTTTAAAAAGAAAAAACCTAAATCAAAACGACAGTGATCGACGTCATTTTTGACTTATGTTTAAAGCCCAAAATGACGTAACACCCAAAAGCTGCATCATTTTTGGCTTCCGTTTAATGAAGCTCAATTAAACAAAAGCAAAAAGTCCAAAACACCTCTTCTTTTCTTCGATCAAACCAGCTGCAGCTGCCACTCTCCACCACTCGTCCAACCAGCCACAGCCGCTGTTGCCATCCCCTCGTCGCCACCATTGCCAGCCCCTCGTCCAGTTGTCGTCGCCACCGGAGCCATCAACTTCTAGATTGGTTTTTCTGAATTTGGTCATATTGATTGGTTTTTTATTTAGGAAAAAAACAAGCCGGGCACCGGCCCGCCGGCCCACCGGCCCACCTCTGATTAGTGCTTAGTGCCTACTAAAACACTGTTTAGGTCATACTTTAAAGGAGATCAATGAAATTTATCATATTTGTATTTACTTATCTATGCATCCTTTGTGATTAAAAACGGTCTGCTTATGATTAGAAGACAGTAAAAGGCAAACGATATTATTTTTGACAGGTCAGCAGTGATATGTAGGAAAGCGAAAATAATGTTCAAATGACACGACAGACTTAATTCCAGCATCTGGGTATAACAATAAATTGATAAAAAAAATAACTTAAGGAAAAAATGCCACACCTTAACATGCCTCGAGGCGGCAACTTGCTCCACTTTATGTATAAACTGATCAAATGAGTAATAAGGCAACAAATGAGAGTGCCATTCACTGTACAACCCAATTAAGTTCCCGAAATCCTTAACCTGCAAAAGAAATTGACAGCTTTACTGTACAAGATGGATGACATAACTTACGAAATCATGAGAAATATTATAGCATTTTGATAACAAATACACCAAAAATGAACGATTTTTGAAGGCAATTAACGATTTTTGAAATCAACAACAATTAATGTTGAACACATTGCAATTTTGAGTATTGACGATGACTGATTTCTTTTACAGACAGAATATAAAAAAAATGAAAGATAGAAGGGCAGAATGGTAAAAAAAAGGGTACCTCGTGGCCACGGCCGCGATATTTGAAGGAGCGAGGAAAGTGGCGGAGGACGAAGCCGAGACCGTCATCGGAGAGAAGAAGATCAGAGGTGAGCTTGGGCCTGGTTCTTGGGACCTTCTTGGGCTTCTCTTTGACTAGAGTTTTGGAAACAGCAGCAGTGCCGTTGTTCTTATTAAATGAGAAATTAGGGTTTGAAGGAGCAGTAGCAGAGGCAGATGACGAAGGGCAATCACGTGACCAGTGCCCTGGACGGCCGCACTTGTAGCAGCCCGTCGGCACCGCGTTTGTTGTGTTTTCCATTTGTTCTACTCTCGCTGGTGAAATCGACTGGTTTTTTAAAGATGAAATCGAGTGGTTTTTAAAAATGACTTTTTTTTTTGGGATTTATTTTAGAGCAAATTGCATTTAATCCCTCGAAGTTTGGTCAAGTTATACTTATCTAGAACAGTTTCTTTATTATACATTAACACCACGAAGATTTAAATTTAATTTTTAAAATATCTAAACTGCTCCTAATTATATTATTTCATACTTTAACTTTGTTTTATCTTTCAAGCAAAAAACTTATAAACTTTAATAAAATAAAACAATTAAATAAAAGATATGATTCATTAAATAAATAAATAGTTTAAACAATTAAATAAATAAATAATTTTAATAAATTTTAATAAATAAATAGTTTAAAATAAATAATTAAATAAATAGTTTTAAAAATAAATGAATAACTAATTTTTAAAAATTAAATAAATAAATAGTTTTAAAAAATTAAATATCCAAGGAGTGTTGGGAACCTTGAAGCTTTTCTCACTATCATCTTTATCATAAAAGTTTGGATATTTAGAGTTTTTTTTGTCCATATTAATGGATATCCTTAAAAAAATTAATGTTTTTAATTTTTTCGTTTATTTGTTTATTTTTTAAAACTATTTATTTATTTAATTTTTTTAAACTATTTATTTATTTATTTTTAAACTATTTATTTATTTAATGAATCATATCTTTTATTTAGTTTTTTTATTTTATTAAAGTTTATAAAGTTTTTGGTTAAAAGGTAAAAAAAGAGTATAAAATAATATAACTAGGGGCATTTTGGATATTTTAAAAGTCAAATTTAAGTCTTGGGGGTGTTAGTGTATAATAAAGAAACGTTTCTAGCTAAGTGTAACTTGCCCGAATCTCAAGGGGTTCAGTACAATTTACCATTTATTTTATATTTTATTATTGTGTTTGGCATTGGCGGGAATTATGCGAGGGATTGGGATGGAATTTAGATCTACAATTTTTGGCGGGATCGCTTAGGCCCGGACCGACCGGGCCAGGCCCGATTAAGGGTAAAAATGGAATTATACTTCCATAATTGGGATTAAAATGTTAGTTACAAATTCCCGCCCTCTAATTGGGCGAACAACATCAATCTGACAACACCAAATTGCTAACGCTCTCTTATTAACATTCGTTTTTCTCACTCTTTTGGTCTCTGCTTTTCTCTGGAAACAAACGCTCTGAACGATTGCTCGATTTCATTTCTGTATCGTAAGTCCCTTTAAATCAAATCGACTTCGTCTTTTCACTTGTTTAGCAAGCTGCATATTCTACATCTGTATTCATGCTCTAATTTCTCCCTTCAAACCCTAATTTTATTTCAATTTTCTTTTTTCTTTCTTGTGAAGGTGACGTAATTGAGGAATCAACACGATGATGTCCTTCGAAATGAATGACCGCAAAAGTGAGTCTTGGTTTTTTTTTTTTTTTTTTTTTTTTTTTTTTTTTTAAATATGTGAATTCCCTTGACTTTTGTAATATAAAATGTTTAATGTTATTTTATCATTTTCTGCTATTATAGCTTTGTTAAAGCAATGATTATTGGATCTGATTACTACTGTTAATCGTTTGAGTGGACTTGTTATTTTCCAATCTCGATTTCCTTTTTCCAAACCGAGAAATCTATTGTTAGTTTATTTATTTACTTTCCTCTTATTGTTTTATGTTGATTATGTGCTTAGTTATAATCTTTTTGAACTTCCAAATAGGTAGCAGTAAATCAGTAATGAACTGAGTTTTCGTGATATTGCCTTTCGTTACTCTTAAGACACTTTGAAGGAATATTATGGAATGTGTTACGTGTGTTAGTAATTTAGATTCCTTTAATATGTACATTAGAGTATTCTGTCTATTTTGAATTTCTCTATTTCTCCGTTCCACTGCCTGGATACTGTCACTGTGTCACACATCAAGATTTGTCTCATGTTGTGAATTAAGACTTATGATATTGTGATCTTTGTTGGATGGAAATGTTGGGTCTGCAATTTTTGGGCTTTTTTGGTTAGTCCTACTTTAATTTGTCTTTCCTTTTTGTTGTTAGGATCGGTCCGGTTTTTGGAGATTGACATGTGTTGGCCTTTGTCCCTAGTGGTTCTGAATGTCATTAGAAATAGGAAACAGGCTCATGCATAACTCATTTGGTATGAGAAAAGTGTTTCTTTAACTATTTTGAACAAAGAATTTGCACCAAATTGAATACAGCTGTTAAATTGTAAGTATTGAAAACTACAAAGAAATGCCAATGATACATCCAAGCACTCAAGCAATTGAGTTTTTAAGTGTTCTATGTTCTTGATGCAATAGCTATAGCATCACCTAATGCCTAGATCATCTCTCTATTGATTATTTACACTTCATATTTCCTATATTTGCTGTCATATAGTCATTGAAGGCAATAAAATAGGAGCATTTCCATTGAGGTATGTTGTTGGTCTTAGATATTAAGATAGGTGCTACTGAAGACACTGTTTTGTGGGTTTCAGTATCTTCTCGTTCTTTTATTTATTTATTTGTTTCTTTTAACTTCTTGTTCTTTCTTGGACTTTATTGATGTATTCAATTTTAGATCTTAGATTGTTTTTTCTTTTAGGTACAGCTTGTGTACTCCTTCCATACTATTTATTATACATAACACTATGATGTTCTGAAGTTCATTTTCATCCATTTTCAAATACCAACTTAAACAATCTCTGCCAGCGACATTATTGGAATGATTTTTGGTGGAATGTTATAGGTCCTGTATTGTTTACTTTGGATCTACTCACCATGTTGTTGGTTTTTTTTTTGGCTTACTAATAAAAATTATCATACCTTATTGATTTTAATCCTCACCACAAAGGCATTTCATAACCCTTATTGCAATGGGTTATGGTCTTGACTCTCCAGACTCTTCTTAGAGGCAGGAAATAGTGTTTTAACACATTTTTTTATTTAAGTTCAGCCAAAAGTGTATACAAGTCCTGCAATCTCAGTTTTTATGTGTGGTTGCATTTTGTTGCCTCTCCTAGTTGGGATATATAGCTTTACGTGTAGTGCCTTAAAAGAGATTAAAGTGCATTTCTTTATGCTTCTTTTCACTTCGAGATTTTACTCCCCCTAATCACTGATATTATGAAATGAGACAGAGATTGGGATAGGATTGACAGGATTTGGCATATTTTTCTCATTCTTGGGAATCATCTTATTCTTTGATAAGGGGTTACTTGCCATGGGAAATGTAAGTCTTGCCATTATTATTTGTCTTTTTCAGGTTTCATTTTCCTTTTCTGTTTTGCCTTTGATGTTGATTTTTATATTTGGCTAACAATAGTTTTTGCTGGTGTTACTTAGATCCTCTTCTTCTCAGGAGTGACTCTAACCATTGGTTTGAAGTCCACCATGCAATTTTTTATGAAACGTCAAAATTTTAAGGTCTGATTTGTTCCCTGTTTGTGTTGTGTGAATTCTTGCGTCTTCTGCTATCTAAACTATTCATGCTGTTCTTGATTGTACAGGGGACTATCTCGTTTGGTGCTGGCTTCTTCTTTGTTATTATAGGATGGCCAATCTTTGGGATGATTCTAGAGACATATGGATTCATCATACTCTTCAGGTTAATAGAATCTTTCATTTCACTGTAATCTATCCATATACACAATTGGAGTTGCTGATGGTATTTTTTGTGCAGTGGCTTCTGGCCAACACTGGCAGTTTTTTTGCAGAGGATACCTATTCTTGGTTGGGTGTTGCAAAAACCATTTGTAAGATCGGTACGTTTATTGTGAAATACAATATTGCCCTTGAACTGTGAGAAATCTCCTGATGTAGTGCATTACATAATCCTAGTAGAAAGGAAATGCTAGGAATCCTACTAATTTTTACCTTAATGAAAACCGAGGAATTGAAATATTAAATTAACTCATTTCTCTAACCATAGTTAACCATAATTTTAAATTTATGTTCCTGTGGATCTAGTATTTGCTTGATTTTGAAGAATACATTAATAATAGACAGGACTTAACAAATTTCAAAAATTTCCCCATATTGCTGTTTGAGGTCGAATGTGTATCTATGTAATTTAGGTTCAACCTAAGTTGCCCTTTAGAAACTTTTGGGAGGGCTACAAATTTCATAGCAATGAAAATATTGTTTGAAATGCAATCTAAAATAATTTTGCATGTTTGAGGTATCAAACAAAAGAACACACCCAAGCGTGTGCCGTCCTCCCTCCATCCTCCAAACACACATTTCCATCCACTCCATACACACACTGATACTTAACAGAAACAAGGCCATTCAATACGCATGATTTCGTTGCAATTATGTAGAATGATGATATGCATTCTTATTCATGAAGCTGTAACCAATCTATGCATACCCATGCTTTTGTACCTTGTAATTACTGAAGAGAACTGGCTTGTTCTTTTCGTGTGCAGTTCGTTGACAAGTATCGGGGCAGACGGGTACCTGTATGACCTCACAGATCATTATTGAAGGAAGTACAATGTAGCAATGGATCCTCCTGTAAAATACTGTTGGATGCAAGACAAAATTCTTTGATTTTGTTAGCATGGATAGTAGAAAATGATTCTCATTTGACAGCGAACATTCTACTGGAAGAAGAATGAAATTGATTTCAGCTTGTTCTGTAATACCTACATCTGTTTTCTTTTGAATACAAACAAATTCATCTGATGTATATATATATTTTTTAAAGAGTGGTGGTATATAATTCAAAGACCAATTCAAATGATATATCCTTCCGTCTAATGATATGGATTGATTCTTAGGTTGCGTAGCATTATTGATTTTTGGGCGATTATCAAATTAATCCTGGATCCGAATTCATGACCTCATGGCGTAGGAGTGAGGTATTTACCATCGAACCAATCTTATCTCATCGAAATTTGAATCAGTGTTTGATTTTTTCTGTTCCTATGCATGGCATGAACAGAATGTGTTACATCTTGATAGTACTGCACCATGTTCATTGAATCATTGTCATGTTACTGCTTCATTCAATATTTTGTGATATAAATATTATCATAGAATACGTATATCAACACGACACCACCTGCCGATGAAAAGGTAATTTCACCCATGCCTTTCGCTTAAAATGAAGGACCAAATACCATCTTCTTTTTGACAAGATGAGGTTGGTCCTGTTGGCAAATCCTTCGTACTTGCATTACGATGTTGCGGATTGGAGTCCTCTCCTAAAAAAAACTAATAGTGTAATAATTAAAAGGGAAAATTGTACAAACTTTCTGTGAATTTATACAATATTGCACTAAGCGGCAATGTTTACCAAAATTGCACAAACCTCCCCTCAAATTTATTGACTAACGTGTTGACTAACGGTCATGTTAACTTTTAAAGGGCAAACTGATCATTTTGAAAGGATGTAACTATTAACAAAACATTAATTGCACCTGATAAAAGCAAACATATTTTGTTAAAATACTAATGTTATTTTATTCAAATTTGGTATGCAAATGATGTGGCAACACCGTAATCAATTCATTTAAATTGCTAATACAATTTAAATGAATGAATTACAATGATGTCACATTATTTGGACACCAAATTTGGACAAAGTAGCATTATTGTTTTAAAAATGATTCTTAAAGGATTTTTAAAAATGATTTTTTTTTAAAAAAATAAAAAAATAAAAAAAGGTATAATTGAACTAGATGAATATAATGGTTTAACAATTACCTACCCAGTACCCACCATCATCCAACGGTTTAAAATTGGAAAAAAAATGAAAAATAAAGAAAATTATATCCATTCCTTTTCATTTCTAAAACAAAAATCTACTCATTCATTACCCAAACCACAAAAACGTTTCTTTCATCTTTATCTTCGTTATCTAATTGAAATTGTAATGAATTCATCTTCATCAATCTCTTCTTTTCATATCTTCATTGAAAAATTTGATAATGAACTTGAGTTGGATTCTCGTTGATGGCTGAAAATCATTTGACTGGAACACTCCATATCAGATTGAAGAGCCCGCTGCTCGCCTCCAAGGTCTTCATCGCTCTTTCATTTGAGATGGAGGTACGACCCTTCTCAGAAGGTTCGATGCATTTGATAGAGCCTCTCGATGAGGCTCCATTGATGAATCTATTAGAAAGTGATATGATGAATCTAAATCAAGCTTTTTTTTTTTTTTCATTTTTGGAGTTGATGGAGATAAAAAAAACATAAAATAGATCTGGATGTTTTGATGGAGCTTTGGATTCCAGATCTCTTTAAAAAAAATTTAATTATCTTGTAATTTTTTTTAACTATTATCTTGTTTTTTTACTATTTAAATTTATGAACTATCAGGGCATTTTGGTCATTCCCACACAAACGTTAAAATGAGCATCAGTTAAGACGACAGGTCAATGCAGTCAAGGGGAGGTTTGTATCATTTTGGCAAATGATACCACTCAGTAAAATATTGTATAAACTCAAGGGAAGTTTGCTCGTCCTTAGACATCATTCATTGGGACCCGTCACAGAAACTCGGGTATACTCAAACACAGTTGCAAACCTCCAGGTACTTCATCAGAGGAATAGGGGGACACCGTACGATACCCATCGGACAAATTGACCTCCCAGTCCGCTTCGGTGTTCGCCCACAGATTCGGACGGTATGGGTAAGCTTTTAGGTAGTTGATATACCATTCCCTTTCAACATTTTAATCGGAAGACCTACTCCTTACACCTTCTGAGCAGCCACTAGTGTATATTCCCTATGAATGAAATTCCCTACTGACAATGGGCCGGGGAAAGCCATAGCTGACCAAGAAGAATACAAGAGATGTATCCAGATTGGGTCGCACCCGGTACTCACGATCGACAACTACATGGCAGGCCCAAGCATCTGAAGTATGAATGGTAAGGTCAGGAGACCGAAAAGGAAACAAATCAGAGACATAATAGAAGCGCAAGCAACCAAAATCTCTCTTATGAACGAAGTGCACATCACAAGCTTGGATCCGCGCGAGATCTGATCCCGACCAACCAAAGAACCAATGGAGCCATTGATAAAGGTCATCCTAAGTGCCGAAGAGCCTGAAAAAACGGTCTTCATCGGCGCCAACCTATCCCCCCAACTCAGGGGAGAAATAACCCTTCTCCTCCGAGAATTTTCTAATATATTCACATGGAGCCACGAGGATATGCCAGGCATTGATCCATCGGTCATCACACATTTCCTTAGTGTGGATCCCGCCTTCAAACCCATCTCACAAAAAAAGAGGTCTCTCAGTATCGAGAGATGTGAAGCAGTGGCCACCGAGATAGATAAACTCCTAAAAGCCGGCTTTATCAGAAACCTCGACTAAAACGAATGGTTGTCAAATGTTGTCCTGGTGAAAAAAGAGGACGGGAGGTTGATGATGTTCGTCGACTTTACAGATCTGAACAAGGCATGCCCCAAGGACAGCTTTACCCTTCGGAGGATAGACCAACTTGTCGATGCCACATATGGGCACGAACTCTTAAGTTTATGGACGCGTATTCAGGGTACAACCAAATCCGAATGAACGAACAAGACGAGGGGAAGACCGCATTCATCACCGATCACGGGGTGTATTGTTATCTGGTGATGCCGTTTGAATTAAAGAACGTATGAGCCACCTATCAGAGGCTTGTGAATCAAATATTCGCTCAACACATTGGAAAGATGATGGAAGTGTATGTGGACGACATGCTCACCAAGTCCGTAACTTCTGTAGAAGACACTTAGAACTTCAGGCAGACCTTCCTCCTATTAAGGATGTATCGTATACGACTGAACCCTTTAAGTGTGCATTCGGGGTTTCTTCCGGAAAGTTTCTCGGATTCGTTGTTCATCAACGGGGGATTGAGGCAAACCCTGATAAGATCAGAGTGGTGATAAACCTCCAGCCTCCTAAGAGGACCAAAGATGTTCAGAAGTTGAACTGCGTGGTCGTCACTCTCTCCCGTTACATATCAAAGTTAACTAATCGATGTCTCCCATTCTTTAAGGCCCTCCATAAAAAAATACGACTTCTGTTGGACTTCCGACTGTCAGATCGCCTTTGAAGAGTTGAAGGCTTATTTGCAAAAGCCACCGATGCTAGCCAAGCCAACACCCGGCGAGACCTTGTATCTATATCTGGTAGTATCCGGAGTCGCAGTTAGCTCGGTCTTGATCAAAAACGAAGGATCAACCCAAAAAGCGGTGTACTACACCAGTAAAAGTATGACCGACCCCGAAACAAGATATCCGGAGATCTAAAAATTGACCCTCAGCCTCATTGTTGCATCGAGAAAACTTAGGCCCTATTTTCAATCACATCCCATCATTGTCCTAACGAATCAACCTATGAGGCAAGTACTTCAAAAGCCAGGAGACGGCGGGAAGGACTGATCAAGTGGGCCATGGAGCTCAGTCAATTCGACATCTAGTTCAGACCTCGAGTATCAATTAAGGGCCAGACGATAGACGACTTCATCGCAGAACATGCTGGACCGGAAGTTTTGAGTCTCCGAAACGAGCCAATACCAAAATGGGAAATGTTTATGGACGGATCTTCGAACAGACACATAAGTGGGGCATGAATAATCATCAGAACCCCAGACAGGAGCATTGTCCAGATGGCCCTCCGATTTGACTTTAAGGCCACCAATAATGTTGCAGAATATGAGGCTCTTGCTACCGGTCTGAAAATCATTCTCAATATGGGAGCTGAACATGTCACTTTGTGCAGTGATTCCCAATTGGTTATTAATCAGGTGAACGAGGATTACCAATCTAGAGATAGTGAAATGATCAGCTATTTAAGGCAAGTCAAGAATCTGATGGCTAAATTCACTAGATGTGATCTCATCCGAATATCCAGGGATTACAACAATCAGGCTGATGCCCTCGCCAAACTTGCTTCAACCACCGACATGAAGTTGCCCCGAACGGTAACAGTATTCTGTTTACCCCAATCGAGCATCAATGAAGAACACCACACTAATGTCCTAATTCCAGAAACTGAAAGCAGAGCAGAAAACTGGATAACTCCCCTTATGAATTATCTCCAAGATGACACCCTATTCACAGACAGGAACGCCTCGCAAAGAATCAGGAGATAGGCTCCCCGCTATCTCATTATTAACGGGATCCTATACTGCAGAGGATTCTCACTGCCCTACCTCCAATGCATATCCCCACCATAGAAAGATCTCATCTTGGAAGAAGTATATGGGGGGACGTGCGGCAGTCATTCTGCCGGACAAAACTTGGGCCACTAATAATGAGGCAGGGGTACTACTGGCCAACCCTCTTCAAGGACTCAAAAGAGCACGCCAAATCATGTGATCGATGCCAAATGACAGCTCTCGTTGCTCACCTCCACCCTGAGCCGTTAACGTCGATGGCATCTCCATGGCCATTCTCCTAGATTTGGGGTCGACATCATAGGGCCACTACCAAGAGGAGCCTGAAATAAAAAATTCGACGTAGTCGCGATTGACTACTTCACTAAGTGGGTCGAGGCAGAGGTCCTACAGCACATCACTGAAGCCAACACCACCAATCTTATCAAACATTCCATCATTATCAGATTCGGCATACCGAACGCTATCGTGGCTGATCACGGCACCTAATTCGATATTGCCAACTTCTGAAGGCTCTGTTTGGAATACAACATCGACCTAAGGTTCGCCTTACCAGCACATCCTCAGAGCAATGGACAGGTCGATGCAGTCAACAAAGTCAACAAAGTCATCAAAAACCTCCTCAAAAGGAAACTGCAACTCAGGAAATGAGCATGGGTCGATAAGCTCCCCGATCTTATGGGCAATACATACCACCTTGAATTCGACCACTGGAGAAACCCCCTATTCCCTCTCGTTTGGATCGGAAGCGGTTATACCCACATAGACAAATGTTCCCACCACAAGAGTTTCCTATTACAATCTCAGCGACAACGAAGAAGAACTCCAACAGTGCTTGGATGAGCTGGAAGAACGAAGAGATTTAGCAAGGATCCGAGCGGCTCATTACCAGCAACATGTAGCCAAATACTACGATGTCAAGGTCTGAACTAGAAGATTCAACTCGGGGGACCTAGTCCTTAAAAAGGTGATTCCCAGCACTAGAAAGCCCGCCTCAGGTAGTCTGGGGGACAACTGGGAGGGACCATACATCGTGGACTCTGTCTCCATGAGAGGAGCCTACAAACTCAAAACTGAAGAAGGAGTCCCCCTAAAGAACCCATAGAACGCAGACCACCTTAATAAGTACTATCAGTAAAAAGAAAAATGTATTAGAACTTATGGAACAGCCTTGTAACAGAACTATGTCGGTATCAATCCCTTTACATGGGCATCAACATTTTTATGTCCCTTAAACAAATGAAGACCTCCTAAGTAGAGGCAAGATACATCTTTGAGGGTCAAGACCCCGAGATAAGTGCCAAGAGTGCAATAATCAAATCAAAGATCCCTCCAGCGGGGGCACCAAGGTCTCAGAGGGTCAAGACCCCTAGACAGTACCAAGGTGCAATAATAAGATCAGACCTATTTAGTGGAAGCATAATAAATATCAAAGGGATAAGACACCGGTACGGTGTAATAACTGAAATAAACGACATAAAAATTAAAATAGAGTCATGAAAACACAACATGGAAACAAACCTCTGAAACATCTATATTCGATAAATCCGAATCATTACACAGCGTTACAATTAGAAACAGAGAATCTTCTCGAGGGAACAAACTCCCAAAGAGTTACAAGTCCCGTACATTTGGACTTGAGACAAAAACAAACAACAGAAAAGAACATCCGAGATAAACTACCCCTAAACAACGACCTTCCCTTTACCCACCATATCCTCAAGATCTCTGACAAATCTCTCATCATCATCAGAAACCTCCATTGGATCCTTATCCGAGAGGGATACCTCAACAAAGGTCGACGAGATATCTTCCACCGGATCCTGAACCGGCCTCTCTCTTGGATTCGACCGCCTTCTGGATCTCCAACTCGAACTGGGTGAAGGAACCCAGGATAGGCTCGGAGAAGCATCTCCTTCAACTCCCCCACCACGTGGTCGAAAGTCTCCGACTAAGAATTATAGAATTCATCGGAGGTAAGAAACAAATCAACCTCATTATTTCCGAGACACTCCTTCATCCCTCTGATGGTTTCATTTACGGATTTGACACGGCCACAGTAGTCACAAAGCTTGGCATGCTTCTCTTTGCACTCTTTCTTTACCCTCTTGTATGCCGCAGACATCTCCCCTACTCGAATCTTCAGAGACTCAGTAACCCCCAATGCCGTCTGGAGCTTGTCGTCTATCTCATCCTTGGCAGCCTTTAACGCCTCATACCTCTCCCTCTTAGCCTCGTATTTTCTCTCCATCTCCAGAAGATTCCCTATAGCCTGACCACCGAGACATAAGAGATCGTTATCATCCGAAGCAATTGACATAAGAGATTGTCATTAATAAATAAAATACCCTCACCTTCTAGAGAGTGCCTTGGGATTGTCGTATCCGGTCAACGTTCGACATTTTCCCAAAATAACTAGTCTCTTTGCTCCTAAGCATGTCCTTCCCATACGAGCATATGAACTGGATGACCGTGTCGGGAGTGATGGGTGATAACTCACTTTTTCCGTCGTTGAAAGAATGCGAGGATCAAAAGATTTTTGTATGAAAAGTTCCTACGCAATGTGCTCTAAACTAGCAAAATACTAGTAAAGCGGTAAGCAAGGGTATCGTTCCGCAGGGATGTGTTGTTAACCATTTCCAGTTTTAGAGTTTAGGGAAATCATGTAAATAGAATGCAGATGAGGTGAGAATGGTGTGTGTAGGATATTGTGTATGTAGAAAATGTAAAGGAAAATAATACAAATGAAGAGAATGTGGAAATATGAGAATGGTGATTAAGTGAGAAATAATAAAATGGTGGATTGGAGAGATGCATGAAAGTGGTCACACAAGGGTTTACAAGTCCACCATACATAAGTGCACACAAGTGGGTTGTTAGACATTAAGTTCATCCAATTTACATTAAGGGTTCGTTCTTGCCTCAATCCAATTTATACATATTCATAGAGCTAACGGTTGAAGAATGTGTTGAGATCCTCTCAAACACAAAACCGCAACCAACATATGTGAACCGATTCTACAAACCAATGCTAGATTGAGCCCCAATACTAACATGGTAATGTAAAATAGCAACGTTAAGTCTAATGAATGTGGAAAGAGTAATTGTTCCTCCAACCATAACTTGCCTAGAGCCCCTAACGCAAGAAATAGCCGAATTCCCAATTATTGTATCTCTACTCATAACTCACCTAGAGCCCCTAGTGTGAGGAATAACTAAAGACCAATTTATAACAAAAACAATGAACCAAAACTCTTCTAATATGGCAATTATTAGTTCATTCATTCTTCCTTCCTAGCTAATTAGTCAAGTCTATGCCTGGAATGGCCTTTCCAATAGCACAATCCTAACTCTAATTCACTCAAATCCATCCATACACATGCAAATTCCACTTTCCATCAACATATACACATAAATGGGACATTTGATTACAACTACTCCTTACAATTACATTAATCTACTCCTAATCCCATTCATGAACACTGATTAATTTCCAATCTCCATACACAAGCATTTCAAGATAGAGATATATTCAATAAAAGCAAGAATGAATCAAAACACAAATTAGATATAAAAACAACCACACATTATATTGAGCACAAATTAGGTTTACAAATATTCTCAAGTGGGGATTACACATTTAAGAAAACATGAAATACAAAGAGATGAGAAAATAGAGATACAACCCTTGAAGAAACCCCTCCAAGAGCTCCATCCATTGCTTAGCACGAAATTGGTCATAGACCACTCCTATCTCTATGTAATCTACTCTTAAATGTGGTGGGTGATGGGTAGAAATGGTGTGGGAGAGGCATCCATGGAGGAAACTCTTGGAAGCTCCTCTCTCTCTCTTAGGAAATGAAAAAAATGAAGAAGAAGAAGTTTGGGGAAGAAGAAGTCTGTTGAGAGGAGAGAAATTGGTGTTTATATAGTGTTGGGAGTTAGGGCACGAAATTGGTTGTGAAAGGATGAAACTGCCCCTGAAATTCGCCAGAATTTGTCCTCTCGCTGGTCGATCGACGGTTTCAAACAGCGGCCAGGACGCCATATTGAACCATCGATTGCTTGAATGATCTTCTGGAGTTAATTCGGCGGCCATAATTCGGCGGCCGTTTCAACCGCTAAATTGTTGGCAGAAACTTCCCTTTTGATCAGCGGTTTCAATCTGCGGCCGGGCCGCCGAATTGAACCGTCGATTGCTTCTTCTTTTCTGAACTCGTCCCGTAAGTTGCTGGAAGTCAGAGGGGATTCTACCACGGGCTCGGTGTCGCATTTTGGTTTGACGACGGATCAATCGTGGGACACGGCTGGGCTTAGATCACGCCGCGGTCTGTGTCAACAATGAGGCACGACACTCTGAATACTTCCAATTATTCTCGTTTTTGGCTTTTTTTTGGCTCTTTTTGCCTCCAAAACTGTTCTTTAAGCTTAAAAACCCATGGTAGGGAATATGTACCTATACAAGTCTCAAACAAAACATTATATACAAAAATACGCTCGAAAACGAGACAAACGATCAGAAATGGGGGACCTCAAATAGGTATAAAATAGTCCGATCAATGGGACTCCCCCGAGAATCAAATATCCGAACCGGGGGCTCTACATAATAGTTGGGGGATATCCTTGGATCACGTCCATGCAGTTCGGGAAACGTGTCCTTATCGGAGTCCACGTCCACCAAAGGCGTAGGCCTCCTTGCCTGAACGGCAGATGGAGCAACAAAGGGAATGGCGGTCGGAGGAAAAGTCCTAGGCTCCAATATTGTTACAGATTCTGAAGTCCCAATAGTAAGAGAACTTTTCTGCACCTGATCGGGATCAGATGATATTGTCCTTTTTATCAGCGAAGGATCAACGGGGATCCGTGGCATCTTTTTTCGGGACTCCATGTCATGACCCTGATCAGACATCCTCTTCTTCGCACCTTCGGTTAGTTTTCCTGTATCAAAGAAATACAACATACAAAACAGAGGGTCAAAACGAAAGGAACATCTACTCCACCGAAGGAATGAGGATAGGAAATTCCCTTACTCTTCTTCACTAAATTCTTTTCCACAGCCTCTTTCCGCTCTTTTGAAAGCTCCGGAATAAAACCAAGCGCGTGCAGGTTTCGATCATCAAGCAAAACGTCAATGTGCCTTCCCTCTGAAGGAATTGACCACACTACTGAAATATGTCTCCGTTCCTCGCTCGTGAGATCCTCTGGTAGAACGCGCTCCCACACAGCTATCAAAACCACACAATTAGACAATAAAACAAGTGCTTAATCTGAAAATAAAAACACCGATGAGATAAAAGGGAACCCCAACACTTTGGAGATTGAACACCGAACGAACACTTTGACGTCTTCCACCAAGCTCAACGTCTTTGCCCCAATCGCCCACCACCCCCCCCCCCCCACTGTGACAAACCAGGTCTTTTTCCATTCCTTATTGGAAGACGGTAGCCCGTTGATCAGAGGTTTCCATCTTGCTTGTCGTAACAAGCAAGACCCCACCAACCATCACCCCCCGATTTATGGGAGAAGAGGTTGTAGCAGTGTCCAATCTCCACAAAGGTCTGGGCAGGAAAATCCTTGCTTCTCCACAGAGCAAACATCCCAATCACGATCCTTCACATGTTCAGATTTAGTTACGCAGGAGCAATCCCGATCTCCCTCAACACCTTCCTTACGTACTGATAAACAGGTAACCTAGCGCCAATCTCCAAAAAAGTCGGATGAAAAACAACCGAAACACCCCCGGGATTGCTAGCTAACTCTCACTCGGATGGCACTCTAAGAACCACCGTTTCTGGAATAGAGAAAGCCTTCTCGATATGCTTAATCTTCGCCTCGGTGATCCTATTGCCATTTACTTGGTTGATCGCGAAGCGAGTATGATCCATTCAATTCCGATAGTATTCTTCAGAGTTGTAACCCGCTTCATAATCTCCGGGTGCCATACGCAATATTGTCGGATCAACGAGATCTTCAGAACGTTGACCCCCGAACGCGCTGGCAGTACTACTACCCTCAGAAATATCTCTAGAGGTAGATTCAAAAGTGCTCGAGTATAAGGCAATCCTCGAAGGACTAGTTTTCCGGACCATGATGCAGAAACGATAAAAACAGATAGAAGAAGAAAATTGATGAGAAGAAGGAAATACGAGTCCTGTCCCGAAGGATAGCCTTACAAGTTATGGACGGTTAGCCGAAAGCACTCCGAAACTGCTTTGATCACTCGAAAATTTGATAATGATGAATCTAGCTATTTTCACCCCAATTTATAGAACTTAATGAAAAAAATGAAGCGACGCGGCGGTTACTTCCCCAAGGTGACAACTAGGCAACCGCCTTCCCCACCACACACCACGTGGCAACCCACCAGCGAAGCTTTGAAGTGGGCCAAATCCGGGAGGGGCCCAAAGCTAGTGGGCCGAGGGATCAAGCCCATAACCCAACACTTCACTCACAGATTTCGCTGACTCCGGTCGATGGGCTTGAGGGGGAATTGTTAGGCCGTAATTTACACCCCCCGTATTTAGAAATACTGATGTACCCCTCGCTCTCCCAGATCCTCCAATCATACGGACATCGATGATGGGACTTGACCACCGATGCCAGACACCCTGTGAACCTATGAACTCCGTGTGGTTGCTCGGAGGATGACCTGTAAAGACGAAAATCCTCTGACATATCAGAAGATCACCTGTCAGCTTTAACCAATAAAGGATCGCCAGCGCATCACTTGTGTTAGAAGATTGCCTATATAAACCCCATCACTTGTATGAAAAAAGGGGACCTACAATTGCAACTTTTCAAGGAATAATAGAGAAAGGACTTACTTTCAGAAACTACTGTGGCCCAATCTAGGCTATAGGCAGGACCAGTATCTGGCCAGCCTCTTACTGTTAACTGACTTATTTTTATCTATAACATATGATTTGATGAATGTGCTCGATGAGGATGGGAATACCCCTTTGCATCTTGCTACAATGAACTTTTGTGACAACTTGGTTAATACCTTGTTGGGAAAAATGAAGGTAACCACCAAGGCAACCAACCATAAGCAGCAGACTGCTCTAGAAATTGCTCAAACGTCCGATATGGAAGCAACGGAGAACAAAAAGATATAATTTCCAAATTTATTCTACTCTGTAACCCTTATAAATAAAGGTTATTGTAGATTATTTAATTTTGCTTGTCGTGCTTTAATGTAGTACTTAACCTTAAGCTCTGAAGGCGAGCTATGAAGACCGAGCTCTGGATCCGAAAGATATTATAACAATGTGTCTAGGGTTGGAAGAACAATTATATAGGGCTGAAGGTTTGAAATTACATTAGTACCCCTATTTAAGATTTTATTTTTCTGCCAAATGACAGTTTTACCCATTACACTAATGATCTAAAGTCAAATTCACGCTTCATCACAAATATAATCAGAACAATAAAACTAATTAAATTATTAATTTAAAGGAGAGCAAATAAACTTTAACATATATATATATATATATATATATATATATGG
Source organism: Dipteronia sinensis (assembly GCA_033220585.1). Classification (NCBI taxonomy): domain Eukaryota; kingdom Viridiplantae; phylum Streptophyta; class Magnoliopsida; order Sapindales; family Sapindaceae; genus Dipteronia; species Dipteronia sinensis. The sequence goes on along the minus strand of CM065638.1, from coordinate 59,312,546 downwards.
GCCAGGCTATAGAACATCGATGTACCCATATACCGTGTAGGAAATATTGTGATCGTAATTTAAAAAAGTGTGATTTGACATTCAATTGCAATATTTTCTATACGGTGTACGAGTACACCGATGTTCTATAGATTGTCCATATATAGAGACATATATTTATTAATAAAAAGGCGATTATCAAATTAATCATGAAGTTTTTTTCTTAATTCCAATTAGTTTGCGACTTTTACAAAAGTGACTAAATTGGTCTTTGGCTTTTCATAATTGTACCATTTTCATCCTCCAACCAAATTTCGGTTAGTCAACTTTAACGGTCAAAGGTTACTTAACATGAAGGTACAAAAATACCCTTTAAAATTAAATAATAACTTGAATAAAATAATAATCATGACTAAATAAAACAATTTAAAAAGAAAAAGAAAAAAAAAGACTATCACCTTTATAATTAAAAAATATAAAATAATTCAAAATAAATTGAAATAAATATTAATTTGTTTTTTAAAGAAATAAATATTAATGCAAAACATTTAATTAAAGTAAATAGGAAAGCAAATATTAATTAATAAAAAAATGTAGGTAATTTTTTTTAAAAGGTAAGAGGCCATCGTTGAAGTGGCCTCCAGTGGAAGAGTCCAGCCGCCTCCACATTCAGGTTGTGGAGGAGGTTGGCCTACTCCACATTCAGTCGTGGAGCCATGACCCATCGTGGAGGCAACCTCCTTCACAAATCTGGATCAGATTCGTGGAAGAGGCTTCCACGATTGGAAATTTCTAGATCGTGGATGTCATCCATAATTAGATTCGAGGAGGCAACCTCCGCGAACTGTTTGTGGAGGAGGCTGCCTCCGCAATCTAGACATTTTCCAGATCGTGGCCTCCTCTGCGACCTGGATTATGGAGGACGCTCCGCCACGATCTCGGTTGTAGAGGAAGTCAGAGGAGGTTTCGAACTCCTCCACCGGAAGCCACCATCAATGGTGGCATCTTATTACGTTTTTTTTAACTAAAAGTTTTAGATTTTTTTTTTTAAATTTTTTTTAAATTTTTTTAAAGGGGTTAATTGTAATAACATACCCTAAGGTTTTACAGTAACACAATTATATTGTACTTTTGCATTTATTACAAAAAACATACCCTTGACCTTATTGACTAATGGTGTAATTAACAGTGGTTTTAAGGTAAAACCGAAAACAATGTCTTATTGACAGCAAGCAAAATAGGAAAGTAAATAATAAATTGAATAAATCTTTAAGAAAATTAATTAATAAAAAATATATAAAATGTATGGGAGATTGATGCGATCTCCACCAGATCTCCAATGGATTGGAGACCTATTATATGGGTCTCTCATAGGGATCTCGACTCCATGGACCTCTTCACTGCCTTCTCCTCCATGGATCTAGAATTTCTCCATTGCCTCTCCTCCGGTCGTATCCCTCCTTTCTCTTCCTCCTTCTTTTGCCGTCAATCCCATCCCTCTAGTTTTGGGCTAAATTTGCTAACTGTTTATGTATGTTTCATTTTTCTCACCTACTTTGCTAAAAGTTACTAAGATGTGTTGGGTTGTTGTTCATGATTTTGGAGAATGATGTTTGAGTGATTAATCTTGTTTTTATCGGTTGAATTTGAGATTTGAGAGATGAATTATTGAATTTTTGCGATTGACTTGATAGTTTATGTAACATCCTAGAAAATGGGACAACCGTTCTCTAGTATGGATTTGGGTTCAATTTAGTTTCTAAAAGATTTGAGGCCCAGAATAATAGTGTTGGTGAGATCAAAATTGTGACAAGAGAAGTAATGATTTGGGTCCAACCCAAATCAATTGGTATTTGGACTTATCTTTATTTTAAATGTTAAGGCCCAAACCCAATTAAATTATTAGTTGATATGAAGCCCAAAGTGAATTTAGTGTGATTCAAGGGGTGAGATTATAATTTTCTATGCATTTGATGAATTGAAAGGGAATAGAAAATAAATAGGAGAGATATAGAAACAAGTATAGGGTACCGTTGGAGAAAAGAGAAGGAAAGGAGAGAGAAGGAGAGAGTTGTGTTTGGAGTTCTTATGAGGTTCTGTCCAGACTTCTTCTAGGAACATTTTGGAGGTCGATTTGTGGTCCAATTGAACTGAAATTTGGTCAGCATATTCCACTCTTGTAGTTCTTGAGTCTGGTCAGTGGAGATGTCAATCAGGAGTTCTCTGTGGTGAGATATACGACTCTGAACAGACTGAGCAAAAGCATGATATAAGCAATTGTTTGAGGAACTTGGTGCTAAGTAAGTTGTTCTCTTGTCAAAGATTTCTTAGATATGTTAGATTAATTTTATGAATCATTTACGAGAATAAATATGTATAGGATTGACTTATATTCATTCCATAGTTCATGATCCTTAGCATGATTTTAATTAGATTTTTCGGACCATGTTATAGAGATTTCTGGGATCCCCTGTTTTCACTAGACCAGCTGGGTTTCGTAAAATTGTTTTGGGTTGGTTAGTCATTGTTAAAAATTATGGAAATTTATAAGGTAGATGTATATGTCTAGATTAAATCTGCAGAGTTTAGTAATTTATACATGGGTAGAAATATTTATATAAATTTTGTAGTGGTCTGTGGTCTGATAGGGATTCTGCAAGACAGATTTGGGATAAACAAGAATATAAGTAATTGTTTGGACATACTATCAATCATATATTAAATTTAAACTTTTACTGCACTATTAACTATATGTCTAAATTATTCATGTCAAATTTCGTAATATTTAGAGCCGTAGAGAATCTAATAAAAATCGGAGATCAGAGGATGGTCAGGTTGTATTAGCTGGAAATTAGATTTCTAAGTTTAGTTCTATATATATGAAGCTTATATTGATTTAAATGGCTGTGATGATGAGATTATAACAGTATATCAAATTAAATATTTGATAGGTTTGAGTGATTCTTGAATTTCTAAAGCCAGAACGGATTTGTACGTGTTTGAGGTAAGTAAATTAATTCATGATGTGTTACATATCGAATCATCAAATTTACGGTTTCTTTATTGTATTCTACTCTATAATATTTGTCAAAGATGTTATTGGTTTTGATCAAGTTGTTTAAGAATGATACATAAAGTGTTTTTGAAACTAATCCTTGCTTATATATTGTCAAATATTGTTGGATTGCTATTATTTATACCAACATAGTTTTACTAAAATACTACTACAATTTTATATTGTTTATAATGATATGGTTCATTTAAGAATACAACTGCTACATTGTACTGACAGTAATATAAAAAATGCTACCAGCTATCGTTTATATTGTTATAGTTATATAAAATGCTATTGATTTCAAGTATATATGAATTTATAAGATTGTTTTGGCTCATTGTTCCGTAGTTATTGTTATAGCTATTGTATTGACCCAGCTAGGATTCTATGTGCACACATATTGTTTTTTGACCTGCGTCACACAGGTAAATATGACATATTGACCGCGTCACATGGGTAAATGTGACACTATGGAACATGAGCTAACTGATATATTGATTATTGTTTATACTGTAAAGTTACATGCTTACCGTTGATATATTGATTATTGTTTATACCGAAAGCTATATACTTACCATTTTATAAAAAGATTACTGTTTATATTGTAAAACTATTCGTTTACCGTTTTATAAAGTGAATGATCCCTATCGTTTACTTCCGTAAAATTGTAGTGATTTAAATTATGATTATTAAACAATATTTTGATTAATACTGTTATACCGTTTTACTAAATGTTTTATGATTTAAGAACACGAACGAATATGATTTTAAGTTTTGCTTCAACTGTTTTATTGATTCTTAAGTACATAAATTGTATTAAAAGCAAATTCTGGTTTTATTAAATAATACATTGTTGGGATACTTTCCGAAATGTTTATGACTAAGGTTTTGAATGTAAAGGTTTTACAAAGGCTATTTATTTTACATGTTATGTATGAATTTATTTACTGAGTTGATGGCTCACCCCTCGTCACCACCATTTTCGTCACCACCATTTTGCAGATTGAGTTTTTGGAATTAGATTGGATGGGGTTTGCATTAGCATATGAGAGACATTTATTGTCGGAGGATTTATTTTCACGGGTGTACGTACTGTAAGAAATCAATTTATTTATTGTTGTAATTACGATTATAATCTGGAAGTTTAGTGAAACGAATGGTATCAGGGTTGGGTATTGTATTTTGGTTAATATATTGTTGATGATTCTAATTGTAAATATTTGTGAATTAAGATTTTTGAAAGTTCCGATTTACGTAACAACTCGGTCCGTTGGGTCCCTGAGTTGGGGTTGTTACAGTTTTGGCCAGTTAACCCATACATATGATATAATGATATGCGATCTGGATTTTTATTTTCTAAAATTTTCTAAGATGATCGATCGAAACTCTTAGATTTATTCTATTTGGTTTTTTTTTGAATTTCTTATACTTCAATATTTTTAATTGTTTATTGTTATTAATTATTTTTAAATATGTATCTAAAGAATAATATTATAATAATTGATAAAACATTAAAGAAAGGGCAATTTAGATGATTAACAATAAAGTGTTAGTCAAGTGTGAAGTCAAATGCGGTTAAACTAGTTAAAGGTATGTTTTTGTAATAAACGCAAAAAGTACAACATAGATGTGGTATTGTAAAACCTTAGGGTATGTTATTGCAATTAACCTTTTTTAAAAATTAATTTCTTTTTATAATTTATAGTTTTTTAAACAATGTTTAATGCACGTGCAAAATAATTTTTTGTGGGTACATGTGTCAATTTATTATAGGTACATATGGCAAAAAATAAAATTTCATGTTAAAAGTATAATTCTACCCTTAAATCTGTTAATTTTGATTAATGTCCATAAGCCAAAGGGACCAATTTGGTATTTGAAAAAGTTAGAGACCGATCTAGCCACTTTTATAAAAAATCGCAAACTATTTAGAATTAAGAAAAAAGTCCATGACTAATTTAGTAATCACCCTTGCTTTTTTAATGCAGAAAAGAAGTGATGCAAGTCATAAATGTAGGTATTCTAGCTCTTCAATAAACTTTAATCTTTTGAAATATTACAAAACTCAGGGTGTAGATGTGAGGGCAAACCATTGGGTCAACCACATGTTGTCTCTTCAAGTTCCCCTTTGTAAGTTTCTCACATTTTGATTGGCTCATTTCATTGACAAACCACATGAGGATTTCTTGTAAGGGTATGTTGACAAGTAATTTTTGGATTATGTAAATTCAATCACACATCACACAAGGTATGTTGATTAACAATTGTGTAATGAATCAAGAAGAATAAAAAAGATCATGCAAACAAGATTTTAAGTGGTAAAATCCCAAGGTGGGGAAACATCCACGGTTGCCTGTAATGGCGAGAAGAAGAATTCACTATGATGAAACTGTTACACACTCTATTCCTCTTTTTTTTCGTATCTCTTTTTTTTTTGTCTATTTCTATGTATGTCTGTGTATATTTCTCTCTTCTTTTACAATGAGATTATGAGTCTATTTATATATGCATAGAACCCTAAATCGTGGTATACAACTAAGGAAAGGTAGTGATGTCTAATTAGGACTGATTACTTGTTGAAGTCATCTTTGTTTTCTTTCCTGTTTCGCGTCTTCCAAGAATTGTATGAAATAGATTTGTTGCCTGATTGAGACTCTATCATTTATAAGGAAATTTATTTCCTTATCAGAGAGTACTGCAAGATGCCTTGTTTAAGTGACTCTTCCTCTGCGTATTTGAGTCGTGATTGCCTTTAATGTCTCACACGCGTTGTCTAACTGACCAGCTATCTAACCCGACTAGATCTCTCTTACCCCGACTAGATTGACTTTACCCGACCAAGCTGTCTCTTCCCGATCGGTTAGTTTCCCCGACCAGGTTACTAATACCCGATCGGTTAGTTTAGAGGTGCCCACGGTTCGGTTAAACCGTGGGCACCAAACCGAAACCGGTTTAGAAAAACCAAAATCGAAACTGTAATCGTAACCGTCGGTTACGGTATCGGTTCCGAACCGGTTTGGTTACGATTACGGTAGGTCGAAAACGGACCAAAACCGTCGATTTCAACCGTTGATAGTAAAAAAAAAAACAACCAATCCCGAATTGCCACGTGGACCACACAATTGAAAAAAAAAATACTAATTGGTGATCGTTGAGCGTTGGGAGAGATGACCAACGGTCATCTACTCATCTCCCAACGCCCAACGACCATATATATATATATATATATAACTTTTTCCCCTTAATTTCATAAAATTGTAAATTCGCCCCTCCACTATAATCCTATAAATACCCCCAGTCCCCCATATTTCAATATTCTTCACACCACTCTCAACTTCTCTCAATCTCTCTCAATCTCAAATTCTCAATTCTCTCTACATTCTACCATTTTCTTTATTTTTCATTTTTCATAAAAATTAATATCTATTTATTTCTTCAATTTTTTATAATCGTCTATTTACAATTTTCTTTAATTCTCATTTATTATAGAAATTAATATCTATTTACAAATTCTATTTTTTACAATCATCTATTAGTTTATTTACAATTATCTATTTTTCTTAGTGTTACCACTATTATTCCAACAATATTTTGAGTGCCTCACATATCTTTATATATTTTTTACTATTAGTATTTATAATTAATTATTCAATGGCAAGTGGGGGAGAAGGTTCAAGAAATTTGAACAAGGGAAAATGTTCATTGCAAGATTTGTTGGAACACCAAGGTGATGATGTCAGTTATAACGACCGACTTTACCACGAGTTCCTTCAATCTCAATTTGGATCCGATCTCCCTCGTAGTCCTAATCCCTCTCTAATAATTTTCTACGAACCCGACCCCAATCTCTATGACCCTGATAGTAATGAAAATCTATCTAACCCCCAACCCCCTTCATATGAATTTGTTGCAGGTGAAGAAGAAAAGTCGATGAAGTCCGATCTCTTCAAATTGAATATGAAGAAAAATCAGTTAGATGACGGGATGATCCAAATCAAGTGCAACTACTGCTCCAAAACATACAGGACCAACAAATCATTTGGATATGGCACGTACTAGAACCATATTAGGAAAAATCACCCTTCTGAATTGGTGAAGACTAGTAACCAATCCCAAATCTCCAGGTATGGAACCCCTACTAATCAACTATTTCATTATACGTCTGAAAAAAACAAGGAAGAATTAGCAGTAATGGTTGCAGTTGAACATTTACCTTTTAGTTTTGGTGAGAAAGTAGGTTTTGTTAATTATTGTCAAACTGCATTAAATCCTGCAATGCAACGTGTTGCTAGATCCACTCTCACACGTACACTGTTTTCCATTTACAAAAAACAAAAAAACAAATTGAGTTTGTTTTATCAATTTGAAGGTCGCATTTCTGTATGTGCCGACATATGGACTGACAATTTTGGTAGTCACCATTATATGGGTGTGATATGTCATTATATGGATAATGACTGGGTCATGCAAAAAAGAATTATTGCATTTCGTGTTTTCGATGAATCACATACGGCTCAAAATATTTTTCGACTTCCTTAAAATTATTTTTGAAGAGTTTCATATCCATAACAAAATTTTTGCGATCGGTTTTGATAATGCTGCAAGCAATACCGCATCTATTCCTATGTTGCAGGATTTGTGCAATCCCTATTTTGGAGGTAAATTATTTCATCAAAGATGTGCATGCTATATTTTAAATTTGTGTGTTCAAGCTGGATTACAAATTCTTTTTGTTTATATTAAACCAATTAGAGATAGTATTAACTATATATGGAGGCAAAACAAACTCCAAAAACTATGGTTAAAATATTGCTCTCAAAATGGTATGCATCCCATTAAATTTTCTCGGGACATTAGTACTCGTTGGAATTCTACTTATAAGTTGTTTAATGAAAGTGTTGTATATAAGGAATTATTAGTTTATTTTATTACTTATAAAGTTCCTTCAATTTCTCTTCAATTGAAGCATTGAGGTATATGTATAAAAATTCTTGAATTGTTACGTGTTTTTAATGATGCTACTAATGCTTTATCTGGTATTTACTATCCCACTACTCATTTATTTCTTATTCAAAGTGTTAATATTGCTGGTGCATTCAGTGAGTGTGAACTCGATGTTCAATTGAGTGAATGTGTTGCTGCCATGAAAAAAAAATGGTTACAGTATTATAAGGAGATTCCAAATATTTATTTGCTTGCATCATGTTTTGATCCACGCTTTAAATTAGAATGTTTGCAAGATTATTTAACTCATTATTACAAAAGTTTAGATTTAGAAGTTGATCTTCTTAGTTATTGTAATTCCATTAAGGCTTTGCTTTATGAATTATATGATGAATATCTTAGAATATATGGTCCGTTTTTGAACATGCCGGTTTCACAACATCAACAGACATCTGATAGTACTGGTACTTCCTCAACTTTTAAATTAAAGGGTTTAGGGGATCGATTGTTTTCCCAAAGAGCCAAAAAATTAAGAACATCTTCTTCATCCTCATCCGGCTCGATTTCTGAGCTTGACCGGTATTTATAAACATCTCATGAATTTTTTGAAGATAGTGAATTTAGTATCTAGGTTTGGTGGAAGGATCATGGACATATTTTCCTAATTTTGGCTATAATTGCCAAACAAATTTTGGGAACACCGGTTTCTACCGTAGCTGTGGAACAAGAATTTAGTGCATGTGGAAATATTTTGGAACCAAGACGGTCGGTTATGTGTCCGCAGACACTTGAAGCTCAGGCGTGTGTTGATGATTGGACAAAGGCAAAATACAGACAGCAAGAAATCGAGGCGGAGATAGTGAATGATTTTTTTGAAGATGACCAAACCACGGGAACGGAAGGCAGCGATTAGATTTCATTCCAACTTCCAACCTTCAACACCGAACATCTAATTAAAGGTAAAAGAACTACGTGGCCTTTGATTCCTCTACTGCTGTACATTTATGGAGGATACGTAGGCAACTTAATTGAGGTCAAATTAAGTGCAAGGCCGATTTTTTTATTTTTATTTTTAATTCAACTTTGGTACATTGTATATTTGAATTCAATATCCATTTATTTTTTTTAATTTATCTGCAATTGTAATTTTGTATCAATTTATCAATGTCAATTTCTTTTATTTTCATTATTATTAAATACCTAAATGCTTCAATTGTATATTATATATTTATATAATTGTATTGAATATTTTATATTAATTTCATTTTATTACAAATGTTTCAATTTTATTACTAAATAAAATGTCCCATAAATTTTATTCATTTGTCAAATTTTTTTTTCTGGAACATTATTTTTCCCATTATTTTAATTAGGTTTAGTAATTATTGTAAGTAGGTTTTGTTAGGAAAAAAATAAATAAAACCGAAACCGAAATCGAAATAAACCGAAACCGAAAAAAAACCGAAACCGAAACAAAAACCGAAAATCGGCGGTTCGAAACCGAAAACCAAACCGGTTTTCTCGGTTACGGTTACAGTTTGGGTGGCCATGAAACCAAAACCGGCGGTTTCGAAACCGAAACCGCCCCGAAACCGAACCGTGGCCACCTCTAGGTTAGTTTCCCCGACCATCTTGGGTAAACTTGATCAAACTTTGAGATCATCTACTGGTCACCTTGGGTTGATCTTTTCTGGCCGACTTTGGTGACGTGACATATCTAATCACCTTACTTTCAGGTGATCATGCTGACTTGTCATGCTATCAAAAAATCCCTATAACAATACCCTTCAAATCCGCGAGATGAGCTATTGACGGCTCAATCGAATGAGATTTGAATAACTTTTTCCTTTGACTTTTTGACGCTTCTGATCTTATCGCTTTATCCCGATCAAGTATCTTATTAAACTGATCATTTTTGTTGTTGAAATGATCAAGTATCTTTTTAAACTGATTAGTCTTAGACCGATCGGTTTCTCGGCTCTTTGCCCAGGATAATTTCTGACCTAGTAGCTGGACAAGTTGGTGTCCCGATTGTTTGTTCAGGATAATTCCTGACCGTCTTGAGTCTTCAGCCAAGAGGTGTTCTGGGAACTTTACCCCATTTCTCCCTGTTTTTCCTATGTAAACAAGTCACCAAGGACATCTCTCGGTTTTATCTGTTTACAAGGGTTTGGCCGAATCGTTAGTGCAATACTAACACAGCCGAATCGTTAGTGCAATACTAACACAGCTGAACGCATCTCACCAGGTTTTCCCCAATAGCGTACCAGAGTGTTTTTTCCCGGTATAACCGGCACTTTGGGGTGGTCGGATTGCTGACAATGCTTTATATGTACCTAGTCAGTTCGACAGGCTCGTCGGATCTCTAACAACCGACTTCTCAGCCTCTCGGGTACCTTCACCCATCATGGCAAGTGTCAGTGCTGCAAGTTTATCTTTGATAACAAAAATGATTTATATATAAAAAATTTGAACACCACTCTTGGCTTCTTTATTAATTGGTCTGCAAATTAACAACATCAAAACCAAAATTAATTAGAAAAACTAAAAATCAAAGCAAGCTAGAAAATATTTTAAATAAAAACTGAATGTAACTAAGCTATCTCTCTCAAGAGTAAGTTTTTTATGGTCCTTAGAGAATAGTATTGACTGTCCATTCGCTGCTGCATCGGTCTAGGCTTCGTTTCTTTTCTTGGTTTCCCCTTGACTGATCGTCCCTAAAGGGATCCTTTTGCTGGTCGTCTGCCCTTTTAAGAATCAAATCTTTGAGATGACCCTCCCTAATAAGTGTCTCGATGTGATCTCTTAGTTGGTAGCACTTTGATGTATCGTGACCACTTTCCTTGTGGAACCTACAGTATTTTATCGTGTCTCTTCGGGTGTAGGCTGACTGTCTAGGAGGATATTTGATTAGCTTATTGTCTTCTACGATCTCAAGGATTTCTTCTTGTCTCTTGGTGAAGGGAGTGTAGTTGGTGTATTGACCATAGATATTCCTGTCGTTTCGACTGTTTCTACGATCATCCTTGTTTCCATCACTCTCATGGTGATCACCCTTCTGGTTCTTTACATTGGTGTTCTCCCCGGGGTGACCCGCGTGCATATAACTACTCCCATGAGCCAACTCTTCTTCTTCAGCCATTGCATAACTACCTGCTACATCCATTAGGTTGGCATATGTATTCGGGTTTTCCCTCCTCAAATCGAAGGACAACCTACCCTTCTGTAGGTTGTTGGTGAATGCAGCCACCATAGCCTCATCGTTGGGATTATGGATCCCTGACACTTCCTGAGAGAACCTTTTCAGGTAATCTTTCAATGATTTGTTCTTTCTGTGTTTGAGGGTAGTGAGGTGAGCTATTGATTTCCTCATTTGTATATTTCCCAAGAATTGTCGTGAAAAAGCTTGGGTTAATTCTCGAAAATTCTTGATTGTTCCATGAGGGAGCCTTCCAAACCACCTAAATCCCCTAGCGTTTGTGGGAACGTCAAGCATAACAGTGGGTTGTTGTAAGCGTATTGTGCTATTGCACTTTCGAAACGTCTCACGTGTTCTTTTGGATCCGTGTTTGCTTTAAATTGTTCAACCTGAGGCATTTTGAATCTTTCCAGGAACTGGATTTGGAGAATGCTATTCACGAAAGGGCTTTCAGAATCATCATCCAATAAATCTTGTGGCCTCTGGCAACGTTCTAATGCTTCTACCTTCTGGGTCAATTTCCGTATCAGGATTTCTCGCTCTTCTTCTGGCTCATTATCTATTCCCAATCGCTGACGGTAGGTGAACCCTTACTGGATTCTGTGGGTGCCCACCTTTGGGGTATCGAATCTTAGCGGGGATTTGCCCCTTCGACACGTTTTGCGAGGTGGTTGATCACTGCCATCTGACAAACTAGATCTATCCCGTCTATGAACATCTCTACTGGTTTCCTCCAGCTTAGAATGTGTTTGATATCGATCTTGCCTACCCCATCCGCTAATTCCTTCATCTCCCCTTTGGGAGCATTCCCCATTTCCAAGGTAATCTGCCTTATCTCTACCAATTTTACGGGGCGCACCTGGGGTCACGTCCACTATCTCAGAATGCACCTTGGGGTCTTGGGCCACCATAGGTGTAATAGTTGGTACGGTGAGGTCAGATTAGCAATTGCTGTTATACTGATTCCCTGTGTAGCGGCGTCTTCAATGACTCTCCGTAGGGACTCTTGGACCTGCTGGAATAGCGCCTGGGGAAATTCCTAGGGGAGCGTTTACGGTGGTTATCGTGGCTTGACCAGTTGATGTCGGAGTCATGGAGGGCAGACTTCCTCCAGCAATGCTGACGTTCATTGGGCCAGTGTTGTTAACACCATGAGAGGTGCCATCATTATACGGTGACTGACTTCCATCCCTGTTATCTTCCATGTCACTGCTTCACAAGTTCTTCAAGGTTAACTTAGCAAAAGTTAGTTCAACCACCCCTCTTTCTAGCGCCAATTGTTGACAAGTAATTTTTGGATTATGTAAATTCAATCACACGTCACACAATGTATGTTGAATTAACAATTGTGAAATGAATCAAGAAGAATAAAAAAGATCATGCAAACAAGATTTTACGTGGTAAAACCCTAAGGTGAGGAAACATCCACGGTTGCCGGTAACGGTGAGAAGAAGAATTCACTATGATGAAACTGTTACACACTCTATTCCTCCATTTTTACGTATCTCTTTTTTGTCTATTTCTATGTATGTCTGTGTATATTTCTCTCTCCTTTTACAATGAGATTATGAGTCTATTTATATATTTATAGAACCCTAATTCGTGGTATACAACTAAGGAAAGGTAGTGATGTCTAATTAGGACTGATTACTTGTTGAAGTCGTCTTTGTTTTCTTTCATGTTTCTTGTCTTCCACGAATTGAATGAAATAGATTTGTTGCCTAATTGGGACTCTATCATCTATAAGGAAGTTTATTTCCTTATCAGAGTGTACTGCAAGGTGCCTTGTTTAAGTGTGACTCTTCCTTTGCGTATTTGAGTCATGATTGCCTTTAATGGCTCACACACGTCGTATAACTGACTAGCTATCTAACCAGAATAGATCTCTCTTACCCCGACCAGATTGACTTTACCCGACCAAGCTGTCTCTTACCGATCAGTTAGCTTCCCCAACCAGGTTACTAATACCCGATCGGGTTAGTTTCCCGACCATCTTGGGTAAACTTGATCAAGCTTTGAGATCATCTATTGGTCACCTTGGGTTGATCTTTTCTGGCTGACTTTGGTGACGTGACATATCTAATCATCGTACTTTCAGGTGATCATGCTGACTTGTCATGCCATCAAAAAATCCCTATAATAGGGTAGATTAGGTCTCACTGGTCATGATCAAGCTTCGATGACATCCTCATGCTCAAGAGCACTTCAAAGGTATATTACTTGCTTAACTTTCTTTGAAGAGACTAGTAGCACACACACATTTACATGCATTTGTGATGTTATGCATTTGTTCCATATTGCTATTGTGTGCATTCTTTCCACAATCACACTTGCATTTCATTCTTAGTCTTAAGTATGGTTTTGTTTGGTGTAATTCGTTTCCTGATGTTTGTTCAGAAACGTTCGCGCCTGCACGTTGGTGTGATTTTTCTTAGCGCGATGAGTGACCTTCCTAAAGGTCTCCAGTGTGCGGGTCCCTTACCCGTGCAGTACCCATGCACTGCCCCTAGGTATTCTTGGGTATGTTTTTTGCACGGGTTACGCACGGGTTCCCTACCTGTGCAGTACCCATGCACCGAGGATGAGATTTCTCAGGTCTATCAACACAAAAAATCTCAACTTGAAGATGAAAAACCTAATCTAGATGTAAACAAGTCATAAAAGAGATTTCTTGCTAAGTAAGAACACGAAAAATGAATGATAGTTGTGTTCTACTTACCAAGTCATGTGTGTTGATGAAGACCCATGCAAGAACATAACCTAGAAGATGTTAGATGATGATAGATGATGCTAGATGAAGCTAGATGCTCATGAAAATGGGTACGGAAGAGTAAAGATGGGTTCTTGGAGTTTCTCTCTCGAAAAAAAAGGATTCTTTCTCTCTCTAAAAAGGGTTTTTAAGCTCTAAAAAATGAAGTGAGGAAGAAGAAGATATATATATATATATACATAACAGCCCTAGACGAAGTGACGTCGTTTTGAAAAGTTAGACACAAAACTGTAGGGAAAAATGGTTCAAAACGCGGCGGAAGCGAAAAACTTGGTTGGTATATTTCAAAAATTTTCCTTTAAAAGAAAGAACCTTAACCCTTGATTAATTAACATATAATAAAAGTATCGTACATTTTTCACGTGACAATTGATATTGCGTCGATTTGAATCCGCTTGCTTCGAATTGAATCCGCAAGATCTTCCAATCCAATCACGAACGTGAATCACCTAGGAGTGTGGGCTCCCTTTCTTTGAATTGTAAACCTGAGGATGGAAACAAAATCTTTTTCTTTTTGTTAGTCACAACAATCCTCGTAGAGAAAATAAAGATCGTTTTGTCACTTGTGAATTCTCAATCTATTAATCAAAAACTCGCGTGAACCCTAATTCGATCTTGTACATTAAGCCTTTTGATATAAAAGCTTCTAATGTACTATCGAAAATAAAACGCTCCTTATTCTTCTTCTCTATGGCTGAATTCTACACCCTTTCTTGAGTTGGAAGTTTTTTTTATTCAAAATTAAGAGAATAAAAATTCTTTCTTTCAAAAAAAAACTTTTTTTTAACTCACATTATTAATTCCGAATTTAATAATATATATATATATATATATATAGGATGACCAAAATTCTCACTCAAGTATGATTTCTACCTTGTAGTCAAATCCTCACACAAGAAGGATTACTTATTCTCAAAGTCTCCTATCAATTTTGAGTTTTAACCCTATTCCTACTCATGAGTGTATTATCCAATAATAAATTATTGACTATTAAAATTGTGACTATATCAAAAACTTCGTAATTTAACTAGATAAATAAAATACTTTTATTTATCTACTTATCAAATATAGTCTTTGATATTTACCACACTACCAATAATAGTATGACACCAAGAGTCTTAATCCTAGTTAGAAAAAGATTTTAACTTTTAATCAAATAATCAATTAATTAATTAATTAATTTCTATTTGATTAATTAATAAAATAAAACAATATATTAGACTAATTAATTAGCCTTGCCGCCTAAGTATATACTTGTGCAATATATTATTTTTCCATTTTATTAAATCCATTGGACTTTAATAAAAAGTCTACATATGAACTAGGCCTATTCTTACTATAAAAGAAACAAGTCCACATGCCTTAAATTAATACATTAATATAATTTAGCAGCCTATTTATTTAAAATATGCAAATTATATTCTTAATGTATTAATGGAATGCTGAACGCACCCCATTGGGGCCACCCTAGGATTCCTACATCCTTGGCCACCCATTCCAGGCCTTTTTGAAGAGTTACCGCATGTCTTGATCACATAAGACCGCACCTCTCCAAAACGTTTTGATTCGGAAATCCAAAAACATCTAGATGGACCCAGAATATGTCCGGTAGAATATATCAAGTGATCCATGCAAGTTCGTGCGGATTGGGGATCTTGGCTGACTATCTAATTTAAGCTTCAATAGACATAACCTAATCACAATCAACAAATGATTCACTTAGGTCCGATCTATTAATTTTAGCTCATTCCACTAAAGAGCTAAAATTGAACTCATAAATAAAGATAGAATAAGATAATATTTCTCATTCGTACCCTAGACAATCTTATTGGAGATAGTGTATGCTCGTGAAGAATATCAGTAATCGCCAAGAGCTCATAGACCGCCTATAGCTCTCCTAGTTACCATATTTACTCATATGACCACATTTTGAACTTGGATATTTTGACTTGTCTAGAAGCCATGTTTCAATAGACACTATTGAAAACTTAACGTTAAGATTTAATATCCAATACCTCAAAACATCCATATGATGATATTCTACTCACATTTAATAAATGGAGCCACGATGTCCATATCTATAAATGAAATCCTCTATCGATTAACAAATGAATACCACCAAACTATCGAGGATAGAGTATGCTATATAATCGTACTCATTGATAGCTCAAATGATAACACTTGTAACCATAAGTCCATCATTTATCTCAGGATTGAGATAGACTCTCCGATTGTCCTCAAGTGAAAACTTTTATCCATTGACGGTTCTGGATAAAGTATTTCACTGTGATCCTATTCAATGCACCTAGTGCACTAGATTCTTTTGTCCAAAGACACTACACTTTGATGATTTTAGACTCATCATAACACATTTGATCCCACTCAAATGCTAGCAAAAGAATCTACAACTTTAACAAGGTAAAGGCGCCCAACCTTTATCTTAAGTTGTGAACATTGTTCAAGACTAACTAAAAAATTGTGTCTACTTCATACATATCCAGATGTATGAACAATTCTTCATCTCTCATAGTCTTTTGACCTTATGATTATTTACTTTTGACAATTATAATAATTAAACTATAAATGCTATAAGATTTGTTAAACTAGAAATCACTTTATTAATATGAAAAGATTGTCAAATACAGCATTACACTCTTGCTATTGAGCATAATCCTAACAATCTCCCACTTGTGCTATAGCAAGTGGGTCATATCTCTCATTCCCATGTTCTCTAGGTGCTCATCAAAACTCTTCTGTGGTAGAGCCTTTGTAAAGGGATCCGCTAGATTTTCTGCTGACGCGATATTGGTGATTCGTCACGTCACCCCTATGCACAATTTCCCTTAGAAGATGATACTTTCTTTCAATGTATTTCCCTTTCTTATGACTGTTTGATTCTCTCGAATTAGCCACTGCTCCACTGTTGTCACAATAGATATTGATCTACTTATTCGTATTAGGAACCACTTCCAAGTCAATCAAGAATTTACGGAGCTAGACAGCCTCTTTAGCAGCTTCACATACATCAACATACTCAGCTTCCATGGTGGAATCAGCAATATAGGATTGCTTGATACTCCTCCATATAATTGCGCCTCCTCCAAGAGTAAACACAGATCCTGATGTGGATCTCCTGGAGTCAGAATCTGACTGGAAATCAGAATCTGTATACCCAATAGGAATTAAATCCCCTCCAAAGTATACAAGCATATGATCTCTCGTTCTCCTGAGATATTTGAAAATATGCTTGACTGCCGTCCAGTGATCAGGACCAGGTTTCGATTGAAACCTGTTAACTATGCCAACAGCAAAACATATATCTGGTCTAGTGCAGAGCATTGCATACATGAGACTTCCAACAGGCGAGACATATGGAATCGTACTTATGAATTGCTCTTCATGCTCATTCTTTGGAACTTGTTCTTTAGAAAGTTTGATTCCATGTCTAAAAGGTAACATACCTTTCTTGGAATCTTGCATGGAGAACCTAGACAAGATTTTATCTATGTATGAAGCTTGAGATAATGCAATCATTCTATTCTTTCTATCCCTTATTACTTAGGTACCAAGAATATAACTTGCTTCTCCTAAGGCCTTCATATCAAATTGTTTTGTTAACCATTCTTTTACTGATGTCAATACACCTACATCGTTTCCGATGAGTATTATATCATCAACATAAAGAACTAGGAAAACCAACTTGTCGCCATTAATCATTTTATATACACAGGGTTCGTCAAGGTTTTGAATAAATCCAAAACTTTTCACAGCTTGATAGAACCTTATGTTCCAGGATCAGGATGCTTGCTTTAATCCATATATGGATCTTTGCAACTTGCATACCCTTTCCTCTTGGCCTTTTTCAATGAATCCTTCTGGTTGCACCATATAGATGCTTTCGTCAAGACTTCCATTAAGGAAAGCTGTCTTGACGTCCATTTGCCAAATCTCTAAGTCTAGAGATGTTGCAATGGATAAGAGTATCCTTATGGATTTAAGCATGACTACAGGAGAGAAGATTTCCTCTAATCGATACCTTCTGTCTGTGTGTAACCTTTAGCTACTAATCTAGCTTTAAAGGTTTCCACATTTTCATCCATTCCTCTTTTCCTCTTGTATACCCACTTGGTCCCAATGGGTTTTATCCCTTTAGGCAAGTCTACAAGAGACCATACTTTGTTTGAATACATAAACTCAATTTCAGATTGCATTGCCTTTTGCCAATGGCAACATTCAACATCCTTCATAGCTTCCTTGTATGTATAGGGATCATCATTATCTGGGAGATTCTCCATTGATTCTCCAAGACCGAAGTATCTCTCGGGTTGTATACTAACCCTCCCACTATGAAGAGGAATGGTAGGTTGTTGATCTTGTGATGGTGCAGAATAAACAATTGGGGTAGGTTGTGAAACCTCTTGTGGAATTGTATCTTCTGAAAGCTCATTCAGGACAATTCTACTATTAGGTGCAAAATCATTCATATAGTCCTTTTCCAGAAATTTAGCATTTGTAGAAACAAATACTTTAAGATCTGAAGGACTATAGAAATAATATCCTTTAGTTCTTTTTGGATACCCCACAAATATGCATGTTTCTGAACGAGACTCCATCTTTTCTGTCTTTCCTTTTAACACGTGTGCAAGACATCCAAATATCCTTATGCATGTGGTGTTTGAGGAACCGACTTGGATGGTACATCGTTTAGAATGTACATAGCAGTTTGTAAAGCATATCCCCAAAAAGAAATAGAAAGTGTTGAATAACTCAACATAGACCTAACCATGTCCAAAAGAGTCATATTTCTCTTTTCTACCACCCCATGTTGTTGAGGTGTACCTGGCGCAGAAAGCTGAGAAATAATCCCATTATCAATACGATATTGCTGAAACTCACCAGATAGATATTCTCCACCACGACCAGATCTCAAGATTTTTATGTGTTTCTCATGCTGATTTTATATTTCAGCTTTAAATGCTTTGAATATGTCAAAAGCATCCAACTTATGTCTCATGAGATACACATAGACAAATCTCGAGTAATCATCCATGAAAGTGATGAAGTATTCATATCCACCTTTAGCTTGAATGTTCATAGGACCACACACATCAGTGTGTATTAATCTTAAACATTCAGTGGCTCTTGTGCCTTTGGTCGTGAACAAACTTTTGGTCATCTTACCTTCCAGACAAGATTCATAAGTTGGTAGATCATAAACCCTTAAGTCACTTAAAGGTTCATCACTAACCAATCTTTTAATCCTATCAAGGTTAATATGACCTAGGCGCAAATGCCACAGGTAAGTTTCATCTTTTGATAATTTTATTCTTTTATGATTAGGTTCCATTGATTCTGTGTCTAACAAGTGAGAGATATTTCTATGCAAATAGAATAAGCCATTTTCCAATGCACCTTTGCAAACAAATTTGTTATTCTTACTAATAATAATTTTTTTATTAAAAGTAACCGAATATCCAATTTTTTTTAAACAAGAAACTGTAATTAAATGCCTTTTGAATAAAGGTACATAATAAACGTCTATTAAATCTAAATGCCTACTAGAATCTAAATGCCTACTAGAATCTAAATTAACTCTAATATCTCCCACTACACAGGCAGACACCAACACTCAATTGCCTAAGAGCAATTTGAATTCATTATCATTTAGCCTTTTCCTTTCTTGGAACCCCTGTAAGGAATAACAAACATGATTATTGGCTCCAGAGTCTATGATCCAAGAATCAGTAGAATCTACCCGGAAGCATGTTTCAAGATAATTAATATTACATTCTTCCTTCTTGTTCTGAGACTTTGGGCAATTTCTTTCCAATGTCCCTTTTCACTACAAAGGAAACTACTTCCCTTTGATCTTGATTACTTTCTTGGTCTCCTTCTTGGTAGGCCCAAGTTTCTTTTTCTTCTGTTGTTTCTTGACCTTCTTACGGGTCTTAATAGTAGCAATTTTTCCAACCGTATGAATCTCTTGACCCTTGCCTTTTACAAGGATCTTCTCAGAGCTTTGAACATCTTGCATCAGGCCCTGCAAGTTGTATTTCTTATTGTTCAAGGTGTAGTCCAACTTGAACTGCTCAAAGGAATCTGATCTTGAGTTGACAATCATGTTAATTTTCGTCTCACCATCTATCTCAGCACCATTGAGTTCAGCAATGTTGAGGTGTGCTATGACCTTCATCATATGATCCTTTACAGTCTATCTAGGTTTCATCCTAAGATTCATGAAAGCAGTCGTTGCCTCTCTCTTAGTCATCCTGGACCTCATAGCAAACATTTCCCCTAGAGACATCATTATTTCGGCAGCAGAACTCATTCCTTCATGTTGCTGTTGCAACACGTCGGAGATGGTTGCCATAATGTAACATTTGGCCATCTCATCTAAGGTCTCCCACTGCTTATACTCGTCTCTTTGTTGCTCAATAGATTCATTAGTAGGAGCAGGTGGTTTAGAAGTTGTCAAAACAAACTTATGCTTTTCAGATTGCAACAATAGCCCAATTTTCTTTTTCCATGTGACATAATTATTACCAGTTAATGTATTATCTTTTAGGATGTTGATTAGGGATGGGGTCATGATTTCTGAATAAAACAAAAATTATATAAGTAAACAATCATGATAAAGCACTTTCGAATATTTATCTTGAATTAAATTAAGTAATTCAATCATAAATTCAATGGTGATCCAACATCCGTAAATGTCACGCCTCCTTTAGGAGTTCTCACCATTTACTAGTAAGACTAGGTCCCACCTAATTGTTAACATAACAACCAGCGTTTTCAATTTTAGCCTTGCAATTTTATTAACAAGAACTCTTAGGAGGATATTAATAAAATCACATTGAATGTGTTACCAAGTTTTCGACCTTCAATATATTCCCTCACGAATATCCCTCATTTGGGAGTAGATATCGTTTGGGTTAATTGTCTAGTCTATCATTGTAAGGAAGTATCTTGCTAAATTCCATTCATGAATACCCCTTGGGGGGTTATTACACGAAACATAAAGCTCAACTATACTTGGAGGCCATAGGTGTTCCAAAAACACCTTCTCCCACTTAATTATTTAAGGCGTGTGATCGAATTCTATAGAATGATTTACTAAGTTATCTAGATGCCAATTAGATACCTAAACCATTCAACGCATGTTCATACCAAAAGAGATATATGAGTGGCACTCCTATTCTATATGACATGTTATCAAACAATGACAAACATTGCAATATTTATGAAAATATAAATATTTACAATTTTGGTCCATCCTAGAAAAACAAGTAAATTACAATATTTGGAATACAAAAAAACTTCTTTCTTAGCGAACAAGTCTTCATGCGTCCATCGTTTGCGCACCCTTTGGCTGCCTCCCATGGGCGTGCGCACCCCACAACCCCATAAAAGGCTGCCATCCGCAGCCCATGGCTTCTATGGGGCTGCCGTGAGCAGCACATGCCACAACAATTGTGGCCGTGTGCTCATTCGCATGCACATTTGTTGCTATGGCTCGCACAGTCCCAAACTTGTTCCGGTTGTTTCCAATTCTTCAAACCTTCGAGTCTTCGATACTTGAATGTATTACAGAAGAATTTTAAATAATAAAATACTGCAGTTTTTTTAATACAATATTTTTCTGCAGTATTTTTATTACAATAGAAAATTAAATAAAAAAAACTTAGCAACTACCAAGAAGGAAATTATGGCGATGATAGGCCACCCTTCTTGTTACAATCCCAAAACGAAAAATACATTGAAATTCTAGGACCAAAATTGAGCAATAACAATCCACATATAAAACATATATATATATATATATATATATATCCATACATTCAAATGTAAATATATATATATATATATATGTGAATACCTAGAGTGCCATCTCTTTCTAAAACATGCATATATACAATAAAAAGAAAAAGATTCACGTATATATATATATATATATATCAATTAATCAAGGGTTCAACCAGGCTCTGATACCAATTGTACGGAAAAACGGTTCAAAACGCGGCGGAAGCGAAAAACTTGGTTCGTATATTTCAAAAATTTTCCTTTAAAAGAAAGAACCTTAACCCTTGATTAATTAACATATAATAAAAGTATCGTACCTTTTTCACGTGACGATTGACATTGCATCGATTTGAATCCGTTTGCTTCGAATTGAATCGAAAATGGTAGAGAAAATAATGAACGTTTGGTCACTTGTGAATTCTCAATCTTTTAATCGAAAACTCTCGTGAACCCTAATTCGATCTTGTACATTAAGCCTTTTGATGTAAAAACTTCTAATGTACTATCGAAAATAAAACACTCCTTATTCTTCTTCTCTATGGCCGAATTCTACACCTCTTTCTTGCGTTGGAAGTTTTTTTTATTCAAAAGTAAGAGAATAAAAATTCTTTCTTTAAAAAAAAACTTTTTTTTAACTCACATTATTAATTCTGAATTTAATAATATATATATATATATATATATATATATATATATAGGATGACCAAAATTCTCACTCAAGTATGATTTCTACCTTGTAGTCAAATCCTCACACAAGAAGGATTACTTATTCTCAAAGTCTCCTATCAATTTTGAGTTTTAACCCTATTCCTACTCATGAGTGTATTATCCAATAATAAATTATTGACTATTAAAATTGTGACTATATCAAAAACTTCATAATTTAACTAGATAAATAAAATACTTTTATTTATCTACTTATCAAATATAGTCTTTGATATTTATCACGCTACCAACAATAGTATGACACCAAGAGTCTTAATCCTAGTTAGAAAAAGATTTTAACTTTTAATCAAATAATCAAATAATTAATTAATTAATTTCCATTTGATTAATTAATAAAATAAAACAATATATTAGACTAATTAATTAGCCTTGCCGCTCAAGTATATACTTGTGCAATATATTATTTTTCCATTTTATTAAATCCATTGGACTTTAATAAAAAGTCTACATGTGAACTAGGCATATTCTTACTATAAAAGAAACAAGTCCACATGCCTTAAATTAATACATTAATATAATTTAGCAGCCCATTTATTTAAAATATGCAAATTATATTCTTAATGTATTAATGAAATGCTGAACGCACCCCATTGGGGCCACCCTAGGATTCCTACATCCTTGGCCACCCATTCCAGGCCTTTTTGAAGAGTTACCGCATGTCTTGATCACATAAGACCGCACCTCTCCAAAACGTTTTGATTCGGAAATCCAAAAACATCTAGATGGACCCAGAATTTGTCCGGTAGAATATATCAAGTGATCCATGCAAGTTCGTGCGGATTGAGGATCTTGGCGGACTATCTAATTTAAGCTTCAATAGACATAACCTAATCACAATCAACAAATGATTCACTTAGGTCCGATCTATTAATTTTAGCTCATTCCACTAAAGAGCTAAAATTGAACTCATAAATAAAGATAGAATAAGATAATATTTCTCATTCGTACCCTAGACAATCTTATTGGAGATAGTGTATGCTCGTGAAGAATATCAGTAATCGCCAAGAGCTCATAGACCGCCTATAGCTCTCCTAGTTACCATATTTACTCATATGACCACATTTTGAACTTGGATATTTTGACTTGTCTAGAAGCCATGTTTCAATAGACACTATTGAAAACTTAACGTTAAGATTTAATATCCAATACCTCAAAACATCCATATGATGATATTCTACTCACATTTAATAAATGGAGCCACGATGTCCATATCTATAAATGAAATCCTCTATCGATTAACAAATGAATACCACCAAACTATCGAGGATAGAGTATGCTATATAATCGTACTCATTGATAGCTCAAATGATAACACTTGTAACCATAAGTCCATCATTTATCTCAGGATTGAGATAGACTCTCCGACTGTCCTCAAGTGAAAACTTTTATCCATTGACGGTTCTGGATAAAGTATTTCACTGTGATCCTATTCAATGCACCTAGTGCACTAGATTCTTTTGTCCAAAGACACTACACTTTGATGATTTTAGACCCATCATAACACATTTGATCCCACTCAAATGCTAGCAAAAGAATCTACAACTTTAACAAGGTAAATGCGCCCAACCTTTATCTTAAGTTGTGAACATTGTTCAAGACTAACTAAAGAATTGTGTCTACCTCATACATATCCAGATGTATGAACAATTCTTCATCTCTCATAGTCTTTTGACCTTATGATTATTTACTTTTGACAATTATAATAATTAAACTATAAATGCTATAAGATTTGTTAAACTAGAAATCACTTTATTAATATGAAAAGATTTTCAAATACATCATTACACTCTTGCTATTGAGCAAAATCCTAACAAAAACAGGGCACTGCACATGTCTAGTTCGCGGGTTAGGAACCCGCGCACTGCCCGTGCATAATTGTTGGGTTTTGTATTGTGATAGCTATTGCATCTAGGCTTGCATTTGTTTTATATAGCTAAGTTATATGTATGTCATATAACAACATGATATCTAGGATTGTTTGACTTGTTCATCCATGATTAGATAAGCTTAAATATGTTGACCTAGCATTTAAGCGTTTAGAATACTTTTGATATTCACATAGGTTGCTTAATCTCTTCATTTATTATTAAGCTTTGTGACTAAGTGGATTAATGCACAAGCCCATTGCTATATGATAACTATTAAAGGTCCGTTGGGTAGAGTGAAAGGGTTAGTGACCAAGTATGGTGTGACTTGAGGTCAACCTAGGTTGTAAACTTTCATTCAAATAGTGGATTTGAGAATCGTGTGTAGCTGGATGGATAGCCCTTGAGTTTTACCCAGTTGGAGGGTTTCTCACATAAAACAACTCGTGTGTTTTTATTGTTTTCCGTATTTTTTATTTTGGATTGATTGATTGCTAATATGGGGTAGTATTATTGAAATTGATTAAGTCAAAAAGTTGGTAAGTAATCAACTAAAATCTTTTCACCCCCTCACTAGATTAGTTTAGATACACTTTGTGTATTTTCAATTGGTATCAGAGTAGGTTCCTAGACATACTTAGGTGATCCTTGCTCTTGTTGTGTGTGTCTTGCCTGTTTGCATTTTGATTATTGCATACATTAGCATTCATCTCATTCATACCCAAACACTATGAGTGGGAACAGAGGTGGACATGAAAGAGCCTTAATCACAAGACCCCATTTGCTCAATGGGGTGAACTATGCCTCATGGAAAGGCAAGATGGAATCCTATCTTTTCCAAATATATGATCGTGCATGGACGGCAATTGAAGACGACTACACTCCTCCAACAATGACTGCTGAAGATGGAAGTGAAGTCTCCAAGCCTAAGTCTCAATGGAGCACACAAGAATTTGAAGCATCCAAGTGGAATAACAAGGCAATGCATGCTATCCTTTGCGCTATGGACGATAACCAATACAAGTTGATTCAAACAACTAGAAATGCAAATGAAGCATGAGAGATTCTAGAAACGGCTCATGAAGGAATCGAAGTAGTCAAAGACTCCAAGCTCCAAGTTCTACAAATGCAATTTGAGACGATTAGGATGGAGGAGTATGAATGCTTCAACGACTTTCAAGTGAAGTTGATGAACATCGTCAATCAAAGCCATCAACTAGGTGACCCATATTTAGATAGGAGGATCAAGTACAAGATTATGAAGTCATTTCCGGCAAGGTTTGAATCAAAGGTTACGACACTTGAGGAGAATAGTGACTACAAGAACATGAAGCCAAGTGAAGTCATTGAAAGGCTTCTGGCTTATGAGTCTAGATGGGCTCCTACACCTATAATTCCCAAGAAGCAAAAAGGCATAGCCTTGAAGACTTACAAAGTAGAGAAAGAGGAGGATGACTTAGATTAGGAGATGGCCCTCATAGTGAAAAGATTCAAGAAGTTCATCAAGTTTGAAAAAGAAGGGATTTGGATCCAAAGGAAAAGAAATGAAGAAGAAGACTCATTTCAAGAAGGTTGAGCCAAGTCAAGATAATCCTATAAGGAAATGGATCCAATGTTTTGAACGTGGAGGGTTTGGACACATCTCCACAGATTGTGGTAATTTGAAGAACAAGAAGAAAAGAAAGACAATGTCCTCCACTTGGAGCGATAGTGATGACCTGGAAGAGGAAGAAAGATCCTCTGATGATGAAGACCATGTGGCAAACTTTATTGCCTTCGCATTCTCTGTCAAGAGTAAGGAAGCAATATGAAAATACTACTCAAGGGTGTGTCTAAACAACCTAGAGGGGGTGGTGAATGGGTTGTTAATCGATTATTACCAACTTTTTTGATTAGTCAATATTAAACATATAACCCAATAACACAAACATACAAAATCAAGTATAAAGTGCGGAAATATAAAGAACACTTGATTTTTACGTGGAAACCCTTCAACAAGGGAAAAACCATGGGATATCCTTCTAGCCACAACGATCCTTAAATCCACTATTGTAATGATGTTTACAACCTAGGTTGACCTCTAGTCACACCATTCTCGGTCACTAACCCACCACTACTACCCAACGGGCGTTTATAGTGAATCCTTGATCACTTTGCTTGCCAACCACACCTTGGTTGCAAGACTTCATTTGCTTATGCACTACACCTTATAGTCACAAGACTTAACTCTCAAAGAAGAGATTAACAACCTAAGTGAATATATGAATATTCAAAATGCAAATAATGCTAGGCAATACTAAATGCCTATCTAGGAATTAAAGATGACACTAAGTACGAATCCTAGATATCAATGTCTATATGAATGCTCATAAAGACCTAACTAGATATAGATATGCAAGTCTAAAATCTAGTCATCAAACAAAGCCATATCAACACATGTTGTCACATAAAATGGCAAGAAAAATAAATGTAATTAACAAATGCAATCAATTAGTCCTAATTAGCTAGAGAACAAATATGTCCTAAATGCAAGTTATCACAATACAAACCCAATCATGCAAATGAACTTATAACAAGATGTAATAAATGAAGTCCTAGCATTTAATCAACTAATAAATGCAATAAAAACATCTTCTTGGATAGTATAAACAAATAACAAAGATGTGTTTTTTGTTTAATTTACCAAGTCAACTAAAGATGAAAACTCATGCCTTAATGTAGCTTAATGATGCATGAAGGATGATGAGTTTTGGGTTTGGAGAGTTAAAGAACAAGTCTTGGAGCTTCTCTCTCTAAGAAAAAATCTCTCTCACTTAAAAAAGGGTTCGTGAAGCTCTAAAAATGAGTTGGGAGAGAAGAGAACATATTAAAGAAGCCCTAAATGAAACTACGTCGTTTTGGCAAAAAAAACAGGCTCCAAAACGAGCTCAGTGCACGGGTAACTGCACGGGTAGAAGACTCGTGCACTACCTGTGTAGCTGCACAAACCCGAAGCACTCATCATCAGTGCACGGGTAACTGCACGGGTAGAAGACCCGTGCAGTTTCACAAACCCGAATTCAAAGGGCTCAAAACATGACCAAACGACATCCAAACCTTTCGAATAATATACCGTTGGAAAGGTATAGAAGTCTACTTTCTACTCCAATTATATAAACAAGATTTGGATAATTGTAGAAAGATTTATGGTCAAAAGAGTGACCAAAGGTCTGATTAGGATAACAATAAGAATGCCCAAACTCATGGAAGAGACCATGTGACCAAAGACCAAAACAAGAGAAGAAAAAGACCTTCTCAAATGGTCACTCAATGCGTTAAAATAAGCACACCATTGTGCAAGCGCAGACACAACACAAAACCACACTTAAATCTAGAAATGAAGTGCAAGTGTGATTGTGAAGAAATACACACATGAGCAATAAGAAACAAATGCATAACAACTCAAATGCATGTAAGTGTTTGTGTGTGCCACAATCAATGCATTTCAATACAAATGCATGAGATATGAGTGTGTGCAACTAAATCTTTTCAAGAGTTAAGAACAAGTGAACTACCTCACTTGAAGCTCTTTAGGATGACCGGAAACATGTCTTAGAGAACACCGCACTTGGAGAACCTATGCTAACTGTTACAAACATCCCCAATGTGATTTGTCATGAAATAAGCCAATCATAAAAAATGAGGTTCGTACATAATAGATGACCAAGAGGAAGACAAACAAGTTGAAAATGACTCAAGTGATGAGAGCACTTTATCTCATTCTACAAATGAAAATGTAGAAGGTATGGACCTTGAAGTCATTGAGCATTTTCAAAGCTCAAGATTAAAGATGAAGAAAGAGATTCTAAGGCTACAAGGAGAGAATCTCAAGCTCTCAACCGAAGTAACTCACTTGAATGGAGAAGTGAAGATAACAAAGAGGAATGAGGCATTGATAGAAAAAGAGCTTGAAAAAGCAAGAGAAATTATTGCTAAGATGACCTCAAGCACAAAGAAACTTGACCACATGTTGGAAGTTGGAAAAAAGCCTAGTGATAAGATATGTATTGGTTATGAAGATAACAAGGAGACCTCATCCTCAATCAATACCATGTTTGTCAAGAGCATGGAAATCAAAGAATATTCAACCCCACAACATCCTAGGAAAAAAGTTGAACCAGGAGAATGCTTAAAAAATGTCCAAGTGAAGACAACATCAAGGGTACAAGTTCAAGCTCAAACTCAATCTCAACCAATGAGAGCTCATCAAGCAAACCTTCCTCAACCCAAATACCACCAAGCCAAGAAGCAATCCATGCAAGTTCAACCAAGGAAGCAATCTACTTCAACTCAATAACAGAGGAGGAGAGAACTAATCCAACACCAAAGACAAGCTCAAAGACACATGAAAGCTCTTTTGTACTCATAAAGGAATGGTATGACCTCTTACTTCATTCCTACATGTCATTTTTGCGGTGTTGATGGTCATATTAGACCAAATTACTTCAGGTATATTAACATGTGTAGAACTAAAAGCATGATTGAAAGAAATATGGCTAGAGCCAATATGCATGTTCCTAGGAAATCTAGAGACAATTTGCATGATTTTAGGAAATTTAGAGTCAATGTTTCTAAGACCACTAGGAAAGAAAATGTTTAACCTAGGTGGATTAAAATAGATGAATACTTTTGTTATGTGGCCCAAATTGCTTTGAAGGCAAATACTTCTAACACTTGGTATTTGGATAGTGGGTGCTCTAGGCACATGTCGGGAAACATGATTTTCTTTGAATCTCTTGTCATGGAGGATGGTGGATTTGTCACCTTTTGTGATGGATCTAAAAAGAAAGTCATAGGGAAAGGAATCATTTCCATTCCCGGTTTACCCTTTTTGTCAAATACTTTGTTAGTTGATGGCTTGCAAGCCAATCTTATAAGCATTTCTCATCTCAATGATGATTTTTTTTCTGTCTTGTTTAATAAAAATGATTGCTCTATTTTGAAGT
The DNA here is from genome assembly GCA_033220585.1 of Dipteronia sinensis. Lineage (NCBI taxonomy): Eukaryota > Viridiplantae > Streptophyta > Magnoliopsida > Sapindales > Sapindaceae > Dipteronia > Dipteronia sinensis. Next base: position 59,283,223 of record CM065638.1, on the reverse strand, counting down.
CAAATGGACAAACCTTGTTAAAAAGAAAGAGATCTAGTGACAATTGTTATTGTCTTGAAGCTAGTGTCATCTCTTGCAATGTGTCCAAGAGTGAGCAACTTGAGTTGTGGCACCAAATGTTAGGTTTTAAATTTGTGTTGGCTTATTTCCATAACAAAACACTCTTTATTTGTATTGCTTAATTTCTTAGGTGGTTCATGATTGGATCAAGCTTCAAAGAAGGAAAGCAACTTTGCATGCATAGTTCGTCTTCAAAAGGAAATATGCTTACTTGTATGCTAAGGTATCAGGAATCTTTATCCTCTTACAAGGCGTAAGTGCACATACACACATTGCATACATTTGTTTCCCTGTTGTAAGAACCTCATTTCTATGATTGGCTTATTTCATGACAAATCACATTGGGATTATTTGTAATGGGTAGCTTAGGTTTTATTGTGGTTCTTCATCAACAAGCTTCCAAGATCCCATAGTGCTTCAAGAGAGGTAGTTTACTTGTCTTGACTCTTTTGAAGAGATTTTAGTTGCACACACTCACTTGCATGCATTATATTCTTGATTATATGTTATTGAATGATGCATTGTATGCCATTCATCACTCTCCACACTTGCACATTTTTGCATATTAGATTAGTGTGTTGAGTCTGCCTGGAAAAGAGGATTTTCCTCTTTACCGTGGTGCAGGTCGCTTGCTGGGCACCTTCCTCCGTCGCGGTCCCAACAGCGGTTGGTTCCAGAAGGTGCATGCGTTAAAAACCGCGGTCTGTGCACTTGTATGCGCAGCGGTCCATACCGCGGTATACTTCAGTAGGCCCCTGCAGCCTAGACCGCGGCCTGTGCTTTGCATGCACAGCGGTCCCCGACGCGATGTTGTCCAGTAGGCACACTGCTGCATGTACCGCGGTCTGGGCACTTACCCGAGCCGCGGTCTAGCGAGCGGTATTGACGGGATTTTGTTTCTCAAACCCAAAACGACGCAGTTTTGTCTAGGGTTTCTATATATATGTTCTCTTCTTCCCCAACTCGTTTTAGAGCTTAATGAACCAATTTTTATGAGAGAGAACAACCCTTAGAGAGAGAAAGCTTCAAGCTTTGTTCCTTGACTCTCCAAACCCAAAACCCATCACCTTCATGCATTTCTAAGCATCTTTAAGGCATGGGTCTTCATCTTTAGTTGACTTGGTAAGTTGAACAAAAACCCCATATTTATCATTTGTTCATACTTTCCAAGATTGTGTTTTTATTGCATTTATTAGTTGATTAAATGCTAGGACTCTATTTAATGCATCTATTTATGAGTTCCTTTGTATGATTGGGTTTGTATTGTGATAGCTTGCATTTAGGACATATTTGCCCTCTAGCTAATTAGGACTCCTTGATTGCATTTGTTAATTGCATTTATTGTCCTTGCCCCGATTAATGACAACATATGTTGATATGGCTTTGTTTGATGACTAGAGTTTAGACTTGCACATCTATATCTAGTTAGGTCTTTATGAGCATTCATATAGACATTGATATCTAGGATTTGTACTTAGTGTCATCTTAAATCCCTAGATAAGCATTTAGTGTTACCTAGCATTATTTGTATTTTGAGTATTCATATATTCACTTAGGTTGTTAATCTCTTCTTGAGAGTTAAGTCTTGTGACTACAAGGTGTAATGCACAAGCAAGTGAAGTCTTGCAACCAAGGTGTGGTTGGCAAGCAAAGTGATCAAGGATTCACTATAAAGGCCCGTTGGGTAGTAGTGGTGGGTTAGTGACCGAGAATGGTGTGACTAAAGGTCAACCTAGGTTGTAAACATCATTACAATAGTGGATTTGAGGATCGTGTGTGGCTAGAAGGATAGCCCGTGGTTTTTCCCTTGTTGAAGGGTTTCCACATAAAAATCAAGTGTTATTTATATTCTGCACTTTTACTTGATTTTGTATGGTTGTTTATGTTGGGTTGTATTATTAATATTGACTAATCGAAAAATTGGTAATAATCGATTAACAACCCATTCACCCCCCCCTCTAGGTTGTGAAAACACACGCTTAGAGTGTATTTTCACCTGTATCATTGCGCTTAATTGGTATAACACATTCACACACATATTGAAGTATGCACATGCATTAGATTTAATTTGACAACTTTTGTAAAATTGCATGTTCTAGGACTATATCTAGGAAATGGCATACTTGTGTGTTCATGTGTTTATTTGTTTATATTTGTGTAATATCAAACTTGAATTTGTACTTATATTATTCCTCATTGAGTTCCGGTCGTTTCAGTTACTCATTCACTGTTTTTCAAGTTCCGAATTGGAAGTTACGAAACTTTCCGTTTTTTTATCATGCATGGTTTTCGTCTTTGTTTATTGAGTCGATATCTATATCATTTATGAAAGTTTTGTTGAAATATATGTCCATGAGGGAGTTACGGTTCGTAATCCAAAAATAGATTCAAATTAGGAGTTCGGAGGCCTGAGAACGGTTGAAGAACGCTAGTGGTAAGGGAGGGAAGAGGAATGACAAAGTGCCATTTGCACCCCTTCCCCGTGGAGGCACATGGGCCCCACGGGAAGGGATGCCCTCTGCCCCCGTGGAGGTCACACTCCTTCACAGGATGCTGAGGTGGCAGACCTTCATTGGTTGTTAGAATCTCTCTTCTCTCTACATCATTTTCCCTATATATATATATATATATATATATATATATTCAAATTTCGTGCAGAAATTTTTACAACTTGTCCAATTTTTATTTTGTGATATCTCTCTCAAATCAACTCCGATTTTAGATTTTCAAAAGCCTAAATTTTTGGTCTTGAAGAGATGAACAAGTCCTAAGCATTTTTAGAGTCAAATTATTTCCAGAGTTTTCGTAGTGATCTGATCTCCATTCGTGTGTACATCATTTGTAAGTGAATCATCTTCTTTCCATTTTTCTTGTATGATCAACTTGATGTATCTTTTTATTTGATTAAAGAAAAATGTTTAGAATGATTTTGATTCCTATATTAGACTTGTTTGGATGAGTTTCGAAATCAGATTTTTTATTTTTGATTGAATATCATTTTAGTTAATTTTGAAGAACATGAACTTGAATCTAGAAAAATTTGTGTTTTGTTCTTGATTGTTGATTTCTAGGTTTTAGTCACATGTTATAGACCTAGACTATTTTGATTGTGAGTTCTATTATTCATATCTAGTTCTTATTTGATTGAATATGTTGAGGAATTCAAGTGTTGATTTGATCATTTGATTTCAAAACTAGTGTTAACAGTATATTTTGGCAGGGGTCCAAAGGAGAATTTTCCATCTACCTAGAGCCTGGTAGAACCTAGATCGGGACCGGTACCCAGATACCGGGGATGCTAGACACCATGAACTGGAAAGAGGTCAGTACCACGCAGGGCCAGCATTGCGGTACCTTCTACCCGGTACCTAGGTATCATGACATCAACCCAGTACCTAGGTACCATGACATCTACCTGGTACGCGATATCAATCCAGGATCACACTGAAGTATGTATCCTACCCGCCAAGCATGAAGAATTGAACTATGAAGGTACCAGCATGCTAGAACAAGCACCACACCAATAAGAGCAGACCGGTACATTAAGGTACCGTGCCATCAGAGTACTGATTCATAACTTTACTCCAAGCAACGTAGAAGAGAAAGGTGACCACTCGGGTTATTAATGGAGATAGTCAACTCTATTAATGAAGATAATCAGCCCCATTAATGAGAAGATTAGTCAACTCTTTAATGTCCATTCACAACGCCATTAATGGAGATAGTCAACCCTATAGATGAAGATAATCAGCCCAATTAATGAGAAGATCAGTCAACCCTTTAATGGTCATTCACAACCCCATTAATGAAAGAATATTCAAATCCATCAATGCCAAATCATTGTTCCTATGATTACGAAAGGAATTAACTGAATCAAGGGAGTGGGCGACGAGAAAGAAAAGATATAAATATAACAAAGCACTCTCCAAGAAGGGGATTCCAACATCTCTCCAACATGCTTGGACATTTCTTCAATCACTCTCCAATATCCTAGAACATCCTCTAACATCTCCGATCTTCGATCTCCAAGCCCTCCCGAATCTTCAGTCTGAGATCTAATCTAGAAATCAACCAGAGATAGACAGATTTCACCCACTTTTCCACCAGAAATACAGTTCCCCATCTCCTACCATTGTATCGACTACTATATGTCAATTTTCACCATGAATGTACCAGTACCAAGTGGTATCCCTCCAACTGTGACCTACCAGGTCTCAGTTTGTACTAATGTAAGCTCTCCGGAGCACCTCTCGAGATATATAAATATAAAAAGGGTCTTTCTCCTTCGTATGGATACTGCCTGAGGGTTTTTCAGCATGTGATCAACCATGATGCTTTTTTCCCCTTGGTCAGTCCACCTCTATCAAATGAATTGTCATTCTCTCATCTGTCTCCTTTATTATGCATATATGTGAGCTAGGCACCGACCCCGCTGGTCCTAGCTCTCCTGTACCTCTCCTAACACGTTATCTAGGTTGGAAAATTATAGAGAGCACCTAGAGAGGTGACCGGGTACCATGATCAGATACGAAGACCGGGTACTAGCCTACTGCACCAGATAAGCCGGATAATTGTTCTCCTACCTACTGCAGCACCACCTTACCTCTCTCGCGGTACAAACCCCGTTTGAAGGCTTTGATCGATCAGATACCTCTCCTTCACTCTTACCAGAATCATGGTACGAAGTACCTACCCCCTGCTGTGACCTCCGGGGTAGCAGGTTGAGGGTGTATATTGGAATTTTCACCCCGAGTGAATTTTCTCGTTAACAGCTAGTTTTTTATGCTTTTTGTTGAAGACTTGTTATTCTAGCTTTGATTGACATGTTTTGGTTTCTAGATATCTTTGTGAATGATCTTTGAATGCCTAATCTAGATTTTCTATCACATGTTCATAAGAATTAGTTACATTAGTTACATTTGCTTGTGAGCTTGATTTGTGCAATACTAATTTTTCATAGAGTGTATTTGATCTACATACTCTATTTGCTTGTGTTTTGCATCATGTTTTCATGTTTTCATTTCACTTAGATCATTGCCTTGCAAAAGGTGGAAGTCTCTTGTTTGAGTGTGAAGCTCTTACCTGAGCAAGGAAGTATTGGCTAGGATCGGGGGTGATCCAGATAGCTAAGCAAGGAAGTCTTGACTAGGATCGGGGTGATCCAAATAGTTGAGCAAGTAGGCAAGTCTCTCACTAGTCAAAGACCCGATGGTAGGTTAGAATGGGACGATCCAATAGGGTGGATCATGTGTATTGATTGCTTAAGGGTGTACATTCTACCAACTAGTGAAAGATACTGTTGCCGGTGGTTGTGGTATCAACTCGTGGATGATTCCTCATTTTGAGGTTTTACCACGTAAAAATCTCTTGTGTTGATTTTCACATTTTTAGTTTCTTTACTTACATTAACTTGTATTATTTTAACACTTGATTAATTGAATTTACTTTGATTTGTTAAAGCAATTTACTTGTTAAAGGCTCTAAGTGTGCTTAACTTGGTTATGTGAAAAAGAAACGCAAGAATTTGAGCTTATACCTATTCACGTCCCCCCCCCCCCCCCATTTTAGTTATATTTTACACTATAAGTGGTTAAGGGAATTTCACCAAAGGCTTGGCCACATGAACTATCGAGATTTGAGGATCTTAGATAAGTTCAAGGTTGTGCGTGGACTTCCCGAACTTGGGAAGAAAGTTGATGGTGTTTGTGGACCTTGTCAACAAGGGAAACAAACCAAAAGCATGCGCAAGAAAGACAAGTATCTCACCACCAATGAGCCATTAGAGCTTCAACATATGGACCTTATGGGTCCCATGAAAACTGAGAGTCTCGGTGGCAAGAGATACATTTTTGTATGTGTAGATGATTTCTCTAGATTTACATGAACATATTTTCTTAGAGAAAAATCTGAAACTTTTGAAAAATTTAAAATGCTTTGCGTTAAAATTCAAAATGAGAAAAACTCTCACATGAAAAGCATTAAAAGGATCATGAATGATCATGAGAGATAATTTGAAAATGCTTGTTTTGAAAACTATTGCAATAGCTTTGGCAATTCCCATGAGTTTTTGGCACCTAGAACTCCTCAACAAAATAGGGTTGTTGAGATGAAGAGTAGGGTCTTTCAAGAGATGGCCCGTGTGATGTTGCTTAGCAACAATGTGCCTAGGAACCTTTGGGCCGATGCCGTCAATATGGTTTGCTACATAGGAAATATAGTCTTTCTAAGGCCCGGTACTAAGCAAACCTCTTATGCCTTTAATTGGAAGCCAAATGCTATCTACTTCCACTCATTTGGAAGCAAAACATTTTTAATGACCGAGATCAACTTGACAAGTTTGATGCCAAGAGTAATGAGGGAATTTTCATTGGCTATGCCCTTAATAGTAAGACCTATAGAGTGTTTAATTTGAAAACTCATAGTGTCATGGAATAATCCAATGTTGTCATAAATGATTGTAGGCTTATAACTAATAACCATGATGAGGAGGTTGATGTGGTTCATGATTCTCCATTGAAGAAGTATGGTGAGACTTCTATTGATGTGAAGTCAAGTCATGATGAAAAGGTCATTCAACCTCTTCATAGAGATCCATCTTTGGACTCTAAAGAACTCGCTCCATGGGTTAGACATCTCCACAACAAGTATGATATTCTTGAAGATGTGAATGCGGGTGTTAGGACTAGGCGTCAAATAGTTAATGAAATTAGCCATACCTGTTACATCTCTCAAATTGAACCCAAAAAGGTTGATGAAGTCTTAAATGATGAATTTTGGGTTCTTACTATTCAAGAAGAGCTAAACCAATTCGAAAGAAATGAGGTTTGAACTCTAGTTCCTAGACCTAAGAACACTAATGTCATAGGCACCAAATAGGTGTATAGGAACAAGTTGGATGAGGATGGCAACATTGTGCGCAATAGGCTAGACTTGTAGCATAAGGATACTCTCATTGCCTGCCTTGAGTCCATAAAGCTTCTTTTGTCCATATCTTGTGTGCATAAGTTCAAATTGCACCAAATGGATGTTAAGAGTGCCTTCATCAATGGCTTATTGCAAGAGGAAGTTTTTTTTGAGCAACCCAAGGGGTTTGTAGATCCACACCACCCTAAACATGTCTATCACCTCAAGAAGGCTCTACATGGGTTGAAACAAGCACCAAGAGCTTGGTATGAGCGTCTTACTCTCTATCTTGTTCATAATGGCTACTCTAGAGGTAGTGTTGACAATACCTTGTTCATCAAATGCAATAAAGATGAGCTTTTCATAGCTCAAATCTATGTTGATGATATTGTGTTTGGTTCCACCAACAAGTCAAAAGTGCAACAACTTGTTGATGTCATGTCTCATGAATTTGAGATGAGTATGGTTGGTGAACTAAATTACTTCATAGGTTTGCAAATCAAGCAATTGAATGATGAGATTTTCATATCCCAAGGTAAGTATGCAAAGAACCTAGTGAAGAAGTTTGGCTTTGAGAATGCCAAACATTGTGACACACCTATAAGTACCACATTTAACCTAAGTAAGGATGCTAGTGGCAAAAGTGTGGACCAAACTTTTATCGTGGCATGATTGGTAGCTTGCTTTATTTGAACACAAGTAGGCACGATATAGCTATTAGTATGGGTGTGTGTGCTAGGTACCAAGCTGATCCCAAGGAGTCCCATCTCTCTGTTGTGAAGAGAATCATTCGATATATGAATGAGACATCAACCTATGGGATATGGTACTTTTTTTGACACTAATGCTAGTTTGGTTAGCTTTAGTGATGCAGACTGGGTAGAGAATTGTGATCATCGAAAGAATACATCGGGCGGTTGCTTCTTCCTAGGAAATAACTTAGTGTCATGGTTTTACTAGAAGCAAAATTCCATCTCTCTATCCACAGTTGAAGCGGAATACATAGTCGCCGGGAGTGCTTGCACACAACTCTTTTGGATGAAGCAAATGCTTGTGGATTACAACTTTGATCAATGTACCATAACCCTTTATTGTGATAACTTGAGTGCAATTAACATTTCAAAAAATCCGGTTTAACACTCTAGAACTAAGCATACAGACATTATACCTCTCTTTATTAGAGAGCTAGTTGTAGACAAATGCATTGCACTTGAACATGTTGGCACAAATGATCACTTAGTAGGTCAATTGGGATTTGTCATATGCTTGATGTGTTTTGGTGTTTGACCCCATATGAGTAGCTTAAGCAAATACAGTAACCTTGCATAGTTGAAATAAGCAAAATATTTGATCAACTTTATGCTTCTTCATTAATTGCTTAAGCATTTTGGTTGTGCTTGTATAATTATATGGTTTTTGAAAATACTAAAATAAGCAAAATATTTGATCAACTTTATGCTTTTTCATTAATTGCTTGTGGATTTTGGTTGTGCTTGTATAATTATATGGCTTTTGAAAATACTACTCAAGCGTGTGTCTACAATCTAGAAGGGGGGGGGGGGGGGTTGTGAATGAGTTTTTAATCGATTATTACCAACTTTTTCGATTTGTCAATATTAACAAACAAAACCCAATTCAAACAATAATAAAAATCAAGTAAAGTGCAGAAATATAAAAAACACTTGATTTTTACGTGGAAACCCTTCAACAAGGGAAAAACCACGGGCTATCATTCTAGCCACACACGATCACAGAAATTCATTATATGAGTAAAAAGTTACACCCTCAAGTGATACTCAGACTCTCACTCCCGACAACCTCAGGCCATGGACACTACCAATCGCCACTCTTGGTTCAATCCCTAGTCATATCCCCTGATCCACTACTCTTGGCGTGAACACCTCCTACTCTACCCCGCAGGCCTTTTACAGTGGCACTTGATAAATGCTTGCCAACCCACCCTTGGTTGCAAGACTTTACTTGCTTGTGCAACTTCACCTAGAAGCCACAAGACTTTGACTTTATAAAGAGTATATGGTCTAATTGTGAATATGACACTATGCTCAAATGCAATAATGTGCAAGACCAAACAAAAAATGTTTAATTAAATATTATAATGCAATTAAACAACCTAGTTATTAAACAATGCCTACATGCCCATAATTAATGACTCAATTAGATGCAAAGGGATTCTAGAACCCTAATTGTCAAATAAGTCCAACCAACACAAGTTGTCTCAATATATAACAAGGGCAACAAATATGCAATCAACAAATACAATCAATGAGGCATAAATATCAAGGTCTAGATGCAAGGCATAAATAATTAGCTAAAAGGGAAAAATGGTCCTAAATTCTAGCTATCACAAACAAACCCTAAACATGTCATAACTTCAAATGATATACAATAAACATGAAGATTTGCTATCTTAAGCAATAAATGACATGTATTGATAAGCTAGAACAATAAATGAGCAAGGATGTTAGTTCTACTTACCAAGTAAATAAATTAATGAAGATCCATGCTTGAATGATGCTAGAAATGCAAGATGAAGATGGGTTTTGGGGTTTGGAGAGTCAAATAACAGAGCTTGAAGCTTTCTCTCCCTTAGGGAGCTCTTTCTCTTACTATATTCTGGTTTTTGAGCTCTTTGGATGAAGTGAGGAAGAAAGAAACATATATAAAGAAACCCTAAATGAAACTATGTCGTTTTGGAAAATTAGGCACAAAACAGGCTCAGTGCACGGGTAACTGCACGGGTAAGGACCCGTGCACAACCTGTGCAACAGAGAGGCCTGAGATACAAGGGGCTCAAAACATGACCAAACGACATCTAAACCTTTCGAATATTATACCGTTGGAAAGGTATGGAAGTCTACTTTCTACTCCAGTTTACAGAACATGGTTTCAATGTCTATATAAAAAGTTATGGTCATTTGAGTGACCAAAGGTCAAAACGCACAGCAACAGAGTTGTCCAGTTTTGGTGGTCTTTTGGAGATTTCAAAACCAATCCAAATGGTCATGAAATATTATGAATAATATACCGTTGGAAAGGTATGGGTGTATAGTTTGTACAAAAATGTTCAAAACTCATTTTGAAGCTTTGTATAAAACGTTATGATCACAAGACCATACAAATGTTAGTTTTAAAAAACATTTAAATCATTGAAATCCACTCTTTTGGAACTAGACACTTTACTCCAAACAACCAAACCAAAACAAGAGAAGAAAAATGACCTTCTCAAATGATCACTCAACACCCTAAAACAAGCACACCATCGTGCAAGTGCGGACACAACACACAACCACACTTAAATCTAGAAATGAAGTGCAAGTGTGAAGTGTGAAACAGATGCACACATATACACAATAATGAACACAAATACAAGATAAACAAAGCATGCATGAAATGTGTATGTGCACCTAAACTCTTCAAGAGACAAAGTCAAGTGAGTATACATTTTGCTCTTGAAATCATGGAGATGCTTGGAAGCTTGCCGACAAGGACCTGAGCTACCCATTATACAATCATCCCCAATGTGGTGTGGTTTGTCATGAAATAAACCAATCGTAAAATCGAGGTCCTTACAATCTCCCCCTTTGGCTATTTCATGTCAAAACAACCACTCAAAAATAATTCCTCACAAAAACAAAAGAAATCTAGCTATTGACAATGAGAGTCCACTCTACATTACAAAAAGAGATACCTAATATTTTAAGTCTTCAAGGGTCTTCAATCTCTTCATAGATCATCATACGTACACACAATAGCAAGAAAGCACTTTCCAAGAACAAGTGCAAGTGAGGTGAACAAATATAAAAAGCAATTGCACTCAATAAAGCAATATGAGAAATGCATGTGCAATGTTTACTCTCTCTCATGATTTCTCCCCCAAAGCATAAACAATGCACCCCCTATATCTCTCAAGACTTCTCCCTCTTTTTATCATGAGATAGGCAAAGAAGCTCCCCTTATCGGGTTGCTTTAGCAAAGATAGCTATTTGCACAAATCATTGCATAATCATATACACAAACTTTATGCAACTTAAATAATTGAGAGAGATTCAAGGAGTTTTATTTTAAAGAAAAATGTGTGAAATTATTGCTTTGCATGCAAGACATATATCATTCAAGTTCAAGCAATGGTATTTGGCAAAACAAACATCAAAAGGGTTTCCATAAGAATTCAAACCAATTTGTACCCTTTTGTCATAAACAAACAAGATATAGTTTTTCAAAAGAATTTTAGTTTAAAGAGCAACTATCAAACTTTATAAGCGAAACAAGACATGAGCGACTTTTGCACCATTTTTGATTTTTCAGGGTAAGATACCCATATGATAGTAGCCTTGTTCAACTAATAAAGAGACAAAGAGAGAGAGAGAGAGAAGACTAAATTTGGATGAGACATCCTTATTTATTGACTGGACACAATGTCCTTAATAATTTTAGTCTTCTTATTTGCTTTGACACATATTTTGCATAATAAGCAAAGAAAAACATTTCATGCATATCATTTTAAAGCATGTCATAAAACTCAAGTTCACATGTCATGAGGATAAATTATAGGTTATTCAAATGTACTTTCCCAAATAATTCTCCTAGTTTAAAAATGCATGTTTGAACATAAATATGACATGGATTGCAAGTAACGCAATGTTGCACACTTATTAAGAAAATAACATATAAGCTTATATATGCAACTAAGAATCTCAAGCAATTACAAAAGAGAATAAAAAAATCAACTTTTTGCACATAGAAAATTATGCAAGTTCGCTCTCTTTGCTTGAGTTCCCCTCATGGGGTCAAATCCAACCAAGTCAATGAGAGACATGTGCTCCTATAGACCTACCAAGTCTAATGGACCTAGTTGCATCTACGGGAGTCACATGGGCACTAAGGCAAGCGGGTTCATTCTTTCTAACCCACCTAGGTTCCACTTTAACATTTTTAGTGGGTATAGACATGTTTCTAAATTCCCTAGGTTTATGTAGTCTTGCCTATCTTTCAATCGTTTTTCTTTTATACTCTCTAACCTACACCTCTTAATGTATTTAAAGCAATTTGGTCTTAAGTGGCCAATCATACCACAAAAATGACAAGTAGGTACAAAGTAAGAATTTATACCATTGCATTGTGATCTCATCGAGGTGTTGGCATGTTGATGAGGTTGTCTTTGATGATGCACCAATTGGCTTATCTTTGGAACTTGAGCCGATTGGTGATACCTTTGTGGTTGAGCTTGTTAACATGGTTGAGCCGGTTGAACTTGCCTCCTTGGTTGAACATGCCTCAGTTGAGGATGTCTTTTGTGGTCACCTCCTTTCTTGATGGTCTTGTTGGATGATGAGTTAGACTTCTCAAGGACTTGTCCCTTTTTCTTAGTTTGCCTAGGCTTGGGTTGGGTTGCCAAGGCTTGTGTGAACTTTCCTTGAGTCTGAGATTGCTTGGATGAAGCTTTGCTATTGCCTTGAGCTTGAGGTTGTTTGACCTCGGCCTTCTTTAATTCTTCAAGGCACCTCATCTCTCTTTCCTTGACAATCTTCAAGGAGTTTTCTTTGTTGACAAGCTCTCCGTTCATGGCCTTTATCCGTTGATGGCAATCTTCAATCTCCTTCTCATATTTGGACATATCAATCACGTCAGACTTCTAGGAGTCATCCAACTTGGTTTTTAGTTGAAGATTTTCTTCATTCAACCTCTTTATTTCTTCATTATTCTCCTTCAAGGACCATTGAAAACTTTCAATGAAGTCTTCATAACACAAACCTTTATCACTCAAGTTCTTGGAGCTTAAACTTTCTTCATCGAAGCTTCTACCACTTGTGCTCTCGTGGCAATCATCATTCAAACTAGCTTCTTCATTGTTGACTTTGAGTGATGGGTGTCTTGTGGCTGCCTTTAACATGTCATCATGTAAAGTGAGGAAGGTTATGTGATTCCTTTCACATCTCTCGGAACCCAAAGAGCTTTCTTCACTTTCACTCCAAAAGTAGGCATTTGATTTGCCTCTTCGACTCTTGGTCTTCGAGTTTCTACAATCCATAGAGATGTGCCTATAGCCGCCACAATTATAACATTGAAGCTTTATCTTCAAGGTACCTTCGTGGGTGATTCTTAGAATCTCCAAAGCTTCTCGAACATCTTGAGAGGTTTGAATGAGTTTGGCTTGATTCTCATCCACTGCACAAGACAAGGCATGGATGCCCTTTGAGTTCCACTCTGCAGCATCGAGTTCTTCATTTGTCCATTTGGACTTAGGCTTAAGCATAGAAGCCCCATTCTCTAACTTCTCCGTGGGAGGTGAATATCCCTCTTCCACACACATCCACACACATCCACACATGCTCATCGAGGTCCATTAAAAACACTTCCATCCTCACTTTCCAAGAAGAGTAGTTATCCTTGGTGAGTAATGGTTGTTCAGAGATCAATGTACCTTCTAACATCTTAATGCCACTCATAGTGTTTAATGAATGAGATGAATGCAACTGAATGCAACAACCAAAATGCACACAAATGCACAACACACAAATAGGAGTAAGTATCACCTAAGTATATCTAGGAACCCGTTCTGATATCAATTGAAAATACTACTCAAGCGTGTGTCTACAAACTAGAGGGGTGGGGGGGGGGGGGGGGGGGGGTGAATGAGTTGTCAATTGATAATTACCAACTTTTTCGTAGTCAATATTAACAAGCAAAACCAAATACAAACAATAATAAAAATCAAGTAAAGTGTGGAAATATAAATAACACTTGATTTTTACGTGGAAACCCTTCAACAAGGAAAAAACCACGGGCTATCCTTCTAGCCACACAAGTTCACAGAAATTCATTATATGAGTAAAAAGTTACACCCTCAAGTGATACTCAGACTCTCACTCTCGACAACCTCAGGCCATGGACACTACCACTCGTCACTCTTTGTTCAATCCCTAGTGATATCCCCTGATCCACTACTCTTGACGTGAGCACCTCCTACTCTACCCCGCAGGCCTTTTACAGTGGCACTTGATAAATGCTTGCCAACCCACCCTTGGTTGCAAGACTTTACTTGCTTGTGCAACTTCACCTAGAAGCCACAAGACTTTGACTCTATGAAGAGTATATGGTCTAATTGTGAATATGACACTATGCTCAAATGCAATAATGTGCAAGACCAAAAAAAAAATGTTTAACTAAATGTTATAATGCAATTAAACAACCTAGTTATTAAACAATGCCTACATACCCATAATTAAGGACTCAATTAGATGCAAAGGGATTCTAGAACCCTAATTGTCAAATAAGTCCAACCTACACAAGTTGTCTCAATATATAACAAGGGCAACAAATATGCAATCAACAAATACAATCAATGAGGCATAAATATCAAGGTCTAGATGCAAGGCATAAATAATTAGCTAAAAGGGAAAAATGGTCCTAAATTCTAGCTATCACAAACAAACCCTAAACATGTCATAACTTCAAATGATATACAATAAACATGAAGATTTGCTATCTTAAGCAATAAATGACATGTATTGATAAGCTAGAACAATAAATGAGCAAGGATGTTAGTTCTACTTACCAAGTAAATAAATTAATGAAGATCCATGCTTGAATGATGCTAGAAATGCAAGATGAAGATGGGTTTTGGGGTTTGGAGAGTCAAATAACAGAGCTTGAAGCTTTCTCTCCCTTAGGGAGCTCTTTCTCTTACTATATTCTGGTTTTTGAGCTCTTTGGATGAAGTGAGGAAGAAAGAAACATATATAAAGAAACCCTAAATGAAACTATGTCGTTTTGGCAAATTAGGCACAAAACAGGCCCGAGATACAAAGGGCTCAAGACATGACCAAACGATATCCAAACCTTTCGAATAATATATCGTTGGAAAGGTATGGAAGTATACTTTCTACTCCAATTTACAAAACAAGGTTTCAATGTTTATAGAAAATGTTATGGTTATTTAAGTGACCAAAGGTTAAAAACGGACAACAACTGAGTTGTCCAGTTTTGGTGGTCTTTTTAAACTAATCCAAACGGTCATGAAATATTATGAATAATATACCGTTGGAAATATATGGGTGTATAGTTTGTACAGAAATTTTTAAAACTCATTTTGAAGCTTTGTATAAAACGTTATGGTCACATGACCATACAAAGGTCAGTTTTGAAAAAAATTAAATCATTGAAATCCACTCTTTTGAAACTAGACGCTTTACTCCAAACAACCAAACCAAAATAAGAGAAGAAAAAGGACCTTCTCAGATGGTCACTTAACGCGCTAAAACAAGTACACCATCGTGCAAGCGCGGACACAACACACAACACACTTAAATCTAGAAATGAAGTGCAAGTGTGAAGTGTGAAACAGATGCACACATATACATAATAAAGAACACAAATACAAGATGAACAAAACATGCATGAAGTGTGTGTGTGCACCTAAACTCTTCAAGAGACAAAGTCAAGTGAGTGTACATTTTGCTCTTGAAATCATGGAGATGCTTGGAAGCTTGCCGATAAGGACCTGAGCTACCCAAGACACAATCATCCCCAATGTGGTGTGGTTTGTCATGAAATAAACCAATCGTAAAATCGAGGTTCTTACAACTTTTTATTCAATAAGTGTGCCTTTGCTTCTTTTTTTTCATAATCCATGTCACTTTTATGTTCAAACATGCATTTTTGGACTAGGAGAATTGATTGGGAAGTACATTTGAATGACCTATAATTTATCTCCATGACATGTGAACTTGATCTTGACGTGCTTAAATATTATGCATGAGTTACATGTGTGAAAATGTGTGTTAAAGCAATTGACGAGGCTAAACTTAATAAGGACCTTGTGTCCATTCAATAAATAAGGATGTCTTATCTAATTTAGTCTTGTCTCTCTTCTTAATGGTTGAACAAGGCTAAACTCAATAAGGACCTTGTGTCCATTCAATAAATAAGGATGTCTCATCCAATTTAGTCTTGTCTCTCTTCTTAATGGTTGAACAAGACAACAACCACTAAGGATTTTATATCCATTCAATTAATAAGTGTTATTGGTATAATTTGAAGATATGGCATGTCAACCTAAACATCGTGTTACATGGGGACAACAAGTGACATGTCAATAAATGTCAACCTAATTAAACCAACTTAAGATGACTAGGAGATAACCTCACGATGCCGATCAGAGTTACTTAGATGGTCGGAAGAAAAACATCCTACCAAGGTAATTAGATTGATCAGGAAAATAAGATTCGATCGGGAAATCCCAAGATGGTCGGATAAACCCAAATGGTAAGATCTAGTTATTCGACTAGGTGTAAATCCCTGGTCGGGGGTGAAAAAGATCTAGTTGGGTTTAGAAGATGGTCGGATAAGTGACACGTGGGCAATTTCTAGATACGCTCGAATGCTTGACATATTGATAACGTTGAATTCAATACAATCATGACTTCAAACACGCAAAGAAGAATCTTTATCGAATAAGGTCTCATGAAGCATACTCTGATAAGGAAGCTGATTTCCTTAGAGCTATCAGAATCCAGAATAAGCAAAAGACCTGATGTGATTAAAACACAAACGATACTAAATGGGAAAGAAAATCAGCACGACTCCTATAAGTCAGAGTTATTTGTGTCTCATTAAATCACTGCCGCTAATTCTTTTACTTGTACTCTAAGAATTAGGGTTCTATGTATGTATAAATAGACCATAAAAATACCCAACAAAGGTTCACGAATCAGGAGGTATTATTATAGAGCAAGTGAGAAAGAGATTGTAACATTCTTTTCATAGTGGATTATTCTCTCGTCGTCACCGGCAACCGTGGCTTTTTCCCTTTAGGGTTTTCCACGTAAAATCTCGTTTGCATAATTCTTATTTTGCTCTTTTCAATTTCTTACATAATCGTTAATTTCATATAACTTGTGTGACGCGTGATTGACTTTACGTAATCCAATAATCGCCGTCAACAATAAGGATTTTATATCCATGTCTTGATTGGCCATTAAGGATTGACATAGTTGCTTGTGTGTGTTACAAAGTTTTTAAAGCTATATCTTGTTTATTTATGACAAAAGGGTACAAATTGGTTTGAATTCCTTTAGAAACTCTTTTGATGTTCACTTTGCCAAATACCATTGCTTGAACTTTGATGTTACATGTCTTGCATCCAAAGTAACAATCTCACACATCTCCTTAAAATCAAGCCTCATTGATTCTCTCTAAATTAATTAAGTTGCATAAGTTGTTGTATATGATTATGCACTTATCTTGCAAATAACTCTCTTTGCTAAAGTAACCTGATTTGGGAAAGCTCATTTGCCTATCTCGTGACAAAAATGAGGAATAGTGGTGTGAAGTTTATGAGAGTTGTATTTTATGGGAGTTGCAAATTATGGGAGATTGACTTGTTGAGGGGGAGTAACCCTATTTAGGGGGAACATTTGCATTACATGTTGGGTGTTTCTTTTCTTTTATGCATGTGCTTTTATTTATTATCTCTCTTGATCACCTTGTATACACTTGTCTTCAAAAGTATAGTCTTATTGTTTTGTAGGGATGGCTATCTTACAAGAGCTTGAAGAATTGAAGATCTAGTATCTAGGTATCTCTTTGTAATGTAGAATATTTTTTGTTGACCTCTTGTTTTTATTTATTTGTGAGGATGATTTGTGAGTGGTGGTCTTGTCACGAAATAGCCAAAGGAAGAGATTGCAAGTTTCTCACATTTTGATTAGCTCATTTCGTTGACAAACCACATAGGGATTTTCTTGTAAAGGTAGATTATGTCTCATTGGTCATGATCAAGCTTCGATGACATCCTCGTGCTCAAGAGCACTTCAAAGGTATATTACTTGCTTAACTCTTTTTGAAGAGACTAGTAGCACACATACACCTACATGCATTTGTGATGTTATGCATTTGTTCCATATTGCTCTTGTGTGCATTCTTTTCACAATCACACTTGCACTTCATTCTTAGTCTTAAGCGTGGTTTTGTTTGGTGTAATTCGTTTCCTGATGTTTGTTTGGAAACGTCTGTGCCCACACGTTGGTGTGATTTTTCTTAGCGCGATGAGTGACCTTCCTAAAGGTCTCCAGTGTGCAGGTTGTGCGCGGGTCCCTTACCCGCGCAGTACCCACACACTGCCCCTGGGTATTCTCGGGTCTATTTTTTGCAAGGGTTATGCATGGGTTCCCTATCCGTGCAGTACCGTGCACCGAGGATGAAATTTCTTAGGTCTGATTATGCGCGGGTAGTGTACGGGTTCCCTACCAGCGCCCTGGACCTGATCAGTGCCCTGTTTTGCGCCTAACTTTCCAAAACGACGTCACTTCGTCTAGGGATGTTATATATATATATATGTATTTTCTTCTTCCTCACTTCATTTTTTATAGCCCCCTTTTAGAGAGAGAAATAATCCCTTTTTTGAGAGAGAAGCTCCAAGAACCCATATTTACTCTTCCAAACCCATTTTCATAAGCATCTAGCTTCATCTAGCATCATCTAGCATCATCTAGTATCTTCTAGGTTTTGTTTTTGCATGGGTCTTCATCAACACACATGACTTGATGAGTAGAACACAACTCTCATTCATTTTTTGTGTTCTCACTTAGCAAGAAATCTCTTTTAAGACTTGTTTGCATCTAGATTAGGTTTTTAATCTTCAAGTTGAGATTTTTTGTGTTGATTGTTGGGTTTTGTATTGTGATAGCTATTGCATCTAGGCTTGCATTTATTTTATATAGCTAAGTTATATGTACGTCATATAGCAACATGATATCTAGGATTGTTTGACTTGTTCATCCATGATTTGATAAGCTTAAATGTGTTGACCTAACATTTATGCATTTAGAATACTTTTGATATTCACATTGGTTGCTTAATCTCTTCATTGATTGTTAAGCTTTGTAACTAAGTGGATTAGTGCACAAGCTTGTTGGTCTAGGATCACTATTAAAGGCCCGTTGGATAGAGTGAAGGGTTAGTGATAATATTATAATTGCCTATATTTTATACCTCTATTCTTTAGTTTATTACTTTGTTTTGAGTTAAACTCTTGCATTTTATGTTTCTTTTCTTAGTTCTCAACTATTCAAGTCCTAGGAGATAATTGGAAGCAATTTGGAAGATTTTGGATCAAGCCAGAGTAAACAACATCTGTTGATGGGTCAACTTCAAGAATTAAACTGTATCATCTCAGAAGGAATTAGGTTTCGAGACATATATGGTTGGAAAGGTACGGAAGTTAGCTTTCCGTAGAATTTTACGGTTCGCGATTTCGAGTTTTCTAGAGGAAGTTATGACTATTTTACTACCCAAAGGTCAGCTCAGAATTTCTACGCGGGATTTTGGAAATAAAGCATTACGGGCTACCTATTCGGAAATGAAGGTCTTAGACTAATTTGTTATGTTTTGGAAGATTAATGAATGCCTAAAATTCACTTTGATCCAGTTTTAGTTGATCCTAAACTTCCGTGTTAGGATTAATTGAAATTGGATTAAGATTCCTAAAGTTAGAAGGATTGTATTTCCTAGTTTGAGTCACATTGAATTAGCCTTATTGGAGGTTGATTAGGGAACTAAAAGAAGACCTAATTCATGCCTATTTAAGAGGAAATACAGCAGAAAAATCACATACAGCAGCAGAGGCAAGTTGAAGAGCTCTAAGGCGACATTCTATCTATTAACCGGGTTCTATCATTATTTTCTACTATGTTTTCTCTTAGGCTTGTATTCATGACTATGATGAACTAATTCTTTTTGTTAGGGCTACGATATAGCCTAGCCATGATTATTTAATTTATTTCGTTAATGTTAATTTCGAATTTTCTTCCCTATTGAGTATCTTTTGCTGCACTTAATTTATGTGTGCTTGAATTTGGATGTTTGATCACCATCTATTTTTAAGTAACTTGATGCAATCAAGAGTAGATGCCATACTTTACTTGATTTTTGCTTCTTGCAATTGATACCATGAATGTCTAATTGTAGATGCCATGCAATTGGGATTTATGTGATGTTATATGTGATTTCATGAGTGAGCAGTGAATTTTTTATTTATTTTTAAATATAGTGGGATATTTTATCATACAATAATCTACTTTACCCAAATCTTACTATAGTTTTTGTAAGACAACAAAATGAATATCTTATATAATTCTATTCATATCTTAATTGATTTCATTTCACTCTCAAATTTCTTTAAACAAACGAAACACAATCTCAAAGAATGTAAACAATCCAGCAATAAATACTACCTTTTCATTTTGACTTTCAGAAAGTATCCTTTTTATGCCTATAATCACTAGAACTAATCTATTTTTCCCATTTGGAAAACACCTATGAAGGTGTCCATTTTTTAATTTAAACTAGTATTATTTACAGAATCAGCTTGCAGGTTGGACCTGATCTCCATTTCTTGACTTTTGAATCTAATTTTGCTGAGGTGATGAGTTCAGGAATTGGGAGACCAATCATAGTTCTGGTACACAATATTGATAGGACCTCCATCATCCATTAGATGGGTCAAGAGACCTGCTTTTGTTGCATCCAAATAACTTATCATCCACTTCAGGATTTGTTTCTCCTGCCCAAAATCCGCATTGAACCTGTGCAAATGAACCATTATATACCTTGCTAATTATTATTAACTAGTTTTTATGATGTGTATTAAATCAATTTTGAAAGTGCTTTTTGTCAAATAAATAAGCTAATTAAGTACTCACCACTTGATGATCCTTGAGAGATAAACAGTCCTCTTTTCCAAGTTGACATCCATTCCACCATTTTGGAAGAACTCTCTTGCTGCGGATCTGAGTTCAGCCTCAACCCCTTGTGGTGTGAAAAACCTCACCCTTGGACTTGACTTTGTTCCATTGCATAACCCAAAATGGATCAACGGATTTACTTTTTCAGCTGTCAGCTGCCAAACATTTTGTTTATAATTACCAATAAGAAAAGATTGATCTTATCTTCTAATTATTATTCGAAATATATGCACACACTCATAAACAAAAACAATACATATCAAGACGGAATGCACACGTTTCAATTCTACCATGTGATAGGCAGGATTTTGCGAAGAAATTTGAAAAACTACTAAAAATATATTTAATAGAAAAATATAAATAATAAAAAATTGTAGGCTTGGGGAGTTGGGGGCTTATCAGAATTGCTTTGGGATATGCATATGCATCTTGTTGAACCATAGATTTTTCTCAAGACAAAGTTAACTTAATTTATATATAGCAAATTGGATTTATTAACAAAAAGAAAAGAGTAATGCTAGATATGCCATCATGGTATCTCACATTGATCTCAACTAATGACATGTTTATTGGAAGTAAATTAAATTATCATTAAAGTGTATCTATTTACCGATTGACGCATTATTAGTTGGGATCAAAGTTTAAAAGAAAATGAAGTACTTAGGATACCTGAAGGCGTTTGTCTCCGTTGGCAAAAGGCTTGACAAGAGAGTAGGGGCCTCTACGGTTGTTCCTGAGGATTCCATTCTTGATGGTATTGATGGAATAGGCATACCCTCCAACTAGGTATTGGAAATCTGAAAAGAATGCCTTCCTATCCATAACTCCATCCGGATGTCCTATTCTTATTATTGCATGTATAACCATAGCATTGTGTAGGTTCAAGAAGAATGCGAACTTTTCATCTGCTGTCAATACATGTAGATTCACTCTGTGAAGATCTTGTGCCAGATTAACATATCTCCTGAATTCTTCACTTCTAGTAATGTTACCATAATCGACATGGCTTCTGTCGTTGGATGCGTACGACTCGAGTATGGCAGACATGATCTTAGCAAGCCTTTGTCCAACCAAAACAGCAGTCTTGGGCTCATTGTCATTTGTACTTCCTCTAAAATTGTAGCAGCTTTGATTGTTTGTTTCGTGCTCCAGGAAACGATAGAAATTGTTTCCATCTTCAAATTCATTTTCCCTACAAAGTATCCCCCATGTGCATTTCAAATTAAGCATGATGAAAAGGGGCTTTACTTGTTAAAAGCACCTAAGAGGTAAAAGCATTTCCTAACTAAAAAGGACCGGTCGAGTGTATTTCTTTTTCAAAAAGTTGCGATTCAACTGCTTTTTTCATATAAAATGAAGCATGAAAAGGGTTTTCTTGTTAAAAGCATTTAAGAGGTAAAGAATTTTCTTACCCAAAAACATGGTGGATGAAGTGCTTCTTGCTCAGTTGTTTTCCAATCTCAATCACCTACAATCATGTAACACAAACAAAACCAACCATTACTAACAAGTTCCCTTTGTCCTAATAAATTTTTTTAGATGATTGTATCTTCTATTTATTTACTTTTCTTTATCAATTTTAATTTGATAAATATATCATTTAATAACTAAACTATAAAACAATTAAGTTACTAAGAAAATTTAATTTGTTTATATATATAGTATTTTTAAATCTAATTAGTATATACAACGTACCTCTTGGATTTTAATTCAAAAGTTGAAAAAAATAAAAAGTTTATCCCTCCAATAAAATTGAAAAAAGAAAAAAAAAGTTTGAAAATTAAAAAATAAATCGTGATATCTTTAATTATAGTAATTAATGAAAATCCAATAGAAATATAATGTAAAAAAAATCAAAAAAGAAATAATAAAGCTTTAAATGTTAGTCGTTCAAAACGACACTGACATGATGAGGTTGTATATGCAACGAGTTGGATTGGGGCCGGATCAGTATGTCCCATACCTAAAACCCGGTTGGGGCAAGGTGTCCCATACTCGACCATGCCACAAATGGGTTTTCGATTACGCCCCATGTCTGAACCCGTTTGGGGCAGAGTGACCCATACCCGATCCCAACCGATTCAAACATTTAAATTTTAATATTCAATCAAATTTAAAAATACATTTAAATTGAAAATATATTTAAATTTAAACATAAACTAAAAATAAGTATTAAAATTTTAAGTTTATTGTACATTTAAAATTCACATATAAACTTAAAATAAATAGAATATAATATCTAAATATAAAATATAAACCATAAATTCTAATATAAAAATATGATTAGGTAAAGAGATAAAAATATTAGAGTTTTGTTTTTCCTTTCATATTTTTAATATTTTTTAAATTAATTATTAAAATATCGGGTCAATCATGGTGGGTCGGGGTATAATGATTTGATCCATACATGATCCGGTTACAAATTGGGTCAACAACACTTGACCCATACCCAATCCAAACTCCGTTTTAAATGGTCAAAAGTTCAAAACCTATTTCAAACGGATTGGATTCCCACCAGTTTAGAAGGGATAGGAGATTTTTGCCGTATCTAAATTGGTCAATACTATATCCCCTTCAACTCATATAGATGAGAATCATGCGACCATAAGTTTTAAGTTATGTTTAAGAAGTCGAAAATTTAATAAAATAAAATTGTAATAAAACAAGTTACTAAAAAAATTTAATTGGTTTCTATATATATATATATATATAAATTTTTTGTATTTTGAAATCTAATTAGTATATACAACATACCTCTTGGATTTTAATTCAGAAGTTGAAAAAATAAATAAAAAGTTTACCCCTCCAATAAAATTGAAAAAGAGAAAAAAAAAATTAAAAAGTTTGAAAATTAAAAAAAAAATTGTGATATCTTTAATTATAGTAATTAATGACAATCCAATAGAAATATAATGTAAAAAAAAAATCTAAAAAGAAATAATAAAACTTGAAATATTAACCGTTCAAAATGATACTGACATGATGAGGTTGTATATACAACGACTCGGATCGGAGCCTCTCTGGATCGGTATTTTTGCCTTGCCTAAATTGGACGATACTATATCCCCTTGAACTCATATAGATGAGAATCATGATACCGTGAGTTTTAAGTTATGTTTAAGAGGTTGAGATCGGTAGGATTGACTTAGTTGAATGGTAAACTCTCATTAATATATATATATATATATATATATATATATAATATTATGGGACCTAGATATCTGTCTCAAACTTTTAAAATAGTAATAGTTTAAAAATAAAATAATAAATAAGGAGCAGCTTGACTGTTGAGAGGGAAAGAACCAGCATGACAACAAAGCACACCTTTTCAAGACATGCTGCCATGATTCGTGCCTTTCTCTAACTCAATGCCCAATTCAAAATATAAAACAAGTGGTCCACCCTTACATTTACTCAATTTAAAATTTTACAAAATCACGGCTTATACAATATTATTTAACAATATATCTACCTAAAATATCAAATAAATAAAAAAACTTTTATTATTTTAAACGTTTTGCATTAAATAATTTTTTTAAATATATATTAATTATTTTCTCTCTTGATTTGTGTAAATACTTAGTTTTACACTTTTACCCACTCAGGTTTTTGTATTAGACAAATACCCACAAATACCCAGGTTGTTAGTATTATATTAACTGTTTGAAATAATGGAGGTTAAATAAATAAATTGCTCTAAATTAAAATATTTAAATCTATATAGTAAAATATTACAGCTAAAACTAATATATACTATAAAATTTAGAAGAAAAATGAGAAGTCCCATTATCTCTCTCTCTCTCTCTTTCTTTAATTTTTGGTTGAATTTGAATAGTTAATGAAAAGGGTTGAATATGAGACGAATATGAGAAGGAGATGGATGGTGATGATGGTAAGGACGAGGAAAAATGATGATTGAATGTGTTGAAGATGGATGGTGACCAAGACACCTATTAATGGAAGGTGGGGAGGTTAACTCCAATTTAATTTAAGGGTAAAATAGACATTTCATCTTTCAACTTAAATAGAAGTTAACATAAGGGTAATTTTGACAGATACAGAGATGCGAGGGTCTGAAATATCAAGGAAAAATATAATATTATGTCTCATATATATATATATATATCATAAATGCTACTTACCAATTAAACCATGGATTTTTAAAATATTAATTTAATAAAATAATCTACATATCCTCGTTGTGCGCGAGGCAGTTATCACCGTTATCTTAGCTCCCGCATGTTTGCCAACATTGATGTTTGCCGGCAACACACAGCAGCTCACTCTTTCATTTTTAACGATAATTTTAAAATCACCTTCATTCTTTCACAATTATAATTTCAATCCCCAACTTTAGAATTTTATTTATTTAAATTCTTATTAATATACTAATTTATATCAAGATAATCCTTTTTCAATTACAAAAATAACACTATAAAACTACAAAATATCTTTGTTCTTTGTAAACTTTTCAAAAATATTTTTAATGGAAAGTAGCAAATTACCTTATTTATTAACATAACAATTAACAAACTTAAAATAAAAAAGAGAAGAAAGCATGAGACGCGTAACGTACCTTCTTCCTGCCGCAGTCCAAGTGTTGAATGAGCACCTCCACCATCTCACTCCCAGAAAAACAGTTCTTGACGATCTTCATCTTCATCAGACGGTCCTGAATCGGCAACCTCTGTCTCAAAAACCTTATGATATCCACCATCTCATCCTTCTTTTCCTCCTCCTGATCCTGATCGTCGAAACCGTACACCGGTGCTGCAGGCGCATCACTCGAACATTTCCTCCCAAGCATTTCTCTCAACCGCTGGTCGAATCCTCCGCTATTTCGCAGCGAATTCAACGCCACCAGTCCTCCAAATAGCTTGTCATTGAAGAATATCTGAGGCACCTGTGAACTTCCACCACTTCTCTCTATCAACTCCTTCTCTCTTTCTCGATACACGTCGATGTTGATTTCCACGAATCTCAATCCTTTTTGTCTGAAGAACGTCCGTACAGCTGTGCAGTCTCTGCAATTCGATCTCGAGAAGAAGCTTATCCTTCCTTTCACTACTTCGCTTTCGCTTTTCATCTTCACTATCACTTTCATTCCGGATATGTTGATCTGAGTCACGGCCTCCTCCGGCTTCATCACCGACAACGACGACACGTCTCTGTCGTTGTTTTCTTTGAAAGACGAGAGTTTCTTGGCGATTGCGGCGGATAAGCTGTTGCTTCTTTCTCGAAGGTAGTTACCGATCCACGGCTTGTTCTCGTCCGGCAATGATATCGACCGTTGCGCTGGCGGAGGAGATGAAAGCCCCGGCGGTGCCTCCAGTTTCGGCAACAGCGAGTGAGGTATGACGATCCGAACATAATCTCCACCGTTGATCTTTTTCGAATTAACCGCCTCTGAATCACTTGGAATTTCATTTCATCGAATCTTCAACTTTTGATTTTTGCTCTGGAGCTGAAATGACATGACCGTCTTTAATATTATTATCAAAAACGACAGCGTTTTCAGCGTGACCATTTGAATTTGAAATTGGAGAGGAATCGTCGGAGACGGAAATATTTTCGTTCGTGAATCTTTTGAAAATATCGCCTCCTTCTTCAACAACAACAACAACGTTTCCATTAACTTTCTCCTGCAACGATAAATTCGTTTCTGTTTCCATTTCTTTGGAGAAATGGAAAGGAAAGGAATCAAAATCGATCTCTCTATGAAAAGAAAGTCATGCGATTGCTGAAAATAATAATAAAAACGAAAAACAGAAAATCTTAAAGTGTAAGCGATGATATCGGTGAGGTTTAATGGAGGAGAATATATAGGACGAAGGTTTTTAAGTTAATAGAAGAAAAAGTCAAAGACTTGAAGACAAGGTCCAGACCCAGACCCGGTCAGTTTTTACTCTCAAAGCCGGCCTATTCAAAATATCTCCGGCCCCACCATGTCCCGTACTTCACGCAGAAACTCAATCCTATTATTGCGTGGTGTGACCCTCTAACCCCCACTTTTCCACAACAGATTTTGCTAATTGCTAGTACTATATATTATTTAGTACAAGGGCTTTATTGTAATTTTGATATGATAACCCACTTTGCCGTCTGGTTATCCGGCTTGACGGCGTTTTTGATACGGTCGTCTAGTCCACTAGTGCTTGTGTTGACGCGAAGAGTGAAAAGAGTTTGTGGAAGTCTATTGTTTTAAATCTGCCATGTGGCGGCAGAGAATTGGGCGGATCTCGTCAACTAAACAAATGGTGTTTATCCACCTAAACTTGGACGACTTCTTATAAGAATATGCGACTCATACTTCAATTGTATTGGGTAATTAACTAATTATTCATGATTTATATGATAGGAATAATTCTTACCGTATCAATTGGATTGGTTTTTTATTTAATTTTTTGGATTGCATATCACAATATCACTCTTTTTCAAAATTATACCATTTTAGTGCTCCAACCAAATTTCTATTAGTCAACCTTAATGGTCAAAAGTATTTAGTATTTTTCCTTGTAAACTCAAATTGAAATCAAACTAACATAGAATTTTAAAAAACAAAATTGAATAAAAAAATTATATAAAATTCAGAACAAATTACACCCAACCTACCGAAGTTTGCCCTTTAAAATAATAATAATAAGAGATGTCTAGATCCCTACCAATCTCTTTATTTTTTTTCTTTTCTTTTCGATTTGTTTACTTTAAATTTTTAAATAAATCTCTATCGTCTATATCAGACGGTAGCAATCCAATTTTTTTTTTCTCATTTTTTTAAAGTTTTTAAAAATAAATACTTTTAAAAATGGGATGATATTGCAAAAAAACATTTAAAGCCATTAACTTTGATCGGGTTTAACTAATGACATGGTAGGTTATTGTGAGTCTTTAAATAACTTAATTCTGAGTGTAAAAGGGGAAAAAATCATGTAGATTTAGCGTAATTTGTTCTAAAAATTAGAGAGATTTGTAAAAATTACTTGAGGTTTGATTTTTTTTAATAAACTTTAAATCAAAACTCCCTTTTAGGGTGGTTTTTGTGACACAATTAAAGGGTGTTTAACTAAATTTGGAACTACAATGTGATTTTAGTTTACAAGGAGTTTTATTCAAAAATTTGAAACTAAAGTATTGTTTCTGAAAAAGAGTCAAACCTCACACTACAAAAAAAGTGGTCTTTTCTGACGGCTAAATGTCATCGGAAAAGATGCTTTTCCGTCGGTAATACTCTTCTTCTACGGGAAAAAGCTGTCGGAGGCCGTCACAAATACGCTTGTAGCAAATAACCATTTACCGACGAGCTGTCACAAATACTACCATTTCCGACGGTGAGGGCCGTCCGAAAAAATAAAAATTCCGTCGGTAATATTAATTGAAGGTAGTCAAAATTACTAGTATTTATGACGGTTTTACCTTTATTTCCGACGGTACTAGGCCGTCAGCAAAAGTTCAATGATAAAAAAAAAATGACGCGTCTTCGACTTGATGGCACCACATTACCCCATCTAAATTCCATTCATTTTATGTGGTTCGAATCCGTGACCTGGACGATTGATAGTAAATTTTTCTCTTACCATTTTGCTATAACTTTATATCTGATGTCTTTTGCATATTATTTATATATAAGCAATTGATAGGAAATATCATTTTACTGCTACTTTATCTTGAAATAGGATACATATATTATATCCTTGTTGATTTTATTTTTTATAATCAACATTTTACTAAAAAATTAATAATTTAAACTTATTTTAATAATTACTAATAATTTTGCTATATTTTATATTTATTTAATTTAATCAGATGTACACATAAAGTAGACTTCTTATTAGTACCATTTTTTTTCCCTAAAGTCCGGTCCCTATTGTCTAATTTTCTTGCAGTGATCACCATAAATTTTAATTTTTTTTACATTATCTATGACATATTATTTGAAAAATTCAAAATTAAATCAAAATATTTGGCGAAAAATTTAATAGAGTGATTTCGCTAAAAAAACAGTGATAAATAAAAAAATAACACATATAGTGATACATTTAAAATATTGACCTACAAGTCACATTTTTTTTTGTAGTGTATAAATTATCACATACATTCCATTATAATTTATTAATTAATATTATAATAATAAATTAATTATTTTTCTCATAACAAATAATGTAGAAAATAGTACTACATTTTCGATAGCGTAATTGCCCTTAACATTAATTCGAATTATATTTTATCATTTCCAACGGCACAAAACATGCCGTCGGAAATACATACTATTTTCGATGGCATATGGACTATTTCCGACGGTTATTGGGCCGTCAGAAATGTGATATTACATTTTTGCTCATTTCCGACGGCACATTTTACGCCGTCGAAAATGTGAACAACATTGACGGCTTATTCGACTATTTCCGACGGTTATAGGGCCATCGAAAATGTGGTGTTATATTTTGACTCATTTCCGACGGCAATGAAATAGGCGTCGGAAAAGGTACCATTACCGACGGCAATTAGCGCCGTCGGAAATAGTTCGTCATTAATAGGCTTTGTAGTGTCATGACGGTTTTGTTTAAAGATAATGCTAGGCTACCCAAAAAGGTTGTCCAAAAACATGCTTAAATTATTTGGTATACTGACATGCGAGTTGTCAAAATCATGTTAATCATGAAATTATATAGTGAGTGATGTGATATTAACAATTCAAATGATATTATCATTTGGCTAATTGGGTTTGGTTTGGATTTTTTTTTTTGAAGTATTACAATTTTACATAATTTCGGGGGTTTTTTGGGAGAGGAAGGAGATTTAAACCCACAACCTTACGGTGTAGGTGTGAGAGGTTTACTATTACACCAACCTTATCTCGTCCAATAAGTCAAAAAAAAAAGGTGGAGGTGGAGGTGGCTTTCTAACAGTCTCTTCTCATTGCGGGAGGAGATAGTTGTTTGATGTCCTCCAATAGTGCGAGAAAGCAATAATCACCTTTTTGGGTTTTGTGCTGAGATTATTAAATAATCACTTTTGTCGGTTATACCAAAAATCTATTTCATTATAAAATTATTAAATAATTTGATTTTAATTTTTCAAAAGCAATACCAAACTCGACCTAAATTAATGCATATTTTAAAAGTTAAGAACTAGTTTGATTTCTTTTACAAACTTCGCAACTAAATTGGAATAAAGAAAAAAAGGGAGGGACTTATATGGTCATTTTTTTTCTTAAATAAAAAGAAGAAAATTCTATAGTTCATCCAAGCTATAAAATTTGCTTTGGTATCACAAAATTACCTAAAAAGAAAATAGTATACAAAAGTATAATAAAATAGACAAGGTGAGGTTAGAGGTGAATCTATGAAAGGACTGTCCCAAACTATAGGCCGGGCAACCCTTTAGAAAAAAATTATATCCGTGTATAAAGGGCTAATTACACAAACAACCCCCTTAGGTTTGACAATATTAAATGAATATGATATTGTTATCTAAATTTATTGAAATATAAATGTTTTGTTGTTCAAAATAAGTTGTAAAAATACGTATAATATTATGGCTTCTAACACTATATAATTAAGTCATTTGCAAGTTTAAAAATTATTTTTGAACTACAAGTTTAAATAATTGGTTATGCGTAAATTTTACAATGCATTTCATAGCCTTGAATCTTGAGTAATCCATTATTAAATTAGTGTCATCTTATTATTAAAAACTTAAAGAAATATTTTAATCAATAATCATATAAAATGTTTTTTTTATTCTTAATCAATGGCTCGCATATCTTGCACCGACTTTATTATATCTGTGAGCATTAAGGAGAAAAATCACAAGAGTTTTATTCACAGTGCACACCGAATTTAATAAATTTAGTGTGAGAGTTTGTGAACCATTAATTAAACATTAGAATATATTGATTACTAAGAAGTTGATTTTATAATGCTAGTGTGTAGACATGCTGCCGGTTCCGATTCCGATTTCGGTTCCCCGGTTCGGTCGGTTCCGACGGTTTGGAACCTTTTTTTTACTCATTAATATTTTAAAAAAACTTAGACATTTAAAATTGTAAATGCATTTTATCAGGTCACCCGAAATTAAAATAAAATAAATGTATGACAAATAAAAAAAATAAAAAATAAAAATAAAACTAAAAAATGTAAAATTGGTCTTGCACTTAAATTTTACCACAATTAAGTTGCCTATGTATCCTCTTGGGGTTTAGAGGAATCCAAGGCCTCGTAATTCTCTTACCTTTTATTGCAGGTTTGATGATGATGTGGACACATTGTGTGAGGTGTCACCGTAACTAATCGTTGTCATGATCATCCGTTCCACTTTCAACATGTTGGTCATCTTTAAAGAAATCGTACGGTGTATATGCATCTTGATATATTTCTTGTTGTCTGTTTTGCGCCTTGGTCCAATCATCAACACAAGCATGTATCTAAATTGATTGGGGACTCAAAAGCTAACGTCTTGCGTCCAGAATATTTTCACTGACGCTAAACTCTTGTTCCATAGCCACCATAGAAACTGATGTTAAAAAAACTTGTTTGGCTATAATAGCAAAGATTAGAAAGTATTTTTTATGCTCATTCCACCGATGTAGGATATCAAATTTTTTAACAGCACTGTCTTCCAAAAACTCAAAAGAGGTACCTAGATAGGATTCAAGCTCGGGGTATGAGTTCGAGCTTGAAGTAGAAGAACCTCGTAATTTTTTAGTTTTTTTTGGCTAACATATTATACCATAAATTCATAAATTCGGAGGATGATGTGGACTGAGATACATTTTGAGTTGGTGGAACATCTATGTTCAGTGACGGACTATGAACTCTAAGATATTCATTATATAAATCATACAATAATGCCTTAACTCTAGAAGAAGCCATATCAACATCATAATCTATTTCTAAACATTGATAATAAACAATTAGATATTCAGACAAATTTTCTAATATACTACGTGGATCAAAACACAGTGCAATCAAATAAGTATTTGGAAACTCCTTATAATAATCTAACAATTTTGATTTCATAGCAGTAACAAACTCTAGTAATTATGTGTCGGATGCACAATGAGAAAATACACCAACAATATTAACACTCTCAATAATAATTAAATTAGTTGTAAGATAATAAACATCAGATAAATTGTTAGTAGCATTATTAAAAACTTTTAACAAACCACAAATATTTGAACAAACATCCCAATGTGCGGCATAAAGATTAATGTGACTAATATGATATTGAATAAAACTAACTAATAAATCTTTATAATCATAACTTTGAGCAAGCAATTTAAAAGTAGAATTCCAACCTGTTGGAACATCATAAGGAAATCTAATGAGACGCCTACCATTTTGTTTATAAAATTTTGCCTATGTTTTCATTGTAGAAGAATGTTTCCATAAATAAAACATGGCATTTTTAATAGGGGCAATAAAATCTTGAAGAGTTTCTAAACCTTTTTGAACACTGTTATAGAGATTTTTTGATAGCATGACAAGTGAGCATAATCACCTGAAAGCATGGTGATTAGATATGCCATGTCACCAGAGTCAGCTAGGAAAGATCAACCCAAGACGACCAATAGATGATCTCAAGGCTTGATCATGTTTACCCAAGATGGTTGGGGAAACTAACCTATCGGGTACAAATAACCTGGTCGGGGAAACTAACCGATCGGGTAGAGACAAATTGGTCGGGTAAAGTCAATCTGGTCTGGGTAAAAGAGATCTGGTCGGGTTAGATAATTGGTTAGTTAAACAACGCTTTGGAGACATTAAAGGCAACTACGACTCAAATACGAAGAAGAATAATCTTGCTCAAATAAGGAATCTAGAACTACATTCCGATAAGGAAATATTACTATTCCTCTTACATGTCAGAGAGTCCAGATCAATCAATAACTTAGCTTTTCTAGAAGATTGCACACCGATCAGGAAATAAATCCTAAATGGACAACTAAATAAGAATCCTGGAAATATTCTAATTCAATGCAAAACAAGAAAGAAGATAATGACGACTTCAACAAATAATCAGTCATAATTAGATACCACTACCTTTCCTTATTTGTATACCAAGATTTAGGGTTCTATGCATATATAAATAGACCCATACTCTCATTGTAAAAGAGATATAGAAATATATACAGACATACATAGAAACAGACAAAAAAGAGAGATATGCAAGAAAAGAGAGTCTGAGTTTGTAACAATTTCATCATAGTGAATTTTTCTTCTCGCCATCACCGGCAACCGTGGATGTTTCCCCGATTTGGGGTTTTACCACGTAAAACTTGTGTTCATGCTTAGCTTTTTCTATTTTCCACATAACATCTTTAACAATTTGCAATAACTTGTTGTACGCGTGATCGGCTTTACGTAATCAAAAAATCATCGTCAACCTACGCTCAAAGAGACACGACAAAATACTGCAAGTTCCACAAGGAAAGTGGTCACGATACATTAAAGTGCTACCAACTAAGAGACCACATCAAGACACTTATTATGGAGGGTCATCTCAAAGATTTGATTCTTAAAAAGGCGGACGATCAGCCAAGGGGAAACCATGAAAAGAAATGAAGCTCGGGCCGAGGCAGCAGCGAATGGACATTCAACACTATTTTCTGAGGACCCTATAAAAAAAACTACTCTTGAGAGAGATAGCTTAGTGGTTTTCAATTTAAGATATTTTTAGTTTGTTTTTTATTTTTAGTTTTTCTAATTATTTTTGGTTTTGATGTTGTTAATTTCCAGATCAATTAATAAAGAAGCCAAGAACGGTGTTCAAATTTTTTATAATCATCTTTGTTATCAAAGATAAACTCGTAGCGCTGACACCTGCCATGGTGGGTGAAGGTGCCCGAGAGGCTAAGAAGTCGGTTGTTAGAGATCCGACGCGCCTGCCGAACTGACTGGGTGAATATAAAGCACTGTTAGCAATCCTGCCACCTCGAGATGCCGATTTTACTAGGGAAAAAATACTCGGGTACGCCATCGAGGAAAACCTGGTAAGATGCGTTCGGATGTGTTAGTATTGTACTAACGATTCGGCCAAGCCCTTGTAAATAGACAAAACCGAGAGACGTCCTTGGTTACTTGTTTACATGGGAAAAACAGGGAAAATGGGGCAAGGTTTCCAGAACACCTCTTGGCTGAAGACTCAAGTAATCGGGACACCGATTGAATCAAATTCAAGGACCAAGAAGGTCGGGAATTATCCTAGGCAAAGAGCTGGGACACCGATCTGTTGGGGTTTATGCCCTAAAGATGTAATTTGTAAATGGATTTATGAAATAAATAAAAAGAAAAGTTCAATTCATTCTTGTTGTGTTGTTTATTTTATAACTTGTGTATATATTAACATCCTAAATTCCCGGATGTAATCTCGAACTGTGTATATGAGTGTCATATACAGATGGATACAGTAAGAAACGTGCAATCTAAAGAGTCCATAGATAACAAATAAAGCTGGGTACTTTATTTGTGGTTAATCTATAGCTGCGGTCCATTCCGTAATGTATGGTGATTCTATCCTGAATCATTCATATGAGATATGGGAATTGAGGCACCTTGTATGAAGTGATCATATTGGACTGGGCCATGATCTATATGAATCTCTCACCAAGATCCGTTTACTGATGAGATTCATATATATGAACTAATGATGGCTATATGTGGGTGATTTTAATCTTGAGTGTCTTATTGACTCCTTCAGGTAAGATCGTGGTCTTTGATATACCATGAGTGAGGTCAGATGCAGTTCCTGATCAATATACTATGTATGTTGGGATTGCGGTTTGGCTTGTGGCTGGGAATGTATGTACACAATAGTGGAATCCACTCCTTCTTATGAGAAGTAGATGGTAGTTCCCTTAAGGGTTGATTCGGGGCTTGGACAATATGAGCGCTCTCCTAATTCCTTGAGGAAATATGATTTATTTTCCATTAGAGAATCAACGGTACTTAAAGGATATATGTAATTAGAGGGGTATAACGGACATTATGACCCAGCTTTAATTATGAACTACTGTGGAGGATCACACCATGTGTAATAGCTATATCGATGGACACTGACTTGTATCGGTCTGTGTAAAAGCATCTACAGTTGAGAGAGTGCAGCTTCGGGTTTTTAGTGGAATAACACCGGAGTTAATAATCAAGGAATATTAATTAAAGAGTTTAATTAATGATTCCGATGATTATTGGAGCTCAAAATATTGTGGGTCCATTAGGTCTCCTTGATAGCCAGATCGATTTAGGTAACAAGGGTCACGGATAATTAATTGGAAAATCCAATTAATTGTGTTATGAAAGTGACACGTATTTATTCGGGAATTAATTGAATAATGAGATTATTTAATTAATGAATAATGGTGATTAAATAAATTAAATAATAAGATTATTTATCATGTTATTAATCACTAAATGGAGGATGTTTGTTGATATTTGTTTTTTGAATAAATAAGATAATATGATTATTTTATTTTATTAAATTAAATTTTGAATTTAAATAGTTTGAATTCAAATCATATTAAATGAAATAAATATTAATCAATATCTTTAAAGATATTTGATATCTTAAAAGATTAGATTGATTTTTTTTTGTGATTAAAATTGATTTTGAATTTAAAAAAAAAAAGAAAGAGAAACAAGTGTTGTGCGTGAGAAAGAAAAAAAAAGAGAGAAAAAGGTGTTGTGCAATTGTTGCACTATTGAAAAAAGATATATATATTATTAATATTTTTTTAAGAACTAAAATTGTTCTAGTTATTTTTTCTTTTTGGAAGAAATAGTTTCTTCATATTCTCTCTACATCCTCCTAAGTTTCTGAGTACGTGACGCGCCCATACGCAGTTACCAGTTCCAGGATATAACTTGGAAGATCAGTGGTACAGACCAGGAGCATATCGTAAAGTGAATGAGCCTCCAAACGTTGGTAAGGTTCTATATATTTTTATATTGATTACAATTTCCTGAGTTTACATATTGTATGTATTATTAGTTCCGGAAAAATAATTACGGTCTCAAGGTCACTGGTTCCAGATCATTTATGATCTGTATTAAAAATTTTAAATATTTTCGCTGCGTTACTAGTGAACGGGGTTCCAACAATTGGTATCAAAGCCAATTTTTTTTTCAGAACAGGAAATTGTTTTCGATGCTTCTGTATGTATAATTGTGTAGGCACTATTTAAATTGACTGTATGTTGTTTTTGTATGTATATTAAATTTGTTAATTTACAAAAACATGATTGATCATTAATTATATGGTACTGTGGATTTAGGGTTCATGGGTTGTATAATTTATTATTATTATTATTATTTTTATTTTATTTTATTTCTGTTATTGTATTATAAAAACAAATGTAACCTATATTGAAGACTTGGAAAAATTGAGAAGTCGGAAGGGCGAAATCGGAAATACGAGTGATAGGTACTGTTCATGAAGTACTGTTCCCTATTACTGTTCATGCGGGGGTACTGTTCATGCGGACGTTGTTGGGCACTGTTCATACTTATTGCACGGTTCCGTTGGCAAGTGTTGCCTAGTGTGTTCCGTGCGGATTTCCTATTTCGGATTCCCTATTTCTGATTCATGAGATGAATCGGAGTAACCTGAAGAGACTGGAAGACTCGAAAATTACAAGAAGACCAAGGAATGCCTTGGGGATATTTCTATAAATTTAGATTCCTATTTTTTTAGGTTAAATAATCCATAGTACTCGGTCAATTCATGTATGCTTTATATTATGTGATGATAAAAGCATTGTCATACATACGTATGTCATCTAGATTAGATTTGCCTACACAAATATATTTGATATGTCATACATGCATCATAGCCTATTTTTTATGTATTTTTTTTAATATGATTAAAATCAGTAAATACATTATTGGCTATGAAAATGAGATTAGTTTTTTAATTGTTAGAAAACTTGTTAATTCTCATTAATATTAATCTGGTTATTAAAGTGTTTAATAAGTTAGATTAATAGGGTCATTTATTGTAATTAGTATTAACACGATTAATGACCTAATAATAAATGAACCGAATAAAGTGTTAGAGTTTTAATAGTTAAAACTTGGTAAACACTATCATAATAATCCGAGCTTAGTAAATAGTTTACAAAAGCTTAGATTATTCACTAATAGATTAGATTTTTAATAGTTAAAATCATTAATTAATTAGAATTTTTTTTCTAATAATGAATTTGTTAATGCGCTAGATAACTTGATTAAAGTTAGCCGTTTGATCCAACAGAGTTTAGGTGCATTAACAGATAATAGAAAACCCTATTTTTTAAATAGTGAGTGGGAGAGGGATATATGACATATATATCCCACAGTCTCCATCATTAGTTCAACACCGTGAGATCCGAGTGGGGCCTCGTGACGGCTTTGCTTTCGTCCTCCCTAAGAAGGGTTTCCACAAAGATCAATACCAAGGTTGACTTCCTAAAGGATAGGATTTCTGAGGGTATTTCGGGATTGACCGACCCTAAGGCGGCAATTCTCGAGTTAAGCTCATGAGATCTGAAATGGTGGGTTACACTCACGAAGGTTTTGATTAAGTTTTGTTAATTAAAAACCTGACTGAATAAACGATGGTCGAATGATATGGAATAAGAGTTATTCTAGAATATCATTTGATTGAGAATGTCTCGGTCCAACATGCAAAGACTTGACCGACCCTAAGGCGGCACTTCTTTGTGGTATGTTGGATTGTCATGGTATAGTAACTGTTTTTTGGGTATTTCTAGTTCGTTAAACATATTCAAGCATCATGTTTAAATTTATGCCAAAACACTCGCACTTGTTTTAATAAATGACTGAATGAATGTTTTATTTATTTCAGCAATTATGTCTTCTGCATTACTTCAAATTCTCGCAAACGACAAATTAACTGGTGATAACTACACTAAGTGGAAACTTAATGTTAATGCAATATTGGTCACCAAAGACCTCAAGTTGGTGCTTACGGAGGAATGTCCTCTGGTGCCTACTGCCAATGCCACACGAACTGTTTGTGAGGCATACCATCGATGGGTCTCATCTGATGAGAAGGCCCGAACATATCTATTAGCGTCTATGACAGACGTGCTTGTCACAAAGCACGAAGCAATGACTACAACATTCGAAATTATGGAGTCATTGCAAGCTATGTTCGGGCAGCCCTCCGAGCAAAGCGACACGAAGCTGTTCGTTCCGCTATGCTCGCTAGCATGAAGGAAGGTACATCAGTTCAGGAACATTTCCTGAGCCTGATGTCCTACTTCAGCACGGCAGAAGTCAATGGCAGGGCCATTGTCGAACCTAGTTAAGTGAGCATCATACTGACGACTCTTTCGAAGTGTTTCGATCAGTTTAAGAACAACTACGGGATGAACAAGTTAAGGTTTAATCTCACACAGTTGCTCAATGAGCTCGCTAATTTTGAGTCATTGACTAAAGACAGCAAAAGTAAGACCGGTGAGGCAAATATTGCCGAACCATCTTCCTCCAATAATAAGAAGAGGAAGAGGTCTGCTGGAAAGGCGAAGGGTAAGCCCAAACCCAAGAAGGCCCAAAGCAAAAAGAAGGGCACCTCCACCGACCAAGACAAAGGAAAATGTTTCCATTGTAACAAGGTCAGGCACTGGAAGAGAAACTGTCCTCAGTACCTGGAGGAGGTAGCCAAGAAGAAGAAGAAAGGTAAATATAATTTACTTGTTCTTGAATCTTGTTTAGTGGAAGATGATTCTTCACTTTGGATTGTTGATTCGGGGGCCACTAACCATGTTTGTTCTTCTTTGCAGTGGACTGATTCTTGGACATAGCTAGAGGAGGGAGCCTTCTCTATACTTGTGGGGTCGGGGGATGTCCTGTCGGCCAAAGCAGTGGGAGCAATAAGATTGCAGTTTTGTAATAATAATAGTTTTTTATTATTGAATAATGTTTTTTATATTCCTGGATTTACACGGAATTTGATTTCCGTTTCTAAGTTGTTAGAACAATTATATTCTGTTTCTTTTAATAATAAGTTTGTTATTATTGGAAAGAATGGTCTGAATATTTGTTCAGGAATTAATGAAAACAATTTGTATGTGTTAAGACCGTTAATATATACTACACTGCTTAACACCGAAATGTTTAAGGTTGAAAAACCTAAAACTAAACGACATAAGATTTCTCCAGATAATGACACGTATCTCTGGCATCTAAGGCTTGGTCATATCAACCTTGACCGGATAGACAGACTAGTAAAAAGTGGACCTTTAAGTGAGTTAAAGGTTGGCACCTTACCTGTCTGCGAATCCTGTTTAGAAGGTAAGATGACTAAGAGACCTTTTACTGGAAAATGGCTTAGAGCTATAGAGCCACTAGAACTCATACATACAGACGTCTGCGGACTGATGAATGTTAGAGCTAGGGGCGGCTATGAGTATTATGTCACCTTTATAGATGACTACTCAAGATACGGATATGTCTACCTAATGCAACGAAAGTCAGAAACATTTGAAAAGTTCAAAGAATTCCAAGATAAAGTTGAGAATCAATTAGGTAGGACTATCAAGTCACTATGATCAGATCATGGAGGTGAGTACCTTGACCAAGAGTTTGAAGACTTCATGGTCGAGCATGGGATAGTTTCCCAACTCACAGCTCCTGGTACACCTCAGGAAAATGGTGTAGCGGAGAGGAGAAATAGAACCCTGATGGAAATGGTGAGATCTATGATTAATTTCTGATCATTACCAAATTCCATCGTTACAAACAGCAGCATACATTTTGAATGTAGTGCCATCCAAATCTGTTCATAAGACTCCTATAGAGTCTTGGAATGGTCGTAAAGCTAGTTTGTGACATTTCCACGTATGGGGGTGTCCAGCACACCTGCTGAAAAACAGAAGTGGAAAGCTAGACTCAAAGTCTGTGGTCTGCCTGTTTGTAGGATACTCCAAGGAGACCAGAGGTGGACACTTCTATAGTCCCGAAGATAACAAAGTATTTGTATCGACAAATGCAACGTTTCTTGAGGACAATTATATTAGTGACCATAAACCTCGTTCTAAGATTGTATTGAATGAGTTGGAGCCTAGTGAGACTAGTGCTTCATCAATAAAAGTTGTTGATCCACAAACATCTGAGAGTCAGATGGTTCCTGATCAGGATACACTATCACCTAGACGTAGTGGGAGGGTTGTAAGACAACCTGAACGCTATTTAGGTATAGGTGAGTGACAAAATGTTGTCTCTGCTGATAGTGTGGATGATCCATTGACATTTAAGAATGCAATGGAAGATCCTGATAAAGAGGAATGACTTAAAGCCATGAATCTCGAGATGGAGTCCATGTACTCTAACTCAGTCTGGGATCTTGTAGACTTACCGGATGGGGTAAAACCCATAGGATGTAAGTGGATCTACAAGAGAAAGAGAGGAGTAGACGGGAAGGTAGAGTCCTTCAAAGCAAGGCTAGTGGCTAAGGGTTATACCTAAAAAGAGGGGGTTGATTATGAAGAGACCTTCTCGCCAGTAGCCATGTTTAAGTCTATTAGGATTCTCTTATCCATTGCTGCCTATTTCGCTTATGAAATTTGGCAAATGGACGTCAAGATTGCATTCTTGAATGGTAATCTTGACGAGAGCATCTATATGATGCAACCAGAGGGATTCGTGTCTCTAGATCAAGAGCAAAAGGTTTGTAAGTTGCAAAGGTCCATATATGGACTTAATCAAGCATCTAGATCTTGGAACATCAGGTTTGATGATGTGATCAAAACCTATGGCTTTGAGCAGAACGTCGATGAGCCTTGTGTCTACAAGCGCGTCATTGACAAAAAGGTAGTTTTCTTAGTCTTATACGTGGACGACATCCTACTCATTGGGAATGATGTGGGAGTATTATCTGATATAAAGGGCTGGCTGGCTAGCCAATTCGAAATGAAAGATTTGGGAGAAGCGAGTTATGTTTTAGGAATCCAACTTATAAGGGATCGTAAAAACAAACTCATAGCACTGTCTCAGGCATCGTATATCGACAAGATTCTTGTGCGTTTTTTGATGCAGAACTCCAAGAAAGGTAATTTACCTTCTAGGCATAGAGTTCACTTGTCTAAGGAACAGTGTCCTAAGACACCTCAAGAAGTTGAGGATATGAGACGTGTACCCTATGCATCAGCAGTAGGTAGTCTCATGTATGCTATGTTATGCACGAGACCGGACATCTGCTATGCAGTGGGAGTAGTCAGCAGGTACCAGTCTAACCCAGGATTGGATCATTGGGTTACTGTCAAGACTATTCTCAAGTATCTTCGGAGAACGAGAAACTATATACTAGTGTATTCCGGACAGGATTTGATCCCGTTAGGATACACAGATTCTGATTTTCAGTCAGACAGGAATTCTAGAAAATCCTCGTCTGGATCAGTTTTCACCCTAGGTGGTGGAGCCATTGTGTGGAGAAGTATAAAGCAATCTTGCATTGCTGACTCCACCATGGAAGCCGAATATGTAGCCGCTTGTGAAGCTGCTAAAGAGGTTGTTTGGCTCCGTAAATTCTTGAGTGATCTGGAAGTTGTTCCAGATCTGGATAAGCCCATCATACTTTATTGTGATAATAGTGGTGCTGTGGCTAATTTCAAAGAATCAAGAAGCCACAAGAGAAGGAAGCATATAGAGAGAAAGTATCATCTCATTAGAGAGATAGTGAAGAGAGGAGATGTGATCGTCACCAAGATAGCCTCACAAGACAATCATGCTGATCCATTTACGAAGACCTTAACGGCTAAAGTGTTTTCGGGTCACCGAGATGGTCTAGGGTTATGAGATATGCCTCACATGCTTTAGTGCAAGTGGGAGATTGTTGGGGTTTATGCCCTAAAGATGTAATTTGTAAATAGATTTATGAAATAAATAAAAAGAAAAGTTCAATTCATTCTTGTTGTGTGTTTATTTTATAACTTGTGCATTTATTAACATCCTAGATTGCCGAATGTAATCTCGAACTTTGTATATGAGTGTCATATACTGATGGATACAGTAAGAGACGTGCAATCTAAAGAGTCCATAGATAACAAATAAAGCTGGGTACTTTATTTGTGGTTAATCTATAGCTGCGGTCCATTCAGTAATGTAT
The DNA here is from genome assembly GCA_033220585.1 of Dipteronia sinensis. Lineage (NCBI taxonomy): Eukaryota > Viridiplantae > Streptophyta > Magnoliopsida > Sapindales > Sapindaceae > Dipteronia > Dipteronia sinensis. The sequence goes on along the minus strand of CM065638.1, from coordinate 59,241,392 downwards.
GATGATTCTATCCTGAATCATTCATATGAGATATGGGAATTGAGGCACCTTGTATGATGTGATCATATAGGACTGGGCCATGATCTATATGAATCTCTCACCAAGATCCGTTTACTGATGAGATTCATATATATGAACTAATGATGGCTATATGTGGGTGATCTTAATCCTGAGTGTCTTATCGACTCCTTCAGGTAAGATCGTGGTCTTTGATATACCATGGGTGAGGTCAGATACAGTTCCTAATCAATATACCCGTATGTTGGGATTGCAGTTTGGCTTGTGGCTGGGAAGGTATGTACACAATAGTGGAATCCACTCCTTCTTATGAGAAGTAGATGGTAGTTCCCTTAAGGGTTGATTCGGGGCTTGGACAATATGAGCGCTCTCCTAATTCCGCGAGGAAATAGGATTTATTGTCCATTAGATAATCAACAGTACTTAAAGAATATATGTAATTAGAGGGGTATAACGGACATTATGACCCATATTTATTTATGAACTACTGTGGAGGATCACACCATGTGTAATAGCTATATCGATGGACACTGACTTGTATCGGTCTGTGTAAAAGCATCTACAGTTGAGAGAGTGCAGTTTCGGGTTTTTAGTGGAATAACACCGGAGTTAATAATCAAGGAATATTAATTAAAGAGTTTAATTAATGATTCCGATGATTATTGGAGCTCAAAATACTGTGGGTCCATTAGGTCTTTTTGATAGCCTGATCGATTTAGGTAACAAGGGTCACAGATAATTAATTGGAAAGTCCAATTAATTGTGTTATGAAAGTGACACGTATTTATTCGGGAATTAATTGAATAATGAGATTATTTAATTAATGATTAATGGTGATTAAATAAATTAAATAATAAGATTATTTATCATGTTATTAATCACTAAATGGAGGATGTTTGTTGATATTTGTTTTTTGAATAAATAAGATAATATGATTATTTTATTTTATTAAATTAAATTTTGAATTTTGAATTTAAATAGTTTGAATTCAAATCATATTGAATGAAATAAATATTAATCAATATCTTTAAAGATATTTGATATCTTAAAAGATTAGATTGATTTGTTTTTTGATTAAAATTGATTTTAAATTTTTTTTTTTTTAAAAAAAGAGAAACAAGTGTTGTGCGTGAGAAAGAAAAAAAAGAGAGAAAAAGGTGTTGTGCAATTGTTGCACTATTGAAAAAAGATATATATATATATATATATATATTATTAATATTTTTTTTAAGAACTAGAATTATTCTAGTTATTTTTTCTTTTTGGAAGAAATAGTTTCTTCATATTCTCTCTACATCCTCCTAAGTTCCTGACGCGCCCACACGCAGTTACCAGTTCTGGGATATAGCTAGGAAGATCAGTGGTACAGACCAGGAGCATATCGTAAAGTGAAGGAGCCTCCAAACGTTTGTAAGGTTCTATATATTTTTATATTGATTACAATTTCCTGAGTTTACATATTGTATGTATTATTAGTTCCGGAAAAATAATTACGGTCTCAAGTTCACTGGTTCCAGATCATTTATGATCTGTATTAAAAAATTTAAAACATATTTCCGCTGCGTTACCAGTGAACGGGGTTCCAACACGATCGGTCTAGCAACAAGGTCAGGAATTATCCTAGGTAAAGAGCCGGGACACTGACTGGTTCAACTACTAGGAAGCAAAAAATCAAGGAGTCTAAGACTGATCAGTTTAATAAGATACTTGATCAGTTTAGCAACAAAAATGATCAGTTTGATAAGATACTTGATCGGGATAAAGCGATAAGATCAGCAGCGTCAAAAAATCAACCTGAAAATTATTCAAATCCCCTTCATTGAGCCATCAAGAGCTCATCTCGTAGATTTGAGGGGGGGGGGGGGGGGGGGGGGGGGGTATTATTATAAGGATTTTTTGATAGCATGACAAGTCAGTATGATCACTTGAAAGCACGGTGATTAAATATGCCACGTCACTAGAGTCAGCTAGGAAAGATCAACCCAATACGGCAAATAGATGATCTTAAGGCTTGATCAAGTTTGCCTAAGATGGTCAGGGAAACTAACCGACCGGGTACAAATAATCTGGTCGGGGAAACTAACCGATCTGGTATAGACAAATTGGTTAGGGTAAAGTCAATCTGGTCGGGGTAAAAGAGATCTGATCCGGTTAGATAATTGGTCAGTTAAATAACACTTGAGAGACATTAAATGTAACTACGACTCAAATACGAAGAAGAATATTCTTACTCAAATAAGGAATCTAGAACTACATTCCGATAAGGAAGTATTACTATTCCTCTGTTGGAACCTAGGGTTACAGATTGCGCAGCGGAAGGTTTTAAAATTTTTATGCAATCATTAAACTAACCCATTTGTACAGTAATAATCAAATGCGATAATAAAATGAAGGAACTTTTCATACCTACGTAGGAGGCTCCTTCACTTTGATACGAACTGCTCCTGATTTGAACCACGTGATCTTCCTCGCTATCTCCCGGAACTGGTAACAGCGTGTGGGCGCATCACGATATTCAGGACCTGTATGGAGGAAGAAGAGAAGAACACACATACAAAAACAAACTCTAGAGGTGCAGCCCTTGTGGTCTCACCACACCCTAACTTTTTCTCTCTTTTGTTTGCTTTTGCTTTTTGCTGTTCCTGTTGTGATCACGATCACACTATTTCTCTTCTTTTCTTGTTTGCTGTGTTTTTTTTTGTCTCATTTGGTTTCAGTGTTTTTTAATTAAAATATATATCTGATATCTTTTAAAAACAAAACCGACATTCGGTTTTAAATTTAAAAAATATATATATCTCATATATATTAAAAACAAACCAAAAATCTTATATTTGATTTTTAAAAATTTTATAAAGATATCTCATATCTTTTTTAAAAATAATTAAATATTTATTTTTGAATTCAAACATTTCAAATTCAAATTCAAATATTTAATTTAATAAAATAAAATAATCATATTATCTTATTTTATTCAAAATCAAATATCAACTAACACCCTCCATTTAGTGATTAACAACATAATTAAATAATCTTATTATTTAATTTATTTAATCACCATTATTCATTAATTAAATAATCTCATTATTCAATTAACTCCCGAATAAGTACGTGTCATTTTCGTAACACAATTAATTGGACAATCCAATTAATTAACCGTGACCCTTGTTACCTAAATCGATCGGGCTAGCAAGGGGACCTAATAGACCCACAGTATTTTGAGCTCCAATAATCCTTAGAAATTATTAATTAAACTCTTTAATTAATATTTCATGATTATTAACTTCGGTGTTATTCCACTAAAAACCCGAAGCTGCATTCTCTCAACTGTAGACGTTTTTACACAAACCAATAACTCTCGGTGTCCATCGATATAGCTATTACATATGGTATAATCCTCCACAAGTAGTTCATAATTAGAGCTGGGTCATAATGTCCGTTATACCCCTCTAATCATATCTTTCCATTAAGTACCATTGATTCTCTAATGAACAATAAATTCTACATTCCTTACGGAATTAGGAGAGCGCTCATATTGTTCAAGCCCCGAATCAACCCTTAAGGGAACTACCATCTACTTCTCACAAGAAGGAGTGGATTCCACTATTGTGTACAAACCTTCCCAGCCATAAGCCAAACAGCGATCCCAACATACGGAGTATATTGATCGGGAATGCAACTCCGACCTCACCCATGGTATATCAAAGACCACGATCTAACCTGAAGGAGTCGATAAGACACTCAGGATTAAGATCACCCACATATAGCCATCATTAGTTGATATATATGAATCTCATTATTAAACGGATCTTAGTGAGAGATTCATATAGATCATGGCTCAGTCCTATATGATCACATCATACAAAGTGCCTCCATTCTCATATCTACATATGAATGATCCAGGATAGGATCACCGTACACTACGAAATGGACCGTAGCTGTAGATTAACCACAAATAAAGTACCCAGCTTTATTTGCTATCTACGGACTTTTTAAATTGCTAGTTTCAAACTGAATCCATCAATATATGACACTCATATACTCAGTTTGAAATTACATCTGGTAATTTTGTATGTTAAGTGCACATGTTATATAAAGTATGACACAATATGAATGAATATACTACTTCTTTTATTTATGTTCAAATTACATTTACATATTACAAGCTTTAGGGCAAAAACCCCAACAATCTCCCACTTGCACTAAAGCATATATGAGTCATGTCTCGTAACCCTAGACCTTCTAGGTGACCTTCAAACACTTTAGCCGGTAAGGTCTTCGTAAATGAATCAGCATGATTGTCTTGTGATGCTATCTTGGTGACAATCACATCTCCTCTCTGCACTATCTGTCTAATGAGATGATACTTTCTCTCTATATGCTTCCCCCTCTTGTGGCTTCTTGGTTCTTTGGAATTAGCCACAGCACCACTGTTATCACAATAAAGTGTGATGGGCTTATCCAGATCTGGAACAACTTCCAGATCACTCAAGAACTTACGAAGCCAAACAGCCTCTTTAGCAGCTTCACAAGCGGCTACATATTCGGCTTCCATGGTGGAGTTAGCAATGCAAGATTGCTTTATACTTCTCCACACAATGGCTCCACCACCTAGGGTGAATACCGATCCAGACAGTGGATTTTCTAGAATCCCTGTCTGACTGAAAATCAGAATCTGTGTATCCTAACGGGATCAAATCCTATCCGGAATACACTAGCATATAGTTTCTCGTTCTCCGAAGATACTTGAGAATAGTCTTGACATGCAACACAATGATCTAATCCTGGGTTGGACTGGTACCTGCTGACTACTCCCACTGCATAGCAGATGTCCGGTCTCGTGCATAATATAGCATACATGAGACTACCTACTGCTGATGCATATGGCACACGTCTCATATCCTCAACTTCTTGAGGTGTCTTAGGACACTGTTCCTTAGACAAGTGAACCTCATGTCTAGAAGGTAAATTACCTTTCTTGGAGTTCTGCATCGAAAATCGCATAAGAATCTTGTCGATATATGATGCCTGAGACAATGCTATGAGGTTGTTCTTACGATCCCTTATAAGTTGGATCCCTAGAACATAACTCGCCTCTCCCAAATCTTTCATTTGGAATTGGCTAGCCAGTTAGCCCTTTACATCAGACAACACTCCTATATCATTCCCAATGAGTAGGATGTCATCTACGTATAGGACTAAGAAAACTACTTTCTTGTCAATGATGCGCTTGTAGACACAAGGCTCATCAACGTTTTGCTCGAAGCCATAGGTTTTGATCACATCATCAAACCTTATGTTCCAAGATCTAGATGCTTGCTTATATCCATAAATAGACCTTTGCAACTTGTAAACCTTTTGCTCTTGATCTGGAGACACAAATCCCTCTGGTTGCATCATGTATATGCTTTCATCAAGATTGCCATTCAAGAATGCAGTCTTGACGTCCATTTGCCAAATTTCATAATCTAAATAGGTAGTAATGGATAAGAGAATCTGAATAGACTTAAACATGGCTACTGGCGAGAAGGTCTCTTCATAATCGACCCCCTCTTTCTGGGTATAACCCTTGACCACTAGCCTTGCCTTGAAGGTCTCTACCTTCCCGTCTACTCCTCTCTTCCTCTTGTAGATCCACTTACATCCTATGGGTTTTACCCCATTCGGTAAGTCTACAAGTTCCCAGACTGAGTTAGAGTACATAGACTTCATCTCGAGATTCATGGCTTTAAGTCATTCCTCTTTATCTGGATCTTCCATTGCATTCTTGAATGTCAATGGATCATCCACACTATCAGCAGAGACGAGATCTTGTCCCTCACTTACACCCAAATAGCGTTCAGGCTGTCTCACAACCCTCTCACTACGTCTAGGTGGTAGTGTATCCTGACTAGGAATTATCTGACTTTCAGATGTTAGTGGATTAACAACTCTAGTTGATTGAGTACTGGTCTCACCAGGCTCCAACTTATTTAATACAATTTTAGAACGAGGTTTATGATCACTTATATAGTTATCCTCAAGAAACGTTGCATTTGTCGATACAAATACTTTGTTATTTTCAGGACTATAGAAGTATCCACCTCTGGTCTCCTTGGAGTATCCTACAAACAAGTAGACCACAGACTTGGGATCTAGCTTTCCAGTTCTGTTCTTCAGCACGTGTGCTGGACACCCCTATACGCGAAAATATCGTAAACTAGCTTTACGACCATTCCACAACTCTAGGGGAGTTTCAGGAACAGATTTGGATGGCACTACATTCAAAATGTATGCCGCTGTTTGTAACGCATATCCCCAAAAAGAATTTGGTAATGATGAGAAACTAATCATAGATCTCACCATTTCCATTAGGGTTCTATTTCTCCTCTCCGCGACACCATTCTGCTGAGGTGTTCCAGGAGCTGTGAGTTGGGAAACTATCCCATGCTCGACCATAAAGTCTTCAAACTCTTGGTCAAGGTACTCACCTCCACGATCTGATCGTAGTGACTTGATAGTCCTACCTAATTGATTCTCAACTTCAGCTCGGAATTCTTTGAACTTTTCAAATGTTTCTGACTTTCGTTGCATTAGGTAGACATATCTATATCTTGAGTAGTCATCTATAAAGGTGACATAATACTCATAGCCGCCCCTAGCTCTAACATTCATCGGTCCGCAGACGTCTGTATGTATGAGTTCTAGTGGCTCTATAGCTCTAAACCCTTTTCCAGTAAAAGGTCTCTTAGTCATCTTATCTTCTAAACAGGATTCGCAGACAGGTAAGGTGCCAACCTTTAACTCACTTAAAGGTCCACTTTTTACTAGTCTGTCTATCCGGTCAAGGTTGATATGACCAAGCCTTAGATGCCAAAGATACGTGTCATTATCTGGAGAAATCTTATGTCGTTTAGTTTTAGGTTTTTCAACCTTAAACATTTCGGTGTTAAGCAGTGTAGTATGTATTAATGGTCTTAACACATACAAATTATTTTCATTAATTCCTGAACAAATATTCAGACCATTCTTTCCAATAATAACAAACTTATTATTAAAAGAAACAGAATACAATTGTTCTAACAACTTAGAAACGGAAATCAAATTCCGTGTAAATCCAGGAATATAAAAAACATTGTTCAATAATAAAAAACTATTATTATTACAAAATTGCAATCTTATTGCTCCCACTGCTTTGGCCGACACGACATCCCCCGACCCCACACGTATGGAGAAGGCTCCCTCCTCTAACTGTGTTCAAGAATCAGTCCACTGCAAAGAAGAACAAACATGGTTAGTGGCCCCCGAATCAACAATCCAAGGTGAAGAATCATCTTCCACTAAACAAGATTCAAGAACAAGTAAATCATATTTACATTTCTTGTTCTTCTTGGCTACCTCGTCCAGGTACTAAGGACAGTTCCTCTTCCAGTGCCCGACCTTGTTACAATGGAAACATTTTCCTTTGTCTTGGTCGGTGGAGGTGCCCTTCTCTTTGCTTTGGGCCTTCTTGGGTTTGGGCTTACCCTTCGCCTTTCCAGCAGACCTCTTCCTCTTCTGATTATTGGAGGAAGATGGTTCGGCAACATTTGCCTCACCGGTCTTACTTTTGCCGTCCTTGGTCAAGGACTCAAAAGTAGCGAGCTCATTAAGCAACTGTGTGAGACTAAACTTTAACTTGTTCATCCCGTAGTTGTTCTTAAACTGATCGAAACTCTTCGGAAGAGTCGTCAATATGATGCTCACTTGACTGGGTTCATCAATGGCCCCGCCATTGACTTCTGCCATGTTGAAGTAGGACATCATGCTCAGGACATGTTCCCGAACTGATGTACCTTCCTTCATGCGAGCGAGCATAGCGGAACGAATAACTTCGTGTCGTTTTTGCTCTGAGGGCTGCCCGAACATAGCTTGCAATGACTCCATAATTTTGAATGCTGTAGTCATTGCTTCGTGCTTTGTGAAAAGCACGTCTGTCATAGAAGCTAACAGATATGTTCGGGCCTTCTCATCAGATGAGACCCATCGCTGGTATGCCTCACGAACAGTTCGTGTGGCATTGGCAGCAGGCACCGGAGGACATTCCTCCGTAAGCACAAACTTGAGGTCTTTGGTGACCAGTATTGCATTAACGTTAAGTTTCCATTTAGTGTAGTTATCACCAGTTAATTTATCGTTTGCAAGTATTTGTAATAGTGCAGATGACATGGCTGAAAAAACATAGATTAAAGATTCATTCAGTCATACATTCTAAACATGTGCTAATGTTCGGCATAAAATTAAACATGATGCATGAAAATGTTTAATGAACAAGAACAACCCTAAAAACAATGTTTCTATGCCACGACAATCCAACATACCACAAGCAAGTGCCGCCTTAGGGTCGGTCAAATTCTTGCATGTTGGATCGAGACCTTCTCAGTCAAAAGATATACCAGAATAACTCTTATGCCAATATCATTCAACCATCGTTTATTAGGTCAGGTTTTTAATTAACCAATTTAATTAAAACCTTGTGAGTGTAACCCATCATTTCAGATCTCAAGAGCTTAACTCGAGAATTGCCGCCTTAGGGTTGGTCAATCCTGAAATCCCCTCCGAAATCCTATCTGTTAGGAAGTCAACCTTGGTATTGATTCTTATGGAAACCCTCCTTAGGGAGGACGAAAACAAAGCCGTCACGAGGTCCCACTCGAATCTCACGGTGTTGAACTAATGATAGAGACCGTGGGATATAATGTCATATATCCCTCTCCCACTCACTATTTTATATTAAGGGTTTTCTATTAATATTAATGCACCTAGATTAAACTAGATTAAACGGCTAATTTTAATCTAAGCGTCAAGTGCATTAATCACAAATTATTAGAATCCTATTCCAATAACTAATAAACTAAATTGATTTTTAACACTTAAAAAATTTAGTTCATTAGTGATAATTCAAATCTATGTAAACTGTTTACTAAGACTAGAATTATTATTAAATGTGTATTTACCAAGTTTTAACTATTAAAACTAAACACATTATTAGGTCCAATTATTATTAGGAGCTTAATCAAATTAATCCTAATATATATTAAGGACCCTACTAATCTAAGTATTTAAACTCTTTAATAAAAAGATTAGTAATTAATGAGATTTACCAAGTTTTTACTCCTAAAAACTAATCCCATTAAAAAAATAGCCAATTATGTGAATAACCCATTTTAATCAAATTAAAAAAAAAATTAAACACATAATATAGATGGCTATAATGCATGTATGATATATCAACATATATATATATATATATATATATATGTGTAGGCACAACTAATTTAAATGACATGTATATGCATGACAATGCTTAATCATCAAATAATTAAAACATACATGAGTTGACCGAGTGTTGTGGATTATTTAACCTAAAAATTGGAATCTAATTACAAAAAAATATTCCCAAGGCATCCCTTGGTCTTCTTGTAATTTCCAAGACTTCCAATCTCTTCAGGTCATGAGCACTGGTAGCATGCGCTGGTCATGCATGCTCGCGCTTGTAGGTTGTGCGCTGGAGTCACGCAGGACATTGAGCGCTGGAAGTATGCTCGCTGGTCGGTTGCGCGCGTAGGCATTGAGTGCGCTGGTGGAGTTGCGCGCTGAGGCATCGCATGTGCTGGTGGCAGTGCGCTGCGCTGGAGGATGCGCGCTGGTGGGATGTGCGCTGGTGGAGTTGCGCGCTGAGGCATCGCATGTGCTGGTGGCAGTGCGCTGGTGGGTTGTGCGCTGTTGCGCGCTGGTAGGCGCTGCGCTGGAGGATGCGCGCTGGTGGGATGTGCACAGGTGGTAGACATGCGCTGGTGCGCTGGTGGGCTGGGAAGGCATCACTGGTGGCAGCGCTCTGGTGTGCATGAGCGCACTCTTCTTGAACAACCAGGTGCGATTTCTTACGATTACAATTTTTTTTTTTTTAATAATACAACAGTAAAAAAAAAAAAACCATTATACAACCCAGAAACACTCTAAATCCACAACACCATAAAAAATTACGATCAACCAGGTTTTTTAAATTAAACAATTTAATTAAAAAAACATCATACACTCAGAAAAAAAATATGTGCCTACACATTCATACATATCAGGAGTAATCGAATTCGATTATACTGTACAAAAATTGGCTCTGATACCAATTGTTGAAACCTAGGGTTACAGATTGCGCAGCGGAATGTTTTAAAATTTTTATGCAATCATTAAACTAACCCATTTGTACAGTAATAATCAAATGCGATAATAAAATGAAGGAACTTTTCATACCTACGTAGGAGGCTCCTTCACTTTGATACGAACTGCTCCTGATTTGAACCACGTGATCTTCCTCGCTATCTCCCGGAACTGGTAACAGCGTATGAGCGCGTCACGATATTCAGGACCTGTATGGAGGAAGAAGAGAAGAACACACATACAAAAACAAACTCTAGAGGTGCAGCCCTTGTAGTCTCACCACACCCTAACTTTTTCTCTCTTTTGTTTGCTTTTGCTTTTTGCTGTTCCTATTGTGATCACGATCACACTATTTCTCTTCTTTTCTTGTTTGCTGTGTTTTTTTTTGTCTCATTTGGTTTCATTGCTTTTTAATTAAAATATATATCTGATATCTTTTAAAAACAAAACCGACATTCGGTTTTAAATTTAAAAAATATATATCTCATATATATTAAAAACAAACCAAAAATCTTATATTTGATTTTTAAAAATTTTATGAAGATATCTCATATCTTTTTTAAAAATAATTAAATATTTATTTTTGAATTCAAACATTTCAAATTCAAATTCAAATATTTAATTTAATAAAATAAAATAATGATATTATCTTATTTTATTCAAAATCAAATATCAACTAACACCCTCCATTTAGTGATTAACAACATAATTAAATAATCTTATTATTTAATATATTTAATCACCGTTATTCATTAATTAAATAATCTCATTATTCAATTAACTCCCGAATAAATACGTGTCATTTTCGTAACACAATTAATTGGACAATCCAATTAATTAACCGTGACCCTTGTTACCTAAATCGATCGGGCTAGCAAGGGGACCTAATGGACCCACAGTATTTTGAGCTCCAATAATCCTTAGAAATTATTAATTAAACTCTTTAATTAATATTTCATGATTATTAACTTCGGTGTTATTCCACTAAAAACCCGAAGCTGCACTCTCTCAACTGTAGACGTTTTTACACAAACCAATAACTCTCGGTGTCCATCGATATAGCTATTACATATGGTATAATCCTCCACAAGTAGTTCATAATTAGAGCTGGGTCATAATGTCCGTTATACCCCTCTAATCATATCTTTTCATTAAGTACCATTGATTCTCTAATGAACAATAAATCCTACATTCCTTACGGAATTAGGAGAGCGCTCATATTGTTCAAGCCCCAAATCAACCCTTAAGGGAACTACCATCTACTTCTCACAAGAAGGAGTGGATTCCACTATTGTGTACAAACCTTCCCAGCCACAAGCCAAAACGCGATCCCAACATACGGAGTATATTGATTGGGAATGCAACTCCGACCTCACCCATGGTATATCAAAGACCACGATCTAACCTGAAGGAGTCGATAAGACACTCAGGATTAAGATCACCCACATATAGCCATCATTAGTTGATATATATGAATCTCATCGTTAAACGGATCTTAGTGAGAGATTCATATAGATCATGGCCCAGTCCTATATGATCACATCATACAAGGTGCCTCCATTCTCATATCTACATATGAATGATCCAGGATAGGATCACCGTACACTACGTAATGGACCGCAGCTGTAGATTAACCACAAATAAAGTACCCAGCTTTATTTGCTATCTACAGACTCTTTAAATTGCTCGTTTCAAACTGAATCCATCAATATATGACACTTATATACTCAGTTTGAAATTACATCCGGCAATTTTGGATGTTAAGTGCACATGTTATATAAAGTATGACACAATATGAATGAATATACTACTTCTTTTATTTATGTTCAAATTATATTTACATATTACAAGCTTTAGGGCAAAAACCCCCAACATCCTCATACATGTCAGAGAGTCCAGATTTTCTAGAAGATTGCACGCCGATCAGGAAATAAATCCTAAATGGACTACTCAACAAGAATCCTGCAAAGATTCTAATTCAATGCAAAACAGGAAAGAAGATAAAGACGACTTCAACAACAAGTAATCAGTCATAATTAGACACCACTACCTTTCCTTATTTGTATACCAAGATTTAGGGTTCTATGCATATATAAATAGACCCATAATCTCATTGTAAAAGAGATATAGAAATATACACAGACATACATAGAAATAGACAAAAAAAAGAGATACGCAAGAAAAGAGAGTCTGAGTTTGTAACAATTTCATTATAGTGAATTTTCCTTCTCGCCGTCACCGGCAACAGTGGATGTTTCCCCGATTTGGGGTTTTACCACGTAAAACTTGTGTGCATGCTTAGCTTTTTCTATTTTCCTCATAACATCTTTAACAATTTGCAATAACCTATTGGACGTGTGATCGTCTTTATGTAATCAAAAAATCACATTCAACAAACACATAAATTTAAAACATGACATGCACATTTTTGATGAAAAAAATTTACCGTCAAGATAAGGTTTGCAAAAATCAGTTAAAGCAGGAATAACCGAGGTATTGTTGGAAGCATTATCAAAACCAACTGAAATAAAAAATTGTTTTCAATTTTATACTCTTCAAAAATTATTCTAAGCTGTCTAAAAATATTAGCAGCAATGTGTACATCATCAAAAAGTCTGAATGAAAGAATTTTTTTTGGATAGTCCATGCATTATCCATATAGTGGCATGTGACAACCCAAGTACGAATGCATTCGTTAATAGTCACTCCATATGTCAGCACATACGGAAACACGAGCATTATATTTTTTTAAAATATTTTCCAACTTCTTTTTTTGTAATAAATCCTTTCAAGTGTTTCTGTGAGTGTGACTCTAGGAACACGACATGCAATGCTCGCTAACAATAATTAATAAAACCAACTTTTTCACCAAAACTAATGGTAAATATTCTACTGCAACCATTCTAGCTAATTCTTCTTTATTGTTTTCATCACTATACTTAAATAATTGTTGGTTAGGGGTAGCGAACCTGGAAATTTGGGTTTGTAAGCTCGACCTGGCATGTGCGTTTGGATGCCAGTTCGTTATATACTTCCAATATGAGCCATATCCTTCAGATTTGCTCCACTTAAATACTTCTTTTTACATTAATTGCAAACCTCTACAGTGGTACCATTTTCTTGCGTTACCTTTTTCATATGAAGTACGAAAAGATCGAATTTGGGTTGCTTCTGTAACTCCTCTTCCAGTTCCGTAGGTGGATAAAATTCAAAATCTAGAGGGCAATAATGCATATTTTCTGATTGGCTTGTCAAATGGGGAGTGGCATCTGGATCAGGTTCGGATATTATTATAGGGGGCTGAGGAGAGTTTTTGCCTTCAACATAGGCTTAGGCTTGAAGGAACTCATGATAGACGGTGTCGTTATAACCGACACGGCATACAACCCTTACCTTTGTTTGAAATGGAACGCCTTGGACCGTCTCCACTTCCACTTGCCATTTAAAAAGTTGAATTGATGGAAATAATGTGAAAAAATGTGAAAAATGTGAAAAAATTGATGGAAATAAACAAATTTAATAGCAAATAAAATAGATTTTAACCGAGTAAAAACTAAAAATAAATGTAATAGCAAATAAAATAAATTTAATAATTAGTAATTGAGACTTGAGAGAAAATTGGAAACTTGGAGAATTTTAATAACGGTTTGAATTGGCGGTTCCAGTGTGGTTCTGGATTTTTAGGAACCGGAATCAGAAAAGTGGTTCTGGTCCAGTTTCGGAGAGGGCAGTTCCGGTTCTGGTTCTATGGTTGGAACCGAACCGGCCTCATGTCTACTAGTGCGTACTGTGGAAAAAAAAACTATAAAAATTTTCTCCTTAGTGCGCACTGATAAATATTCATCAGTGCCTTGCATGTGGATCATTAGGTTCAATTGCTTTGACCTAGTCTGTATGCACTTGTCATTGCTTAATCATAATCTATGGCCCACATGTAATGTACTGATGAATTTTATATCAGTGCGCACTGATATAAAAATATATCAGTGCGCACCGAAGAGAAAATGACTATATATATATATATATATATAATTGTAAATAACTAAATATTTCCTTGGTTTACCCATACTCACACCGACATCAAGAAATGTGGGTTTGAGGCGTGTCTCGCTCTCCAAATCTAAATTTATGTAAATATTTTTATAAAAAACGTACAATAAAATAATTAGACATTATTTATCATCTTTTTCTTTTTATCAGAATCCAAATTTATTTATCTTAGATTGTAACATAGAAATTGAAAAGCTAGCTATTTGTTTAAATATGAAATGTCGATGCAGCATGGGGCATGGCATTGTGCTTTCTTTTGTAATCCAAACCAGGGATAAAAGGTATCCATAAATCATAATCCATCTAAATTTGGACGACTTCTTAATCTCATTAGAGAATCCCACGATTTTTTTTTGAAACAGATTTTTTTTTTGAATTTACATTATTTATACGTGGAATGACAAGATGTTGCATATTTTGTTTTATTTATTTCGACATAGCATGATCACTTACTTAATATTAAATTATGTACGATATATATATATATATATATATATATATATATAAATTAAAACTCCTGAGAGATGTTTTGGAATTGGGATAGTTGAGTGTTACGTTTAAAAAAATTAGGACCAAGGTTCTATTGTGTTGATGGTTGTAAATTTTAAAATGAAGTTCCACTCCGAGATGAAATAATATGTTCACATTTACCAATTAAAACGTAAAGTTTAACCTAAACATAAATGGAAGAGATTTATTATGAAAGTTGTATTTCGGATCGTGTTTGTAAACCGCTGACCTACAATTAATGATGTCAGCTTTTAAAAGAAAAGTTCTATAAAACAGGGACATTTCAATAACTTAACATATAATTAAAAAATAAAAATTCAAGGAAGACGTAGGCACGTAGACATTTCAATAATTTAACATATAATTAAAAATAAAAATAAAAATAAAAATCCATGGGAGACGTAGGCATGTAACCATTTCAATAATTCAACATATAATTTAAAATAAAAATCCACGGAAAACGTAGTCACGTAGCCATTTCAACAATTTAACATATGATTAAAATAAAAATCTATGGAGGACGTAGGCACGTAGCCTCCTCATGGAATCTTCAACAGATACTGATTTCACCTCCTTGAGATTTATATATGATGATTAAACTCAATCAATAAACAAAATAAATTCGAATTACCATTCGTCGTCAGAATCCAAATCATAGCGGAATGGATCGATCAGTACTGGATTGTATCATCGGAAGTTAGAGAACCATCACATATCGAAATTCGAAAAGTTCCCTCAGATCACAATGTAAATTCCCATACTCTTATAAGATGAGTGAAAATTCAATATAATTTTCTCTACATCCGCTCTGTTATTTTCTCTGTAATTTGTTGTTGTGCTGCTCTCTGTAAACACTAGCATACATGCACAAATATGTACACAGTTTCTCTGTATTGCACACCATATGCCAGACAACCCTACCACAAAAGAGAAATCACGTTGATCTGTGCTGTAAAATGTTTAAAACAGTTTTCTTACAATAACTGCTCATGCCAGTTATTATCAGATAAGTGTATGGGCTTGGGTTGGACATTCATGGACTTGGACTCTTGACCGTACTTAGGTGTCTAATTAGGTATAATTTTCACTACATCTGCTCTGTTATTTTCTCTATATTTTGTTGTTGTGTTGCTCTTTGTAAACACTTGCACACATGCATTAATATGCACACACTCTCTCTATATTGCACACCATATGCCAGACAGCCCTACCACATAAGTGAAATCACGTTGATTTGTGTTGCAAACTGTTTAAAACAGTTTTCTTACAATAACTGCACATGCCAGATATTATTAGGTAAGTGCATGGGCTTGGGTTAGACATTCATGGACTTGGGCTCTTAGCCCTACTTGGGTACCAATCAGGTATCTAGCTCAAATCCAAATATACCAACAGCTCCCACTCGCATAAGTGGGGCCAACACAGTTTTACCACAAGCCTATCTGGGTGCAGCAATAATCAACATCTCCCACTCCCCCAAAATGGCGTAAGATGTGATACATACAGAGGAATCTTTGAGCCTTTAAACACAAATGTTATTATCAGAGTGTTCATACGGATAAATGCATCGTGTGATTTATGAACAATCACTGTACATAAAAGGGAGCTAATAATCTCAAATCTCAATTGTAAATTCTCTGTTTATAAGAGATAATATTGTTCATTATTGTATCATAGATTTAATTTTATAATTTTTATCAGTCCAAAGCATACTCAATCCCTCAAAAAGCTATGCTTGACTTTATCACATTTCATGTATTCACAATTGTATCTCCAAATACAATTGGCTAGCCAGTGAATACATAAGTCAGATAAAAATTCATTAAATCCTCCCATTCCATCTTTATCTCTTGGTCTCCAGAACAACTGCTATCTTAGTTGTGTCTCATAGGCTAAATTATCATAGCCATAGAAATAACATGCTATAGGTACTAACATTATCCTGTCACTTCAAGATAGAGTGAATGGTCATGAGGACACCATTTGGAGTTTATATTTAAAACTTCAGTGGAACTTACACAATATGGAAGCAGGGTCATTCTCTCATTTTCCACATCGGTCACTTATAGCACACGTGGTATGAAACACGTGTTACAACGAATTTCATTCAAAATAAGAATGCATATGTCTTTACATCATTCACTGTACAGATCTCAGTTCAATCACAACTCTCGTGACCAACCAACGTTCTTAAAAGCTCGCTCCTTTCTAACGACATATTAAGACCTCATATCTAGCTTGATCAGGTATCAATAATAGTGGGGTTTATCATGACCGGTTCTAAAATATTGGTATATTTATTCTGAACCTAATCTTGACACAGTCAAGGCGACAAATTCATATATGTGAGCTCCGCAAGAATATATCCTATATATTCTCTAATATTATGTGTCTCATTTCAGCCTACTATCTCAGCAACTGAGGTGACTGTACGTGTAAGAATGCCGATCTCAACATGATGCATATTTCTATCACATTATGTGTGTAATTATGCTAGCATAAATAGTAGTTTTACTTACTATTAAGTTATGCCACAATGCCTCTCAATCTAGGATTATATTGGTATACATTCACCAATCTCCTGGCATAACTTATGTTGGGCCTTGTACATATCACAATGTACACTAAGTAGTTAACCGTACTTTCAAAGTATGTCATAATCCTTTTGACGACATCTCAATTTCGTAATCTAGGATTATTGGTGTCCACTCAGTAGTCTTGCAGCGTAACTAATGATAGACTTTGTACATATCACAATGTACATGAGACTCTGTATGGTACTAAAATGAGGAACTTGTCATCGATTTCTCAATCTTATGGAGTTTCAGGGTACATATTGAGGCTAAGAGTTTGTGATTTCACAATAGGAGTATCTATGAGCTTATAATTGCTCATTTTGTATCAACTCTCACCCCTAATATATAAGCGACTTTGCTTCATATAAAATCTCAATGAAATTTGAGAATTACCATTTCATTACCGTTTTACAAACTCTTCATTATTTATAGCCAAAACATATAGTCCACAGATATAGATAATATAAAAAATTATCTTCAAATTGTTTAGTGTACTTACCATGGCTATCTTTAGTCATCATTAATCTATAAGACATTACAGCTTGATGAAATCAAAGATAACAATCTCTAGAGTAGTTAGCCGTACTTTTAAGGTATGTCATAATCCTCTTGACAACATCTCAATTTTGTAATCTAGGATTATATTGGTGTCCACTCAGCAATCTTACAGCGTAACTAATGATAGACTTTGTACATATCACAATGTACATGAGACTCTGTATGGTACTAACATGAGGAACTGGGTAGATGTCGTGGTACCTAGGTACTGGGTAGATGTCGTGATACATATGTACCAGGTAGGAGGTATCGCGGTGCTGGCCCTGCGTGGTACCTGGTAGAATGTGAGATGTGGTACTGACTTCTTTCCGGTTCATGGGGTCGAGTATCCCTGGTATCTGGGTACCGGTACCGGTCTCGATATAGGTTCTACCAGGTTCTAGACAGGTGAAAAATTCTTCTTTGGACTCCTACAAAAAAGGCTGTTAACAGATTTGTATTATATTTTTATTTTATTTTTAATTTTTTATTAAATATATATTTTATTTAATATATTATTAATTGTATATATCAAATTACCTTTATAGCCTTCAGCCCTAATTACCCTTCATGTCCCCACTAATGAATTTACCTATTTACCCTCATTGACTTAACATAATTCAGTAAAACCCTAACGGAATTGGGCGGTAGGGACTACAATCCCTACTGTCAGAATAATGGTGGACTATAAATTACAATTCCAAAAAACCCTGGACTAAACGCTGATTAAAGCAAACTACAATGACTAAAATATGATTTTCCCTATGTGGAACCCATAAGTTCACAATGGTCTAATGACTAGGCGGTAAGTGAATCAAGTCTCATACATGATCACTTTTCTAGACTCTATCTCCTCTTCCATTTCTTTTATTAACATATTCTCTTAGTAGATAGAAGAGATAACTCAATTCAAAAATCCTTAGCTCATCACTGTCAAGTGAAGTAATCATCAAATCTTCCCTTTCAATCTCCTAAAGAAGACATGGGATAACTTTAAGATTATTTCGACGAGTTAGTAAATTATCAGGGTGCCTAATTCAACATCTGTTTCAATCCCACTAGGGATGAAAGATCCATATGGATTTGTACTCCCACTAGGGTGTAGACTTCCACTTACACTAGGGATGGATGATCAAATTAGTTTTTAATTTACCGCCATTTGCGTATTAACACATATCATCCAATTCTTAAAATTAGATATCTATATCAAAATCGCTTCTACTAAGAAATTCATTCTCTAATAATGACATCTCGTGGTTGTAATTCAGTCACACTTCTATCTAACTGTACATCATAGTTTATTTATCATTTGGAATGCACAGAGTATCAAACAAAGATACAATTTCTTTTATTGCATCCAATTTCTCATTTCCATGAGATGGAATAAACATAACCAGCATACCCCCAGGGTTGTAGATTTTGTCAGGCCAGGCTACCTACAGGTGTGGAAGTGTCTAATCTAGTGGAACATGATTAAGTAAGTAGGTAGCAATCAATTAACATATCTTCAAGTAAGATATATACTAAAAGATTTACTTGCGCCAGCATAGACTTAACCATTTCCAACAATATCTTATTCCTTCTTTCTGCTACACTATTTTGCTACGGAGTTCTAGGAATAAATAAATATCTTTCTATACTTTTCTTGGTAAACAATTCCTTGAACCGTTTAAAAAGAT
Organism: Dipteronia sinensis; assembly: GCA_033220585.1. NCBI lineage: Eukaryota > Viridiplantae > Streptophyta > Magnoliopsida > Sapindales > Sapindaceae > Dipteronia > Dipteronia sinensis. The sequence continues at coordinate 59,221,846 of CM065638.1, read as the reverse complement.
ATTTATGTACTTGATTTATTCTTTAAAATCAAAAGTTTATCATCTAATTTGATCATCAACCAAACAATCTAATGCAATCCAATGCTTTTGATTTATGAGAGATCAAATAGACATGACCGAGACATCTAAAGATATTAATGAATGTAACTAGATATGAAATTTCATATCTAGCCTTTACACTTATCAATCACAAATGTTATAATGAATTAGTTGCAATGGAATTCATGATCTAGTTCCTTACTAAATGGTTTTCTATTTGTTTTTCTTGCTAGATAATTTACATGACCTTTTAGATAAATGAGTCCAATTAGTTCTCTCTCACTGATATACTCATTCTATCTAGTCCAGCATGACTTAATCTAGCATGCCAAAAATATCAGCATCATCGCCATTGTAATGATTGAAAAATAAACAAAATTATACGCGTCCACATTGACGTATAATACTATAAAACCATTAAACAACTATCAAGTACCATATGAATCTAATTTGATAAAATAATATTCATAAAATCATCATGATCATTAACGATAACCCGAATCAATGAGGACAACCGCGGAGACTAAAGACAGTTAGATCTCAAGTGTGTATTAGAATATCATGGAGTACAAATTTAAGCTACCATGCAAACCTAGTTTGTCGGTACTTAACTCCAAAATTGTTCTAACACATATACATCTTATTTTTAATAATCTAACTTTACTCAATATATGCTTTATAGTTTCTTATTGGATGGTATATCTTCACTTATCTACGGTCCATAAAGGACAAGATTTAGAAAGAAAATATATAGCCAAAAACTTAAGCATAACTTAACAAATTCTTGAGTTTGAGTTTTACTTTTTTCAACTGAATATATTTTTGAGTGAAAATGACCTAGCTTGTCACAATTGTAACAAGTTATTTTAGTTTTGTCCTTCCTCAATTCATTATCCCTTAACTTCTTGCATATTCTGATCTAAGATTAGTTATGGCTATGACTAGATTATCTTCCCCTTTGAAAATATCTATTTGCACTAATACGCTCAAAACTAAAAGTTTTGTACAAGTTGGAATATTTCATGTAAAATTGGCTAGAACCCTAAGCCACCTCTAAGCGCTCATCTTCCACTACTGAAATGACGCGACTGATATGGGTCAGATTAATTTTATATATTCCAACTTTCAGAAGTTATCAGATCGTTTAGTTGGTGTATCATGTTTTATATCCTTATTGGAGGCTGCCACAAATTTTGGCGCTTCTTATAAGTACTCAAAAACTTGATACCGAACCTACTAAAATTTTGGCATTCAAAATACAACTAGATTGCCCTTCAAGCTAAACTCTTAAAGGTAAGCCACTTCACTTAAATCTCATTATATTTATCAAACACACATGTGAGGCTACTATTTTAGTTACTTCGCAACATAACGCGAGTAATTTAACTTCTAGCTTGATAAGCCTTCACATCTTGTACGTGGAGCTAATAAGTATTGTTAACGGGTAGAATTTGCTAACATTAAGGTCAAAGATTCAACACCGCCATGTGGGCAAACGTAGAATAGTCAATGAAAAGAAAAGAAAATAAAATGTATGTTAGGACGAGGTAGTCCTGAGTGAAATTGGTTGGTTTCGAGAATAGGAAAAAAGAGCCGGAGCACTGTTTGTGGACAGCGTTTATACTCCGTTTTGCTAGGGTTAATTTTGACTTGGAGAGATGTTAGATTCCTCCCAAAACAACTTCTTTATTTTCTTTCTCTTTTTTATGAGTATCATTTATCTATTTATAGGCAAGGTTGCGTGAATGTCAACCAGCACTCAAGTACAAACCAGGGTTTGCCATTGGTTCTGACAGACATGACATGAGCCCCCTTGATGCATTGGTCTAGGTTCATGCTTTTACATTGAGTGTCAAAGTAGGTAACCCTATGTATGTTTGTCGTGTGTCCCTATAGCCAGCGGTGCTAACACTGTCCAGGTACACGTCTTTCAAGGTGGTACGAATGGTTCTCTTTAATTCTCGTTTACTTAGATGAGAAGTGAGTGATTTATGTGTCCCGAGGGACTTGTGTGAATTGTTATGAACCTGAGGCAACATTAGGGCATGTATCATGGTATTGGGGTCTATAACTAGCTAGCCCAGGACTGAAAACGTCTTTTAGTGATCCATAAGATGGCCCAACAACCCAATGGTTTTGATTATGGGAACCCTTGACTTGTCAACTATGTTTCTAAGATGTGGCACTAACAGACTCAACTTTGACTTGTCAATGTTGCTGACATGGCGCATGTCCTGGAAATTTTAGGTATAACAAGTACTATGTCGAGGTTCAATCATGATTCACGTTATTGTCTCAAGAGCATATTGCTCGTTAAAAATAGACTGAATTATCTAGAGTTAAATCACACAGATTACACAATTCAGCTTATCGCTTTCAAATTGGCCACAATATTATAGATATATAATCTATATCTTATCCTAATTTATGTAGAGACATACAATCTACTATGCAAGTATATCAACTTCCAAAAATACACATTTAATTTTGCTGTAAACGCAAACCGAAAATATGATGAAAAAAATTTAAGGTACAGAATTGAAAAAGGTCGTCGAAGTGCCTAATCACCATCCGTTTCCAAAAATTTAATTATCATAAATTTAGTACTTTGTGCAAAATTTTAATTTTAATATTGTACTCAACAATTCATAATTCCCAAAACAGATGATCATATAAATAACAGAAGAATACAATGCACAAGTCCATAGAAACATTTTATGTTTCAAACCGATTTTTACTTAAACCAAAAATATTTACTATAGAACGGTTTATAAAATAATAATGCTTTCTAAAATAAGGGACTTTGCATGCTATTCATTCTTACGTCTCTGATTCATATCGATCACCACTAAGAAAGACTCTCTAAATCTTCATAACTCATCAAATTTCTATTTTCCCGAATCTTGGTCCTCTTTTGCATGTGCAATAACTCATGTGTCTAGCACTATGAATGTTCATTGCAGATGTAATAGATTGCCTCACATTCCTAAGAATGTGGTGCTCCTCTACGGTTTCTAGTTTATGCCCTATCTAACCAAAATACATCGTGGTACCTTACTCTATTTTTTCCAAACTTATAAATCTAGTAACTCTTCGAGAAATTTAATTAAAAGACTATCAACTACATCTCTCCACATAAAAGCACCAGTCCAAATTGACTGCGGCTATATGTCATTAATAAGATTCATTAAATCTTCTCTATTAAGATATATGCGATGATGTAGATTTACCCTAAAAAATTTCTAAGTCACTTAGAATCATTTGTCTTTTAATATCCTTGTACATTTCAAATGTACATCCTAATGAAATTTTTTATTCCCGATTGCATAATTAGTTAGAAGGAGCATTCCAATCGAAGGCATTTTTAATATATATCTCCCACCGAAGCTAAATTTCGGTGGTCAAAATTGTCGCAGAACAATCTCATGACCGTAAAAAAATACTAGAATTCCTACAAGAAAATTCAATAGTGGCAGAAAATGACGTCAGAAAATTCCTCTACCGTCATAACAACGTTGGAATTTCTACTGGAAAATTTTACGATGGCCGAAAATCGTCATTGGAATCTGCACCAGTAACCTTGTCGAAAATCATAACCAGAAACCAAGTTGGAAACCGTCACCGGAATATGTGTATGACACCGTCACCGGAAGTCACACCAGAAACTATCATAGGAAACCGTCACTTGAAACCGCACTGAAAACTATCACCGAAAACTGTGCCAAAAACAGTAACATGAAATCGTGCCAAAAATCGTAACGAAAAACTGTACTAACAAACGTCACCGGAAACCATGTCGAAAACCGTACCAAAAACCATTACTAGAAGTCTCATCGAAAACTGTCAATGGAACTCACACTGAAAATTGTCACCAAAAACCGTATTGGAATCATTAACTAGAAACCCCATTGGAAAACGTCACTGGAAGTCGTGTCGAAAACCATCACTAGAAACTGTGTTTAAATCTGTCTCTAGAAATCTATAAAGGAAGCCGTCACCGAAATGGCTCCAAAAACCGTCAACAAAAATCTGCATTCGGAAACTACAACTGGAAACCGCCGTCGGAAAAATTAGTACGGAAATCGTGTTGGAAATAGAGCCGAAAAAACCTAATCGGAAACAATGCCAGAAACCGTCACCAAAAAATTTTAAACTAGAAACCGTGCCAAAAGCAGTAAACGAAAACAGCTATGAAACTATCGTCGAAAAATCCGCAAGCAGAATCAGTTTTGAAAACCATAATCGAAAACTGCTCTGGAAACTGTCATTAAAAAATCCGTAACCAGAAAACGTGCCAAAAAACCGTAATCGAAAAATGTTTTGAAAACTGTAGCTGAAAAATTCGTAGCCAGAAACCGTCACCATAAAAATTCCTTGGTCATCTCAGTGATACGTGTCACCCTTATAATGGGCCACATGGCACCTTCATAGTTGGACACATGTCACTCTTACAGTGGACCACATATCACCCTTTGAATGAGACACATGTCATCTTTATAGTGGACCATGTGGCTGATGCATGGCCACATGCACAAATTGATTGGGTTGCCCACTCTCGAAAGTGGCGCGTGCGTGGCACCTTCGGATATTCTGACATTTCCCGATTACAGGACCACCACCATCTGACTCGAAATTCCATGAGAAATTTACTATTGCAATCCGTTGTGATGTTTGGGTTAGGAGTGAAACGCACTCGCCGTACGTAGGTGCGTGACACATGTTCTTCATATTCTTCACCCAAATTCAAACTCTAAAGACCTTTCCAGATTTTAATCTTCGATTGAAAACTTCAAAAATGTTTGTCTCGCTTTATACGTAACCAAATTAGACAAATGACCTATCGCAAGGAAAGATCTTGAAAGGCTCTATCTAATGGTACCATGATCATAGAGAAAACAAAATACGACAATGAAGTGTTGACCCTATAAAGTCACGGGTTTCATATTTTTAATACTTCAAAAATCTCTCAATTTTGAGGTCAATTCTTGGCATGCATTTCCAAAATATATTATAACATATTTATGCATACATACATCCCATAAAAAATGAAATATAACACTAGCATGTGTGTTGTGCCATTTGTTGTAAATGACAATTTTTATACACTACATAACAATTCTATACACTACTAATATGTATTTAGCAGGCAGTCTGCTGTGCATGAGAGCATGTGTAGCACGAGTTGCTACCAAGGGAGCTGACTATCTGGTTTACTATTTTAAGCTGTTAGTTTGTTATTGATTTGGTCAAATAAATTGGTAATGGTTGTTAGTGGTTGCTTGAAGCTCTCCACTTCTTCAGGATTCCACTTCTAGTTATTCCCTATTTTCTAGAGTTATTGGTTTTGGTTAATTGTTATTTTGTAAGGCCTATTAAAAGGTCAGTGGTTTTGGAATGAAAGGCAACGAATATATATCAGTATTTCCAACTCTTCTTCTCTTAATTCTTTTCTGCTCTTCTTCTTCCCCAAATTCTTTCAGTTCTAATTGTGATCCAATTAGTTCATAACAAATTGGTATCAGAGCCATTCCGATCCATGGATACACGCTCGAAATCAAATGCGGAATTTCTGACTGAGGTCAATGAGGTTTTGGCCCGTCACGAGACCAGTTTTGCTGAGATGAAAAACACTTACGAAACCAGTTTTGATGAGATGAAAACCAATTACGAGAACCGTTTCGACGAGATGAAACATGATTTTTCCCAGGTGACCAGTACCTTGCAAGGAGTCATAGCCGAACTACAAGCTCTTTGACTCAATCGACAGGACCGTCCAATAGAAAGAGAATTCAATCCGTTTGATAGAGGAGAAGCGTCGGGCAGCAGTCCTTCCACGATCATCCGCCCCGGTCTTGACAGAAATCAGAATCAGATTTTTGACAGACCTCAAAATCAGATTTTGACAGAACTCAATATCAGGTTGTAGACAGAAATCAGAATCAGAATCAGAATCAGAATCAGAATCAGACTCAACTTAAGCTGAACTTTCCGACATACGGCGGCGGTGAAGACCCAACCGGATGGATCTTTAAAGTAGAGCAATACTTTGAGTTCAAGGGAATCGCACCCACTCAACGAGTACAGTTGGCGTCGTTTCATTTAGAGAAGGCCGCCTTACAGTGGTATCGCTGGTTCACGAAAAACATAGAGCCATTGCTTTGGGCAGAATTCACCAAGGCTCTTCTCCATCGTTTTTGGCCCACTGATTACGATGATCCATCGGAGGCTTTGGCTAGGCTTAAACAAACCACCACAGTTAATGCTTACCAAGAGATCTTCGAGAAACTGTCGCAAAGGGTGGACGATCTACCTGAATTTTTTTGGTAGGATGTTTTATTGCAGGGTTAAAAGACGACATCCGATTGGACGTACGGGTCAAGCTACCAAAAAAATTATCAGAGGCGATTAGTGTGGCTCATCTTATTAAAGAACGAAACCTCCTTCAGAGGAGACCAGGTACCAATTTTCGTTCCCCTGTTTTTGCGAACCAGAACAGGCCTCAACCCAACTCCACAGTTGGACTACTGGGACCTTCTCCATCGCAGCGTGTCAATCCAGCAGCCTTTCAAGGACCTATTCGACGTATCACAGGTCAAGAAGTGCGGGATAGGCGTGAGAAGGGCTTGTGTTTTTATTGTGATGATAAATATGTGCCGGGACATCGCTGCACAAGACCACAGCTGTTCATGTTAGAGAACGTGCAACATATGGAAGAAATAGAAGATGTGGATATAGGAGATTGAACCCACACAACTGGACACCATTCCAGAAATATCATTTCATGCCATGGCTGGAACAGCTCATCCACAGACTTTTCAGGTAACTGGGTTGGTAGGAAACAAAGAATTAACGGTTCTTATCGACAGTGGAAGTACTCACAACTTCATCGATCAGTCCATCGCGACTACATTGGGGGTTCCAATCACAAGGGACAGAGTGTTTCAAGTTATGGTGGGAAATAAAGAGAAAATTGAGTGCACAGGAAGGTGTTTGGGCCTCCCTTTAACAATCCAAGGTTATTCAGATACGGTAGATTTTTACGTGCTACCATCAGCGGCTTGTCAGGCAGTGCTTGGGGTGCAATGGCTTGCAACATTGGGGCCAGTAGAGACGGATTATCGGAAGCTTTCCATGTCATTCAAATAGGTGGACAGATTCCACACCTTGTAAGGGTTGCGGCAAACCGGGCTGGCACCTATGAATGACAAGGAATTAATGCACTTGTCAGGGGTGGGATTTTTCCTCCACTTGGTGACCACGAAGCAATCAGCTCAAGTGAACGAGGTACCTTTTGAACTGGGTGATATTTTGAATGAATTTTCTCATGTTTTTGATGAACCAACCAAGCTTTCCACCGGTGCGTCAACACGATCACCACATTCCCCTACTACCGAACCAACCTCCAGTTAGTACGCGGCCTTACAGGTACCCTCACTACCAAAAATATGAAATTGAAAATCAAGTCAGAGAGTTCCTGCGGACAGGGATTATCCGTCCAAGCCATAGTCCTTTTTCTTCTCCGGTTTTGTTGATAAAAAAATCGGATGGATCATGGCGTTTTTGTGTGGATTATCGAGCTCTGAATGAGATTACGGTCAAAGACAAATTTCCGATACCAGTTATCGACGAGTTACTAGATGAGCTGCATGGTGCAAAATACTTTTCAAAGTTGGACTTGAGGTCGGGTTACCATCAAATTCGTGTTCGTGACGAAGACATACCGAAAACTGCTTTTCGTACCCATGACGGACATTACGAATTTCTTATGATGCCATTCGGTTTGACTAACGCACCAGCGACATTTCAAAGCCTCATGAATGATATTTTTCGACCTCATTTACGTCGATTTATTTTGGTTTTCTTTGATGACATTTTAATTTATAGCCGGTCATGGACGGAACATCTACAACACATCACACGAGTATTACAAATTTTGTCTGCTCACCAGTTGTATGTAAAGAAATCTAAATGTGTGTTTGGAGTGTTGCAAGTTGAATATTTGGGTCATTTAATATCATTTGAAGGGGTTGCAGTGGATCCAAAGAAAATACAGTCCGTACAAGAATGGCCGGTGCCTAGTACGGTCAAGGGAGTTCGCGGGTTCTTGGGACTCGCAGGTTACTACAGAAAATTTGTGCAAGGGTTCGGTGTCATAGCTGCTCCTTTAACCAAGCTTTTGACAAAGGATGGGTTCTCATGGACGAATGAAACACAGGCTGCTTTTGAGAATTTAAAAACTGCACTCATCTCTCCTCGAGTATTAAGGCTGCCAGACTTCTCAAAAAAATTTGTGGTCGAATGTGATGCAAGTGGGACGGGAATCGGTGCGATTCTGTCACAAGAAAACCAACCTATTGCTTATTTCAGTGAAGCCTTGAAGGGTACCGCCAAATCTCTATCAACCTACGACAAAGAGATGTTGGCGGTGGTTAAGGCGGTGCGAAAGGGGCGCCCTTATCTCTTAGGCAATCCTTTTCTCATCAAAACTGACCATCGCAGCCTCAAATATCTCCTCGAGCAGCGCATTTCGACTCCCTCACAAGCACGGTGGCTGCCCAAGATTATGGGTTATGACTACACGATACAGTACACAAGAGGAAAGGAGAACAATGGCGCTGACGCACTCTCACGAGTCATTTCTCTTCAGTTTCAGGCCATTTCCCTACCGGTGGCCGATTGGTGGTCGACCTTGCAGCAAGAGGTAATTCATGATCCATATTATGCTTCCTTGCTTAACTCACGTTCTCAGAATTATTTCTAAAGGGATGGAGTGTGGATGTCACCATGGCAAAATCCACCTGAGCCCAACTTCCTCTCTATTGCAATCTGTGCTCGCTGACAGCCATTCCTCCCCCATTGGCGGCCATTTTGGGTTCCATAAGACTCTCAGTCGTATAACCTCCAGTTTCGAGTGGCCAGGAATGCGTACAATGGTGAAAGAATTTATCCGTAATTGTGATGTGTGCCAACGAAACAAGACTGAAACTCTTCGTCCAGCTGGACTACTCCAACCTCTGCCCATTCCACAACGTGTTTGGACTGAAATCTCAATGGATTTTGTAGAAGGGCTGCCATCCTCTCAGGGACATGATGCCATCATGGTGGTCGTCGATCGGCTTTCCAAGTATGCCCATTTTGTTCCTTTGAGGCACCCATTTACTGCCTTGACAGTGGCACAGGCATTCATTTCTCATGTGGTCCGCTTACATGGAGTTCCGATTTCAATTGTCAGTGATCGAGGTAGTGTCTTTCTCAGCTCTTTTTGGCAAACACTCTTCAAATTGCAGGGCACTAAGCTATGTTTCAGTTCGAGCTATCATCCGCAATCCGACGGTCAAACGGAAGTTGTCAACCGAACCTTGGAACAGTACCTACGATGCTTTGCTAGTAACCAGCTGAATAAATGGATAAATTGGCTTCCTTGGGCTGAATTTGGATACAATACGGCTGTGCACTCATCCACCAAAATGTCTCCGTTTGAGGCTGTTTATGGGATTCCTCCGCCTTCCGTACTCTCCTACGTTCCGGGAACTACTAAGATTCAGGCAGTGGATGATTTGTTACGTTCACGGGATGACATACTTCGTGACTTGCGTCGTAATTTGCAGGCTGCCCAGGCTCGTATGAAGTTTCAAACAGACCAACATCGACGTGACGTTACCTTCGAAGTTGAGGACTACGTTTATCTTCGCTTACAGCCTTACCGACAGAAATTGGTATCCTTTCGTAGTTCGTTGAAGTTGGCTCCTCGTTACTACGGTCCTTACAAGGTACTAGCTCGAATTGGTATGGTAGCTTATAGGTTGGATCTTCTTGCTGGATCAAAAATCCACAATGTGTTCCACGTTAGTCAGCTTAAGAAGAAATAGGGTCCAGTTGATTCAGTTGAGGAGATTCTTCCGACCATTACAAATGAAGACATCTTGTTACCCAGACCTAAGAAGATTTTGGATCGTCGAGTTGTCCAAAAAGGGAAATACCGTCCGAAGACGGAAGTATTAATTCAATGGTCTGGTGCGCCTGCAGAGGACGCTTCTTGGGAAAATTTGTGGAGGTTCTCCAAGACGTATCCAGAATTTAACCTTGAGGACAAGGAACCTTTAAGGGTGGAGGAATGATATGTATTTAGCAGGCGGTCTGCTGTGCATGAGAGCATGTGTAGCACGAGTTGCTACCAAGGGAGCTGACTATCTGGTTTACTATTTTAAGCTGTTAGTTTGTTATTGATTTGGTCAAATAAATTGGTAATGGTTGTTAGTGGTTGCTTGAAGCTCTCCACTTCTTCAGGATTCCACTTCTAGTTATTCCCTATTTTCTAGAGTTATTGGTTTTGGTTAATTGTTATTTTGTAAGGCCTATTAAAAGGTCAGTGGTTTTGGAATGAAAGGCAACGAATATATATCAGTATTTCCAACTCTTCTTCTCTTAATTCTTTTCTGCTCTTCTTCTTCCCAAATTCTTTCAGTTCTAATTGTGATCCAATTAGTTCATAACACTACATAACAATTTTTATCATTATTATTTTTATTTTATCTTTTTGTGTTTAACAAACCCTATAATTATTTTGGGTGAAGTCCCTTCGGGGGCTGTTTGAGTTTCTGATTGTTGTCGATCCCCCCCCCCCCCCCCCCCCCCCCCCCCCCTAGTTAAAATGAAGCATATTGGTGATTGTTCGGAGTCCCCTATAAGAGGACGGTCTTCGAAGGATACTTCTGGAGTCCCTTAAGGATTTGGGGATATTTTCGGAATATGTATTTGGAGGATGTTGACGAACACCCTCCGATGCTTTAGAAGATTACTGTTTAATGTAGTAGTTTTCTAGGATTAGATATTCTCTCAGTTCTAGCTGAACTTCAGCTGGTATTTATAGGGTGTGTTTAGAGGTTGTTGGTGAGGTGTTGCGGATCCTTTGGTGGCACTACAGCACTTGGCGACCACATTGTGCCATTTTCTTTTTAATTGTATGCACGTGATAGATCGTGCCCACCGATCCTGACCTCTGAAATAGCCATCCTCTTATATGACTATCCACCAAAGGTGGTCAATTTTATTGCCAACAAAATCTATCTCCTATGTATAACAAAAAAAGATAAATAATTAATTGCTGCAACTTTTTTTTATTTCTATTCATTGGAATTAAAACCCCTTTTCCGGTTGAATAACAAAGAGAAGGGATTGTTGCAAGCAAATTTTAATGTTTCTGCTGATCATATGGACAGCATAGCCGCAAACTCTATTGTTGTCGAGAGGAGTTGTGGAATTTGATGTGATCGTGAAAGGAGTAGTTAAGGTTGATCCTTGGACGAAGTACGAAGAAAAGAAATCGATGAGAGTTTCATGCCAGGAGATTGAGGTTGGATTTTCATCAAATGTAACGACAGGGTCAATTTTGGGTGGTTCAAGAAAATGTCTGAGTTTTGTTATTAGTTCAAAGAGTGATGGCTATACAATGTAGAGATGCTATTATTTTGCTTTTGTTTTAGAGGGAAAAAAAACTAAGAACTTTATTTCTATTTGGAGTTGTACGAATGTTTTTAATAAAAGAAATTAAATTGTACGTGGTAATGCATACTCATGAAACTTCTATAAAGCAGTTCAGAGTTTTCTTTTCCTTTTTATTGTGATTTCCACTGTTTTTTTTTTTTTTATACTTTTGAGAGTAATTTTGACTATTAAATTTGCCATAGGGTGATCAATTTGTAATTGTAACTTTGAGCTTCAGATAAGATGTAAATTGTTTTTTTCTTTTTTATTCGAGTAAAAATGATTGTAATTGCTCTCTGCAACTATTTTGTAATTAACAATAAGATTAATCAAGGCCCAAGGGAAAAAGCATTATAATCTCTACTCAGATTTTAATTACAATAATAGCATAGATAATATATACAAATATGCAAAAGTAATCTTATCAAAATGTGTTATTGTTTTTATTCAAAAGGTATTGGTGTGATTGTTTATGAGAGTTTCTCTTTGCAATCCAATGTTTTTCCTTTTACGTTTTTTTTAAGGATACTCCATTTAAAAATTTTAAATTTTAAAAAAAATTCTAAAGACACTCATTTTGTTCTAAAATTATCCATTTTATCTTTTAACAACCCTATTCTAAAGACGCTCCATTAAAATAAAAAATTTCTATAAACACTCAATTTATAATTTGAATTCTAAAAAAAAATAAAACTTAGAAACGTACAGTAAAATATATGTACAAATTACATTATGCATATGAAGGGGTCATCGGTTAGTGTGATGTTAAAAGCAATTACATTAGTCAATTATAAAAAGCCGCCAATAGTGGCATAGTTCAGCTGGTATATGGAAGAGTTTAGGGATTGAACAAATGACTCTCAGGTGATCACTGGTTCGAATCCTACTAATAACGGAAGCTTTCAAAAAATACCTGGTCTCGAATTAACAGATATTGTAAAAAAAAAACTATAAATAGCCACTATCTCTCTAGCTAATATATATATATATATATATATATATATATATTTATCAAAATCAATAGCAAAAATTTAGTTTTGACAGCACCAATATTGTATCAAAATTCTTGGAATTCAATAGGAAAACAAAAAATTTATATGTTTAAAAATAATTAAAAACTTACTTCTTCATTATTGCTTGTTTATTATTGTATATCATTCTACATCATTTCTGAATTTGCTTCTCGTTGCATATCATTCTCCATCACTTCAGGATTTTCTTATTGTTGCATGTTATTCTCCATCACTTTCCAATCAAAAAATAAACTTTAAAATAATGAACAAAAGAAGAAGAAGAAGAAGATATTTTAGAGTTTGTAAAATAGTAAAAGGAAAAAAACACAAAAGAGGAAAAAAACTAAAGATGAAAAAAAAATTGTTTTCTAAAATAACTAGTTTTGAGTGTTTTTAGAACTTTTTTGACTTGTTTGGTAATTTTAATTTAGGTTAAAATTGTTATTAATAAAAAAAATTGAAGTGTAAACATATAATTTATAGATTGTTAACAACATCTCTTTAGTTTATAGCCAAGTGTAAGGTACATAGTCTAAAATGCCCTTGTTTTGAACAAAAATAACCCTAAATTGTTTTTGTGAAGAATAAATAGTGGACAGAGAGAGGAGAGAGAAGTTACCGATTAGAGAAGAGGTGACTGACAACCGAAGTGACAATGACCTGCTCAGAGTGATGTTGACAGGCTCGAAGTGACGATGGTGGAGTTGAACGGAGAAGACGCTGGAGAAGAAGATGAGGAGAAAAAGAAAAGGAGAGGAAGAGAAATGAAGAGAGGAGGAGACCTGATCGGGGTCGGAGGAGTTGGCCAAGTGCCAGAGAACGTCGCGCGATGCCGACGAAGAAGATTCGGCTGCGTTTCGGCATCGATTTGGCAGCCAATTGATCTAGAAATTCCTGACCTAGTTTGATTATTGTTGAAATGGGTTGAAATTCAAGATTTCCAAATGTTTCATGTTTAACATGAAACATGACTACTGTATTGAAATTCAACCTTTCTAATCAATGATGTTTCATGTTAAACACGAAATGTGACTAATGTGTTGATATTTAAGAATTCCAGAAGTTTCATGCGATGTTTCAAGTTATACATGAAACTTCTGGAAATGAAAAAGATGATAAAATGGTAGTATTATAATTTGCTAGCTGTAGAGTGAAAGAAAATTTTGATTAATGGTACCAAAAAAAAAAAATGGATTTGGCTAAAAACAATAATGCATATTTTGATTAAGTTATTTTTGGCAATTTTCACAAATTTAAATGAAATTAAGAAAAACATGTTGTTTTAGGGATTTAGCTACAATTCAGTAACTGTATAATTGACCCAAGGAAGGTATAAATTCAAACTGGACATGAAAATTCGGTATGGTTTCGAGTTGCTTTGTTCGGGTCTAGGGTCCGGGTTTTTTTTTTGCTTATCCCTATGCGTCCGTATTCGAACATGATAGACTAGACAATGGATAAAATCATATATATATATATATATATATATATATGATTTTATACACAATCCTTTTCTCCTCAGTGCGCACTGATATAAAATATATTAGTGCATTGTATGTGGGTCATAGATTATGGATAATCACTAACAAATGCATACAGAAAAGGTTAAAAGCAATTAAATCTAATGGTTCAAATGCAAGGCACTGATAAATATTTATCAGTGTGCATTGAGAAGAAAAGTTTCATATATATATATATATAGCACAATCTATAGAACACCGGTGTATGGTGCACCAAAATTTTGTTGCATGTGATCGTATGTGAGTAGCATGTATGTGATCGCATATAATTTTTTTAAAGATGTATGATACACTGATGTTTTATAGACTGACTATATATATATATATATATATATATATATATATATTTATAAACAATTGTTTAACACCAAAATAGTGGGAGGAAATAGGGGTTTTTGGCACTTTTTTAGGTTGGTGTTGCAAGAAGGGCACCACTTTAATAATTTATGTTTAAAACACCAAAGTAAGTGACTTCTAAAAATACCCTTACTTTACACATTTTGAAATTATATCTTTGACTTTACTTTAACTCCCTCCTATTTCCTATGTTGTTGACTAAAAATTACCTTTCTCTCTCTAACTTTAAAAGCTCTGTAAATCTACAGATCTAACTACATCTCCAAGACTCCAACTTGTCAAAGTTCATCTTCTTCTCTAACATAGAACTTCATCTTCATCTCTAGCTCGTAAGAAGTTCATCTCTGTTGACTTTTGTAGTCGTTGAAGTTCGTTTGTGTACAAATCAAGGTAATCCCATTTCTTCCATTGTTAAAGTTGTTTAGGTAGTTAGGTTGAGTTGAAGTACGGAAAATTCATAAGTCTCAGAAACTGTCTCCAAAAGTCTCAGATACTTTGTTAAAATGTTCCGACTCTTTTGTTAACATGTTCCGAGACTTTTGGACACATTTCCGAGACTTTTGAAGATTGTTTTTTATATAAAAAAAATCAGTTATAAGTTTCCGAAACTTTCATTTACATGTTTGAGACTTTCTGAGACTTTTGGACACATTTTCGAGACTTTTGTAGATGGTTTTTTGTTAAAAAAAAATTAGCTATAAGTTTCCGAAACTTTCATTTACATGTCCGAGACTTTGGTTGAACATGTTCCGAAACTTTTGAATCAGCTATAATTTTCCGAGACTTTCATTAATATGTCCGAGACTTTGGTTTAAAAGTCTCGGAAAGCTTGATCCTCCGAGACTTTTGATTGATACTCCGAGACTTTAATCTTCTTTTCGTTGGTTGCCTATATTTGTTTCCACTGTGCCTTTGGCTAATTGTGTCAATTTTGTTATTCACTAACAGATATGGTGAGTGGTCTTAGAGAAGGTATAACCACACTGAACATACAACTCAAGCGTGTATCGAACAACTAGAGAGTGGAGGGGGGGGGGGGGGGGGTGATTAATCGATTATTACCAATTTTTCTTGATTAGTCAATATTAAAAATTCACCCCATAAACAAACAAACAAAAATCAAGTATAAAGTGCGAAAATATAAAGAACACTTGATTTTTACGTAGAAACCCTCAACAAGGGAAAAACCACGGGCTATCCTTCTAGCCACACACGATCACAGAAAAATCCACTATATGAAAAAAAGATTACACCGTCAAGTGATACTCAGACTCTCACTTTCGACAACCTAAGGCTATGGACACTACCACTCGCCACTCTTGGTTCAATCCCTAGAGATATCCCCTGATCCACTACTCTTGGTGTGAGCACCTCTTACTCTACCCCCACGGGCCTTTTACAGTGGCACTTGACCAATGCTTGCCAACCATACATTAGTTGCAAGACTTGACTTGCTTGCGCAACTTCACCTAGAAGCCACAAGACTTTGATTCTAAGAAAAGTATATGGTCTAAGTGTGTATATGACACTATGCTCAAATGCAATAATGTGTAAGGCCAAACACAAAATGCTTAACTAGATGTCATAATGCAATTAAACAACCTAATTATCAAACAATGCCTACATGCCCATATATAAGGACTCAATTGGATGTATAGATAAAATCTAACAACCTAATTGTTAAAAAAAGTCCAACCAACACAAGTTGTCACAACATATAATCAAGGGCAATAAATGTGCAATCAAGAAATGCAATTAATGCGGCATACACAATAATGTCTAATGCAAAGCATAGAGACTTAGCTAGAGGGCAATAATGTCCTAAATGTTAGCTATCAACAAACGAACCCAATCATGCAATAAGGACTCATAAATATATGCAATAAGTAGAGTC
This sequence comes from Dipteronia sinensis, assembly GCA_033220585.1. NCBI lineage: Eukaryota > Viridiplantae > Streptophyta > Magnoliopsida > Sapindales > Sapindaceae > Dipteronia > Dipteronia sinensis. Next base: position 59,205,539 of record CM065638.1, on the reverse strand, counting down.
TAGGTATTTAATCAAGCAATAAATACCTAATTTAGAGTAAGAAGAACAATAAATGATAATCAAAGAAGTTCTTACTTACCTAGTCATGAAACCATGAAGACCCATACTCAAATGATGATGAATGATGCAAGATGGAGATGAGTTTTGGGTTTGGAGAGTTAAATAAACTCAAATGGAGCTTTCTCTCTCTAGATTCTCTCTATCTCTCTCTAGGGTTTCTTCAATTTCAAAGAAGTGTATCAAGAAGAAGAGATAATGAGGTTTATATAGTGGGAGGCACGAGCTGATGGGAAAAGACATTTTTACCCCGCAATCAGCTTTATGCACGGGTAGGAAGACCCGCGCACCACCTACGCACTCACTCGCGCACCACCCGCTTACTCAGCAGCGGTGACCTACTGGAATTGCACCGTTGTGATAATTCACAGCTCACCAACATCGTAGTGTGCGGGTACTGCTCGGGTAAGTACCCAGTGCACACACTGGCGCATACAGTCACAGGGAAGGTCTCTCATTACGTTGAAATAAGCAGATCATCGTACATGCACGGACTTTTCCGATCAATCATCAGGAAACAAATTAGAACACACAAAACCACACTTAAATCTAGAAATAAAGTGCAAGTGTGATTATGAAAAGGACGCACACATATAAACAAAAAGAACACAAATGCAAGATGAAACAAAGCATGCATGAAGTGTGTGCATCTAAACTCTTCAAGAGACAAAGTCAAGTGAGTATACATTTTGCTCTTGAATTTATGGAGATGCTTGGAAGCTTGCCAACGAAGACCTAAGCTACCCATTACATAATCATCCCCAATGTGGTGTGGTTTGTTATGAAATAAGTCAATCATAAAATAGAGGTCCTTACAAACACTATACCTTGTTTAAGTTCAATCATCTTTTCGGTTGTGAATGTATAACAAAATTCATTCAATGAGAGGGAACCAAACCAAAGAAGAAGCCTGAGATAACAAGCTTTTTCAAAGGTCTCGGACATTGATGTCAAAAGTCTCGGACATTGTTTTATAAAGTCTCGGACATTGTTTTAAGAAGTCTCGGAAAGTCTTCACAAAGTCTTGGAACATGTATAAGTCTAAGACTTTGTGAAAACCCTCCGAGACTTTGGAAAAGTTTCCGAGACCTATTAACCATAAACCCCAGACCTTTCATTTAAATTATACATCCGAGACTTGTCAAACTGCTTCGAGACTTTGGTTTAAAATGTTCCAAGACTTATATTAATATATTCCGAGACTTTTGTTTAATATGTTCCGAGACTTTAATCCTTTTTGGTTGCCTATATTTGTTTCCACTGTGCCTCTGGCTTATTGTATGAATTTTGTTATTCACCAATCGATATGGTGAGTGATCTTAGAGAAGGTATAACCACACTATACCTTCTCGAAGTTCACTCATCTTGTCGGTTGTGAATGTATAACAAAAGTCATTCAATGAGAGCGAACCAAACCAAAGAAGAAGCCTGAGATAACAAGTTTTTTCAAAGGTCTCGAACATAGTGTGGTTTTAGTCTCAGATTTATACATGTTCCGAGACTTTTGTTTAATATGTTCCGAGACTTTAATCTTCTTTTCTTTGGTTGCCTATATCTATTTCCACTGTGCCTCTGGTTCATTATGTCAATTTTGTTATTCACCAACAGATATGGTGAGTGATCTTAGAGAAGGTATAACCACACTATACCTTCTCTAAGTTCAGTCATCTTATTGGTTGTGAATGTGTAACAACATTCATTCAATGAGAGTGAACCAAACCAAAGAAGAAGCCTGAGATAACAAGTTTTTTCAAAGCTCTCGGAAAGTTTAATTTTCTAAGACTTATAACCATTTTCAGAGACTTATTAACAATTGTCCTCCGAGACTTTTGATTGATACTCCGAGACTTTAATCTTCTTTGGTTGCCAAAATCTGTTTCCACTATTCCTCTCATTATGTAAATTTTGTTATACATTCTCTAAGTGACTCTTCTCTAAGTTCACTCATCGTGTTGGTTTGTTATACCGATTAGATGAGTGAACTTAGAGAAAAGTCACTTCACACTATCAGAGGCAAAGTGGAAACAGATACAGGCGACCATAGAATGTAAGGATAACAACCAATAACTAATGTAAGTGAAAGGTCTCGGACTTAGTTTTGAAAAGTCTCGGACATATAGTTTTGAAAAGTCTCAGACATCCTTTCAAAGGTCTTGGACATATAACAGAAAAGTCTTGGACATTCTTTTCAAAAGTCTCGGAAAGCTTGATCCTCCGAGACATATGATTGATACTCCGAGACTTTTTGGGGTGTCCGAGACTTTAGTTTTATGTTATGAGACTTTTGATTAATTGTCTAAGACTTATTAACATTTTTTCGAGACTTATTAACAAATTTCTGAGACTTATTATCAATTTTCTGAGACTTATTGCATGACCAACGTGAAAGTTTTATTGTATAATCCCCACAGTTATTATCTTTTTGTACAGGAAAATGGATCGAGTTAGAATAGTTATATCCTATAACAGTCGATGGGAGCAACTAGTAGACGGAAGCCAAAGGTTTTTTGGCTCCAATAATCAGGAATTATACGTGTCCAAGAATATGACTTTTGAAGAGCTGTTGGTGCACGTGCAGTCCATTGTTAAATATTATCCAAACATATACAATATTGATCTATAGTCAATATCAATTGTTCCTGGCTGTACATGTTGCACATTTATAAGAAACGATGATGATGTTTAGTTTATGCTAGGGGAAGATAGAGTGATTCAACAAGTATATGTTAGCCTAATTGAAAGGAGATGTGGAGGTGCGATGGGTGATGACGTCCCTCTTCATTGAAATGATCAACGTTATTCATCCGTCAGTGGTAGTAACCAAATGTTCACACAACGGAGTGGGACATATACTGATGGAAATCCTCAAGGTGCATAAAACATTTGCAATGTCCCGGTTCCAGCAGTTGACCTTATAGTTGACGTTGAACCTCATTTTGACGGTTACTTTAAGAGTCAGATTGAGGCCTATGTAGAGCCCAATATAGAGCAGAATTATGATCATGTATGTGATCATCCCCGTGGTAGTGCACTGAATCTATCGGGGACATGCGATGTCCTGGAAAATCACTACAACAAAAAATAGTCTTTTCCGAGCGCTAAATATGGTCGGAAAATGTCAAAAAGTCGTCGAAAAAGTGTATTTTTGACAGTAAAAGGTTTTCGGTCTCCACTGGAAATGATATCGTGGGAAATAATCCTTTTTTGACGAGCCGTCGGAAATACAACATTTTTTAGGGCTATGAGTGGTTGGAGATAAAGGAACTATGCCGTCGCAAAAAGGTTTTGGAAACCAAGTTAAGGGATCATTTACGATGGTATTTGTTGTCAAACATAATTTAATACCGAGGGAGATGTCGGTCGGAAATAATGTATATATTACCAAGGAGCATTGCGGACGGAAATAATGTTTCCCAACGAAACGTGTAATTAAGAATAATGTATTTCCAAGGGACGCAATGGTCGATAATAATGTATTTCTGATGAATATAGCGATCGGAATTAATGTATTTTTGAGGAGTGAAGCTGTAGGAAATAAGTCATTTATGATGAGTGCCAAAGTCAAAAATAATATATTTCCAAGGACCTTAGCAGTTGGTAGTAAGGTATTTCCAAAGACCACACCAAACGGAAATAATGTATTTCTGATAAGCCTTAAAGTCAGAAATAATATATTTCCAAACCACATTAGTCGGAAATAATGTATTTCCGATGAGCCCCACAGTCGGAAATAATATATTTCCAAGTACCATAGCGGTCGAAAATAATATATTTCCAAAGATTACATCAGTCGGAAATAATGTATTTTCGATGAGCCCTACAGTCAAAAATAATATATTTCCAAGTACCATTGCGGTCGAAGATAATGTATTTCCAAGGACAACATCTGTAGAAAAAAATGTATTTCCAAGAACCACAATGGTTGAAAATAATGTATTTCCAATGACCATAGAAGTCGGAAATAATGTATTATCTAGAAACACTACGGTTGGAAATATAGTATTTACGAGCAACACCATGGTCAAAAAAACCATATTACTGTGGGAAGTCATGGTTGAAAATAATATTTTATCTATGGAGATTACGATCGAAAATGAGGGATTATCGAGGAAAGTTGTGGTAGGAAATAATTTATTATCAACTAATAACATTGACATAAATAATGTATTGTCGATAGAGATCGTAATAAAAAATAATTAATTACTGAGAAATGTTATTATAAAAATTAAAAAAATAATATAATAATTATTTTTTTAACATGTATTCAAAAATTATAACATGAAAAAACAATGCTATCTAAAATTAAAAATTTCAACAACAAAGAAAACATTCACAAATTTATCTCAATAGCAAATTGAAAGAAAACACAAATATAGTGTTAACATATAAAATGTAATCACCACATTATAAGTATCCAACTTTCAACAAAAATATGCATGGCAAAAAATAAAATAAAATTGTCACTGAAATGTTTTAAGGTAGAAATCATATGACGCAGGAATGCCCAAATATCAAACCGAGCTATCTTACTCCCTTTCAATGTGAGCATTTGAATCTTCCATAATATTATCCCGCGTAAAGAAATATAATAATATTTAATAATGTTGATATAATTTAAAAGTCAAATATAATCAATTTTCAGATAAAAAATATAATAATGAAACTTTAGTGTCATTGATTGCAAAAATCTGGATGTCATCGTCTCAAATGAATTTTTCAATCCATGCACTAAATCTTTCAAATTATGAATTTCTTCCATCATTGGTTTCATTTTATCCTAACGCTCTAAGCAAATACGTTTACCGCAATTTGTACTAATAGATGAAGTAAATACATCACTTGGTTTTAGGCCAGTACCTAACCCAAGAACACGGTCATGCTTAGGCTTTCCAGTAACCTCCCTATATATCTCCCATTCTTTTGCTCTTGCATTTTCAGTTTCAGGAGGAGGCTTATTTGAGTCCATTTTTTTCTACGATAAATAGTTTACACATATAATAATAGATTATTTTATTGAAAATATACAAATAAAACAGTTCAAAAAAGAAAATATAAAAATAAAATTACATGTAATTCAAGAATGAAATATTATAAAGCTTAATAAAAACTAGATAACTTACATGCATTTTCTCGGCCTTTTCACTAGCCCAATTACCTTCCTTATAGCTATGAAATTTCTTGAAGAATTCAAACGGAGAAGGTTCAATGCCATTTCGATCAAGCTGTACATAACAATCAAGCTGTACATAACAAAAAAAAGATAAAGAATAACTATATAATAATTTATTTCCAATTCACTATCATATTATATACAATCACATTATATATAGCAAAATTAAAGTATTTGAACACCACATTGTCTATCTCTCTATAAATCACAACAACTCACAAAGTCATCAACTACTACTATTTAATTTAGAATAAGTTGCAGTCTACAAATAAAAAGTATAATAGGAATAAGTTTATTTTTACCTCCTCCTTTCTATATTTTGCATTGGAACAGAACTTGTAGTGTGAACTACTATGTCTTTCGTATCTCGATTTTTTTTTTGTTTCTCTCACTTTTTTCCTATAGAAATCATTAGAAAGTTAAACAAATAAGAAATAATATTATACTCACAAAAAAAGTTTAATTTCTTATTTTTCTAATTTAATTACCAGTCATATCATTCTTTAGACAACCAAGTATCAACCATTGTTGACCATGTTGTGACAAGAATATGATCTGGACCATTGGTGTATCGTTTTGCATTTGTTTTGAATTCTTTGAAAACACTTTGTCTTATACTTAACATCCATTCTGGATATCGAATTCTAACATGTTCATTGAATGCTGCCCTCAACACCTCCTCAGAACATGTATAATTGAAATTAGACTTGAAGCGTGCATATAATGTATCCAAGTCTTCTTTTGGGTATTCAATATATGTTACCCAAGGGCATTTGATGGATTGCTTGAATAAAACACCTAAATTACGGATGGCCTCAATGGTTATGATCCTGAAAAAGTAATCATATAAATATTAATTAATTTATTAATTATCATAGTACATGAAAAATTACTACGAAAGAAAAATGAGCTAATTTATATGACATGTTATCATGAACTTCAATTGTCATGCCATGTCCCTTTATACCTTTACCCTTTCCTCTACCTTTTGTTTTAACACCTTCAGAACCTATCATTATGAAAATATACATAGAAAGGTGTCAATTCATATATATATATATCTACACTAATATATAATCAAAATAATAAAATAAAAAATAAATTAATTCAAAAGGTTGTTATAAATATATTACCTTCAGAGTTAGGCTGACCATCAGAACGTAACTCTTGAGTATCAATTATTTGGTCGTTTAGGGATGGTATCACAAGATCATGTTGCTCAATAGAAGTACTAGTAGTACGTCTGTAGCTCTTTGCCATCGATAACCACTCAACCCATTTCAGAGCAATTTTTTTAAAAAATTATATAAAAATCGAAACAAAGAAGAAAAATTAATCATTCGTTTTTGAAGAGATACAAAAATAAAAGAAGAAAAAACTAATGGAAAAGGATTATTTCATAGGATACAAAACTTACAAAACTGAGGTTATATCAATTACAATTACAAATCATAAATCTTGAACACAATTCACAAAATCACAATTAATAAAACACCAATGACCAAATTTTATATTGTTCACATATTTCGATTATAATATAAATTTAGTTCATAAAAAAGACAAAAACTTACCTTCGAAAAGACAATACAACTTGCCGGATGATCAACTTCAATCAAAATTTCTCCGGTCCAATGTTTCCTGCATCATGAACAAATTCCATTGAACTTAATTTCATGAGTAATATCTCTAATGTATCATGTTTTCAATATTCCTTGAATAAAAAATAAACTCACATTGATAAAAGACTTGTTTAAACCCTAAAAGAACTTTGGGGGGATGTATTGAATTAGGATTCTTGATGACATTTAAAGACATTTTTTAAGTGACAGATTTTCATGGATTTCTACGGACTTTCATAAATCCACATGGACTTTCATTGATTTGTTTAGACATCTATCTCAGACTTGTATGAATTTGTTTAGACATCTATCTCAGAACTTTTTTGGATTTGTTATCTCAGACATCAATTATAGATGGATGAATTATACAAATATATGGTCCAATCAGTCAGCCGAAGAGAAACTCCACTTCAAAGCTTGCTTTTCACAAAGATCTCAACAGTCATAACTCATCTTCATTGATTCTCATTGTTATTCAATTAATCATATAAACAAACAATAATCAACTAATCGAATAACTAAGCAAAGTTATACATAAAGTATTGAAAAAAAGCATAATTTTGTCACAACTGACTACCATTTGATCTATGATTTTTAATTTATTCTCTATAGCTTCGAATCTTACAAAATTTTACATGGATAATCTATACATATAAAAAATACTACAGTACAATTATCAATGTAATCCATGGTCATTTGTATATGAAAACATTCATTCTTTTCTTGTTACCCGAATCTGTCCAGCTATACACAAAGCTATACATAAAGTATTGAAAAAAAAAAGCATAATTTTGTCACAACTGACCACTATTTGATCTATGATTTTTAATTTATTCTCTATAGCTTCGAATCTTACAAAATTTTACATGGATAATCTATACATATAAGAAATACTACAGTAAAATTATCAATGTAATCCATGGTCATTTGTATATGAAAACATTCATTCTTTTCTTGTTATCCAAATCTGTCCAGCTATACACAAAGCTATACATAAAGTATTGAAAAAAAAAATCATAATTTTGTCACAACCGATCACCATTTGATCTATGATTTTTAATTTATTCTCTATAGCTTCGAATCTTACAAAATTTTACATGGATAATCTATACATATAAGAAATACTACAGTAGAACTATCAATGTAATCCATGGTCATTTGTATATGAAAACATTCATTCTTTTCTTGTTACCCGAATCTGTCTAGTAGAAATCAATATTGAACTTTGTCCACTCCAAAAATTATAACAATTTTTGTACTCAATTATAAATTACGAAATTCTGTAGAATAACATTAGACATAACATTCTATATACATATAAAATTTTCATAATTTTCTAGATAGAAGAACCCATCCAAATAAATTTACAAATTCTGACCATTTGTCAAAATAGAGGGGTTCCAGTAGGCATTTGTATATTTCGAAAACACATAAAATCTATTAACCGCCACTATCTATTGAATAGGATATAAATCATACTCATGGTCTCTACTTTCATCAAGTTAAGCATATCAAGAATCATAACCTAGCATATTCTAGAAGTTCAACCATGAAAGTGATAAACAAAGGAAAATATAAGCAACGAACCCTAGCAACAAGAAAAACCCAAAATCCTTGGGGAGAAGCCTGGACTTGTTATGGCCTTTGATACTTATACTTCTCACTATCAAGTCAACCAAAATCCATGACTTAAGAAAATCCTTTAAAATCTAGTCCTAATTGAATACACTTTGATTTTTGCAGACATTTTTAAAGTCCTGGTTCAATACACCCGGATTTGGAAGGACTCTTTAAAAGTCTGTAGAAATCGAAATTGAATACCACTTGATTAATATAGACTCTTTTAAAGTCTTTAAAATTCTGAATTGAATACACCCGGATTTATAAAGTCTTTAAATGTCCTCAACGAACCCTAGCAACAAGAAAAACTCAAAATCCTTGGGGAGAAGCCTGGACTTGTTATGACTTTTGATATTTATACTTCTCACTATCAAGTCCACCAAAATTCATGACTTAAGAAAATCCTTTAAAGTCTAGTCCTACTTGAATACACTTTGATTTTTGCAGACATTTTTAAAGTCCCGGTTCAATACACCCGGATTTGGAAGGACTCTTTAAAAGTCTATAGAAATCGAAATTGAATACCATTTGATTAATATAGACTCTTTTAAAGTCTTTAAAAGTCCGAATTGAATACACTCGGATTTATAAAGTCTTTAAATGTCCTCAAGAATTATAATTCAATACACCCCCCTTAGATACAAGGCTTATAAGAGAAATAAAGAGGTACAGTTAAATGGAAATAATAAAACAATTTCCTAAAACTATAATAGTTTTTTGGAGCCAAAACGTGAAAAAGAAAAAGCAAAAAACAAAATCCCTCTAAAAAGTTTGAGAGGCAAAATAAAACCCCACTAAGAGAAAAATCAAAAATTGGAATGATTGAATGATAATGTGGGATCCTTCTTTCTCTCATTTTTTTTAATCATCTTTGAAATCCTATGTTGAAAAAAAAATGTGGGATCAGAAAAAAAATTGGTTAAAAAATATATATTATCAGATATTAAGAAAATAATTAAATGTTTCCCAAAACAATAATAGGCTTTTTGAGTGAAAAAGAAAAAAAGGAAAATAAATCCCACTAAAAGGGCATAACAAAATCCCGCAAATATTTGTATCCTAATTCTACTGACACTTCATATAAAAACAAATATCAAACTAATTGTGCCAAATACTCATCAATTGAACTCAAAAACTTGCAAACACAAAATCCAACTCTTATTTATTTATTTATTTTCTTAATTTATGTAAATTTATCATATAAGAATTTTATAAAATGAGTGTAAGTGCAAACTAATTCTCTTAATCCTTAAACATGAGCTAATATACTAAATACACTATGAATGATACAATGAATGATACAATCCTATGATATTTAATACAAAGTGTATATATATATATATGAAAGATCATTCTACGGTGTAATGTTGCACGATGCAATAGTAATATAACTGTATGTGATTACATAAATTTAATGTTATTGGTAATGAATTGCATGTGATTACATAAATTTAATGTTATTGGTAACAAATTACATGTGATCACATAATTAAATTTAGTGTGATCGCATGTGAGGGCATGTGATCACATGTAAATTGATGTGATTGTACCAAAAGAGATATGATCACAATAGTGACAGTCAATTTTTTTTTTAATTGCACCATGCATTGTATTGATATATTTACATCAAAGTAATTGAATCCAACAACGTATATGAATTGTATTGATGTATTTACATTAGTGCACATTGAGAGGTGAACAGTTAGTGGTGTCCACGGTTCGGTTCGGTTTGAGCTCGGTTTCTGTTTGAAACCGCCGGTTCCGATTCCGCGGAATGGACGAACCGTAACCGTAACTAGAAATTTTCGGTTTGGGTTCGGTTTCGTAACTGCCGGTTTGGCGGTTACAGGATCGGTTTCGGTTCGGTCCCTTTTTTTTCAAAAAAGTGCCACGTGGCAGTCTCTAATTGGTTGGTTAGTTTTTTTTATAAAAAAAAAAACCGGCGGTTAAACTGCCGGTTTTGGTCGTTTTTGGAGAGATGTAACCGCCGGTTTCGGTTTCGATTTTTCAATTTCAGTTTCGGTTTTTAACCATCGGTTTAACCAAACCGTGGACACCCCTATGAACAATACCACCATATATATAAAATAACTTTCTAATGCAGGATTTTCTATACGGAATTCCGAATAACTACCGGTGTACATTGGATTACTAGTGTTAGCTATTAAATTACAACATGTAGCAATTATGAATTTTGTATGGAAAATCTCACACCTAAAAATTTTCATATACATATATATATATATATATATATATATATATATATTTCCTAGGAATGCTAAATCCTTAAAGAAAATGGAATTCTAGGCGTTATTGGACATAAAGTAGTTACATTAAAGAATGTTTATATATATATATATATATATATATATATATACACACCCTAGCCCTAATTTAGTAGTTACATCAAAGAATGTTTATATATATTTTTCCTTGTCCTAATTTATATATATTTTTCCATGTCCTATTAAAATTATGACTATGAATTAATGCTTTTATTGCTATATATATATATATATATATATGTATATTCTTTTTCTTGTATCCTTGTCCTATTAAAATTAGGACTAAGAATTAATTCTTATATATATTCTTTTTCTTGTAACGTAAAAAAAAAAGGAAAAAAAAAAAGAAATATACTATAGCAGTGGGTTCATGGGTAATCTTTTCTTTAGTTGAAAAAAGACTTGTCTTGGTCATTGAAGCATCTTCAAACAGGTTTTTATTCTTAATCTATACGTTTTATTTAATTTTTCTTGTACACTAGTTATTATTATTATTTATTTTCTATTAACAGATTTTCACGTGCTTGTTTTTTACTGGGGGATTGATTACATAATATGCTATTTGGATATTGACTTGACGAATTATGTTTAAATATGTGTTATGTCAATTTGGAATGTTTTATATGTTAGAATTATGTTTAAATTTGTATTAACCATCAAGCAACAGCCAATCTAATAAATAGGCGTGCAAGTAATACCATCTTTTATTTTTGAAATATTACAATAATTTAGGGTTTTATAGGGGAGGTGATATACTTGAACCCACAACCTCATGGTGTGGGTGTGAGATGCTTTACCCCAGGTCAACCTCATAATACCATACAATCCTATTAAATTTAATACAAAGTTACGCACTTAGGAGAAAATGACTGTATATATATATATATATATATATGCGGTGAAATAGGGAAATTGTTTTTAAATTATGTGAACCGCAATCGTTGTGTACCCTACCTATCATATTCATAGGTAGACTGATGGTTTAAACTCTTTGAGATAATTAAGTTGAGAATAAAAACGCTTTTTTCCTTATCTTTTCATCAAATCCGTATTTTAGATTGGTGACTTTATTTTTGGAATACTTGTGTTGGTGACTTAATCATCTTTAAACAGGTTTTGATTCTAAATCATTCTTTTTATTTAATTTCCCTTTTACTTTTTTTTTGGAAGTACTACATAACTTCGGGTTTTTTTAGAAGGGTGAAGACTCGAACCCACAATCTCGTGGTATAGGTGTAGGAGTAGATGGAGAACCATACCAAGAAGAGACTCAATTCAATAGTACAAATGTCAACCAGGAAGGTAATGAAAATGAAGATGATGAAATAGATTGGTCTAGGGTTTAGGCTGATGCCATGATTTTAGAATAACACTTTTTTTATTACCTGAGACATTACCAAACTAAATGAATGCTCTTTACCATAAAGCCACATTGAGTGGTAACTATTATTTTATTGATTTGAATATTTTTGTTTTCTTTTGAGTCCAATGTTATATTTCTTTGCATTTAGTGTTTCATCATTGAGCTTAATTTAGGTAATGTTCAATTAACTTTATAATTCATTATATTTAAATAAAAATTTATAATACATTAAAAAAAACAAAATTAATTATATGATATCTAAAAATAATCAAATACTTATATTTTATTTCAAAGTTATTTTTAAATAATATTTTTTTATTTTATCAAAATGTTTTCACAATTTTATATTAATAAAATTTCTTTTGGAACGAAAAATACGTAGCAGCTATATCATTTCTTAGCGTCAATAATTATGGTTGAATTTGTAGAGTATTTCCAAGGGCACGTAACATGTGGTCGGCAATTGTATAATATTTTCGATGATCAACTATTGTTGTTGGAAAATATTATTCTTTTCCGAGGGCTAGGTATATATTGTCAAAAATAGTATTGGTGTTTCCAAGGATCAACTATTGTTGTCGAAATATATTAATCTTTTCTAAGGACAAGATACATGTGGTTATAAATAGTATTGGCGTTTCCGAGGATCAACTGTTGTGGTTGGAAAATATTCATCTTTTCCGAGGACTAGATACATGTGGTCAAAAATAGTATTGGTGTTTCCGAGGATCAACCATTATGGTTAGAAAAGATTCATCTTTTCCGAGGGCTAGGTACCTAATGTCAAAAATAGTATTGGCGTTTCTGATGACCAAATATTGTTGTCTGAAAAGATTCATCTTTACCGAGGGCTAGATACATGTGGTCAAAAATAGTATTGGCGCCATCACTTGGCGCCATTTTCACATTATTTTTAATGACTTTAGACACTATTTCCGAGGGTATTTGTTTCGTTGTAACATATACACATTATTGTTACACTTCTCTGACGACCTAATTTTCTTGGTTGGAAAAACAACAATAACCGACCATAATTTCACTCCGTCGAAAATAGTTGGTCAGAAAAGACACTTTTTCTTGTAGTGAATGTTAATCTCTCAGCTTCCAATAATTAGACAACTTGGGTTATTCCTGGATCCGAAGTGTATTCGTTTGGTGAAGTGAACAACACTATGGGATCACGTGAACAATTTGATTTACAAAGGTCAATTTTTTCCACAAGAAAAAGCGATTTAAAGCAGTTAGTAGGTCTTCATGCAATTAAGGGGAACTATGAATGGAAGGTGAAAAGGTCTAATAAGTCGGTTCTACATTTGGTGTGCAAGATTGACAATTATAAGTGGAAATTAAGAGCGGTGAGGAGGGATGAAGGCACATTCTTTCAAGTTAGAAGTTTCGAAAGTGAACACAGTTGTCCCTTGGAGGAGGTCCACCGGCCCCACCAACAAGCTAGTGCCCCCATATTTGGTGAAGCAATAGCCCTTAGACTCCAACAACACAATGGTCGTCTAATACGACCTAAAGACATAATTACAGTTATGAAAACAATGTTTGGCATCCAAGTTATGTATAGTAAGGCTTACCAAGCCTTGGATTATGCATTGACATTGACTTATGTATCACATGAAGGAAGGTTCCAACTACTACCACCTTTTTGTTTTGTTTTGGAACAACAAAATTCGGGCACAATCACCGATATACAGTGCATAGAGAACAATAAAATTTTGTATTTCTTCATGGTGATTAGGGCTTCAATTAGAGGTTTCCGTAGGTATATGCGTCCTGTGATTGCTGTTGATGGTACCTTTCTAAAAGGGAGATGTTGGGGTACAATATTTGTGGCAACAACACAAGATGGCAATGAACAACCATATCCAATAGCTTTTGGTTACGAGGACTCAGAAAATAACGCTTCTTAGGATTGGTTTTTGGGTTGCTTGAAGGGTGCCCTCAGTCATATTAAAGATTTGGTTTTCATTTCCGATCGACATCCAAGCATAGAACTTGGGATAGCTAGTGTCTTCCCATATGCAACATATACAATATGTGTTTAGCACTTTTCTGAAAATACAAGAAAACGTTTCCATAGAAAGGATGTCGGGCAGGTAATGTTTGCAACAGCGAAATCATATAGAGAATTGCAATATAATCGGCGTATGGAGGAGTTACGTAAGTTATCACAGAATGCGTATGATTATGTTGTCAATGCCGGGGCAGAAAAGTGGTCCCGTGTCCATTATCCCTAACGAAGGTATAGATTGATTACAACTAATACTGCTGAGTGCCTGAACTCATGCTTGAGATTTGCACGGAAACTGCCAATGTTAACTTTGGCTGAGTTCATAAGGGATATGTTGCAACGTTGGGATTACGACCGTCATCGAGCTCCACAGTCCATGCGTCACCAATTAACGCTGCACAATTGAAAATCTCGAAACATATTGAGAAATGTATTTACATGACCGTTTCTCATGTTGATTGGAATATATTCTTGGTTAAATTGAAAGGAGATTAGTGGACGGTTAACTTGATGCAAAAGACTTGCATATGTAACAAATTCCAAATGGATTACCTACCATGTACTCATGCACTCGTAGTAACTCGGTAAGTAAGATTCTGTTAACTATTTTTATGTTTCGGATATGTTATTACTCATTTAACATGTTTTGTTCCATTATTTCAATGAGCGAAACTTGGATTATACTTCCCTATATGTATACTACTACAAGAGGGAAACACTTGTGGACTCATATTCAGTGCCTATCTTGCCAGTAGGGCATCATTGTACTTGGGTAGTGCCTGAAGATGTAAGATAGCGTGTGGTATTACCTCCAAAAAAAGGACAAAGAACAAGTTGGTCTAGGTCGCCCGCAAGAGAATCGATTTCCCTCTATATCAGAGAGAACATCCACACATAAGTGTAGAAGATGTGGACAAACCGAACACAATAGTAGGCGGTGTACGAACCCTCATGGCATTCCAGGCAACAATAGCCAACCTGTCTCTGACCAATATCGTTGGAAGTGTAGTGTGTGCCACCAAGTCAGGTACAACAAACAAATATGCCTGACCAAGGAGACAGAAATCCAAGGACCCAGTAATCCTGAATGAATGAAGACTTTTATCTTGAAATGCTGTAACTTTATTTATTTACATGTACCTTGTTTAACTATGTTCTGAGACTTTTATTTTACATGGTTGAGACTTTTATTATACATGGCTGAGACTTTTATTTAACATGTCCGAGACTTTTAGCTTACATGTTCCGAGACTTCTAATTTCTACATTCCGAGACTTTTGTTTTACATGTCCGAGACTTTCATTTACCATGTCTGAGACTTTTAACTTACATGTTCCGAGACTTTTGATCTATACGTTCTGAGACTCTTGTTTTACATGCCAAGACTTTTGTTTAACATGTTCCGAGACTTCTGTTTATACGTTCCGAGACTTTTATTTAACATGTCCGTGACTTTTAGCTTATATGTTCCTAGACTTTTGATCTATACGTTCCGAGACTTTTGTTTTACATGCCGAGACTTTTAGTTACCATGTTCCGAGACTTCAGTTTATACGTTTCGAGACTTTTATTTAACATGTCCGAGACTTTTAGCTTACATATTTCGAGACTTTTGATTTATACGTTCTGAGACTTTTGTTTTACATGTCCGAGACATTTATTTACTATGTCCGAGACTTTTATTTAACATATCCGAGACTTTTATTTACAATGTCCAAGACTTTTATACCAACAGTCAACTGCACTGTACATCCACTAAATATTTATACCAACAGTATACTGTATATCAAAAAAATTATACAAACAGTGTTTGTACAACCAAAATATTATACCAGCAGTGTCTGTACATCCAAAAAATTATACCAGCAGTGTCTGTACATCAAAAAAATAAAGAATTGTGTATACTTGTAGGCTACATTCCAAAATAATATAACGAAAAAGTGTTCACTTGGCAGCCTTGGAGTTACAAAATACTTCAACGGCCATCTTCAACCGTAGTGCCTCCATTTGATTATTTTTTCACTCAAACTTCTTCTTTGTGCCACTGTGTGCTCGATCAACATCAGCGTATGGTGACTACAGTTACCCATATTAATAAAACACAACAGATTCAATTTCAAAAATATCACACAATGTGATTTCACTTTTAACTTACCCCTTTGATTGTTGTGGCATATTAGATTACGGGGTTATGGCCATATGTATCTGACCGACCTCCACCTTGCACTCAAACTTGTCACTCCTTATGTTCGCATATACTTCGGCCTCTACCAGCATCGATGGTAAAAACCATCGTAAGCAGGCAACGTGCTTGTTCCCATGCTGAAATGGAACTGTCTGTATAAATGGGATCACATAGGTGGATTGACCACTTAACGAGATCAATATTGGCCATAATTCAATGACACCCTCCGACGTTGCACGACACCAAAAGCTACAATGCAATATAGAGTAATGTAAGATATGTTGAAATATAAAATTGAATTTCCAATACATTGTCCAATACACTCACCGTGTCAACCTCGTGCCATGGTCGATATCCAAATTTTCTGAGTCCGCATGCCCAACAAGAGCATCCTCGGCAGTGAGTTAGCACGGCCCACGGGTCCGGTGGTGCGTCGACATCACCGAACATGTTCCCCTACTGAATGTACATAAATGTCTATTTAACCATAAAACAATAAACAAAACAATTAACAATATAAACATCTGAGACTTTTGTAACCATATAACAATTAACAACAAAACTTATATAGAATTGTGTATCAATGATCTCTACGAGCTGACTGTAGATATCAAGATAAGCATGCTGACGCTTCTGCACGATCTGCAAATATGCATTCATATGTTGACAGAAGGAACCAAAATTAACGTTAAAATACATTTCGACAACAAAATGCGCCAATGTATAAATACATACCGTGTCTTCCAACTCCAGATGGTTGGTTTCGAAATCTACGAACCAAGAGACTCCGACCATAGAATCCACATCCACATCGCGCATGTATCATTGAAGAAGAATACACATTAAAATTAAGAAATCGCTATAAAAAATGTATGAAAATATACATGTACAAAAAGTTAGTATGTTATACATTGCTGTTGCCGTATTTTCCTTCTTGGACCGCGCGTACGCATTCAACTGATCTGAATCAACTAGTTCAGCAGAGTGAAATTTGTGGCCCACCGCCTTAGACCTCTTCCGCCTATATGGGTCAGTGAACGGGGTATTCATTTGCCAACAGCGTTTGCGCACCCGCAATGGTCGGTCAAGCTGCAAACTAGGGTTTGCTAAGCCCTTACTGCCTGAAGCCCCCGTGACATAGGTGTAGTCTCTAAAATAGGTGTAGTCACTTTAGGGGCTATAGATGATACTGTAGGGTCAAGGTCTTGCTGCTGAGCAATACCTGAAGGTGCAGCAGCTGGCATGGCTGCATGGTCATGTGTAGCACTATCTACAGCCGCAGTGTTCTGCTGACTATGTGCACCAACATCTGGTATGCATGCATCAACATCTTACTGAGTAGTCTCACTAACGAACAAAGTTGCAGCCTCTTGAAGAGCTGTCTCTGTGGCCTTCTAAACAGCTGTCTCCATGGTCTCTTGATTAGCTGTCTTTGTGGTCTCCTGATGAACTGTCTATGTGGTCTCCTGATTAGCTGCAGTGGCTCCCTGTGTGGCGATGTCCTACTGGGCCATCACCCCTGTAGCCTGAGCAACCCTCTTCTCATCCGTATGTGGCTCATCCGTATGCACCTCAATAGATGACCCATGAAGTTTACATATCATACCGATCAACTCCTGGTGTTGCTCAAGTATGTCATTCTCACTCTTGCAGACCTTCTCCCGTAATACATTTACGACACTAACGAATTCGGCAAACCGATGTTCCCAAGGGTCTGGTACTGCCTGAAGGAGAAAATGAAGCGTCGGAATTAAAATTAAAATTCATATCTCAAATTGACCTCGTGTAATTACAATGTATATACCTCTCGTACAGGAGACCGTCGTTCTGTATGACCTGCGGTGCCTTTACGTGCATCGGAACCCACCGTCTGAGAACCTCACAAAAATCTGACACGGGTCTGCATGGCAGGTGCATCAGGGACAGTAGTCGGTGCAATAACCTTAGTACTCTGTTGCTCGTGTCTAGAGGATCTGGATCCTGTCGGTGTGCTTCTGTCTCTCAACTCCCCAACATGTTCAGCAGACGGTGACAGACCCCCCTCCCAGAATAGTCGTTGGATCAACATCCTCGAGGTACAAATTGCCTACCTCGTCTATCCCTTGGTAATACCATAAACCCTTTTCTGCTTCTGTGGCAGTCAGTTCTGCTTCCGTGAACATCTGAAATTTTATCATAAAAACAAACGTGACATCAGAAACTTGGAATAAGAATTATATTCAGAAGTGTACTAGCTAGATGTTGCTGAGTCAAGTCCCACTTCAGAATACGCAGAAAGGGTTGGCTAACTATCCTAGGAGTCGTGAATTGCTTGGCAAGGCTTGGAATAACTTCAAAGGCAAAAACCTATAACAAATCCAACGAAAATATGATTGGTTAGTTGGAAAACATAACAAAACACAAATTAAATTATTAGTGGTATTAAGATTCAAAGGCTTACTAATAGCACTTATGCCAACCTGAAAATGTTGTATCTTGGTGGCCTCTTCAGAATTACCTTTCTGAACCCGAAGATGGAGTATTTGTACACATGCAAACCCCACGGGAATGCATTGAACACCTCCAAGTTATCAACAAGGCGCAACTGCCATATAAGGATTGAAGCCCTCTCTTTCGCTCCAATCAAAACACAATTCAACATGTACAGGAGACATAACTTCACTGTATCGAATTGCTCTTGCCATTGACCCTGTTCAATACTTGCTTCAAGTTCAGTAAAAGTGACCACATCTCGACCATTGAAGTACATGTGGTGTACGCCATTTGGGACGTCCTCGTATAGCTCCGTGTCTGGGATGGCTCTGAACTTCAACTGGTAATCAAACAAAACTCCACCCTAGAAAACCGAACGCCACATAGACCCAACATAAACCTCATCTCATCACTAGGTCTGTCATGGTGTAACTCACGTAGTAGCAACTGATGCACAATACTACCGAAAAACGTCATTCCTCGCTGCATAAGTTGAAAATGGCCAAAACATGATTTCTGATACATTTCTCGCTTTACAGCCGCATTTTCCACTAATTCATCAAATGCCTCATCAATTACTTACAGGTTTTCCATGTGGTTGTGGTGAGTAATCTTGGCGTCATACTAGTGGGCCTAGGGAGTTTTTAGACTTGACCTCAAATTCCTCGTACTCATCATCTGCAATTCACAACCATACATACTTCGGTCAACAAAATTTTCAAAATAAGTCTCGAAACTTTGTTACAGAAGTCTCGAAAGTGTTATAAAAGTCTCGAACGGTATGACAAAAGTCTCAGACATTGTTACAAAGTCTCAAAACATATTCTAAAAGACACAGACACGCATATTCAAAAGTCTCGGACAAAAGTCTTGGAAAGCTTATACAAAAGTCTCGGAACCTGGTATAAAAGACTCGAACAAATTTGCCTACCCAAAAGTCTCGGACAGTGTTACAAAAATCTCAGACAGTGTTACTTACAAAAGTCTGGGAACAAAGTTTCAGGCATTGTAAAAAAAAGTCTCGAACAATAGTCTCGGACATTGTTACAAAAGTCTCGGGCAGCTTTGTTGATCTGAGACTTTTGTGAAAGCTGCCCGAGACTTTTGTGACACTGCCCAAGACTTTTCTCCGAGACTTTTTGTACAATGCCAGAGACTTCGGTAACACTGTCCGAGACTTTTGAAAAGAATTTAACTTGCGTCGAGACATTTATTACCCTCTTTAATGTTCATTGTCTTCCCCAATCTAACCTTAGAAACCAGAAACGATATCTAAAACTAAAACCCTAGAAACCACATTATACATACAAAACGAAAAGAATAACCCAACAAAACACAATCAAATCGGTATTCAAAATCAAATCGTTCAAGTTACATACCTTGATTTTCACCGAAATCAAACTTTGAATCAAATCGTCGCCGTCAACTGTCCAAATACAGTTGGTTGGCTACTCTGAACAGTCGTGGTAACTTCGCTATCTACTCTTTCAATTCTCACTGTTGAATGAAAAGTAAAAGATAAAATTAAAACTAAACTAAATGAAAGAAAGCTGGCGTTGAACAACTGTTGGGGGTATTATTGTCCGTTCACCATAATAGGTGTATTTTAAACATATGTTTTTAAAATAGTGATACTCTTGTAATACCACCTCAAAAAATTGCCATTTAATTTTTGGACTCAAATAGTGGTATGCCATGTTCCTGTTTAATGTTTCTACTTTCACCATCAACTTATTATTTTAGTTTGAATAGATGATTTTGAGTTTTGCAAATTAGGAATGACCATTTTTGAGTGAACACAATATAAATGTTGTTGACAACGTAAATTTGGTCAACACTAGGTCAAACATTCACGTAAGTTGAAAGGTTGACTATTTAATGAAGAAATGCTGACTAGACAAGTTTTTTACGGGTGTTTTATATGATGTATGTGGTTATCGTACCACTCAAATCATTGAGATCTTCTCAGGCTAAAGCTGGGAAAGAGGAAGAGGCATCAATAGAGATTATTGGCAGTGCCGGCTACTGGGCAAAGCAACCAAAGCGTGAGCTTAGGGCCTCAAAAAAGACAAAAATTTAGGCACCTCATTTATGATAAATTTTGATAATATTATTAAAAAAATTAAATTACCAAACAAAATATATTGATGGGCCTCTTTTTCTTTTGATATTATTACTATCTAGAAAATATGAATTTTTTTAAGCCTAGACAATAGGATAATGTTAATAATATTATAAATTACTTATTAAATAGATAACCGTTAGAAATCATTATTATCACTAAGTATCCATAATCCACTTTTTAAGCATTTTTATTATCCCCTTAAAAAGGCATTTTTATTATTAAAAAAAAAACCCTTAAACTTTTTCCTATTTATTTTTTATCGTTTAAAAACTATCTATATATATATATATATATATATATTAAAAACAAATTCCATTTATCTACAACAATCAAATTTAGCACTACAACTATAACTCTTTTTTGCTATAAGCTTTTGTTCTTACATCGTACAAGTTAAATCTCTGCAATCATTCTTTAAATATATTATTTATATTATCTATTTATCTTTAAGAAGAGCGAAGAAATTACAACAGGTAAAATTCAAATTTAAAAATTTAGTTTTTATTTTAATTTTTTCTAATTGTCTGATAAATCAAGTGGTTAATTTTCATTTGGTTACTACATACTAATTCTGTTGTTTATCTATTACAGATTATATTGCAAGAAGAAAATTTTCAATTGCAATTTAGTTGGAGTAATCAGGTTCTGTAGTTTATTTATTTTTTTTTTTAGTTACAAATTGCTTTATCTTTAAATATATATTAGCTTTAATTATATTTTGTATAAAAATGACTACAAGAAAATTGAGTCTGGTTTTCAAAAACGTCAAAAGAAAAGAAAAATTGAGGAATTGATTGAATCTCAAAAGGGAGCAATGGATAGGTTTGTTTTTAATAAAAAAAATAATAATTTAGGGAATAATTCTTTTGATAAGGAGTTAGTATATAATGAAACAAGACAACCTGATAAAGTTGAGATTGAAGATGTGTGTGAGAAAGATTTGGAAGAAAATACTATTAGAATAGAAACCTTTGACTTAACTATTCAAGATATATATGATTTAGGACGATATAATGAAATAGATATGAAATTACGGGATTTATTGGTAAAAAGGGGTCCAATTAGAGAAAATATTTTTGAATTTCCTAGGGATGAGAATGGTAGAAAATTTTCTATCACATATTATAACCGAGTGCTATCAAATGGAGAAAAATATGATAGGAAACGGTTGGTTTATTCAAAAGATTTGGATAAGGTATTTTGTTTATGTTGTAAATTATTTAGTTCACATTCTAACAAACATCAGTTAAGTAATAAAGGAACTACATTGGTGCAAAACTTAAAAGTCATGAAACATCAAATTAACATATCATAAATACGGGTCTTTGGATTGATTTGGAAACAAGACTAGCAATGAACAAAACGATTGACTCTAAAATCCAAGAGCCAATTGATAGAGAAAAAGAACATTGGAAAAATGTATTGGTTAGGATAATTGCTCTCGTTAAAAGACTTGCCAAAAATAGTATGGCATTTCGAAGAAAAAATGAGAAAATATATCAAGAAAATAATGGAAATTTTTTAAGCTTCATTGAAATTATAGTTGAATTTGATCCATTTATGCAAGAGCATGTTCGTAGTATCAAAGATGGTGAGATTGTGTATCATTACCTTGGACATAATACACAAAATGAATTGATAGGCCCGTTAGCATCTGAAATAAAAAATGCAGTTGTTAAAAGGGTAAAAGAAGCAAAGTATTTTTCGGTTATACTTGATTGCACTCCAGATATAAGTCATCAAGAACAAATGACCCTTGTAATTCGATGTGTAAATGTTTCCTCGCTTCCAGTAAAAGTAGAAGAATATTTTTTAGAGTTTATATAAGTAGAAGATACATTAGGAAAATGACTATTTAATGAACTTATTAAAATAATGGAAAAGCTTGATCTTAGTATTGATGATATTAGAGGACAAGGATATGACAATGGATCAAATATGAAAGGTAAGCGACAAGCTGTACAAAAAAAAATTGTTAAATATAAATCTTAGAGCATTTTATACACCATCTGGATGTCATAGTCTTAATTTAGTACTTAGTGATATGGCAATGTGATGCAGCGGCAGCAAGAGCTCTAGATTACTTGAAAAGCAAGGATCAATGCAAGGCGGATAGTCCAGCTGGAAGGAGGCTTGAGCTGGACAAAACGAGATCAGGTGGCAGACCTCATGAGCTGGCCGAATGGGTTCCTTGATGGTTCAGGAATGAGAGTCCAGGATTATTCGGAATAGTACAGCAGAATTCTATTTATTTTTGGATTAGTTAGTTGTTTTAGAGTTTGATTTTGAGTATTAGTTAGTTGTTTCAGAGTTTGAGTTCTCTTTTGTTAAGGTAAGTTAGTGCCTATTTATATTCTTGTTTTTGCATTAGAAACGTTGTTGAATATTAATAAAATCTGAGATTATTTCTCAATATCCATGTATAACATTCTTTGCGAAGATTAAAGTATTTGAAGCCTGATTACAATCTTTCGTGTGCGAAGTTGAATGTTTTCAGTAGGTTGTTTCCTAATTGATTCTTGTAGGGTTTTTCTCGTTATAGCTTCTGCTACACCAGTTTGGTATCAGAGCCGTGTTCGTTCGGGACATCGATATGCCACCGAAGAGACGACAACCTAACCAGATCCCCGTAGAAGAGGCCAACGAACGTGACCGTATGGCACAGTTGGAGCAGTAGATGGTGCAAATAACGGAGCAACTCACGACGTTAATCGCCAACCAAAATCCTTTCCAAGCCTTAAATCCTAACAGTGGTGACATTGAGGATGAGAGTGACGAGGAGAGTGAGTCTCAAGTGGAGGTTCCACAGCAGCGTCGTCAAACGCCAGAGCCTGAAGACAACTGGCCGTAGGAATCTGGTATGAGAACAGAAATTCTAGAATTTCAGGGCAATCTCTCGCCCAAAGAGTTCCTTTATTGGCTCGGAGTAGTGGATGAGATCTTGGAGTTTAAAAACGTACCGGCGAATGCAAGGGTAGCCTTGGTGACAACTCGGCTTCGGGGATGAGCCGCAGCTTGGTGGCAGCAAATTAAGCTCACACGAACTCGAATGGGAAAATAAAAAATCACGGATTGGGCGAAAATGGTCCGTAAATTACGCTATGAATTCTTACCCCACAATTTTCTAAAGTTAATGTATCAGAAGTTACCAAATTTACGACAAGGTTCGCGGTCGTTTGTTGACTATACAACGGAATTCTACCAATTACTTGTACGCAATGTCATCCAAGAAACTCAAGATCAAGTAGTGTCCAGATATTACGGAGGTTTGCGAGCGCAAATCCTAGAGGTAGTGAACCTCTTTGATCCTGTCACATTGTCTGAAGCTCATCAGAGGGCCTTGCAAATAGAGAAAACTGTAACTCGAAGAGGAGGGGGCGGATTGCTGTCTTATGGCAGTGGTGTTACAACGGGAAGACTTGGGAGCAGCAGCAACAACGCCACCAACCGACCAGCGGCAGTGGGTAGCAGCTGCAGCACTCAGCTAACCTTCAACAAACCTTCAACAATCTGACCCAACAGCCTAGGAAGAAATGAGGATTTAAGTGTTTTTAATTATGGAGAAGTGGGTCATCGGCAATCAAAATGTAAGAAACCTGGCAAGAAAGTCTTATTTGTCGAGACTGATGAGGGTGACGGAGATGAGGTTGTCATTGGAGAGGAGCCGCAATTCGATGAAGATGATGAGGTTAATGAAGATTGGGTGGAAGGTGATGTTGGTCCATTATTGATGGTACGTCCTGTGTATGACACAATTACTGAAATTGTTGAACCAGAAAAGGGTAATCTGGTAGAAGAGTTTCCCTCCCCGCTGGTCAACAAAGATGGCATAGGGTACAGGGATGTCACAACTGACCAAGGGACAGCCATGATGGTGCAGCGCACTTGCTTGGCACCGGGCGCAGACGAGAGCGATTGGTTTCGGAACAATGTATTTCATTCAACTTGTACCATCTTGGGTAAAGTATGTCGATTCATTATTGACGGAGGAAGTTGTGAAAACATTGTGTTTGCGGAGGTGGTTAGTAAATTGAGAATCAAAACAGGACAACACCCCAAACCGTACAGATTGGCTTGGCTTCAAAAGGGTGGAGAGGTAACAGTTTCGCATCAAGCACT
Source organism: Dipteronia sinensis (assembly GCA_033220585.1). Classification (NCBI taxonomy): domain Eukaryota; kingdom Viridiplantae; phylum Streptophyta; class Magnoliopsida; order Sapindales; family Sapindaceae; genus Dipteronia; species Dipteronia sinensis. Next base: position 59,180,504 of record CM065638.1, on the reverse strand, counting down.
GATATCCTTTTCTATTTACAAGCATTACAGGGACCAGGTATGGTGTGATATTGTTCGCATGGACGCATGTCATTTATTGCTCGGAGGGCCGTGGCAGTATGATCGCAAGGTAAAACACGATGGCTATAAAAATACTTGAAAATACACAAAGTGTGTCTAATACAACCTAGAAGGGGGGGGGGGGGGGTGAATAGGTTTTAGTTGATTTATTACCAACTTTTCGACTTAATCAATTTTAATAATCCTGCCCCATATTAGCAATCAATCAATCCAATATAAATATGCGGAAACCAATAAAAACACAAGGATTGATTTACTTGAGAAACCCTCCAACTAGGCAAAAACTCTAGGGCTATCCTTCTAGCCACATACGGTCCTCAAATCCACTATTTGAACGAAAGTTTACAACCTAGGTTGACCTCAAGTCACACCTACTTGGTCACTAACCCTTTCACTCTACCCAACGGGCCTTTAATAGTGATTCTTGACCACAAGCTTGTGCACTAACTCACTTAGTCACAAAGCTTAACAATCAATGAAGAGGTTAAACAACCTATGTGAATATGTAAAAGATATTCAAACATGCAATTAATGCTAGGCAACAATAAATGCTTATCTAAGGATTTAAAGATGTCAATAAATGCAAATCCTAGATATCAATATCTAAATGCAAATGCATGAAGATTTAGCTAGAAGGGTAAAATCGTCCTAAATGCTAGCTATTAATGAACAAAGCTCTCAACCAACAAACAACAACTCAATCATGTTATAAATGCCAATAAACATAAAGATATGCAATAAAATCACATAAAATAGCTAACCCTAGGCAAACAAGAACATAAATAAATACAATGAGATTTAGAGCATGTTCAAGTTACCTAGTCAATGAAAGCAAGAAGAATCCATGATGAGATGATGCTTGAAGATGTTAGATGCACATGGATTTGTGTTTGGTTGAGTAAAGATGAGTTCTTGGGAGTTTCTCTCTCTAAGGGAAGCTTGGCCTATCAAAAATGGCTTCTTGAACTCATAAAAACGAGCAAGGAAGAAGATAGAGTATATATAAGGGAGCCCTAGTTGAAACAGCGTCGTTTTGAACTTAGGGCATAAAATCCCGTCAATACCGCTAGATGGACCGCGTCGCAGGCAAGTGTCCAGACCGTGGTACACACAGCAGTGCACCGTCTGGATAACAACGCGGTGCAGGGCGCTGTGCATGCTGGTGCACAGGCCGCGGTATGGGCAACATAGGCCTACTGGACAACACCGCTACTTGGGTCGCTTTGCGTGCAAGTGTACTGGAAGCGGTACAGGAAGCATGACTCTGCTGAGGTATACCGCTCTGTATGCCGCGGTGCAAGCATGTCTTGCCAAGCGGTCTAGGCCGCGCTAAGAGAAGAAATTCTCTTTTCTGGGCAAACTCAACACACTAAGTGATGTGCAAAATGTGCAAGTGTGGAGTGTGAAAAAAGGCATACAATACATCATTCAATTACATGAAGATAGGAACATAATGCATGCAAGTGAGTGTGTGCAACTAGATCTCTTCAAAGAAAGTTAAACTAGTGAGATACCTTTGAAGTGCTCTTTGAGAGAGATGATGTCCTTGAAGCTTGATCACACTCAAGAGGCCTAAATTACCCTTACAAAGAATAATCCCCAATGTGGTTTGTCAACGAAATAAGCCAATCAAAATATGAGGAACTTACAATACTTACACTTTTCTTTACGATAAAATGAGTATTGTGTTGTTACCAAGTAAGCCATGAGAGAAGCCTACAGTGGCGGAAGGATCTTATCTCCTTTCTTTTTCTGAGTTCGAATTGGAGATGGAAGATGTCGATACGTTGTATTTACTACTGAACATGGAAGTGTATGCCAAGGTAGAGGTCCCTAACGCTGCAGTCCCTTTACTTGCGGAGTTTGCATATTTATTTCCCTCCGATTTGCTTGAAGGGCTTCCACTGTTGAGAGATATTCAACACCATATTGATCTCGAACCGGGGGCTATGTTGCTTAACCGACCACACTATCGGATGAGCCCGAGTGAGCATGAGGAGCTGCGACGACAAGTGGAAGATTTACTCACCAAGGGTCATATCCGTGAGAGCCTTAGTCCGTGAGCAGTACCAGCACTTTTAATCCCAAAAAAGATGGATCATGGAGAATGTTCATAGACAGTCGTGTAATCAATAAAATTACGGTGAGATATAGATTTTTGATTCCTTGACTAGATGATCTCTTAGACCAACTGAGTGGGGCGACATTGTTCACAAAACTTGACTTAAATAGTGGTTATCGTCAGATAAGAATTCGACCATGGGATGAGTGGAAAATAGCGTTCAAAACGCGAGAGGGGCTTTATGAGTGGATGGTTATGTCATTTGGTTTGTCTAACGCACCCAGTACTTTTATGCGTGTGATGAACCAAACTTTACGGCCGTTTATTGGGAAATTTTTTGTCATCTACTTTGACGATTTATTAATATATAGTGCCGCTCAAGACCTACATGTGCAGCACCTTCGTGAGGTTTTAACTGTGCTTCAAAAAGAAAAATTGTTCTCCGCAGTAAACAAGTGCGTATTTTTGGCTTCAGGGGTATTATTTTTGGGTTACGAAATTTCAGGAAAGGGTCTTCAGGTGGATGAATTGAAAATTGAAGCCGTAAAACAGTGGCCACAGCCGACAAACATAACTGAGGTGCTAAGCTTCCACGGGTTGGCAGCGTCTTATCGATGATTCATTCCTTACTTCAATAATATCATGGCTCCAATCACCGATTGCTTAAAAGAAAAAAAAATTAGTGGCCTCAACACGCAGAGAATCCATTTCAACTCATCAAGGTACGTTTAACTACTGCTCATATACTAATCCTACCGGATTTTTTCCAACCCTTTGAGCTGTATAGTGACGCATCGAAAGTAGGAATGTGGGCTGTGTTGAGCCAAGCATATAAGCCAGTTGCATATTTTAGTGAAAAACTCACAGGAGCAAGGGCACGATACAATACATTTAACATCGAATTCTATGCAGTGGTTCAAGCCGTGAAGCATTAGAGGCATTATCAGTTTTCATCGTGAGTTTATTCTCTACACTAATCACGAAGCATTAAAACAGCTCCATAGCCAAGACAAGATTTCAGCCTGGCATGCCTCCTGGTCCGCTTATCTGCAACAATTTACTTTTGTGTTGAGGCACAAGGCAGGTACGTCAAATAGAGTTGCCGATGCCTTAAGCCGACGGAGCAATTTGTTGTCCACAATGACAGTCTCAGTTTCGAGGTTCGAAACGTTCCGAGATTTGCTAAAAACTGATCCATACTTCGCAACTATCATGTTGAATATGGGTGCCGCTGAAAACAGAGATTTCTTGTTGGTTGATGGGTTCTTATTCCGTGGAAATCAGCTATGTGTGCCTGACAGCAGCTTACGCTTCCAGATTATCAAAGAGCTTCATGGAGAGGGACATGTGGGAAGGGACAGCACTTTGCAGCTGATCAAAAAGGATTATTTATGGCCGACAATTCTGCGTGAGGTGGAGCATTACGTGGCGCATTGTCAAGTGTGCCAAGTTTCTAAAGGCAAGGCGACGAACGCGGGCCTATACATGCCACTACCCATACCCACACAACTGTGGACGAACCTAAGCATGGACTTCGTGTTGGGATTACCAAGGACTCAACGAGGGTTTGATTCGATATTTGTGGTCGTTGACAGGTTTTCCAAGATAGTCCATTTTATTCTTTGTAAAAAGACGATAGATGCATTAAACGTGGCTCAATTTTTTTTTCGTGACATCTATCGTCTTCATGGCCTACCAAACTCAATCGTGTTCGACCGTGACACATGGTTCCTTAGTCATTTTTGGCGAAGCCTTTGGAGGATGGTAAATACACAGCTAAATTTCAGTAGCGTGTATCACCCACAAACGGATGGTCAGACTGAAGTGGTGAATCGGTCACTCGAAAACTTATTGAGAGGTTTAGTTGGTGACAATGCGCATACCTGGGACCAGAGGCTTAATCAAGCGGAGTTTGCTCATAATCATGCAGTGAATTGAAGCACAGGTTTTAGTTCGTTTCAGGTCGTCTACTCAGTGGTACCTTGTGGACCGCTGGATTTACTACCTCTACCAAGCAAGACACAGGTTCATGGGAGGGCTGAAGACTTTGTGCAGAATTTGCAAAGCACTCATGCGCAAGTGTGTGACAATTTGGGGAGGTCCACTAGAAATTACAAATTAGCTGCCGACAAGAAACGAAGACATGTGGAATTTGAGATTGGCGATTTTGTATGGGCTGTCATAACTAGGGATCGTTTCCCCATTGGTGAATACAACAAGCTGGCTGCAAAGAAAATTGGCCCATTGGAAGTATTGGAGAAGATAAATCCGAACGCTTATCGTTTGCGGCTTCCTAGCCACATTCGTACGGCGGACGTATTCAATGTGAAACACTTGATACCGTATTTTGATGACTCCGCTGGGGAGGATACAGGTTGTACGTCGAGGTAGCAGTTTCTTCAACCTGGCAGGGATGATGCAGCGGCAGCAAGGGCTCTAGATTACTTGAAAAACAAGGATCAATGCAAGGCGGATAGTCCAGTTGGAAGAAGGCTTGAGCTGGACAAAACGAGATGAGATGGCAGACCTCATGAGCTGGCCGAATGGGTTCCTTGATGGTTCAGGAATGAGAGTCCAGGATTATTCAGAATAGTGCAGCAGAATTCTATTTATTTTTGGATTAGTTAGTTGTTTTAGAGTTTGAGTTTTAGTATTAGTTAGTTGTTTCAGAGTTTGAGTTTTCTTTTGTTAAGGTAAGTTAGTGCCTATTTATATTCTTGATTTTGCATTAGAAACGTGGTTGAATATTAATAAAATCTGAGATTATTTCTCAATATCCATGTACAACATTCTTTGCTAAGATTGAAGTATTTGAAGCCTGGTTACAATCCTTCGTGTGTGAAGTTGAATGTTTTCAGTAGGTTGTTTCCTAATTGTTTCTTGCAGGGTTTTTCTCGTTGTAGCTTCCGCTACACCACAATGTCGTGTAATAAAGCTGGTTCATTTTTCGAGCTTGTACAACGTATATATTCTTTATTTTCTTCTTCAACAAAACGGTGAAAAATTTTATTAGATTATGTTCCCTCATTAACTATTAAGCCATTGTCAGAAACTCGATGGGAGAGTCGTGTAGAAAGTGTTAAAGCTATAAGATACCAAGCTTTACAAATACGAGACGCTTTAGATGAATTAGCCGAAACTACTAGTGATCCAAAGGCAAAAAGTGATGCAGAAAGTTTAGCAAAATATGATGTAGGAAACTATGAGTTTTTATTGGGTATTGTTATTTGGTATGATATTTTATTAGCTGTTAATTTAGTTAGTAAAAGTTTACAAAGAAAAGACATGTCTATTGATATTGCGTTAGATCAATTGAGTGAATCTCTGAAATTTTTTGAAAATTACAGAGAAGAAGGGTTTAAATCAGCATTAGTTTCAGTTAAAGAGATTGCTTGTGAAATGGGAATTCAACCTGTATTTGAACAAAAACGTATACCTCGTAGAAAAAAAACAATTTGATGAAAATACTAGTAGTACTGAGTCTATGAGCTTTCAATCATCTGAAGATTCTTTTAAAGTTAATTATTTTATATATATTATAGATCAGACAATTTCTTCTATCCATGATAGATTTAAGCAATTTCAACAATTTAAAGAGATTTTAGGTTTTTTATTTGATATTAATAAATTAAAATCATTAGATGATGATAATTTAAAAAAGTATTGTCTTAATCTTGAATGTATTTTAAAACATGATAGTTGTTCTAATATAGATAGTATTGATTTATTTTCTGAGTTAAGAATCTTAAGAGAGATTTTGGATAGTAAAATACAAATTGCAGCTGAAACATTAAATTTTTATTTTTTTTGAAAAAATTGATTCTTTTCCAAATACATGTACAGCCTATAGAATATTATTAACAATACTTGTGGCAATTGCTTCAACTAAAAGAAGTTTTTTCAAAATTAAAATTGATAAAAACTTATTTTAGATCAACTATGTCACAGGAAAGATTAAATGAATTAGCTCTTTTATCTATTGGAAAAGAAATTTTAGAAAATCTTGAATACAAAAGTTTGATTAAAAATTTTATATCTCAAAAAGCATGAAAAGTTAATTTTTATTAAATTTTTATTTTTCTTTTGTTTTATATATATAGTTGGGGCTCTTTTTTTCCCTTAGGACATCAAAATATGTTGAGCCGCCTCTGATAATTGGTAGTCGACGTTTGGTAGTCGACGTTTATACTCCGACATTCTAAGTCAATATCAAATCTAAAGTGATAAAGTCTTAAGAGATGATAGAATTGAGTTGAAATTGTACCTGTTTAGTGAACATGTCCTACTAAGTTATAAGGGATGTGGTGTGTTTGAGCGGTTAACACTCGTCTGTTTGGCTAATACTCAACTATTCAAGTGCCTATTTTTTGTGTGATCTCGGTTAATCGTATGTCAGATTGACATGTGTTGCTTCTGTAGCGATGCACCACTAGTTGATTGATATGTATGTCTCCCTCTCCCACTTGGCCAACTATGGTTTCTGTCCCTGTCAGGCTACGTTAAATTAGAGACTCGTGATGAGATTTTAGCTTAGTCAAGGGGTAATAAGACCAATTGGTTTTATACAACCCGAGAAGTTTTTACAAATCCGAGGACTTCTTCTCGGCTCGAATAACATATTTGAACCTTATAGAGTTTAAACTGGAGCCGTTAGTTCAACCTAATAGAGTATTAGAGTTGAATCTGAGGGAATTGTTTTTCCCAGTAGGCTGAACTTGGTCCGACAGTCTAAAATTATGGACCAAAATATGAGCCTTTTGTTCGAATACAGAGCTGCAACCATTATTGGACCGAGGGGTCCAATTGTCAACCCAATCTTCTTTAATAAGATTATGATGGATCATGGGTTTTGTGGCTTGCTATTTGGGCTTTCATTAGAACCCTACAACATTAAATGGACACGTGTTATCAACCAAATTTTATGGTCTAACAATATGAATATGCTGTGAATATGGTGTGAATTTACCACCAATTATATCCACCCTAACACTTGATCCAACTCCGCTTTATCCATATATCAACCCCACTTGATCCATAAACACACGTGAAGTGTTTGGTTTGCTTAAATAAGTGATGCTTTTGATTGATGACAAGTGATGATGTTAATAGGCAAGTGGCCAAGTTGTCAAGTGACCAAATCAAAGCCTATAATATGGCTCTCTTTGTATAGTGGTACTCTAAAAAAATCAATACAAAGCATATATATATATATATATATATATATATATATATATATTTTCTCTCATGTCTCTCACTTATATTTTATTTACTTATTTCTTTAATTATTTACAATACGTTATTAGTATAATTGCATGTAAGTAAAAAGAATCCATTGATGGGTGATTTACTTACTTCTCAACATTTTGGATCTATATACAGTTATGTATAACAAGATGACTTATGGCGTCAACAGAATCCATATATATAGTTCTTGATTTGTTTATTTATACTCATTTATTTTTATCTACATATCAGATGAACTCATGTCCCTGAAATTGTTTGTTTTTATTCACATATCAGGTGAACTCATGTCCCTGAAATTGTTATTTTTATGCACATATCAGGTGAACTCATGTCCTTGAAATTATTTATTTTTATGCTAATATCAGGCGAACTTAGCCTCCTAGAACTGTTTAATTATACGCAATATATAAGACTGGTTGCGGCTGTGTCCACAGAGACTAGCTACGGCTATGTTGACAGAACCTATTATAATTCTGGTTTTAATTATTATGCTCTTTAAATATTCATATTTATTTATTATACGTGATTGCGATTGTGTCTACAGAGACTGGCTACGGCTATGTCGACAGATCCTATTATAGTTATGTATTTATTTATTATGCTTTTTAAATATTAGTATTATTTATTTAAACGCAATAAATGAGATCTGTTAGACCGACTAACCAGAACTTAAAGTTCTTGGAATTATGATATTTAAGTTGACACGGTTTTGAAAACCGATGAGAACGTGGAGTTCATGATCTAGTGTTATATACATGAATGTCATACTTCATTATTTAGAACCTGGGGTTTCAAACCTGTTTAGAATCTGAAGTTATCTCATATACATGGAGTGATATGTTTACATGTCATTTATTTGAGAGAATGATCTACACATCCAACAGGATACCGTGAGTATCATAAAAGTGATTTAAGATCCTAACGAATAATGAAATTAGAAATAATATTTTATCCATTTCATGCACATCCAACAGGATGCTGTGAGTATCATAAAATGGATTTAAGATCCTAACAAATAATGAAATTGTAAATAATATTTTATCCATTTCATACACATCCAATAGGATGTTGTGAGTATTATAAAAGGGATTTAAGATCCTAACGAATAATAAAATTGTAAATAATATTTTATCCATTTCATACACATTCAACAGGATGTTGTGAGTATCATAAAGAAGGTTTAAGATCCTAACGTATCATTCATTTAAGAAAAAAGATCTACACATCCAGTATGATGTTGTGAGTATCATAAAAAGATTTAAGATCCTAATATCACGTATAGTGAGATTGTAAAGGATATTTTATCCATTTTATACGTGCTCCTGAAGGAGAAATATCAAGAGGGCAAATTTGGTTATATTTATATTCAAGAAATATCAAAACATACCCCATGAGTGGATGTTTGTAAATGACAAGAGAAAAGATTTATAGAATAAATCTATTGAAAAGATTATTATCATTTCAAATGAGATAAAATGGAATTATACATAATGTCTATAAAATTTCTGAAAGGAAAAAATATATGTCTTGCCAAGAGTGCAATGACTCATACAATTCTGCGGAGTCAAAAATATTTTATGAATTTGGCTTTGCTCATAGCAAATGTTAATACTTGTATCAGGTCCAACGGATCTGATAGAAAGCTCTGGAAGAGCCACGATATTGTTATCAAACAATATTAAATTATGTATCAATGATACTTGATATTATTCAAGCAGAACATAAAGAAATATTCTTAGTTTAAAGGCATATAAGGTTAATACCAGATCATATCCAACAAATTTGATTAAAGGCCTTAGAAGAGCCACAATTTTATTACCAGATGGTATTAAATTGTGTATCAATAATACTTTATATCATTCAAGCAGAACATAAAGAAATCTGCTTAGATCAATTGCATATAACTTTATTAATATCACATTGAGACTATGAATAAAAAGAGTGTTGAATATCTGTGCATGATCTGGCTAGAAACTCATTATTGAGAAGATGCATACTTTCTCATCTGTACTGCATATTCACAAATGGAGACTAATAATAAAACCATCACATTCTAAAGTTGGTTTTGAATCCACATCATTCAAGGGGATATATGTGGACATATTCATCCACCAAATGAACCATTTCATTATTTTATAGTTCTAATTGATGCATCTACGAGATGATCACATATTTGTTTATTATCAAACGTCTCTATATTACTTGCAATGATTGTTAGTTTTTCAGGCATATTTACTTGGTTGAACTTGTAAGGACCTTTATTTATGATTGACTTATTTCATGACAAACCACATTGAGATCACTTTGTAATGGGTAGCTTAGGTCTCCAATTATGAATCATCTTCAACAAGCTTCCAAGATTCCAAAGTGCTTCAAGAGAGGTAGTTTACTTGACTTGACTCTTAATTGAAGAGACTTAGTTGCACACACTCACTAGCTTGCATTAGATATCATATCTTGCATTATATCTAAATTGATAACATGTCTTACATGTTAATTGTGCTTCGTTTTGTGTGCATTTCACTCACTTCACACTTGCACAACATTCATGTAAGAGAGGCATTTTTCTTAAGTGTTAAAAAGGGATTTTTCCCTTTAGCGCAGCCTAGACCGATTGGCAAACATTGCTTGTGTCACGGCACATGGAGCGATATTCTTCAGTGTGTCATGTGCAGTGTAGACAGCAGTTGGTGCACTTTCCTGCATAGCGATCCATACAGCGGTTCAATCCAGAAGACCATTTCTTCTGTTGCGCAGGTATATACCGCAGTCTATGCACTTGCCTGCACATCGGTCCATACAGCGGTCCATTCTAGAAGACCATTTCTTATGTTGCACAGTATGTACTGCGGTTTGGACATCTGCCTCTACCACGATACAGAGAGCGGTTTTGAAAGGATTTTGTTTCCCAAGTTCAAAACGACGTAGTTTTGTCTAAGGCTTCTATATATATGTTCTTTTCTCTCCCATTTCGTTTGGAGAGCCTCAAGAACACATTCTTAGGGAGAGAAATTGACTTCTAAAGAGGTAGAGCTCAAAGACTTGATTTTTACTCAACCAAACACAAACCCCATGTGCATCTACATATTTCAAGCATCATCTACTCATGGGTCTTCATGCTTTCACATCTTTGTAAGTTGAACATGTCCTAGAACTTATTATTTGCATATTTATTCATCTTTGTTTAGGATTAGCAATTGCTTTGTTGATTAATTGCATGGTTCTTTGATTAATCAAGTTTTGAGTATTTTTGGGTTTTCTTTATTGGTTGAGATTGCCCATTTATTGATAGCTTAATTGATTAGGTCATTTGTACCTAAAAGCTAGATCATAAATATTCATATGTGTTTTATTGATAATTACATTGAGAAATTGTGTTTTAAATCAACTAGTTAATGTTCATGAATATTTGATTGGGTTTGTATTGTGATAGCTTGTAGTTAAGACATATTTGCCATTTAGCTAATTAGGACTCATTGATTGCATTTGTTAATTGCATTTATTGTCCTTGCCATTTTGTGTGACAACTTGTGTTGATATGGCTTTGTTTGATGACTAGATTGTAGACTTGCATATCTATATCTAGTTAAGTCTTTATCTACATTCATATAGATATTGATATCTAAGATTTGTACTTATTGACATCTTTAAATCTCTAGATAAGCATTTAGTATTGCCTAGCATTAATTGCATTTATGATATATTTATATATTCACATAGGTTGTTAATCTCTTCTTGAGAGTAAAGTCCTGTGACTACAAGGTGTAGTGCACAAGCAAGTAAAGTCTTGCAACCAAGGAGTGGTTGGCAAGCAAAGTGATCAATGACTCACTATAAAGGCCTGTTTGGTAGTGTGGTAGGTTAGTGACCGAGAATGGTGTGACTAGAGGTCAACATAGGTTGTAAACATCATTACAATAGTGGATTCAATGATCGGTGTGGCTAGAAAGATAACCCATGGTTTTTCTCTTGTTGAAGGGTTTCCACGTAAAAAAATCAAGTGTCTATTAATTTCCACATATTATACTTGATTTTGTATGTTTGTTTATGTGGTATGTAAGGACCTCGATTTTACGATTGGCTTATTTCATGACAAACCACACCACATTAGGGATGATTGTTTAACAGGTATCTTAGGTCCGTGTCGGCAAGTTTCCAAGCATCTCCATGACTTCAAGAGCAAAATGTATACTCACTTGACTTTGTCTCTTGAAGAGTTTAGGTGCACACACACACTTCATGCATGCTTTGTTCATCTTGCATTTGTGTTCTTTATTGTGTATATGTATGCATCTGTTACACAACTCACACGAGCACGTCTTTGTTTGTCTTTACGTGTGGTTGTTTTGTTTTACGTTTTCATTGTGTGTTTAGAAAAGTCCTCACTCGCACGATGGTGTGCCTGTGTTGTGTCCGCGCTAGCACGTTGGTGTGCTTGAGTTTTAGCACGATTTGTGACCATAGAGAGGCTCCATTTGTGCTCTCTTGGATTGGTATTTGGTTACATGGTCTTATACCATGAGTTTGGGGATTTTTGTTATTGACCCATTCAGACCTTTGGTCACTCTTTTGATCATAACTAGTTCTACAGTAATCTAAATCTTATTTTGTTAATTGGAGTAGAAAGTAGACTTCCATATCTTTCCAACGGTATATTATTCATAATATTTCATGACCGTTTGGTTTGGTTTTGAAGTCTCCAAAGAGACCACTGAAACAGAGCATCTCTGCTATTATCCATGTTTGACCTTTGGTCACTCAAATGATCATAACATTTTTTTTAGAGATCCAAACCTGATTCTATAAAAAGTATTAGAAAGTAGACTTTCATACCTTTCCAACGGCATATTATTTGAAAGGTTTCGATGTCGTTTGGTCATGTTTTGGGTCGCTCAAAATTGGAGCTATTGTGCTGTCACGTTTTTTACCCGAGAGAATAAAGACCTTGAAGCGACCTGAGTCAGGTCGCCCTAAGGTCGCTTTTTGTCGCTAGAAATCAATCTTTCCTTGTCCAAAACAACGTGGCTTCACTTGGATCATATAAATACATCATCTTCTTCTCCAATCAGACCTAGAGCTCTGAAATTTACATTCCTAGTGAGAGAAAGAGCTCCCCTAGAGAGAGAAAGCTTCCTTGAGTTTCATTAACTCTCCAAACCCAAAACCCGTCTCCATCTTGCATCATTCAACATCATATGAGCATGGGTCTTCATTGTTTCATGACTAGGTAAGCAAGAACTTCTTTGAATATCATTTATTGTTCTTCTTACTCTAGATTAGGTATTTATTGCATGACTAAATACCTAGACTCTATTTTATTGCATATTTATGAGTCTTGATAACATGATTGTGTTTGTATTTTGATAGCTAAATTGATTAGGTCATTTTTGCCTAAAAGCTAGGTCATAAATATTCATGTATGATTTATTGATAACTAGGTTGAGAAATTGTGTTTTAATCAACTAGTTAATGTTCATGAATATTTGATTTGTTTTGTTTGTGATAGCTTGCATCATTAGGTCATATATGTCTAAATAGATAATCCATAAATGTTCATGTGTGTTTAATTGATGATTAGGTTGGCTTTGTGCATCTTGTCAAGTTTATGAATGTTTGTGTGAATTTATTTGACAATTAGGTTGTTAGAATTTCTCTACAACTAATTAAGACCTCATGTGTGTACATGTAGGCATTGTTCGATAATTAGGGTGTTCAATTGCATTATAACATCTAGTTAAGCATTTTGTGTTTAATCTTGCACATTATTGCATTGAGTATATTGTCATATACACACTTAGACTTTTATACTCTTCTTGAGTCAAAGTCTTGTGGCTTCGGGATGAAGTTGCACAAGCATTAGTTGCCAAAAGCCACTGTAAAAGGCCCGTGGGGTAGATTAGGAGGTGCTCACGCAAAGAGTAGTGAATCGGGGGATATTACTAGGGATTGAACCAAGAGTGGTGAGTGGTAGTGTCCATAGCCTGAGGTTATTGAGAGTGAGAGTCCGAGTATCACTTGAGGGTGTAACTTTCTTTTCATATAGTGGATTTTGTGGCTCTAGTGGCTAGCATGGCTAGTCCCGTGGTTTTTCCCGTTTGGAGGGTTTCCACATAAAAATCAAGTGTTCTTTATATTTCCGCACTTTACTTGATTTTTATTGTTTGATTGTTTGGGTTAATTGTGATTAATTTTGACTAATCGATTAACTACCCATTCACCCCCCCCCCCTCTAGGTTGTTTAGACACACGCTTGAGTAGTATTTTCAGGGTAAATTTTTAATATTGACTAATCAAGAAAAATTGGTAATCCCCCCCCCCCCCCCCCCCCCCCCCCCCTTTAGGTTGTTAGACACACGTTTGAGTTTTATAGTAGTATTTTCAGAACTTACAAGATATTTGATTAATATTGCGAAGCAACTGAGATTAATGTTCAACATCTAGTTTTCAGATATACTTGTTATTGGTAAAATCTAGAAAGATGACATGTTAGCATAAACTCCGCATTTCTATTAAATGGTGACACGTCAATAGATGTTAAACCAACTTAAGATGACTATAGTATTGCTCCCATAATATTTGATCAAAATTACTCAGATGGTTAAGTTGAAAATACTTAGCCAAATTAGTTGTGGTGATTAAAATAAAGAAGATAATCGGTGAACCCAAATTGGTCGGGGTTTTGGTTACTCGATCGGGTTTAGTTCTCTGGTCAGGGGTGAAAGAAATTTAGTCGGGTTTGACAGACGGTCAGCTGAACGACACGTGGATAACTTAGAGACATGCTCAGAATCATGACATATCAGAATCACAGTTTATTGTAATTACAATTCAAATACGCACAAGAAGAATCTCACTCAAATAAGGAGTCCTAAAGTATACTTTGATAAGGAACCAAATTTCTTTATCGATGTCAGAATCCAGAATAGGTAAAAGATCTGATATGTTCAAGACACAAACATCAGTAAAATCAAAATGGGAAAGAAGATCAGCACGACTCCAATAAGTCAGAGTTATTTGTACTTCATTAAATCACTGCCATCTATTCTTTTACTTGTACTCCAAGAATTAGGGTTCTATGCATGTATAAATGGATCCTAAAAGCACCCAAAAAGGGGAATGAATCATTAGATATTCAAGAGGACAAGTGAGGTTGAGCTTGTAACAACTTATTCATAGTGGATTTTCTTCTCGCCGTCACCGGCAACCGTGGTTTTTTCCCTTTAGGGTTTTCCACATAAAATCTTGTTTACGTAATTCTTCTTTTGTTCTTTTCCATTTCTTACATAATCAAAAATTACATATAACTTGTGTGCGTAGTGATTTAATTTACATAATCCCAAAAATCATCGTCAACAATACTCATAATCAAAATGGATCTGAAGAATCACCTATCAAACGTCTCCAGGTAATTGCGAGAACTTCATTATTTCGATACAGTTACTAAATTCTATATAGGGACTTACTCACTTTTTAAGATATTTGATTGTGTTGTATATCTCTTCATTTCATCCCTGACATGATCTAAGATAAGACTGCTATATCATTGTGTGATTAATATTGATTTTGATTAATCTGCTATTATATCATTTAAACTTCTGATAGTTTATATTTTTACGCACAATCTGTATATTATTATATTGATTAATTTCTAAATGGAAAGTTTTTCCAGAAGAGAAGAGTAAATGAAAAGTTACTCTTATACAAAATAAAGATACAAGTTCTATTCTCTCTTACTATAAATAAATGTGTATGTGTGTCTCATTTCAATCTTCGTATCACTCAAATACGAAAGATAATTGACCATCAGATGAGTATTAATATGTTACCTAATATATTAAAAGTAACAAGATTTTATAAATTGTCATCTCATAAACCCTGACTGGGTGATTGTTCTTGAAGAACGATCAGAGCAAAGGGCAACAAATAAATCATTTGATGCATATCACAAGCTTGTGAACCTTTTTGAAATGTATTGTTATCGGAATCCCAAAAGTAAACAAAACTCGAGTTATAAATAAATCAACTTTCTCTAAATCAATTCTATAAGAGTCTGATAAATCTAAAGAGGCACAAATCTATGAAATGACTAAATCCATTGAAATGGAAGAAATATCAACAGAGATACAAGAATATAGAAATTGAGAGAAATTCTATAAATCATACAAGTCTATGAAATGACTAAATATATTAAAATGGAAGTAATCTCAACATAGATACAATAGTGTAGAAATTGAGAAAAATTCTATAAATCATATGAGAGAAATGTGGAATCATAAGGAAACAATCATTGATGATGTATTTTTATACACAGTAGCATTACTGAAATTATAAATGATAATTATGATATACATAATATCAATGATTATAGACAAAAGGCACAATTGGCCTATATGAAAAGAAGCAATTCAAGAAGAATTGACTTCATAAGCTAAATATAAAGTGTTTAGATCAATAGTACTCCAAACACCTGAAGATGTCAAACTAATTGGATACTAATAAGTCTTTATACAGAAACGTAATGAGAAAATGAGATCGTGAGATATGAAGCACGACTGGTAGTACAAGGTTTTTTCATAAACTTGGTATTCACTACCGATGAATACGATTACGTTCAGAATTTTTGATAAATTTGGTTGCCTTTGAAATGCTTGAAATGCGACTTTTAGACGTAGTAATCATTTATCTATATGATTCACTTAATGCAGATATTTATAATCCCTGGAGGATTTAAAATCCTAAAAGCATGTAAATCGAGATCTCGTAATCTGTATTTGATGACTATACAAAAATCCTTATATGGATTAAAAACAATATGAACGGATGTGATATAACCGTATCAGTTAATATCCGATAAGATAAGAATATAATAATCATATTATATACTCATGTGTATTCATAAAGAAATGAGAAAGAAAATATTGTCTCAACCTAAAGATCGAGTATAAATCAAATGGAATATTTGTCTATCAATCAGAATCTGTTGAAAAGATTCTAAAAAGATTCTATATGGATATTATTCCATAAAACAAGTCTTTTCTTATACTCTCTCCAATAATTTATGACTTTATTTCATTTCATGAAATAGCCATATGTATGCATCAGTTTTAGCAACCCAGAAGATTGCTTCAAAGGAACTTTCATCAGGGGGAGCGTCTCATCAGAGGGAGCATATCAAATGAAGTATATTAATTATATTGGGGCATATGTGCATTGTACATTTTTTCCCTTCCAATCAGGTTTTTATCCCATTGGGTTTTTCTGATCAAGTTTTTTTTGAGGCAATTCTCTAAGCACACACAAAAATCAGTTGATCCATAAAAATCATCATAAATATTACATTGATCCAGTAGATCATCATATATATGTTGTCTTGATCAAAAGATCATTGTAAATATTACTTTGATCTTGCTAATCATCATATATATGTTATCTTGATCCAGAAGATCATCATAAATATTACTTTGATCAAACAGATTAATGAATACCTTTGTTCAGGTTTTTATCCCACTGGGCTTTTCCCTAACAAAGTATAAATGTGATAAATGTTTTGAAGAAAACAATAATTCTGGACAAATGTGTACTATACTCTTTTTCCCTTCGATCAGGTTTTATCCCATTGGGTTTTCTTAACAAGGTTTTTAATGAGATAGTTTTGAGGACGTCCAACACCACAAAATCTAGAAGATCAATGTATATATTTTTACCAAAGTTTTTGTCCCATTGGGTTTTTCCTAACAAATTAAAATACAAGTGGTGGAAATCCAAGTAAGAGTATTTTGAATACGATATGGATGTACCACCATTTATGTCCACCGCCTAATACTTGATCCAACCTCACTTGATCCATATATCCAACCCCACTTGATCCATAAACACATGTGTAATGCTTGGTTTTCTTAGTGTTTAAGTAAGTGATGCTTTTGATTGATGATGAAAGTGATGATGCTAATAGGCAAGTGGCCAAGTTGCCAAGTGACCAAATCAAAGCCTATAAATATGGCTCTCTCATTTATATAGTGGTGCTCTAGAAAAATCAATACAAAGTGTGTGTATATATATATCTCGTGTCTCTCTCTCTTCTCTCATGTCTCTCACTCATATTTTATTTACTTATTTCTTTAATTATTTACAACATAATATTGTTTTTGTAATAAAAAAACACCTGAATACGATTTTAGTGTGCTAGGATTAATTAATTATGTCATGCTTGAATTGATATAATTATATAAATACAATTAGTAAAAATAAAATTTGATAAATAATGTGAAAACAAAAAAATTTTTGTTAGCGAACAATGTCATTACGCAGAAGCGTTGCCGGATAGAACACAAACAAACAGTAAAAGAAAAAAAATGAGATGGAAGAAGAAAATAAATCCAATCACACACAACACAAGAATTTACGTAAAAACCTAAACCGGAAAAAAATAAACCAACGGCCGTCAGGACGACAAAAGAAAGTTCCACTATGTAGAAAAATATTGCATCTTCACACTCAGGATTCTCTCTTTTCTAATACCCTAAACCCAATTACACACAATGCTCTCTTCATATCTCTCTTGATATTTGCTAATTTCCTCCACTACAATAAACTAGCTATTATGGTCTATTTATATGAATTACAAGGAGTTTAAACATATAAGGAAATTCATCTCCTATATGTACAAGATTTTCCTGTTTCACATAAATAATATTTCCTATTTATGACAAGTCTTCTTGTAAGGAGAAAACATTTTCCTTCAAGCATAAGAACTTCCAAAAATAAACAATTTCCCTTTCCGTTAATATTTCTTGATTCTACACGTGCTTATGATTGATTACGATTCAAGTTGCAGTTGGCCACCCGCTTCCTAAACCGTATTTGAAATTGACCACTCAAAAAACCACGATCCACGCGCCACGACACCAAGACCGTTGTCAATGCCACAACGCAACCCACAGTGTTTCCTCCTTGAAACATGACCGTTGTCCTACCGCTGTGCGATGAATGTCACCGTTGTGACGCCGCTGTAAAACCCACAGCGCAACAACAATGGTTTTGGCTATCCTTCGTTTCTCCAGTTCTTCAGGTCTTCAAGCATCCCTCAAACACAATCTCATACTCCCAAACGTATCTCACGTCTCCAGAAAGTGTCCACATTGGTTAAATCCCGTTTGGTAACCATTGGAAATTCGAGTCATATCGAACAATCCTCCATTATTACAAGAATTCCCAAAACTTCGTCCATAGCTACGACTCTCAATACCGAGAATCAACATATATATCACGAGGTATAATCACTTAGAAACACCCATCCTAAGATTTCACCGGCTCATGTTGAGATTTACCTTGCTGAAATTGTGGTGCAACTCTTCACGTTAGGTTCCTAGGGAGTTCGTTTAACCATCAACATCTTTATCCACCACACACCTTGCATCACCTCCTAACCAATGCCCATGCACAATTGTGGACCCGTTATCAGTAACACATCCTCTTTCATGGCAACTAGCGGTTATGCCATAAGGATGTTTATGCTCTTTTAGAGGGCATCACTGTAGTCGTGATACTTAAGAGAGGCGATAGCCGGATCCCCATCTTTGAAGCCCTTAGCTGCACTTGTATTCTTATTTTGACAATCCTTCCTAGCATGTCCATATTGTCCACATCCCCAGCAAGTGACTTTCTTTTTGGAACCTCCCTTCTTCCTGTCAACCAAAAGAGCAGAGTTATCAGAAGATTTACCTTCACTCTTTAGTCTTTGTTCCTCAGAGATCAGATTGTTTGCCACATCTCCAAAACATATGGTTGAATTCCCATGCATCAAGATTGGCTTTATGTGTGCATAAGACGGTGGAAGGGACTAGATGAGTCTTAATCCTTTGTCTTCTTCATCAATCTTCACTTCAATCGACTTTAATTCGAAAACTATCCCAATGAGCACTCCTAGATGATCGGAAACCTTCGTACCTTCAGACATCTGCAGCATGTGAAACTGCTCCTTTAGGTAGAACCGGTTACAAACGATCTTCGGTTGATACTATTCTTCAAGTCTCTCCCAAAGTTCTTTCGCTGAATATGTTCCATGAAAATTTACAAGAACATTCTTGGCCAGACATAATTGTAATTTACTTGTCGTCCTCTTGTCCAGATCCTTCCAATCATCATCGCTCATCATAGGTTTTTCAGAACTAGTAGCAGTCGTTTCTTTACTAGAATCTATAGAGCCTTCAGAGTTTGCAGAGGTTGACTTGCCCTTCAACGCCTTGTGTAAACCGCATTGGATTAGAAAATCTTTGACTTGAACTTGCCACATGAAAAGAATGAAGACAATAATATGCAACCAAGCGTGGGTCAACTCCTAACAAAGGAAAGATAAGATTGTTTCCTTAACAATCTTGCTGAGTTGTTCTCAATTTCAAACAATATTCCACAATCAAGATTTCATGGCAACTTCTAATTTCAAGGCCACCAATAACTTATTTTACCATTGATTATTATTAGGCTCTTATTAGCTTCCTAATTTATCTGATTATGTTTTTAAAGAAAATCAGAAAATTGTGCAACAACTCTTTTTTTATTATTCTCTAGGTTTTGCAATGGCTATTTTCCATTGTTTAGGTTTCTCGTTTAAGTATTTATACACTCTCTATTGTAATGACAGATTCAAGGAATGATATTATAAGTTTATTTCCAATATCTTTTGGTATCAAAGCCTCACGAGAAACCTTAATTTTACTTTGTCAAAATAATCTAATTTGCTACCTACCTCTCAAACGCCATGGCCAACAAAGAAACCCCTCTCACCATTCAATCCTTTAACCAATGTTCAAGCCTCATTACCATTAAACTAAACACATCCAATTTTATATTATAGAGGTTGCATGTTTCATCTCTAGTTCGTAGCCCTAGTATGAGCCACCATCTTAAAGAAAGTAGCAAACCAGTAAAAGAGACAAAAGGCGACAAGGTTCAACAGAACCCCCTTCATGATATTTGGATGCACAATGATAGCTTCTTAACCACATGGTTATTAGGGATCATAGGTGAGGAGGTGATTGGTATGCTTGAAGGAATGGACAATGCATATCAGGTATGGAAATCAGTGGAAGATCATATACTTTATATAACTAAAGACAAAAAGGTACACCTTACTCAATCTTTTATAACTATACAAAAAGGTTCAATGTCTTTAGATGAATATATTAGAAAATTTAACGCAATATGTGATAGTCTCGCTGCTGTTTAGAAACAAGTGGATGAAGTTACTAAAGTTTTCATCTAGCTAGAGGTTTGGGGAATAGGTATAGAGATTTTGGAGTAGCTATGCTCTCCAAACCTCCATACCCTACATATAATCAGTTTATTTTGTCTCTTCAAAGTCATGAACAGATGCAGATTATTAAATCTAATAAGAGGGACACAAAAATAAATCTTGAACAAGCCTTTCTTGGTCAAAGAGGATGAGGAAGGGGTCGTGGTGGTCAATTCAATTCAAGAGGAAGAGGCTTTGCACCCATTGGACGTTTTGCTCCTACTTCTCCGAGCCGTGACTCTAACCCAAACAACACTCCTCAGTGGCATAACAACCAAAGCCAACAGGGAATGGAGCCTACTTTCACATGTCAAATATGTGGGAAGGCCAATCACTCAGCCCTTGATTGTTAGAACAGGTTCGATCACTCTTACCAATCACAAGACATACCAAAAGCATTTGCCGTCATGCAACTGAACAATGATATCGATCCCATCCCATATGTTGACTCTGGAGTCACAACACACATGGTAAATGATCCAGGTAAAATCCCAGTTATTTCTCCTTATAAAGGCAATGATTCTATATATGTAGGAAATAGAGAAAGTCTTAGAATTTCACATATAGGTGAAAGAAAAAATTCATACAAAGCATGGAAATCTTTATCTCAAAAATGTATTAGTTGTTCTTGAAATTAAAAAGAATTTATTATCCATAGGACAACTAACTACATATAATGCATGCTCGATTGAATTTTTCGCTAATGACTTTGTGATTAAGGATCAACAGGGAAAGATGATAACCAATGGATGTAAAAAGGGAGGACTATATGCTCTTGAAGATGTGAGCCATCATGCATTTGCAGCTGTCCTCAAAGCTTCTTATGGAGTGTGGTACCAACAAATGGAACACCCCCATTCAAAGTTTTTAAAAGTTTAAAATAATAAACAATTTACAGATATTGTAAACTGGAAGAAATTAGAATCAATTTGTATTAGTTGTCAAATGGGGAAAATATGTAAACTTCCTTTTCATGCTTCAAACAATATTTCTCAGTTTCCTTTGGACAAAAATCACTGTGATTTATGGGGTCCTGCTCCTATTTTATCTTGTCAAGAATTTAAATACTATACAATTTTTATAGATGATTATACTCGTTATTCTTGGTTGTTTCCTTTAAAAAGAAAATCTGATTTTTTTTGAATGCTTTCTCAAATTTCAAAAACAAGTTGAAAATCTATTTGATCGTCGATTAAAATCTTTCAAAACGATAGTGGTGGTGAATTTATCTCATATGATTTTGAAAACCATTTATACAATTTTGGAAATTTTCACCAATTTTCTTGTCCCCATACTCTAGAACAAAATGGTGTAGCCGAAAGGAAACACTAACATATCATGGAAACAGGATTGTCCTTACCTTTTCAATCAAATCTTTCTTTAAAATTTTGGGTAGATGCCTTTTCAACTAGCGTCTACCTAATAAACCGCATGCCTTCAAATGCTTTAAAAATGGAATCACCATATTCAAAATTATTTCAAAGAACTCCTAACTATGGATATTTGAGAATTTTTGATTGCAGGTGTTATCTGCATAATTATGGAAAGAACAAATTTTCCAAGAAAACATATCCTTGTGTTTTTATAGGATACAGTCCTATACACAAAGGGTATCGTTGACTCGAACCAAAAACAAATAGGGTTTATATTTCTAGACATGTAGTTTTTGATGAGAATATATTTCCCTATGCTACTTGTAGGGAAAAACACATTGTGGAGGCGAAAAATTGGGTGTTGTATATTTCAAAAAACAATTCCTTTAAAAGAAAGAACCTTAACCCTTGATTAATTAACATATAATAAAAATATCAAACCTTTTTAACGTGACGATTGATGTTGCGTTGATTTGAATCTGATTGCTTCGCATTGAATCCGCAAGATTTTCCAATCCAATCACGAACGTGAATCACCTAGGAGTGTGGGCTCCTTTTCTTTGAATTATAAACCTGAGGATGGAAAAACAAACCTTTTTCTTTTTGTTAGTCACAATAATCCTCCTAGAGAAAAACAAAGAACGCTTAGTCACTTTTGAATTCTCAAATTATTAATCGAAAACTCGCGTGAACCTTGATTTGATCTTGTGCACAAAGCTTTTTGATGTTAAAGGTACTAGTATACTATCAAAAACAAAACGTTCTTATTCTTTTTCTCCCTTGGCCGAATTCTATGAGTTGGAGAAGTTTTTTTTTAATTCAAAATCAAGAGAATAAAAATTCTCTTTCAAAAAAAAAACTTTTTTTCTTGGACTCCTAGGGTTAATTCCGAATTTAATGAGATATATATATATATATATATATATATATATATATATATATAAGTGATGGCTAATCCTCACACAAGTACGATTTCTACATTGTAGTCAAATCCTCACACAAGTAGGATTACTTTTTCACCAAGTATCCTATCAACATAGAGTTTTAACCCTATCAAACTCATTAGTATATTATCTAATAAATAAATTATTGAATATTAAAATTGTGACTATATCAAAAACTTGATAATTTGACTAGATAAATAAAATACTTTTATTTATCTACTTATCAAATATAGTCTTTGATATTTATCATACTACCAACAATAGTATGATACTAGGAATCCTTCTCCTAGTTAGAAAAAGATTTTGACTTTTAATCAAACAATTAATTAATTAATTAATTAATTAATTTCCATTTGAGTAATTAATAAAATAAAATAATATATTAGACTAATTAATTTATCCTTGCTGCCCAAGTAAATACTTGTGCAATATATTATTTTTTTCATTTTATTAAATCCATTGGACTTTAATAAAAAAATCCACATGTGAACTAGACTCATTCTTACTATAAAAGAAACAAGTCCATATGCCTTAAATTTAATACATTAATATTGCCTTAAATTTAATACATTAATATAATCTAGCAGCCCATTTAATTAAAATGTGCAAATTATATTCTTAATATATTAATGGAATGCTAAACGCACCCCATTAGGGCAGCCCAAAGATTCCTACATCCTTGGCCGCCCATTCCAGGCTTTTGAAGAGTTACCGCGTGTCTTGATCACACATGACCATACCTCTCCAAAACTTTTGGATTCCGAAATCCAAAAACAATTCTAGATGGACCCAGAAATTGGTCCGGTAGAATATATCAAGTGATCCATGCAAATTCGTGTGGATTGGGGATCTTGGCGGGCTATCTAATTTAAGCTTGAATAGACATAACCTAATCACAATCAACAAATGATTCACTTAGGTCCAATATATTAATTTTATCTCATTACACTAAAGAGATAAAATTGAACTCTTAAATAAAGATAGAATAAGATAATATTTCTCATTCTTACCCTACACGATCTTATTGGAGATAGTGTATCCTCGTGAAGAATATCAGTAATCGCCAAGAGCTCATAGATCCGCCTATAACTCTCCTAGTTACCATATTTACTCATATGACCACATTTTGAACTTGGATATTTTGACTTATCCAGAAGCCATGTTTCACTAGACACTATTGAAAACTTAACGTTAAGATTTAATATCCAAAACCTCAAAACATCCATATGATGATATCTACTCACATCTAATAAATAGAGCCACGATGTCCATATCTATAAATGAAGTCCTCTATCGATTAACAAATGAATACCACCAAACTATCGAGGATAGACTATGCTATATAATCGTATTCATTGATAGCTCAAATGATAACACTTGTAACCATAAGTCCATCATTTATCTCAGGATTGAAATAGACTCTCCGATTGTCATCAAGTGAAAACTTTTATCCATTGACGATTCTGGATAAAGTATTTCACTATGATCCTATTCAATGCACCTGGTGCACTAGATTCTTTTGCCCAAAGGCACTACACTTTGATGATTTTAGACTCCTCATAACACATTTGATCTCACTCAAATGCTAGCAAAAGAATCTACAACTTTAAGAAGGTAAAGGCGCCCAACCTTTATCTTAAGTTGTGAACATTGTTCAAGACTAACTAAAGAATTGTGTCTACCTCATACATATCCAGATGTACGAACAATTCTTCATCTCTCATAGTCTTTTGATCTTATGCTTATTTACTTTTGACAATTATAATAATTGAACTATAAATGCTATAAGATTTGTTAAACTAGAAACCACTTTATTAATATGAAAAGATTAGTCAAATACATCATTACGCTCTTGCTATTGAGCATAATCCTAACACTACTAACAAGGAAAGTGCACAAGAGCACAATCCTAAAATTGTTTCTTCTCAAGATTCGGAAGCATGGTCAAAACGGACTAAAATCTTTCACCAAAATGAAGACAATAAAATAAGGGTCATAAACAACTGCAAAGATAGCAGCCAAGATAACAGTACCAACATTGTCAATCTTAATGACTGTGAAGATGACAACTCTAGCAACAACAATGACAACGAACAGTTTGAGCCCATCGATGACCCTACGATAGTTACAGTTGATGAAAGAGCACCCATGGCTCCCATTGAGCCCGTTAACGACCCTTTGGCAGTTACCGTTGAGGAATGAGCATCTGAGGCTTCTCTTAAGGAAGGAAAACCAGAAAAACACAATGAAATAGATAATTCCCCTATTGATTATCCTAATTTAAATGATCAACTCATTGTTGAATTGAATATATCTAATGTAGGAAAACAAAGAGGTAGCTCACTGCAGGAACATCATATGATAACAAGAAAGCAACTCAACTCAAATTCTGCCCTTGATCTTAAGCTCAATCCAGAAATACAATATCTTCGAGAAAGGAAACATTATAAAGCACTCACTGCCATACAAGAACCAAAAACATACAGATTAGCTCTCACCAATCCACATTAGTACACAACCATGAAAGAGGAAATTAAAGCTCTTGATGACAATCACACCTGGAAGTTGGTACCTAGACCACATAACATCAACATTGTTGGTTCAAAATAGATTTTCTAAACCAAATTGAAGGAAGATAGCACATTAGATAAACTCAAAGCTCACCTCGTTGCCCAAGGATACTCCTAAGTAGAAGGCGTCGACTACGAAGAAACATACAGCCCGGTAGTCAAATCAACCACGATCCTTGCCATTGTAGTGTCATCAAAATGGAATATGAGACAACTGGACGTGAAAAAAGCCTTCATTCACGGATACCTCAAAGAGACAGTCTATATGGAACAACCACCTAGGTTTAAGGATGAGAAATTACCCTCACATGTGTGCAAGTTAAAACGTTCTATCTATGGGTTAAAACAAGTACCAAGAGGATGGTTTGACAGATTGTCTCAATTTTTATTACATCTTAGTTTTTATTGTAGCAAGTCTGATTCATCTTTATTTATTTGTCATAAAAATATCACTACTACACTAATGTTAATATATGTCGATGATGTAGTGATTATAGGAAACAACCAGACATATATTGATGATTTCGTCAAACAACTAAGTTCAGAGTTTGTTTAAAAGATTTGGGAAAGCTTCACTATTTTCTAGGCTTGAAAGTTCGCTACTTCGACAAAGGAATTTTCATCCCCAAAACAAAGTATACAAAGGATCTCCTTCAAAGAGCAGAACTACTAGAGAACTCTCACTTCAACACTCATATGGCTATAAAAACTCAACCACCACCACAAGACAATAATGCAATCGGAGCCACCGAATAGAGAACTTTAGTTGGAGCACTCCAATAGCTCACATATATTATGCCCGACATAGTTCAAGCAGTGAAAAAAATGTGTCAACATCTTCAAACATGAAATGAAGGAGACATGAAAGCAGTCAAAAGAAGCTTGTGCTACTTTAAAGGAACTCTACACTATGGTTCTAAGCCAAAGTACTCATAAGTTTTATGCTTTTTGTGATGCAGATTGGGGAGGATGTCAAGAAACAAGACGAAGCACATCCTGGTCATGTATATTTCTAGGAGCAAATTGCATCTCATAGACATCCAAGAAACAACCTACAATCTCTAGATCGAGCTCCGAAGCTGAATATCGCTATATGGCATCAACCACAACAGAACTCACCTGGATCATCTTTTTTCTTCATGACATTGGCATCAAATTGGATCAACCTCTAGAATTATTTTGTGATAACTTAAGTGCTCTACACATGTTAGTGCAGTATTCCATGCTCGCATAAAACACATCGAGATGAACTACCACTTGGTAAGAGAGAAATTAGCGTCTTTAATCATAAGGTTTGTTCCTTCCACACATTAGCTAGCTCATATCTTCACAAAGCATCTACCCAAGCTACCCTTTAGAAATTGTTGAGACAAACTTGGAGTATACTCACTCGCTACCTCCAGCTTAAGGAAGGATGAAAAGAATGAAGACAACAATATGCAACCAAGCACAAGTTATCTCCCAACAAAGGAAAGACAAGATTGTTTCCTTAACAATCTTGCTGAGTTGTTGGCAATTTCAAACAATATTCCACAATCAAGATTTCATGGCAACTTCTAATTTCATGGCCACTAATAACTTATTTTACCATTAATTATTATTAGGCTCTTATTAGCTTCCCAATTTATCTGATTATGTTGTTAAAGCAAATCAGAAAATTATGCAACAGCTCTTTTTTTTTTATTATTCTCTAGGATTTGCAATGACTATTTTCCATTGTTTAGGTTTCTCGTGTAAGTATTTATACACTCTCTGTTGTAATGATAGATTCAATGAATGATATTATAAGTTTATTTCCAATATCTTTAGCCAAAGTTAATCTTTCCGTCGAATTTCTCAACCTCGAATCTCATCATCTTTGTTAAGACCACTATCAAGCAACCCAGGCTATGATATCAGTTGTTAGTGAACAATGTCACTATGCGAAAGCATTGCTGGATATAACACAAACAAACAATAGCAAAAGATTAAAAAAAATAAGATGGAGGAAGAAAATAAATCCAATCACACACAACACAAGAATTTAAGTGGAAGCCCAAACCGAGAAAAAAAAACCCACGGCCGTCAGGACGATAAAAGAAAGTTCCACTATGTAGAAAAATATTACATCCACACACTCATGATTCTCTCTTTTCTAATACCCCAAACCCAATTACATTCAATGCTCTCTTGAGATCTCTCTTGATATTTGCCAATTTGCACCACCACAATAAACTAGCTCTTACAGACTATTTATATAAATTACAGAGAGTTTAAACCTACAAAGAAATCCATCTCCTATAATTACAAGATTTTATTGTTTCACATAAATAATATTTCTTATTCATGACAAGTCTTCTTGTAAAGATAAAATATTTTCCTTCAAGCATAAAAACTTCCAGAAATAAACTATTTCCCTTTCCATTAATATTTTCTGATTTGACGTGTGCTTATGATTAACTACGATTCAAGTTGCAGTTGGTCACCCACTTCCTAAACCATATTTGAGATTGACAGCCAAGAAAACTGTGATCCACATGCCACGTCACCAAGACCGTTGTCACTACAGTTGTCAATGCCACAGCGCATCCCACAACGTTTCCTCCTTGGAACAGAACCGATGTCCTACAGTTGTGCGATCCACAACACAAGGCATAACGGTTTCTACTGGAATGAGATCGATGTCCCGCCGCTGTGAAAACCCACAGCGCAAGGACATCGGTTTTGGTTGTCCTTCGTTTCTCTGGTTCTTCAGGTCTTCAAGCCTCCCTCAAACACAACCTCATACTCCCAAACATATCCACGTCTCTAGGAAATATCCACATTGGTTGAATCTCATTTTCTAACTATTGGAAATTCGAGCCATATCCAACAATTTAGTGGTTAATGTTATAAATTTTGACAAAATATTATTAAAAAAGGATTAAAAGTTGATATAAACACTGGTTATACAGTATGAGAGCAACTCTAACCAGAGAGCAAATTGGCGCAAAAAGCCAAAATAGAGCAATGAAACCTCTTCAACCAGGCGGCAATTGTTTGCGCCATTTTGTGTAGCTGAACAGTGTTGCGCTAGACAATGTTCATATGGAGCCAGATATAGCGCAATTTGTCATTTTTTTTTCATTTCTAAAGTTTTACCTAAAGTTTTATTATTAATTGTTGAGAAATAATAAAAAATGAAATATTCAAGGGAATATTCTTTTTAGAGTAACATTTAGTGCAATGAGTTGGAGATGAAAAAAAAAATTGGTATGTAAGTTGTTGCGATTTGCTGTAAAGTTGCATCAATTAAGCATTCTAGATTGGTGAAGTTTTGCTAGCAGAAATAATAGCGCAGTTACATGCACATGTCCCACAAGATCTTCTTAGGTTGGCATAGTTATGATTGAACCCGTTCATTCCCATCTCTCTTTCTATTCGACAATTTGTTGTTTTTTATTTATTTTAAATATTACAGTAATTCGGGATTTAGGAAGGGGGAGAGACTCGAACCTAACCTCATAGGCTTATGATTAGGTGTGAGGGGAAAACCACTTGACCAACTTCAATTTGTCTTTTTATTTGACAATTTGTACTCAAATTGTTTTATAACATACCTTTTTTTCATGTTCATCCATTAAACTTAGCATCATTACTAAACTCAAATCACGTTTTATACTTCAAATTATTATTATAATTAAATTAAATACCCTTCAAACCCTAGCTGTGTTGACGGGTTATTTTCCATTTGGTCAAATACACCGATATATATCGGAGAGTCCATTTGGGAGAGCTTTTTTAAGTAGATCTTCTACAAGTAGAGCTTTTAAAGGAAAGTTGTCGGTCTTCCTTGACTAATAATACCATGTTTATAATTCTATGTTTTTAGCACCAAAGTATGTAATGAGACAAAAATGCCCTGCACTTCACTTTTCTTTCTTCTTTCTCTTTCTTTCAAGAAACAACTTTTTCCTTCACCTTTTCACAAGAAAATGGAAGAATCTCTCAAGAAAGTTATAGAGGAATTGTGATTTTATCTCTTTTGTAATTGTTTGAGGCGAATAAGAGGAATCGACAAGTAGAGGGAACAAAAAAAATCATGAAAGAAAATAAATCAAACGAAAAAAAATGAAAAATAGATCTAAAAAGAATTTCCAAAAAATAAGTCTCGGATTCAAGAAAAGAATTCTCCGATATTTTTTTGGTCTTTCCAAGACTTGCCGAGTGTAATGCAAAAAAAAATAATGATAATAATAATTTTTTTAGTGGCATTAAGTCTCGGGTGACCTACTTGAGACTTATTTCCAAAGGCAATATCGGGTAGATCACTCGAGACTTAATGGCACTAATTTTTTTTTTCAAATATATTCGTCGACCTCCACTAGATGTCTGTTCTACCTCCATTGATGGATATAGGTTTTTGGAGAAAAAAAATCAAAGAAAAAAGGATCCATAAAAGAAAAAAAAAAATAGAGATATTTTTGTCCATCGCCATACTTTGATGCTATTTACACTCAAATAATTAAAGTTGGTGTTTGTCTCAAAAGTGCATCTTCAAAGAGTGATATAAATTTGAAGAACCCATTGTTCCTCCACATGTAAATACACATATTTTTTTATATATATATATATATAACACATATGTGCCAGTGAATCGAACTTAGGATGTGTTGACTCAATTTATTCGTCTTTCAATTATGTGTTTTGTAAGTAACAATACCTAAATATATATTTCTGTTCTCTTAACCATTAGCAATAAACTTGATTTTATTGAAGTAGAAGTTCAAATCAAAGAGAATTTTTGTCTTTATAACACTTATTTGATTGTATCAAGCCGGTTCTTAGTTGTAGATACAAAAGTATTACAACTTGAATATATATAGTATAACTAATATTTTATAAAGGAAATATATATAAGAATTGAAAACAATTCAATAATTATAATTTAAAAAACATTTTACAAAGGCTAACAAATCTTCAAAGAAAATTCCAATCAAAAAAATTAATTCAATCTGTGTCCAAAGTCGTGACAAAGAAATTGTTAAAAGGTTGAGATTTGGATGAACATCACCCTTCACCAACCAAACAAAATCGAAGTCATAATAAAACAGTGGAACATAATATACAAATAAGATTGAAAATTATATACAACATTGAATCATTGATTGTGTATCCCATTTTACTGCATTCCATGTACAAGCAATCCTGAGCTGAGTCCGAGTTTGAGTTTGCCTCCACTGTGTTATAGTGTCATTTCAATCGTGTGAAGAGGTCCATTTCGATTGACAACAATCACTTGAAGGTTGTGGAGATTATTTCCACGGTTTTACCACCTTCATGAACAACCCTTCTGTTACATAACCATTTTGAGGTTATTGGTGGTCAGATTTTATGAATATACAGAGCAACAATTAATAGCTACCGGACTTCTAAAATCCAGGAGGTAAAACTCTTGGAGGAGTGGAAAATCCTGACAGTGGCATGGCACAACGCCACTCCAAGTCCAAATCTGTACAGTCGTTGCAGTAACTGTGAAAAAACAACTTAGAATCAGTAACCACTTGTCCACTTCGAATGCCTAAACCATCATAAGATTTTAAAAGCAAATGAAAAGAAAATATTGAATCCAGAAAAGCTAATAATAATCAAGATTAATTTCACTGTTGTTAGAGGTATTTAAAAGGAAACTTGAACAATCCATTATTAACAGAATTCATCTTTTGACGGTTGTTCTACTTATCCCAGCAAAGTTATTTCATTACAAAGCCTGGTTTCATTGCAACTAGAACAGCCCCAACACAGTGATACTGGGCAATCAATTGGTCACTATTAATG
Organism: Dipteronia sinensis; assembly: GCA_033220585.1. NCBI lineage: Eukaryota > Viridiplantae > Streptophyta > Magnoliopsida > Sapindales > Sapindaceae > Dipteronia > Dipteronia sinensis. The sequence goes on along the minus strand of CM065638.1, from coordinate 59,149,164 downwards.
ACTTGTTTGTTAAAATTTTATCAGTTGTATGGCCAGTTTCCAAATCCAATACACCGCCATATAATATATATGCCTACCTAGCTATAAATACAATTATGATAAATTCATGAAACAACTCAAATTAATTTTTTAAGATAATGAATATATTGAGGTAACTTGCACTGTGGTACTTGACAAAATTAACCAATTATCCATTGGATTCCTGCATGCCCTTAACCGACCAGAATCTATAATCATTAAAGAAAATTTCTTCTCCATCAGTTTCATTTCAAGGCTAATTGACAAATCAAATTTCACTTACAAAAGGTTTTCCCTATTTCAAAAGTAGTTGAAAGGACCAGGGGAAGCATTTTGGTGGTAGTTCAATCATAAATTATGTAAAAACTAGGATGAGTTACTATATTCAACTGCACTAACCACCAATACCATTCCACTCAAAAGATTGAACTTGAGTTCCTATATTTAAGAATACATTTTACTAAATCTTTCTGCTTGATGAGTGATGACATATATAAATGTGGGTTACCAATTCTGTTACCAGCAAATAACATTTGGTAACATAAAGGAAGGGCAGGCAGGGATCACGAAATTCAGCTTCAGGAGCAAGCTCAGCTCACTCAGGCGAGCAGATTCTTTCTCATCCATCACCTGTAACACCCAGTAAAACAACTGTAAGGTTATGAAGCTTGAGACTTGTTGAAGAGTTCATTCACTAATAAAATACAAATTATAAGAAAACAAAAGGATTTATTTCAAATTATACAGCTTAAGGACATGCGTTAATTCCACAACAAAATTGATGCCAGTTGACTTTATGTCATGCAACTGAGAACATTGTCGGAATCAGATTGACTAACATGTACTAAGATTTTCAGACATGAGGAGATAACATATTACTATCTTATAGAACAAAAAATAATATACTGCAATCAATTGAGAATTAACTTCTATAGAATGAGCTAGCAAAAATACTAATGGATTCGAACAAGACAAAGATTAAAAAAAATGCTAAGAAGATTATTAGCTAGGCATGCGCAACTAGTTAAAACTTCTCTCCAAACCCCTCCAAGGGAGTGTGGGAATGAGATGAGAAAGCAAATAAATCGTAACAAGAATGAATAGGAAACAGGTGCAAAATAATGGACAAAAGAACCAACCTACTGAGTACTGAGTTTCTTTGATTATGTGATAACTATGATTATTAAGTAATAACTATGTAAGAATAAGATGGCTGGATCTGAATGCAATTACTACCAGAACACCATGCTGAACATTTTGGTGTTCCTAGCCAGTTGTACGACCCCAGGAGAACTACGTTGATCATTCTCTTCAAATGGTGAATACTATCACGAACAATTCCTACAAGTTTGCTTGTGAAATAAGAGCCAATCTGTACGGCATATTCAAAATTCAAATCTATCAATTTTAGAACATAACATTTGAGCCTTTCACCAAGTGTGATTCAAAGGTCTCTGCAGTCTCCATGATTGATGGAGTGCATGAACCTGCTTTTGTGCATACTTCCAAGGAATAATGTACATAAACTCTGAGACAACTAAAACAAAATGATCCTGCAAAAAGAGTATAAAATTACTGAAAGTCAGAATGCGAGATTTATGCTCGGGAGAAAATTCATATACTGTAGTAATCTAATTAAATATTTTTAAAAACTAGTGTTTGTATAAACCAACAACAATGAACTTCATGCTGGTCTATCATCAATGACTTACTTGAATTTCCTTGGGTAAGTATTCAGCAATATTCCAGCTTGATACAATATCCACTTGTGATTATTTATCATGTAAAATTCCATCATCTCGGGCAGGGATTCCAACACAGAAATCCAAATAACCATGAATTAATTAGAACTAGTAAAATGCTTATGACAAGCATAACTTATTTCAGTTGGCTTTCAGTTTCAGATCTGGCATCAGGTTTGATGATTTCATCATTAAAATAAAAGGCGCTAAAGATTAAGGTGCATTCATCTACAAAATAGTATTATGTATTCTTAGCCAGAAAAAAAACATAAGTTCTTGATAATTGATACTCAGAATAAACCAAACAACTTCATCGTCCAGAGAAATGTTCTCTGGCCTAATTTCATATAATGCCAATTTATTGGAACCTGTTTTTAAGCAGGATAGTTGACCTGTGCTTTTATTTCCTTTTATCGAAATAAAGTAACTATTATCGAGTGGTGCTATTGGCACACCTTCTACTGATCTATTTATGCTATACTTTTTTAATTATTTAGTATTATTTTTTTTCATTTTCAAAATTACTAAAAAAGACATACAATTTAAGAAGAAAAAAAATTCTATAAAGTAAGTGTAATAAAACCACACATTTCTTTTTAAAATAAAATAAAAACAAATGATTCTTTTAAACCATTTCTTGAAATATTCTTTTTTTCTTAATTCAATCCAAGAAACCCAAGAAGAAGAACAAAAAGATGAGAAAATTCAATTCGTAACCAAAGGATATAATAACACTCAAAATTGAAGAACAATACAACTTTTATCAACACCTGAATTACCAACACCAGCTTAACACGAAGATTCTTTGTATCAGGTGCCCCACCATTCTCCAAATTGTTAAGTCCACCAGATCAACCAGAACTCTTGTCAGGAATAGAAGCAGTGCAACCCATGTGACCTGTTTAGTATATATGTGAGTGCACGTACGTTCATATGTATATTAGAAGTCGAAGTGAAGATGTGGATAGTCTTTGATGCACTGATTGGTTTGTTTGTTTGATGTTGTTGGTGACTTGGTGTTCGTTAATGGCCGGATCCAATTTTCAGGACTCCAACTTTAAGCATATTGTTTATCTTGCTATCTTGTTGAAAACAGATTTTCAATCATCTGAACTTGTTTATTCAAGAGCAACTGAAAATAATATTTTGTTTAATAATTACTCCAAGAAGATGGAAAAAAACTCTAAAATAGAAATAAGAAGAAAAAATAAATTCATTCAAGAGAGGTGAGAGAAAGACAAGACCAGAGATAAATAGATCTTAGATAGAGAGAGATATTAGAGATGGGTGTATTAAGTTTGAAAAATAAGTAAAAATGGTAGTTTTGGAAATAAATAAAATAAATTAACAGAATCATTTAACTTTATTTAATTAAATCAAAATTTTGAAAGTGAAGTATAAATAAACCAGGGAGTGTGCCAATAGCACCACTCATTATTATCATGTGCCCTTAAGGCACATGTTAACTGATAGGGAACTAGATAAGCACTATTAGATGATATTAGTAGTTATTATATTTATCTTGAGAATAATTATCTCCTTCGGAGATTAGTTAGGTTTTGTTTTATCTTTATCAGGAGTCGGCTATAAATGTTGTAATCAGACTTGATTATTGAATGAATTGATTGATTAGCTTTCCGATCTATATCTCTCATGTGTTTCTCCCCTATCTGTTTCCAATCCCTAATTCTCTGTGTCTCTCTATTTCTCTCTAAAGTCTTTATCTAGTTCATATTTCTAGTGTTGGTCCTACATCAATTTAGTATCAGAGCCTACTCTCGATTCATACACACTTCTACAACCCTACATACAAATCATTTTCATAACTCAAACAACCAATTACAGAAAAAGAAAAATACAAATCAACCAAACAGTTCCAACATCAAAAATCCCAGCTAGCCAAGTTACTATTTCCGACGTCCACGCACCGCCTTTCAGATTCAGACGCCGCCGACCAACAACTTTCCCTTCATCACTAACCTCCAGATCTTCCTCTATCAATGCAAATCTGCGTTCGAAAAGTAGTTTACCGCTGTGTCAACACTATCGTTGAACGACAGCACATGAAGCGTCATTGTCGGTACCAAACAACTCAATGGCCGCCGATCATTCCTTACGACCTTCCTTCTAGCGGTTGATGGGTGTCTAGGTGGTAGTTTCTCAACCAGGTCCCTTTAGCTAATTTCAAATAGTTGAAGGGTCTGGTGGGAATTTTCCTAGGCTATTGTGCAAATTATGTAACATGTTGAGGCTTTTCACAGTTTCTCATACTTTTGGGATGTTTTCAAAATTCTGCATAATGGAGGGACTTTTCAAAGATTATCTATAGTGGAAAATTTCACTTAAGTCCAAATTTCCATATGCTTCATACTGTCTACAGCTATATCAGAATATCCAGATTATTACTATGGTTTTGATTATTCTGATCATGAATCAGAATATATTCATCCTATTGTTATTGAGATTTCGATCCTTATCCTATCGACGAGCCGAACCGAGTTTTTCAAGTTATGATCCATCATATACTTTATCATATTACTAAGGAAGTGCTACATCAAGTATTTTCTCCTTATGGATATGTGGAGAGGATCGTTGGATTTCAAAAATCAAAAACTTGTGTTCAAGCTTTTATCTAGTTTCGGTTCCACCAGAGTGCTCTTTTAGCAAGAAGTTCTCTTCAAGGTCGATGTATTTATGATGGTTGTTGTCAGCTGAACATTCAATTCCCAAACTTCCAGTGGCAAGATGAGAAATATGCTCACCAACGTAAACAACAAGAACTCATAAATATGTGTCTTAAGGATTGCCAAAATATTTTTTTTCCAAAATATTTTAAGTAAGGAAACGACCTATTAGAGAAAGAAAATAGAGATAACGTGCACAATGCCATAGAAAAATTTGATCAATCACAACCTACTACTGATCCATCACAACCCACTTAAGAAGTATATGGACCAAGTGGTCATGATCTTGAAATTCAAGTGGTCACTCACTCATCCTCGCTTTTGGTTCAAACTCATGAAGTGGTGAACATGGTTGTCACTCAACCAATTCAACTTGACGAAACCCTAGACAAAGGGTTCATCGATGTAACAATAGGCTCTACGATTACTCATTTTCCTATGCCTATGACGACTGGACCTTGGGTTGACGACTTGGCTGCCCCAAAAACAAGATGTGGTATTTTTCACGTTTGATGGCAGCAACCTGTTTGATTCTATAGGAGTCGAGTTTTTTCGTAGCAGAGGAGAAAGCACTATTAAATGATATTAGTAGTTATTATATTTATATTGAGAATAATTATCTCCTTCAAAGATTAGTTAGGTTTTGTTTTATCTTTATCAGGAGTTGGTGTTTATCATTTTATCAGCTATAAATAGGCCCCTTCAAAGCCTATTGTAATCAGACTTAATTATTGAATGAATTGATTGATTAGTTTTCCAATCTATATCTCTTATGTGTTTCTCCCATTTCTGTTTCCAATCCCTGGTTCTCTCTATTTCTCTCTATTTCTATCTAAAGTCCATATCTATGTAGTGTTGGTTCTACATCATTAACACTACCCTTTTAACAAACACAACAAAACCTGGTGTGAATGTAACATCCCAAAAATTAAAGAGTAATTAAACACTTTGATATAGAATGTTATGACATAAACCATTAATTACTTCACCCAAAAGAAACTAATAATCATTGAATAACTCGAAATGAATCATTCTAAAATGAAAATATATCTCGAAATAATTCTAACAATAGGGTTCAAAACACTTTAAATGAGGTTAAAACAATACCGAGCACTTAAACTCAAATTCTAAGTAACAAAACTAAGGAAAACATTACATATAATCTCAATAACTTCCAACTCATGAAAGTCTATCACCCTAGCAATCAGCTTCTAAGATACTTATTTTGTAAACTGTTAAATGACAATGGATGAGCTGTCAACTCAATAAGTACGTAATGTATAATACCTAATCAAAAACATTTATGAAATTTATAATAGCATTTAAAGAGTACATAGATTTTCAAATATTCAGATGTAATAAAACTTGCACAAGTAACATTTTCAAATACAAGTAAAAAACTTACATAAGTAGCATTTTCATTTACAAGTAAACTTGTAAAAGTAACATTTTCAATTACAATTGAAACTTGCAAAAATAACATTTTCAAATACAAGTAAAACTTACAAAAGTAACATTTTCAATGTACGATAATGATTAATAACATTTCATAAAAATAAGCTCAAGTCAAGTAGTGTAACCAATATCCCCGGTGACCTGGCCATTTACGTTTAAGAAATTTGTACAAGACAAAAATCATAACATTTCATTTGTCGCGCGCACTACAGTTACATTATCACTGGTGATCACCATTTCATTTCACATTTCATTTACTACTGACATTGAGCTAAAACATTACTTTCAAAATATGTATATAATAATACATTTGCATTACTAAAGCACAGAAGAACCAAACATTCAAGCTCTTAAACAAAAAGTTGTAGTAAAGGTAAAACTCATTTAAAAACAATTAGGTAACAAATATGTAAGTAAAGACTACATAAGTAAGAAAATGAATTTATATACATATATAATAAAATATTTCAGAACATAATAATATGATAAATAAATTCGTTTTCTAAGAAAATATTTATGCAACTACATTCTATGCATAAAATAAAATCTACTTACCTCTGATGATAGCAAGTTTAAGGTTTCACTAACGATATTGGGAAATCATGAGAGAAACCTAAACATATAGAATTTATAATCGTTTAATAAAACCAGTCAAATAAAAGAAATCTAACTCAACTTCTTTATAAATGCATTTTTATTCATTTCCATGAAGAAATTTCAGAAAAACAGAATTTAGTGCTCAAACTTTATTGATTTGAAATTCTTAAAGGCCTCGAAAAATTGCAAGATGTTGACGGTGATTTTTGTGAACGCAAAGGGAATCACGCATCTAACAAGCAATTGTTAATCACTAGTAGTAGAATAGAAAAATAGAACATGCAGGCACATTGTTTTACGTGGTAAATCACTAAGTTGGGGAAACGTCCACGATTGCCGGTGACGGCGAGAAGAAAAATTCACTATGAGTTAATAATTACACACTCATGTTCTCTCCTTGCGTAAAGTTTTTACTAACTCTCACAATTACACTGTTAGGTTCTATTTATACATGCATAGAACCCTAATTCTTGATACACAAGTAAGGAAAGTTGATGAGTTTTAATGAGACTCTGACTTGTTGGAGTCGTTGTAATCCTCTTTTCTGTTCTGCGTGTTTTCCGTATCAAATCTCTTGCCTAATCTGGACTCTGATAACTTTAAGGAAGTTTGTTTCCTGGTCGAAGTATGCTTCGAGACACCTTATTTGAATAAGACTATTTCTCTACGTATTAGGGTCGTAATCGCAATGAACTCAACTGAAAATACACTCAAGTGTGTCTAGTAACCTAGAAGGGTGAGAATGAGGGGGTTGGGGGTGAATGGGTTGTTAATCGATTATTACAAATTTTTCGATTAGTCAATATTAACAATATAACCCAACATAAACAAACATACAAAATCAAGTATAAAGTGCGGAAATTAAAGAACATTTGATTTTTACTCGGAAACCTTTCAACAAGGGAAAAAACCACGGACTAGCCAAGCTAGCCACCTATGTCACCAAATCCACTATATGAATAAAACGTTACACCCTCAAGTGATACATGAACTCTCACTCTAGATAACCTCAGGCTATGAACACTACCACTCACCACTCTTGGTTCAATCCCTAGTGTTATTCCCGGATCCACTACTCTTGGCGTGAGCATCTCTTATTCTACCCCGCATGCCTTTTACAATGGATTCCCGACAATGCTTGCCAACCACACCCTTGGTTGCAAGGCTTCTCTTGCTTGTGCAACTACCACCCGCAGCCATAAGAATTTGACTCAATGAAGAGAATTAACATGTGAAATGATGCTCAATGCAACTTATGCTAGACTACACAAATTGCTCAACTGGGAGTTTGTAGAAACAAATCCAAGTTGTCAATTGTCTAAATGTAAAGCATAAAGACTTAGTTAGATATTATCAATAACAACAATCCTAGCTATCACAAACAAACTCAATTAGTTGTGCAGGGATTTTCTAACAACCTAATTATCAACAAACAACCTTGAATATTCGAGAGAGCTTAACTAAATTGATAAACACAAATCTATCAATTTAATTATTAATGAATCTCTCAAGAACATTCAAGTCTTATCTATTTAGGCAAAGACCACATAATCAATGCAAGCTATCAAAATACAACACAAACAAATATTCATGAACATTAACTAGTTGATTAAAATACAATCTATCAACCTAGTTATCAATTAATCATACATGAATATTCAAAGCTTAGCTATTTAGGTAGAAAAACGACCTAATCATTTAAGCTATCACAAACAAACCAAATCATGTTATAACTCATCAATAAATGCATTCAAAACAAGATTTTAACAAATCATAGGCATTAAAAAACTAATTCTTGGACTCTAAGAACAATAAATGAAGATGAGGTGTTTGTTCTTACTTACTAATGGGTCGTTTGTTTTTTCCACTTAAAACTTAATGGGCCTGAATCATAATTATTAAGTTGTTTTGTTTGTTTTTTTAAGTGGTCAAATAACTTAAAAATACCAAAAAACAACTTAAAATAAAAAGTAAAAAATCCTGAATTTTCACTTAATTGCAAATCACTGAATTGCATTAAATACAATTCAAAATCTTTTCTTCTGATACTATCCCCCATATATAACATATTTCCAATTTCATCATAATTATATATGGTACATAAATCTTTATTTTAATATATTGCTTATTTTAAATATCTTTAAAAATAAAAAGAACCCTAATTACTTCACATATTGGTGCTTAATATAAATATTTTATTATGACATTATGGTGATGTGTTTATATATTATTTTTTATAGTGTTTTGTATGAGTTTTCTTGCTGGCTATTTTATTTTTTGAAAAAAAAAACATTTTCTTTTCTTATTAAAAATAAAGTTTATTTGTAATCGAAGAAGAAGATCATGATCATATGTGTTTCATATATAATTATTATTTTTGGATTGTTTTTATTCCATATTATATGTATAATTGTTTAACATGGGTATAAATGTAAAATTATTTAGTTTCAGACAATTTTACTTTAAAAAACAAACGTGTTGATAATACATTCAGATGTGAGGAAAAAAACAAACAAACATGTCATTCAAGTTCAGATTTCAGTCCATATTCAGTCTTTAGAAAAATTCATAACTATTCAGTTTTCAGACAAAAAAACAAACGACCCCTAAGTCAAGATTGATGAAGACCCATCAAAAATTTATGCAATTGATGCATAGGATTTTGGGTTTGGAGAGTTAATCAAAGCTTAAATAAAGCTTTCTCTCTCTAGAATCTATCTCTCTTTAGGGTTTCTTGTTCTGCAGAGAGTTGGGGAAGAAGATGAGATAATGGGGTATTTATAGAGGCCCAAAATGAACTGACGTGAAAAGACAAGTTTGCTCATCAGGTGTCATTCGGCGGGCCATTTGGCGGTCAGGGTGTCCGTCGATCCAACCGCTGATCGCAGACCAGAAACGTCTGGTTTCAATGGGCGCCCCATTCGGCGGTCACATTGGCCGCCAATCAGACCTTCGAACACAGACCAGTAGGTATGGTTCCAAATGGCACATTTCTAAATGGAATTGGAAGTCATAAAAGGTCCCCTTCCTCACAGGATCGGATAACAGAAAAATAGAAGAACAAAACTTCCCTATCAAATTGTTAAGTATGATGATTTTTAGATTACCTCTATGCAAATAGTTAAATTTTGTGTGTGAACTGAAATGGTAAATTAAATAATAAATAAACTATAATTTTTTTTATTATATATATATTGTCCTTCAAATTTTTTGTCAAATGCTGAAAATGCAAACAGCTGACTCTTTTCATGGAAATTTCCAAATATGTAGATAGTCAAACATACTTTACCAACTTGAAACTAAATTTTTCCACCACATGTGAATACAATTTTTTTATTATTATTATTTAAAAAAAATTTGTTTATCATCTATGGTATCGGACTGCAATAACTTGGGATATTGCTTGATTAAATCTATTTCGTCTTTCAATTATGTCTTTTATAACAATACCTATCTTTTTCTTTTTTTATTTTCTTAACCAATAGTAATAAACTTGATTTATATTTAGGTGGAAGTTCAAATCTACGAGAATTTTTGTCTCTACATCACTTATTTGATTAATTGATTGTATCAAGTCGGTTCCTAGTCACAGATACAAAGTATTACAAGTTGAATATAGTATAACTATATTTTATAAAGGAAATATAAGAATTGAAAACAATTCAATAATTAAGATTAAAAAAAAAAACCATTTTTCAAAGGCTAACAAATCTTCCAAGAATATACCAATCCAAAATAATATTTCAATTTGTGTTCAAAGTCATGACAAAGAAATTGTTATAGTTGACATTTGGATGAATATCACCCTACACCAACCAAACAAAATCGAAGTCATAATAAACAGTGGAACATAATATACTTTAAAAATTGATTAGGAGATGGTATGTTCGGATCATATCTCACCTTTCAAATTTTAAAAACAAAGTAATCTATAAATTTAAATTTACTTATAACTATAAATATAATAAAAAATTTATTTCCTTAATTTTTTTAATTAAATAAATTTAGCAAATTTATTTAACAAAGATTAGGATATTACACATTTTTTGGACACCTAATAATTAGAAATTTGAGTCTCATTATATTCATTTTATAAATACGTGCATAAGGTTTTCTTCATCTGATCTCAGTAATAATTGCAAGTTCTTATAAAAGAAAAAAATTAATAAATTTTTAAAAAATAATAATGAAATATAAATAATTGTGTACACACCTTGACCCGTAATTTGAATCCTAAAACGGCGGCCCGGCGTTGAACAGAAGATGAGAAGAGAGTGAGGGCAGGCGAGGTTTGACTTGCATGTTGCATGTTGCATGTGATGCTGTGCCTGACCTGCTATAGCCGGTCACCAAAAAGGCTCGAGAGTTTGGCTTCTTCTTCTTCATTCTACCATTTCATTTTTATTTATTTTCTGAGCTAAAAACAAAAGCGTGTTGAAGTCAAAGCCACCGTTTCATTTTCAATCTATCTCTATCTCACTGATCTGATTTTTGATTTTTCTCTCTTCTTCTTCTTTACTTCACAACAACATAAACCAGAAAACAACCCATCATTTGATCTCCACTAAAATGGTTAAACCCACAAAACCCAGATCAAGAATCTTGATTTCTGACAAGGGTTTTGTTGGTTGATGATTGTGCATGCACATACTCTTCTCTCTCTTTTGGGTGATTTTCTTTTTCTTTTTTTTGCTGATATGGGTTTTCAAGATTTGTGGGTGGTGGTGATTATTATTGTTGCTGGGTTCTGTTTCCAAGCTCAGGTACTGAAATCTCAGAATCTGTCTTGCAATCCAGATGATTTAGCAGCATTGCAAGATTTCTCGAGTAAGTTGGAGCCTGGAATTGATGTGTGGTGGGCCAATTCCAATTCATCGTCTGATTGTTGTAACTGGGTAGGCATCACTTGCAATTCTTCATCTTCTTCAGGTAGAGTAACTAGTTTGGTTCTTGACAGAAAAAGATTAACTGGCAAATTATCTGAATCTTTAGGCAATTTGGTTCAACTTCGATTCCTAAACCTCTCTCACAATTTCTTCAAAAACTCTGTTCCTGTGTCATTGTTCCATTTGCCAAATTTAGAGGTCCTAGACTTGAGTTTCAATGACTTATCTGGTCCAATCCCACAAACCATCAACCTACCTTCAATCCAACACCTTGACATTTCTTCCAATTCGTTAAACGGTTCACTTCCTACACGAATTTGTGAGAATTCTACTCGAATTCGAGTTATTCGTTTGGCTGTGAACTATTTCTCTGGTGATTTCTCACCTGGTCTAGGCAATTGTGTTTTCTTAGAGCATCTATGTCTTGGCATGAATGACCTCACTGGTAATATTGCCGAAGACATATTGCGGCTTCCAAAGTTGAATTTGTTAGGTCTTCAAGACAACAAATTTTCCGGTCAGCTCAGTTCCCGTATCGGTCTTCTCTCTAGCCTTGTTCGTTTAGATGTATCAACCAATAATTTCTCAGGTAGAATCCCAGATGTTTTTTCAAATTTGAAGCATTTTAAAGATCTTGTAGCTCATTCTAATAAATTTGTTGGTAAGATACCTACTTCCTTGTCCAATTCACCAACAGTTAATTTGATTAACTTGAGGAATAACTCGTTGGATGGTTCACTAGAGCTGAATTGTTCAGCTATGACTAATTTGACATCTCTAGATATTGGTACTAATAGGTTTAATGGTTCTTTGCCCAGTAATCTTTCCTCTTGTAGACAATTGAAAAACATCAATCTTGCCCGGAACAATTTCAGTGGTCAAGTCCCAGAAACCTTCAGGAATTTCCATAGCCTCTCTTACCTTTCGCTCTCGAATTGCAGCATCATTAATCTTTCATCCGCTCTTCAAATCCTGCAAGAGTGCAGAAACCTAACTACTTTAGTCCTCACCTTGAACTTCCCTAATGAAGAATTGCCTGCTGATCCCAGTCTGCATTTTGAGAACTTGAAGGTTCTCGTTATTGCGAGTTGTAAGCTTAAAGGTTCGATACCCCAATGGCTGACAGGTTGCACCAAATTGCAGTTGCTGGATTTATCTTGGAACCATTTGGGTGAAACTATTCCGGCCTGGATTGGCCAATTTGAGGATCTCTTTTACTTGGATTTGTCGAACAACACGTTCACTGGGGAGATTCCAAAAAGCATAACTGGATTACCAAGCCTCATCAACAGGAGCATCTCATTGGAGGAGCCTTCCTTGGATATCCCTTTTTTCATGAAAAGAAATGAAAGTGCTAGAGGGTTGCAGTACAATCAGATTTGGAGCTTTCCGCCAACCGTTGAGCTTGGCCATAACTTACTTACTGGGCCAATCTGGCCAGAGTTTGGGAATCTGAAAAAGCTTCATGTCTTGGATTTCAAATTTAATAATTTATCTGGGACAATTCCGACTGAATTATCTGGGATGACAAGCTTGGAGATGCTAGATTTGTCCCATAATGATCTAACAGGGAACATTCCACCTTCGCTGGTAAAACTCAGCTTTTTATCCAGGTTTAGTGTTGCCCACAATCAACTCTCAGGGAAAATCCCTTGGGAAGGTCAATTTGCAACCTTTCCTAATTCAAGCTTTGAAGGTAATAAACTTTGTGGTGACCATCGATTCCCTTGTCAAAATCAAGAAAGTGACCAAGTTCCTGTTCGATCACCTGGAAAACCAAGAAGAAACGAAGATATTATCGTAGGAATGGTTGTTGGGATTGTATTTGGAACAGCTTTCCTTGTTGTCCTCATGTTCATGATTCTGTTGCGGGCACGTAGCAGGGGAGGAGAGGTTGATCCTGAAAAGGAGGAGGCTGACATCAATGATAAAGATTTGGTAGTGGTACTGTTTCAAAATAACGAGAATAATAAAGAGCTCTCCATTGATGACCTTTTAAAATCTACCGACAATTTCGACCAAGCAAATATCATAGGCTGTGGGGGTTTTGGTCTGGTTTACAAAGCCACCCTCCCTGATGGTAAGAAAGTTGCTATCAAACGGCTCTCTGGTGACTGTGGTCAGATGGAGAGAGAGTTCCGTGCTGAAGTTGAAGCCCTTTCAAGAGCCCAGCATCCAAATCTTGTCCATCTTCAAGGTTATTGCATGAATAAAAGTGACAGGCTTTTAATATATTCTTACATGGAAAATGGTAGCTTGGATTATTGGTTACACGAGAGATTTGATGGACCGTCCTCACTTGATTGGGATACGAGGCTTCGGATTGCACAAGGTGCAGCAAGGGGGCTTGCTTATTTGCACCAATCATGCGAGCCTCATATCCTCCACCGAGACATTAAGTCAAGTAATATCCTTTTGAATGAGAATTTTGATGCCCAGTTAGCTGATTTTGGTCTTGCCAGGCTCATACTCCCCTATGATACACATGTCACTACTGATCTTGTTGGGACATTAGGCTATATCCCTCCCGAGTATGGCCAATCCTCTGTTGCTACTTACAAGGGGGATGTGTACAGTTTTGGAGTTGTGCTTTTGGAACTTCTTACGGGGAAAAGGCCCATTGATATGTGCAAGCCGAAAGGATCCAGGGATTTGATATCATGGGTGATACGGATGAAGAAGGAAAATAGGGAAAGTGAGGTGTTAGATCCTTTCATTTATGACAAGCAACATGATAAGGAAATGTTTCGGGTACTTGAGATTGCATGCCTATGCTTAAGCAATTCCCCTAAAGTGAGGCCTACAACACAGCAGCTAGTTTCTTGGCTTGACAGCATTGATAGCAATATCTAGCTTTTCTTGTGTAACTGAGGAAGATTCTGGTTGTACAGCTAGAGATATTTCTCCTATACTGCTATAATTAATGTTCCGTTGGCTCCATTGTATATTGTTATTTTTTGCAATATAAACAGTGATGTTGATGTAAATATTCACTCACATACTTGGACTCGCAGAGTTTGCTGCTCTCTGACGTGGAGGAAGGGATAAATCTGAATAAAGAAACAAAAATGGTTATCGTGAACATTGTAAGTTTCTGCATTCGAGATTAGTTTCTTACTTCTATTTAATTGAAAACGTTGGTTCTCGAATATGTATAAAATAAAAATTCTTGAATTTTTTAATGTTAGGACGGTTCATAGTTATTACATACTGAGAAGCTTTTCTGATAATATCTCAGGCATTTTCCATATACATGTTCCAATGTGGCGATGTTCTTGTAGTTCATTAAAATTAGATGATATAATTTTCATCAAGCCAAAATCTCCAAGAATTCAAAATGGTTTTGCATTAGTTGATATTGTTTAGGAAAGTTTTGTTACTTTGATGTTGACGGTCAGAAACATATCAATCTTTTGTGTGTAGGCGTGTAGCAACAAAACAAGGTTTTCTTCTTAATTTTATTTTTTAACAAAACAAGTCAAAATATTCAAATTAGAATTTGAGTAGAAAACCATGAAGAAAATGTTACTATTTTGTTTCTCGAAGAGAAAATAAGGCGTATAAATTCCTAAGTCTTGACAACATATAGATTTCCATGGTATGTACTATGTACTATGTACTTTGTATCGAAAATGAAGAAATATCTACTCACTAAAACCTTAGTATTGCTTTTGAGTTTCTAGTAGGCATTCTTGCATCTGGGACAGCCATATTGATTGCTGAGTTGCAGAATTTTGGCAAGCTTTAACTTAGTTTTACTTCTTAGGAGTTCTTTTACGTTGAAATTTGTTCTGTATCCTGTACTATGCTTGTACACTATTGTATTCCGGTTCTGTTTTCATTAATATCATCATGCAGTTACTGTGTTTGTCTTTTAATTCTTCTTGGAAATTTGAGTTGAATGACTTTGTGAATCAAAAACGTTGTCAAGTTTCTCAAAGATCTGCGTCATATACTAACTATAATGATAGAACTCAGTGACTTAACTAAGAAACACGGTTTCTCCACTGGTCACCGCTGCATTTTGAGTTTTAATTCTATTTCGTTAGGTAGATTGTAGAATGAATGAGTTTTCATATGAACCCTCTGTAATCTGTCTTTCCACTTGTTTTTATTCAATTCTATCTACATTATTTGATATGGAAATATATGTGTCCACTCAATAAAGTCTTGCTGAATTTTGATTCATAACAAAAGTTCAATAGATTATCTTGGCAGGATTCATAGATTAGCTGTACACAAGACCAAAGAAAGAGACTTTATTATTTTTTATTGAATTGAGTTGGCTTTTGGGGTTTATGACTCTCCTTCATTTTTCTGAGTCAATGTCTGTAATCCAATCTTTGTCAATGGAAGAGTTCACCAACGTGTTTGTAGAGTTTTTGTTCATTAGTAATTGTTTTGACTTTGTTGTTGTTGTTGTTTCTTTGTGGTTTTGAAGGCCTTTTCTAAATGTGGACAGCTGTGCAAAGATGTTGTAGTTTTCATGTATGTATTGATTTTATTATATTGAAATGGAGCACAAATATTTGTTTAGACAATATTAGCATTTGTTTGTAGGCATGTGAGTGCTTAACTCCAGCCTTGATGCATCTCACTTTTGTGCCTTGTATGCGTTCCATTGCAGAATTTTTCAATTATTTTTGTGGATAATGGTGAGCAACTGAGACTTTTTTCTTGATACTATACAGTCTATGAAATCATCCTCCGATCTGAACAAGACCATTGGACAACTTGTTTGTATTTTATTTGATTTACAAGTATTAACAGGTTATCAGGCTTTAACCGAAACTGGAATCAACGTTTTGAGAGTGGTTGGTCAAGTAAGGCAAGTGGGGTCAAAGGGCCCTTGTCTCCATTGGACTTCTTGATTTCCGTCAGTCCAACAGTGTTTGGTGTTAGGAGCTGATCTCTTCTGATTATATAAGTAAGCATTCATATCGTGTTTGGAGTGTTTAATCTTAATATGTACCGTTAGACACTGCTAAAAAAAAATAAAAACAAAAATTGGGGTTAAGGCAAGTGGATGTCATCCCACCTCTCTAATCTTATTCATTCCACACAAACTAATATAATCATATACAATTTTAATATTAAAAAAATAATCAAACAATCATCTTAGGCTAACATGATATAACATTCATTATATTCAACAAAACATTTATTGATGGCACCCAACTCGAAAAAGCCATTCTGATATGGTCATTATATTTATATACACCCAAAAATAAATTGAAAATGAAAATGGAAGAAGAAATAAATAGAACTACACAAGTAAAAAACCATGAACCATTTTCTTTTATCGGACAAAACATGTTTGCATTTAAAGTCCCTTCAGATATCAAAACAAAAGCACCATCACATGTATCTTCCACCACCCAACCCTATCAATTATATCATTTAAGACTTCATCAATATCACATTTTTCTTTAATCTTTATAAGTGTTTTTTTATTATTATTATAAGTGTTACAAGAACTATTACAATAGAACTGTCGGGGCCTACCGAGATCAAACATTACATGTACAGTCCGGATATCTATAACCCCTCACCACATATGTGGAAAGGAGGTGCACTACCAGCTCTGCTAAGAGGTGATGTACTAATTTTTATAAATGTCTTCATAGTTCATATATAACCCAATGCCGGTTCAGATCCACCTAAAGAAACTTGCTTTATTCAGTGTCTACTATTACCGATATGCATGAATTATATGTATTTGAAACCATTAAAAGCGTCATAATTCAATAATTTAAAAATTATATTATAATTTTACATAAAGAAAAAAGGTTTATATCCTGAGAAAAGTTTTAATACATCTTGACGTATACGTTCAAACCATTTATATTATATGAGATGATGCATGTCTCATGTAATTGGTAATACATGTTGTATGATAAGATTTGAGTGGTTTAAGTGTATATACAGTAACACCGAAGCTTTTTTCATGCATCCTACCCTATTATTATTAGTTAAGGTCTAATTATTACCCTTATGATACATAATAATTAATACTTGATTATGTAGAATCTATACCAGAAAATTAACATAGGTGGTACTATAGTTAATTCAACTAGTAAAATTTGTTATGATCAAAGAGGTTTTGAGTTTGAAACCTCCTCGTATCAGGATTATAGGTAGGGATTGAATAGATAAATAAATAACATGAACAAAAGAAAGAAATTAAATTACAAAATTAGCTGACTTTGTTTTGTTGCTTTCCAGATGCTGCCAAACTGTTGCATTTAAAAAAAGATACGGTAACTAAAAGGTTGACAAAATTTAGTACTTTTATTTCTCGGATTTGTCAATAATACCTATATAGGTATGATCATAATAATTTTGAGAACAACATAAGGCTAGTTTTAAATTAATTTTAAAAATAACTGTAATATTTGGAAACCATTTTTATGTTGAAGTAAACCATGGAGTTGTTCCTAGAAAGTGGTTGGTATCATACCAACACTTTTTCTTACGTGTCGTAGCGAATCCCTTGTTTCTCACATATAGGTTCTATTTCAAAACACATAAATATAACAAACAAACAAAAATCATTGCTGCGATCAAGTATATTGATCACTTTGCTCAACAGAGATACAAATATTTTTGTTTTCTTAATTTCAAAAAGAGTTTTTAAAGTGTATGGTTAGCATGAACTTTTCTAGTAACCAAAATAAATTTTTTTTTTAAATCATTTGGTTGTCATTCCCTCATAAAAAAAGAATCTTGGACTATTGAAAAAGTTGTTTTAGAAACTGAAATTTTAGGTTTTTTTCTATATGCCTTTTTTAAAAACTCTTAAAATGTCAAAAGTATTCTCGTTATATTCTATACACGGTATTTATTTTTCAACTAAAATCTTCAATAAACCTATTCAACTTTGTCATTTCGATGGAATTGCTTGATCTTAAAGGGGATCTTTAGTAAATAGAAAACTCAATACGATGAAACTGTTTGATCTTAGAGGGGATATTCTATAAATTTATTAGTGAATGGCTTGTTTAAGGATAAGAAAGAGGAATAAAAGTTCAAAATTAAACAACTCTGATTTACATAATTAAAAAAACTTTTATAATTGACAACTAAACTATTGGGATTTGCCTCCGAAAAATCTATTGCTAAAAGCTGTATTTTGAGAAGTTTGTCCAAACCCGTGTCACATTCATTCCATCGTCCTACAAAAATAATTCCATGGCAAACCCACCTTACAACGCGAGGGAGCATTTGCTACAAGAAGGGAATATTCCAAAAGCATTTAATTTGTTTCAAAAAGAAAACAAATAGAAAACTAGAATTAAATTGATGATAAGTACAAAATGCAAAAATAAATGGCAAAGGATGGATGTCATAACATATTACTTTAACGATAGTGAGGAGTTTTTGTGGTGTTGAGTTAGCCACAAAAAGAATTGTCACTCACTATTGGGTAGAAGATAAGAGTGCATGATCCATAATGGAAAGTAAGAATTAGGTTTCCACATGATGATGATATCTAATATATTGATGCACAATATCACAATCATGCTGCATTGCCAACCACTCAATCCACCATAATCATTTTTTATTATATTATTTTATCATCCCCAAATAGTTTATAATTATAAGTTTTTTAAATCTTATCTCAATATAATTAATTAATTGCATTTGAGAGTAGAGGGTTTCAAACCCTTCACACCAACATCAACAAGATATCATGGCTTAAGTCATGCCTTCAACTTCTATTTTTTTTTTTATAAAAAAACATTAATTAATTGTAAAAAAAAAAACAAGTTTAGATTGTAGATCTTTTCGTCAAAATAGGAAAAAAAATCCAAAAACTTTCCTTAGTTGCATAGTATTTCAACAATTTAACATGGTTTTAAACCCTAACTAAAAATATCCTAATGTTTAAGGATATATATACAAAAAAAAAATTTGGATTCACGAAAATTAAGTCTGCTAATTAATAATGAAGGCATATAATACGTGTCTTTATTATAAAAATTTAAAAAAATATTCACATAAAAAAATATATTTGATTTTAACATAATCTAACCGACATTGTATAAGGAATACAAATGGGGAGAACTGTTATTTAAAAGTAAAAAAAAATAATAATAATAATAAGGGACGTCTATAGCAACACTTCTAAGCATCCGGGGACATCCAAATTATGTGTGAAAAATGATGCATATCCCAAAAATCTGCTCAAATTTTGATTGTAAATGATGTAACAATTGTTCCGTTATTATCATTGTTATTGTTATGTCATTCACCGTATCATCATTTATTCTACATGTCAATAACAAATTACTCACATTATTTGGGATAAAATTTAGACTTTTTTTGGGGCAACCTTATTAAAATTTTGAAATATTATAAAAATATAGGGACGTTTTCAGCAAAAAGGGAAAGTGTATTTGGGTTATCAAAATGGTTGCATATAGGAGAACCCAAATTCTGCCTACCTTGTCATATTTGACAATCAACAAAGACATCAAGATGCCAATCAAACTTGAATAAATTTGGAACACCCCATTGAGTTAACAAGCACAACTGCTAATATTGACCAACTTATTCTATCACAAGTGCTGAAATTTGGAACAGCACAGCCCACTGGTATTTGTTGAAGGTTCACTTAGCAATTGCAACCTACTGATATTGCTCCCAGAAACACTCTTGCAGGAAAAACATCCTTGTTTACGAAGAAAAATCTGCCACTCGAGTTGGTAATGTATATTTTTGCCTTTCTATTCAGCATCCATAAAAATCAAAGTCTTTCAATGCGCATATGACATTAAAACATGATGGCATATTTGAACATAAATGGCACATTATCTTTAGAAACACTATTTAAAAAATCAGGCATTGGACTCCACATCATCTTCCATCTCCCGCACAACTTGAAGGGGACCACTACCAAACAAGAACCCACTGTCTGAGAAACTATTCAACAGGCCATTTCCAAATAAACATACCTGTGGCTCAATCTCGTTCAAGCAGTTCCACTCATCATCTGATAGAGACCAATTGAATATGTCAATGTTTTTCCTTATGCGATCAGGTTTTAGGCTACAAGGTAGGACACTCGTCCCTCTCTGCAGACCCCACCGTAGAATAACCTACAATAAGCAATGCATATTAATAAAATAATCTTTTATGGAAACCATATACACATACCATGTTAGAAGTGCAAAAGTTGAATTTTGGGTGTTACGTTCCCATTTGTTATCCAGCATTTCAATGCACAAAGTTCTGATTTCCAAATGTCATCCAACCTATTGTTTCATGAAGGACATTTCCATTTTGTTTTCCATAAAAAGGCTACTACAACCAATTGGCAATACCACTATTGGATGACACAGCAGAATAACGTCTCATGTCCATCGTTTGGTCTTTGTCTCTCATTGCTTCTTCATGAAAATGAATTCCTCTCTCTCTAAAAAGAAAGGTCATACAACATATAACCATGCTTCAGGTCCACAGGACGAAATTTATTGGGAAACACTAGATTGTACTTCTTTAAAAAAGGACTAAAAAGTCTTGACAAACTAACATGTGAATTATGCAACTTAAAAGTCTTAACTATCATGGCGACTTGGCGTACTAGCCTAGAAACATAGGTGCTTAATATTATAAAAAGCTGCAATGATCATCAAGGGAAATGTTAAGCAGATGGGTAGTGGACTTGCATAACTTATAGGCCGACCCAAAATATGGTCCTTTGATAGTTCATATTCTATTGATTTATTCAAATTTCTTTTCTTTTTGATAAAAATTTATTCAAATTTCTATTACTGCACTCCACTGAACTAAGTTGTCAATAATGCTATCTAATAGGTTTCGAACCTATAAGCATGCTTGTAAGTCATTATCACAGGGAAAGGATTCCTAAAAGTTATGTTTTACATCATAATCATATATATCATTAGTTGGAGTTAGAAAGATGCATTCTAACCGTTCCTAATCCTAATTAGGGCTAAAAAAGTATGCATTTTAAGATTAGAATTACCTACGCCGCCCCCCCCCCCCCCCCCCCCCCCCCCCCCCCCACACACACACACACACATACATACATGCCTAAGTGGCTGAACAACATCAATTCGACTCTTCATTTTCTATATCTGCCTTCTTTCTAAAACTCAAGCTGATATAGATATTGTTGGCTTGTTGCTAGTGAAAATGTTATGATTGTTATCGGATCGTATATCACACTCAAATTAAGTCTTCAGAACAAGTCAAAATGAAGAGATTTGAGAATTTAATGCATGAGTAATTACAAGTAGTTTGGTAAAATGATATTGATTGACTTGTGTCTATATATGAATCTATTTATAGAATCATAACTCGCATTGTAACTCTTCTAACAACCACTTTAACCACTAAAACACCAAAATATACTATTTATCTTTTTCGGTGACTCTTTGTATACACAGCTCATTATAATGTTTCTTGATGCACCACTTTTATAGTGAACCTAACCACACTATATCCCCTACATGCAAACCATGATCAATTGTTTTCCACTGTAACATTGCATCCAGACTCTGGGTTACATTGCTCAAGGAAGCTAAGAATATGTAGGTGGCTCTGATTTCATGTGGCTCATTACTAATGGAGAATGCATACTTATACATACTTTTGGAATAGGAGACAAAGCTAAAGTATCATGGAAATGTGGTGATCTTTCATTATTGTGGTTAATTTGGCAAGAGAGATTATAGAATCTTTGAATAAAGACAAGACGAAGACATTAATTACTGATGGGATATTTCTTGGCCGCTTTGGACTTCTGTCGCCAAAGAATTCCCAGATACTTCATTTTTTTATCCTTTTAAATTAGGAAATGATTTTGGGGTAGCTTTGTATTCAATACTTTTAAAAAGAGAAACTTTTCTTACACTTTTTTTTGGGGTTGGGGCGAAGATCATACAAGTTTCCATACTTGTTATTTTTTATAGTCCAAAAACATCTTTTGGATTGTAGACATCTTGTTCACCCTTTTAACATCTTTCTTCAATAAAATCATTATGGTTTCCTATATATATATATATATATATATAGAGAGAGAGAGAGAGAGAGAGAGAGAGAGAGAGAGAGAGATCTCCCACTTGATCACATGATGCATGATCAGTTCAGAAATACTAACAAAATATCATCGAACTATAATAATGACCTTTTTAAGTGTACATGTTTTGGACCACCATTTTCATCGCAACTTTTCTGTTCCGATGATTTCATTTTACCCAAGTAAAATGGTACCAACATTCTGTATGAGGAAAATGAATTCATACCATAATTACTATTGGCAACTTCTACCAAGTTTAATCCTAGATACTCTTTGATTAAGGTAAAAACTCTCCCAATAACTTCCCAGCCATTGTTGAAAGCTAACTAATGGTTTATTGGTTTTTGGTCTTAAAAACTGCTCAACCAACTGTATTGCAGCTTATAAAATGCCTCAAGATGCCTCTATAATGGACAGTTTGAGCTTGCACCATATTAGGGAATGTGATGTTGTAAGGTGCACTTTAAAATTAATGCTTAATGCACCAGGAGACATCGTGAAGAGTTATGTATTTTAATGAAGAGTCACCAGAGATTTAATGGTGGATCTGGGAGTTATAATGTTTATGGGTGTTTTAGGAGAAAATCTTCGGTGCACCCGGTGCACCAGCTAAGTGGTGCAACGGGCCACTAAAAATTTGACATGTGGCAAATTTTAATTAAATATAACTTCAAAAAAGTTTCTCTTTCTTCCCACTGATTTTTTTAACATATTTTTAAATAAAAACCGCCACATGTTATACTTTTAATGGCCCGGTGTGGTGATTGGTGCACTGAAGTTTTTCTCGAGTTTTAGAGGTTAGAATGGTTTGTCTAAAAAGTTACAATACATATTAGAAGCTCATAATTAGAAAAGGACACCACAAAAAATCAATCAAACCTGTAATTTCAAATCACCCATAAAATCTACAATAACTCTCAAATTCCTTCATTAGAGTTGCTCTCTTGACTTTTTGTCAAGTCCAGGCATCCAACATTTGACAAAAAGTCCCACTACAGTTTCACAAAATCCAATTGAGACCAACAAATACAAGATGGTGCTGCAGTGGGTACACCGTACAACAAGGCCTTGCATAGTTTTTACTCTCGCCTCTTACTGTTCATAGACATTTATAATAATTAACCTAAATCTCTCTACTTACAAAAAGGCCTCTCTATATTCCTCTTGATGGAATCATGAATAATTCTAGATACACAGGAAATTTCAATCGATTGAGACATTTGTTTGAAAAATGAAGAGGGTGCTAATTCAAAGAATTTCTGATTTTTATGTCATAAATATATGAAAAGGAAAACTTTAGCAAGGGGAAAAATAGAGTAAAATAAATATAATCATCAATATTTGGTAAACTTGAAGAGGGCCAGTACTAGAGATATGAATAGGACATTGGAATTTGGGATTGACACAATCAATCTTATTTATAGAATTCAATCCATTAAAAATCTACAGATGGGAATATGGGATAGGTACTGGCATAACTGAGGTTGGTCATACTTTTAGGTTTCGTATTTTATTATGCTTATATATATATTGACCAATAGGTACTTCCCACAGGCAAAGGCTTACATGGTCAAACTATCTAATTGTTGAAGTTTCTCTTTATTATGCTATTTTTCTTCTCCAGATATTTAGTTTTAAGGCAAATATTTCTTGTAAACCAAGTTCAATGATGGTAGTCAAATATATATAGGTCCATATGTACCAATACTTTGCACATCCTATACTTCAATTCTTAAAAATAAGGTTGAATTTATGAATCCTTACCCTTATGCCTATCTTACGAACTCCAACAACATGAGTATCCAAGAGATGAGTTCCCCTACTAGTATCTTTACATTATGTTTCCATTTTAGTATTTATAATATAGCATAACGATTTGGAATAGTTTCTACTATTTGAGCCTGCAAATTAGGGATGGCAATTGTACCCGACCACGGCCGGATCTTACCCAGATATTCCTTATCTGGCACCGGGTAAGGAATATCCAAGTTCCCGACCGGTTGTGTACCAGCCCTGGTATACAAGAGTTGATAAGACTATCTTGTATTACAACACAAAGCTGATTTGTACCATAGTAGTGGGTAGGCATACCACATACCCATCTTTTCATTCAAACCCTCCAACTTCTTTTCAACAGGCACCAAAAAGGTTTATCATATCATATTTTTTCAAGAAATAGATCTTAAATAATTGTTTCTTGTTTTGTATTACACTACTGAATTCAATTCATTTCATTTCTTGTTTCATTGCAATCACTGGTTCAAGAAAAACTGAATTTATTATATTCAAGAAAAATAAACAAACTTGATTGAGACTTGAGTGTGGGTGGGTCCATTTGTATAGGCACTGTATCCATTTCTACATGAGGCTGTGTGGGTGGTGGGTTCAATATCCTATTTCTATGGGCATTGTCTCTATTGCCCGTAGAAACAAAGATATTGAACCCGCCACCCACACTATAGAAATGGAGGCAGTGCCAGTAAAAACAAAGATACCCACCACCCACGAAGCCTCCTTTGGAAAAGGAGACAGTGTCTGTACAAATGGAACCACCCACACTCAGTCCTAGTCAGGTTCGTTTATTTTTCTTGAATATAAGAAATTTAGTTTTTCTTGAACCAATGATTGAAATGAAGCAAGAAATGAAATGAATTGAATCTTGCAGTGTAATACAAAATAGGAAACAATTATTTAAGACCTATTTCTTGAAAATAATAATAATAATATGATAAACCTTTTTCTTTTTGCAGGACAGTGACACACCAATGCATGACATGGTGCCTGATGAAAGATGTTGGAGCGTTTGAATGAAAAGATGGGTATGCCTATTCACTGCTATGGTCCAAATCCGGTTGTGTACTGGCCGGGTCCGGGTTCACGCCGGAACCATCATGCAGTGCAAATGGTTCTTTGTGAAGAAATTCAACTCATTTTCTAAGACTATCAAAGAATTGCTAAGAACTTGAACCATTTTTTCAGCATGCTGTTTGAGAGGTCGACAAAGGTGAAAAATGTGATCTACGAAATTTCAGCACAAATAACAATAACACATCTACAGTATATTTAGCATGAAAAGATATGCCATGGAGATTAGTGTCTTGATTACAAAACTTTCTTGGACAACATTTTTAACAAAAATGTTTCATCTACCAAGTCCTCCAGCAACTCATGTGACAAACCAGAAAATACGGTAAAGACCAGATGGTTTATTTTCCTTTTGAGCTAAAATCGTTCAATGTATAAAAATGAGAATATATGGAGAAAATAAATGTAAAACAAAGGACAACAAGGGAAAGTCAGGAGTGATGGAAATAAAGAAAGGCAATTGAGGAAAAGGTCCTATCAACCCAATTTGATGAATTAGATATTTTTAGAATATGAATATTGAAAAGAATGTGCATGATCATTACAAAGTTCAATTATGAAATGCCAAAACCTCTGAAAAGATACCAATACATAATTGAACATAAATATACTTGAGGGAACCTGTAATATATAAAACCGGGGTACAGTTCGCCAAATTCTTATTCTAATTCATACCTTCAGACTTAAAAACTCTAAAATCAAGGTTAAAAAAATAAAAAATAAAAAATAAAAAATTCCCCATCCATATAGTTATTTCAAAAGTCCATAGACCATAATGGTTAACCAGATATCTGAACTTATGAAATTTTCTAGATATCTAAATATGCTAATAGGAACCATATTGTAACCTATATGTATATTGCATTGAAGAAGACAGTTCATGTCTATAATCTTGATTTTTTAACACCACTTGCTTGGACAGCGGTACTAATACACAATTTGGGCAGTGATCACTCTAAGACAACACATGCTTCTAGTTCTAGCCTCAATCCCACTTAAGATTAGCGAATTCTAAGAAATATCATTCTTGCAAGCAGTGACGGTAAATCCAAAAAACAAAGCATGTAAATCTTATGCATTTAGCAAAGATCCATGTGGTGCGTTGCCAATGCCAGTTATGATGAGGATATTATAGTTTAGAATGCAACTTTTTTATAATAATTTCGATAGACCTTGACAACCTACATCAACTATTGAAGGGCCTTGCACTTCACCTGTCAGTAATGCTTTTACGTGAGGAATTATTTTGATAAATGCTTGTTTTGGGTTTAGTCTTGGATAAAATAAAGTGGAAATATCAAACAGGTGTCATCTTGACATGGCTCTCATTTAAGATAAGCTTTCAATCTCATCATTACGAGTGAGGGATTCATTGCTATCAGAAACATGACTGGTGGAATAAGGGTGTACTAAGAAATGTTACGGATCTGAATTTGACCCACCCTTTTTACGGTTGTGGGAATCATTATGGTAAAAGGTAAGACCAGAACCTCAAAAAGAAATTATTGGTTAACTATAATTGTCTATGGAGTATGATCATGCAACAGTACACATATACAACATAAACTGACCGGCATTTGCATCAACTTTACATTCTTCAGAAGTCCCAATCAAGGGAGTACTGTTAAACCTAAACTAGTGTTATCCTCCTTGATAAGTTAAAAATCAGAAGTAATCATATTCTCAAGATTGGGAGAAAAAAAAACACATATCTAGTTGGATACACTATATCTAAAGGCAAACAATGGAAATACAGCTAAGTAAACATATAATATATCAAGTAGTTGAAATTTACCTGCTCAGGTGTTTTTTTACGTCTATCTGCTATCTCTGCAACAACTGACAATTTTAGCATAGGTCCATGTACTGATCTTGACCTTCTAAATGATATGCGTGGAGTTCCAGGTTCGTCTTCTCCACCTGATCCGCTATCAGATGGTCCAGGACTTGAAGTAGGCACCCCTAAAGGTGTGTGAGCGGATACATGGATACCTTTCAACTGACAAAACTTAACTAGTTCATCTTGCCTCCAAAAAGGGTGCAACTCCACCTATAAAAAGGCCATCATAAATTATTCACGAACTTCTAAATTCACGAATAAAACACCATACAGAGAAAATATTTCAAACTTAAGAAAAGAAAAAATATCATCTACCGACTAAACCATTCATTAAATAACAATAATGAAAATAGATGTAAATATAACAATAACAATATCAGCAGCAAGTAAAACAAAATCATCAGAATGAATTGTGAATTAATGATGATAATATATATATATATATATATTAACATTTATAAAGATTATATATATATATTGCTGCAGATAAGAAAATCTAGCAATTTTTCCAGAAACAAAAGTCAGTTGAATGTTCAGCCATTGATTCATCCAATGGCTGAACATTCAGCGTGCGCTCGCACACACACATATATACAAAGAATAAAGATCAAATAAAAAAAATGTGTCTGACAATACTTTTTCTTTCACATCAAGATAGCTCCAATCCCTAACTCTCCATATTACCTCTCTCTCTCTCTCTCTCTCTCTCTCTCTCTCTCTCTCTCTCTCTCATGCTCAACATAAAAGCAAATCTAAAACTCACTAAATCAAAATCACTCTCAAATAATTCTTCATGGTTGAAGCACTCATTCAAGGTACGTCTCATTTAGAATTTATTTTATTTTAATTTACAAAAGAATATTGTTTTATTATATGTTTAATAACTCAGAGGGTTTTTCTTCGGACTTCCTGTCCTTTTGATTTTGAGAGTTTTAAGAGGAAAATATAGTGTGAGAAAATAATTTTTTTCTGACAAAATTTAATGAAAAATTAGGAGCTTTGGCTTGTTATTCTTGTTTCTCTTTCATTAAAAATACGTTGTTTCTATTAATATAATTGATTCTGTTCTTTTGTGTTGATTTACTGTCAGTCAAATGGATGATACATGTGATCCAAACAAGGATACAATGACCGAGTTTGAAGCTTTTAGGAGCAAACAAAAAAAGTCTTGTTCAAACTCTACCAACTCACTGTATGTACCTCAAGTTAAAATTAACTTTAAGCCAACAAATTTGCATCTTTAGTGAAGGTTCATGAATTTTGTAATAGATATGAAAAGAAGGATGAATTTAGTGTTGGAATTAATTCTAGAGAGACAGGTGAAGTTTTAAGAAAATAATATGTTCGTTTTAAGGAAGGAATATCAGCTACATAGGAATTTAATAAAGAAAAAGGTGTCAAGGTTCAATTCAAGAGAATTGCAATGCAAAATAAGCGGTTGGAAAAACAAAACAATGGAAGATATGTTGTTTGACAATTAATAGAGAGTAATCGTATTGTTCAACAACTCCTTGAAATGTACATCTTTCAAGGTCTCGTCAAAAAGTATCTCACAAAATCATTGTCTAAACAATTTGCAGCTGCAAATGTTCCTACATATTAACAATTAAGTTATGCGAGAGAGAGAGAGAGGAATTCTCCATTGCGGAATCCCTGAAATAAATTTTGTGCGAGAAATCTTCAATGTTTTGTATCAAAACTCTAACACGCACAATCAAGACTTATTGTACATCAACTTATATTAAGGATCCCACACAACTTACCTCTCTCCCTCTCTCTTTCTCTCTACCTCCTCACACACACACACAAGAAATATCGGCGACCAGAACTGGTTTAGGACATTTAATAAGCTTAAGTCTAATATTCCTATAATTGAATAGATCAAAAACTCCACAAAAAATTACCTATATAAAGATTAAGAAGACCAAACTAGATGTGAAAACATTACAAACTACCATCAAATATGGAAGAAAATGGCCAGGAGAGCAAAATAAGATTATGCAATACTTCTCTTTTTTTCGTTCAGCTAAGTTGGGAGGGAGCTGTGAGATGATTGTTGTTTAGGTGGAGATAACTGTTGATCTGTTGTGAGATTATACTGAGAGATATTCATTACTTTTGGGGGGCTGTTGTTTGGTGTTAGATATTGGTTTTGGGGTCAGTTTCCGTTTGTATAGTCTTTGGTAAAGAGTTTGGTTTGTCCACATAGCTCTTTTTCAATAGCTTGTGGACTGCTGCTTGTTCACATTATTTTGTGTCAATAATTGTTTTTTTCTTGTTTCCTATCACAAAATAATAATTATAATTCAGCAATCCCATCCTTATACAAATTTATCTTTACATACAAAAGATTGATCAGACTGTTAATATTTTATTTTTCTCTATTTGCTAGACAAGTTCCCCATCACTCCCCCAGCCCAACCAGGAGATGCGCATATGGTTATGCAACAATAATTCAGCAATTCCAACCTAGAATGTTATGATATATGTACAAATGATGGATTCAATTGTGAATACTATTATTCTAGTATGATAGTTAGGCAAACCAAAAGAAGTTAGGCATTCCTCAATCTTTTAATTCCCTACATTTCAAACCCTTGGGGATGGAGAATTAGAGACTTCACCAACTAATCTAGTTGGCACCTTCAACAATTCAAATTCTGGCACAGACTTAGAAAGACATTATACTAATTCACTGATGATATACTAGCTGATAACTACAAATATGCATAATTGGCGTTCTTTAATAAACATAGTTTCAAATTCATGTAGGTGCTGTAAGATATTGAAACTAGAATGTCTATTAAAATATGTTTAAAAGATAAAAGTCAAAGTTTTCAATTTCAGAGTTGTATACAAAAAGAAAAAGGTAGGATTACAAAAAACAATGCAAGCAGTACTGTACTTCTAAAAAAATGTCTTTTGGGAAGGACAACACAGATCTTCTGACTTCTACAATGCCAGAGCTCAAATTGAGGATGGAATTCCATTAATCAAAACAATGAATTCCTCTGTTATGCATCACTTTAATGGGGTAATGTGTATCGAAAGAACAGAAACATTGATTGGATTGCTTGCCAGAATGAATGAAAAACCAACAAATGATAAACAAGAAAAGCTGAGACACAAAATCTTTAAAGCTAAAATTACAATTCAACCAAAATGAGTCTTATATCACTTACCTGATTGACTGCGGGTACAATTTTTGCAAATTTCAGTAACTCTTTGATCTGCTGCACCCCGAAATTGCTGACACCAATAGCTCTAACCAAACCCAAGTCAACGAGAGCTTCCATGGATTTCCATGCTTTTTTCAACCGATTCAAAAACTGCCTATACTCACTCCCAGACTTTGAAGGAGGATCCGTAGCATCCCCGAAAGCTGAGTTCTCAGGCCAATGCATAAGATAAAGATCCAAATATGAGACACCAAGATTCTTAAGAGACACTTTAACATAATTCTCAATCTTATTGAGCGAATTCATAGTACAATACAGTGTTGAAGTCAGGAAAACTTCCTCCCTCTTCAGTGATCCTTTAAATGCTTCATCTAGTGCTTCACCTACTTCGATCTCATTCCCATAAAGATGTGCACAGTCTATGTTACGGTAACCCACCAACAATGCCGTTTTGACGGCTTCGACACACAGGTCTCCACCACTTTGCCATGTCCCCAACCCAATGGCTGGAATTCTAGCTCCTGTGTTCAACACAAAGTAATTCCCTTGGCTCCCAATTTTTCCTTTCATTTCCACAAATTAGCAAAAAAGAGAGAAACTGAACAACCCCCACCAACCAAATTTCAACAATTCAACTAATATAAATCCCCTGAGCAAATACTAGTAAATCCAAATTCTCAAGAATCAACTGAGATATGCAAATTAAACAAAAACCCAGAGATCAAATCACAGCAACTAGAAAACCCATATAAGTGAAAGTAATTTGATTCAGCAGAAGACAGTTATACATTTTACTTCAAACTTGGACGACAATCAATGAGAGCACGACTTGTGTTTGTCAATTTAACTGAATGAAATGAAACCAAAAAACAATTCAAACCAAATCTAGAGCACATTACTTTTTACTTCGCACGAAACTGCAAGTCCCCAAGACAAGAGAACACTCAAAACTCACCAAACCAACCAGACTTATTTTTATGTTTTCAAAAAAGGGTGGTGGTCAACCACGACAGCAGCCAACAAGAAGAGAGAGCAAGAAAATCCACAACTCAATAGACAAGACAAACGCTTAGCTGTAGTATCAATCTCCTTTCACTTGCCAGAAGGCAAACAGACAAAGAGTCAATATATATCGTACAATCATTATAAATTGCTTTTTTATAGCAACAAAGACACGGTTTGGTTGTGGACAAAAATTTCAACCTTACACATTATTATAAGTTTATAACACACCTAACTGTTAACATGGTCGCTTATAACCCACCCACCACCCACCAAACTTCGTTCTAATAAAGAAAGAAAGAAAAAATGTTACTTCTCGTTTTTCACTTGTATCTAAATTTTATCGTCCTATCCAATCATTCATTTACTGCGATTGAGAGTACGTTTACTAATAAAGAATTCTAATAAAAGGAAAATAATTTAATTCTTGATTTGTAATTGAAATATTTACTAAAATCAGTTAAAAATTAAAATCGGGGTTAAGTTTCTTTTGAAAAGTGAACTTAATTCTATTTCACATCAAAAGAATTAAGTTACATTTTCTAATAAGTAATCCTACTTTGAACAAATTTGGTGTCCAAATAATGATACATCATTGTAATTCATTGATTTAAATTATATAATTATAATACAATTTAAATAAATTGATTATAATGATGTCACATCATTTAGCACCAGATTTAAACACTAAATTTGAATAAAATAAAATTATTGTTTTCTACTGATACAGTAATCTCGGGCACTTGGGACTTGTGAGAGTTACCCAAGCCCGTTTTACATACAAAAAATATATCCATCTCTAATTCGGGTCACACATTTCCAGCCCAACTCGTGAGAAGGAAACATCTGGGCCAGACCCATCAACTGAAAACTGCTAGGGTTTTGAAATATATAAACACTGTGCTAGCAGCCGTTGAACCACCTCAAGCAGCTCCTCCTCCGGAAGAAGAAAATGGTAATTTCATCGATACATTTCTGCTTCTTAAGTATATAAATGTGTAAACTATGACCAGGCATTAGTATTTCTTTTCTGCAAACTGGTTTTTTGTATTTTGTAATGTTTTGGCTTTTGGTCTTTGAGTTTATGGTCTTCCTCGTGTACACTAAATTTATCTTATAACAATATCAGCGAAAAGATCTCAATTGGTTTAGTTAGTTAAATTTTTTGTTTCATTTGGTTTGAAAACACAACAAATAATTTAACAAATAAAAAAAAAGAAACTAAATTGATATTTGCTGCAGTGTTGGAGCATTCGGTTGAGCTAATTAATCTCTATGGTTTTACGATTTTTGAATCGTCATGAATGCCTTATCAGTTAATTAGTTGTAATTCTTGATGTTTTATTGAGTTTTAATTCTTAGTTTGTGATCTCTACAGCCGAAGCAGATTCACGAGATCAAGGATTTCCTTCTTACTGCAAGAAGGAAGGATGCTCGTTCTGTTAAAATCAAGAGGAGCAAGGATGTTGTCAAGTTCAAGGTTCGCTGCTCCAAGTACCTATACACATTGTGCGTCTTCGACTCTGAGAAAGCCGACAAGTTGAAGCAATCTCTTCCCCCAGGTATAGTATAACCATATATTCTTTGCTTTTACTTACAAATGTGTTACAGTGTTTACATAGGATTTTAATGAATAGTTTTACACAGTTTTAATTTCACTTTTGTGATTCTCTCATCAAAACACTCAGCTGTGGCCTGTGTGATGATCTTTACTTTGGAAATGGTAAACATCAATAATAATTGCCTTGAAAATGTTTGCTCATTCCATATGGTTGAAATACAACAAGTGTAAAGTTGAGCAAGTGAAGTTTTGCAGACTTACTACCATTTTTAACTATAAGATTTCAACTTCTTTATCTTTAAGTAAAGAGAGGAGAGAGTGATAAATAAATTGTTTGATTGAGTAGAGCGAAAAGAGTAGACTACGAAAGTAAAACCTGGTAAATCTAACGGTTATAAATTTGTTCCAAGACTTGTACTGATCCTTTCCTTTTTTACTTTTTTTTTTTCGGTTGGTAGAGTTCACGTAATCATGTTATATTGGGTGATCTGTTTCCTCAAAGGATCATTTTGCATCTTCTTATCTGTGCTTATATATTTTCTGCTCTTTATTTATCGCAACCACATCAAATTGAAGGTTAAAACAGTTATTGACTATTCTAAAATTTTGATTATTCGAAATATGAACGCTTCATTATCTGGTCCCTGTGGATTTTGATCTTTTCCCTTGAAGCAATAGCAATTGTGTTGTTTTTTTTTTTATTTTTCTAATCTTTTCCTCCCGACTATTTATCTTGTTTTGGTAGAACAGTTGAGCAACTATGTTTTTCTCTTCAAAACAAGAGGACTGTATCCCTAAGTATTTGTACTGAGCCTTCTTGAGATATCTTGCTCGCTCTATCTATATACATTGAGGTGATTAATTCACTTTCATGCTTTCGTTTGTCAGGTTTGAGCGTGCAAGACCTGTAAAGGTATTGGTCGAAGTTGACGGAGCAGCTTTAACGGTGATTGAAATCGAAGAAATTTTGTTTTATGATTTTCCTTGAAATTGTTAGCCGTAACTTTGTATACTTTGGTGATAAATTTTATCAACTTCCATTAGTTTTCTTTAGCACTTGATATGTTATTTGGCATTAGTTTACAAGACTGGCATTAGTGTATTTGGCATTAGTGTATTTGGCATTAGTTTATAAGACTGGTGTTGTTATTGTTGTATGTGTTTGGTTTTTGTGTATTAACTCATTATTATCTAATATCTAATGCCTATTGGGTTAAAAAATAATGTTGATTCAGACTTAATAAGCTCGAATGATGTCTATTATTTTCAAAATTAAACACTTGGAAGGTCTATACTATTTAAGATTTAAATTGAAAGATTACCGGTTGGTGCATAGTTCACTTGTTTTAAATAGATTTTTTTAAAGAAAAAATGTTAATTTAAAGAAACAATTATCCATGAGCTTTTGTGTAGTAGAGGTTTAAATTCTACTAATCTCTATTCAATTTAAAATAGACAATCTCAAAAGCCAAATCAAACAATTCTAAAAAACTCAAATAGATGTTTGTAGACCTTTTGAGGTAGTAGAAAGCTAGATCAAATAATCACTAAATCAACCAAACACAACCTCAACTAAATAAATTCAAAATTTAATACGGGTCAATAAGCATACACATATTTTTTATTTGCTTTTAATTAAATAATAATTTTTATATGAATGAATAAATAAATAGTTTACTTCATAAAGGTTTAAAAAGACAACTTTACCCCTATTAACTTCTAATGACACAATTACCGACAGAGGAGGTTTGTGCAATTTTAAGTGAAAGTTGCATATGCATATAAACAGAGGTAAATTTACTCAAGTCTATGTTTTTTTTTTTTTTTGAAATGTTATCTATTTAAATGTTTGTCGTATTAACAACTTGAGTACATACTTTTGTCCTTTTCAAAAACACATCATTTTAGTCAATTTAACCAAAAATTTAACAGTAAACTATGATTATATATATAAGAGTACGAATTTTCCCTTGATAATATATCATACGAGCTGAAATTGTCAATTTTTCCCTTAAAATGCTTTGTTATTACATCTTTACTTTTCAAAAAGAAATTATCGAGTTTCAAAATAAATAATATTAAAATGGTTTATAAAATAAAATTAACAATTTCTTTTTCTAAAAAAAAAATTTAGAAACAGAAAAAAAAATTCAATGGATCATAGAAAATATTAATTAAATTATTAAATGCAGTTAAAAATATAATAATTAAAAAGTTAGTTGCAAAAGAAAATATCAATAATTCATCCAAAAAAAAAGGATAAAATATCAGTAATAATATATAAAAAATATTTTTGTAGCAAATAAATAAAAAAAGATTTGAAAATAAAAAAATTAGTTTAAAAAACAAATAAATAAATGGATCTCTATCGCTTCCACTCGCTTGGCAACAGATCTCCATCGCCAAGCGAAGAGATCCAAACGATGGATCTGCCTTGACCGAATCAACTTGGGTATTTTACGAGCGAATCGAAGCCTCAACCACATCGTTTCGCTCGGCGAGATCGAAGCCTCAACTTGGGTATCTTCATCGCTCGACAACTTATATTTGTCACCGAGTAATTGGAAGTGAAACGATGGAATCTCCATCGCTGAAACGATGGAGATTTGCAGATCTCCATTTGAATTGATCCATATCCAACGGTGGAGATCTATTTATTTCTTTTTTTATTCCTTTTATTTTTTGAAAGAATTTTGGGTAAATTACACTGAACCCCTAGTTATATTATTTTACGATTTATTTTTTTTACCTTTTAATCAAACACTTTATAAACTTTATAAAAATAAAAAAATTAAATAAAAGATATGATTCATTAAATAAATAAATAGTTTAAATAAATAAATAGTTTTTTAAAAATAAATAAATAAATAAATAATTTTAAAAATAAATAAATAAATGAATAGTTTTTAAAAATAAAATAAATAAATAGTTTTAAAAAATAAAATAAATAATTAGTTTACAAATATAAATAAATAGTTTTAAAATATAAATAAATAAGTGAAAACTTAAAAACATTAAATGTTTTAAGGATATCTATTAATATGGACAAGAAAAACTCTAAATATCTAAACTTTTACTGTAAAGATGATGGTGAGAGAAGCTTTAAGGTTCCCAACACTCATTAGATATTTAGAGCTTATATTGTCCCTATTAATGGATATTCTTTAAAAAATTAATGTTTTTAATTTTTTCACTCATTTTTTCAACTATTTATTTATTTAAAACTATTTATTTATTTGATTTTTTATAACTTTTTTTATTTAATGTTTTAAATTATTTATTTACTTAATGTTTTTAAAAATATCTATTTAATTAATTTTTTAAACTATTAATTTATTTAATTTTTAAAACTATTTGTTTATTTAATTTTTTAAAACTATTTATTTATTTAATGAATCGTATTTTTTATTTAGTTTTTTTATTTTTATTAAAGTTTATAAAGTTTTTAGTTAAAAGGTAAAAAAAATAAAGTGTAAAATAATATAACTAGGGGCATTTTAGGTATTTTCAAAGTCAAATTTAAGTTTTGGGGGTGTTAGTGTATAATAAAGAAACTTTTCCATCCAAGTGTAACTTGTCCAAACCTCAAGGGGTTCAGTGTAATTTGCCCAAGAATTTTTTTAATTTAGTTGCCATGGATTATTTTGCAAATTACCATAATGACCCCAGCTCCGTTAAGTTTGAATAACATTTGACTGACGGAAGGACTAAAGAGATATATTTTGGAAAAAGTAGGGTTTCAAGTTGCTAATATGACAAAAACATTTAAATATGTGACATTTCACTAAAAAAATAGAGACTTTAGTCACCCTATGTAAATATATAATTATGTCTAATGTTAGGGGTTTGTGCTGTTAATTGTACAATGGATTTGAATCCTATTGATCTGATCTTTTTCTTAACCTTTTAAAAGCATGCGATTGGTTGTTGGTAAAGTGGTTGTGGAAAACCAATCACATCTTAACCACACAATCATTGCAATGCTTATGTGTCATGAGAGTAAGTGAGGTTAGACAAAAGATCAGGTCAGTAGAGCATCCAAATTCTTCTGCAATTTGCTAGTCAAAAAATAAATACGGTGTCGAGTCTCCACATGTTTTCTCGTTACACCTAACTGTCTAGGACACTTGGTTATGTTCATTTCATTCTTGTTCCCATAATAAGGAAATAAATATCGATTTACTCAAAATTCAACTTTATATTGTTGGTATAATTGGATTTTGGACTAGAGACCCATTTAGACACTCAAGTAAGGCCAAGAGCCTAAACCCATGCTATAAAGCCAAGAGCCCAATTATATATAAGAAAACTGTTTTTATCAGTTTACAATATATACATAGATCAATGTGATTTTTGATCTAAGGCAATAGATGGGTATTGTCTGGAATATTGAGTGCAATACACAGAAATATGGAGTGCAACACAAACACTATGTGTGCTTGATTTTACAGAGAACAAAATACAGAGAGATGTGGAGAAAATCATGAGAAAATGTTCTCCCATCCATGATCGGTGTGTGGGTATTTGCATTGTGATCAGATTGAACTTTTCAGATTTTGATATGTGATTGTTCTCCGATAGGTGATACAATCCAGAGTGTTCGATCCGCTTCCGCTGTAGAATTTGGATTTTTGTATGGTGAACGGTAATAATCCGAAATTCATCTTTTGTTTAATCATTGAATTAAATCTTCATTGGTATCAGAGCGTGCTAAGATTGTATTCTTGTATTAAACGCCATGTTAGGTCTATTTAATTGTTTTAGAACAATAAATGAACACAAATGGCACAATACACATTCTAGTGTTATAATTTGTTTTTTGTGGGATGTATGTATGCATATATATATATATATATATATATATATATATATGTTAATATATGTTCTGGAAATGCATGCCATGAATTGACTTCAAAATTTTGAGAATTTTGAAGAATTAAAACTTGAAAACATGTGACTGTAATCGGGTCAAAAACTCATTGTCATTATTTTATTCTCTACGACCATGGTACCAATAGACAGAGCCTTTTAAGAGCTTTCCAACAATAGGTCATTTGCATAATTTGGTTAAGTATAAAGAGAGAAAAACGTTTTTAAAGTTTTCGACCGAAGATTGAATTTGGAAATTTTTGTTGAATTTGAATTTGGGTGAAGAACATGAAAAACATGTGCCACGCGCTTATGGGCTGCGAGTGCAATTCACACTAGACCCAAACTTTAAAACTAAGGGCATAAATGGAACTAAAATAAAATTTGGAGTCAGATGGTGGTGGTCCAGTGATCAGAAAAGGCCAGGAAGGTGGTACATGAGGTGCACACGTCGTCGGTGAGCGTGGGAGACGTGCGTAGAAGGCCTGAGTGGCTCTGCTGTTGACACGTGGTCCGTCCAGAAAGTGACACGTGGAACCAATGAGGCTTTTGTGACATGTGGCCCAATCCCACTGTGACACATGGCATCGACGTGTTGGTCAAGAAAATCGTCGACGATTTCCGACAATCGGAGCGATTTCCGACGACGGTTCGGTTGCCACATCATCAGCCGCTGCCACTCTTCAGTCGGACCGGTTTCCAGTCCCTGTTCATCGGACCAGACCAGTTTCCGATGCCATTTTTCAGCTGCTGGTCCAATTTTTCTGGATTCCAAAAGACGGTTTTCCAGCCACCCCAAAAGCGGTTTTCTGACCATTGGTGTCGGTTTTCTGACGATTTTTTTTTTGTTTTTATTTATTATTTCCTTTGATTTGTTTCGCTCCAATTGGAGCTGAATATATACCTTACAAATTCCAATTACGGATTTTTCGGTTGCTGTTTTTAGGCGACGGTTTCTGGTGCGCTGGTGCGGTTTCCTACCTGGTTTATGGTGACAATTTTCTGTGTCGATTCCTATGACAGTTTCCGGTATGATTTCCGATGACTGTTTTTGGTTTCGGATTTTCGGGCGATGGTTTATGTTGCGATTTTTTATTGTGGTTTTTTCCGACGCAGTTTCCAGTTGATGTTCTTCAGATGACAATTTTCGGTGTGGTTTCCAACTAGAGTTTTCAGTGAAGTTTTCATTGACGGTTTTCAGCATGGATTTTGGTCACTTTTTTCAGCGCAGTTTTTGGTTAGTGTTTTTGACGCGGTTTCCAGTGAAGGTTCGGTGACAGTTTCTTTCACGGATTCCAATGATTGTTTCCGGTGTGAATTTCAGTGACGGTTTAATGCACGGATTTTGATGACTGTTTTCGACGTGGTTTCTAGTTACAGTTTCTGACACTGTTTTCGGCACGGATTCTAATAACGGTTTCTGACGGCAATTTTCGGCCATCGTGGAAATTCTGGAATTATTTCTGATGGCTGTGGAATTTTATAGCGTCATTTCCGACGAAATTTTCAGCAGCTGTGAAATTTTTCGGTAGGAATTCCAGCACTGTTTTTTGATGATCATGGAATTTTCCTGCGACAATTTCGATCACCGAAATTTAGCTTCAGTGAGAAAAATGTCTTCGATTAGAATTTTGTCTAATTAATTATGCAATCAAGAATAAGAAATTTCATTAGAATGTACATTGGAAATGTACAAGGTTATTAAAAGACAAATGTTTCTAGTTGACTTAGAAATATTTTGGGATAAATCTGCATCATCTCATGTTTTAATGGAGAAGATTTAATGAATTTTATTAATGACATATAGCCGCGGTCAATTTGGACTCGTGCTTTTATGTGGAGAGATGCAATTGATAGTCTTTTAATAAAATTTCCCGAAGAGTTACTAGATCTATAAGGTTGGAAAAGTTAGAGTAAGGTACCACAATGTATTTTGGTCAGATAGCGTGTAAACTAGAAATCGTAGAAGAGCACCACATTCTTGGGAATGTGAGGCGATCTATTATATCCGCAATGAATATTCATAGTGCTAGGCACATGAGTTATTGTACACACGAAAGAGGATCAAGATTCGAGAAAATGACAGTTAGATGAGTTATGAAAACTTAGAGAGTCTTTCTCAGTGGTGATCGAAATGAATCTGAGATGTAAGAATGTATAGCATGCAAAGTCCTGTATTTTAGAAAGCATTATTATTTTATAAACCGTTTTATAGTAAATATTTTTGGTTTATTTATTTTGTAGTAAAAAATCGGAATTTTAGTTTTTTTTTTTTTTGCTTCCTTACTTGCCTTTGATATTGAGAATTCAACGGGCTCGCTCTGTTAGGTGCCAGTTCCTGGACCTCGTTTCTTAATATTGTGACTTTTCCATGCTGTGTCTCAGGAACCTTTTCAATACGGTCCGGATTGCTAGCTCCCGTTCATAGTTTTGCTACAGATGATACACGAGGAATCTTTTTATGGCGGTTCTTCCTTCTAATGACCGGCATATCTATGATTCTTTTCTCCCAGATGAAGCAGCAGGCATCGGTCCGTAGAACCTATAAAAAAGAGATGGTTGTGGCGCGAAGTACTCTTGTGCACCTACGTCACTCGGCTCGCGCGCAACCCCGCCCCGTTATGTTATGGAAGAATTGCACTTTTTGCTGGGCTGGTTATTCAGAGCCAGCAATTGGCTGCCGGATTTCGCCCCGCAACTAGAAGAAGATCGCTTAGGGGGTCACAGTGGGGTGGCTGAATGTAGAGCTGTCCGCCCCTACAGCGTCGTTTGCCCGTTGCCAATAGGATCGACTTGGGTAGTAAGATTCAATTGTGAGTAACCCAAAAGTCGCAGAAGTGGGTCACTCAATTGACAATCAGGATTCATGGCACCCTTCGCACGTCTTTATAGTTTATTGATTCGGGCTCAGACTATAAATTGAGAAAAGATCTTGTCCCCGCCCCCCCTCTATAGTAAGTTGTAAGTACTACCACGCCCCTATTTGAGTAAAGGCCCTTTTCTAGTTAATTCTTTCGCGCTAGGGCGCTCATCTCCTCACCGGTGAAACCTGGAAATTGCACTAGGCAAGACCCAGGGTAAGCCGCAGAGAGAGCGAGCGAGCTACCCGTTTCTTGACTGGAAAAGCATTCGTTCGTTGAAACTGCTCGTGGAGGACGGAGGTGGGGTCTCCGATCTGCTGATGCGAGAGTCAGTCAACTGCAGCATGAAGCGACAACGCCATACCTCCTAGGAATGTATGTAATAACTTTTATTTTAGGTTTAGTGGATCTTTTTAGTTGTTTTCGTTTTCGTGAGTAGGAGAAAATAGGAGAGGAACGGAAGACGAGCACTCCAAAAGGCGAAGGGAAGGCGGAAGGCAAAAGTGAGGAATCAAAAAAAGTTTGGGGTGTACAAGAGCTTGTTTACAATTGATCACATGATCGCATGCAACTCTCCTAGTCTCTTGGGGCGAAGTCAGCTGCTTAACCTGACTTGCCCATAAAATGTTTCTAAGGACTTGTGCATTGCACTCTTTTGTTATTTTTATGATCACCTGTTTTGGAAATTCTAAATTTTTAAGTACAATATTAGAATTAGAATTTTGCACAGAGTACTAAATTTATGATGATTAAAAATTTTAAGCGGATGGTAATTAGGCGTTTTGACGACCTTTTTCGATTATGTACCTTAAATTTTTTTATCATATTTTCGGTTTGTGTTTGAAGTAAAATTAAATGTGTGTATTTTTTGGAAGTTAGTATGCTTGCACAGTAGATTGTATGTTTCTACATATATTAGCATAAGATATAGCTTCTATATCTATAATATTATGGCCAATTTGAACATGATAAGCCTTGTCATTTGTGTGATTTAACACTAGAAAATTCAGTCTATTTTTTGAAGAGCAACAGGCTCTTGAGACTATAATATGAATCATGATTGAACTTCAGTATAGTACTTATTTGCTCGACATACAAGATGTGAAGGCTTATCAACCTAGAAGTTAAATTACTCTCATTATGTTGCGGAGTAACTTAAATAGTAGCCGCACATGTGTGTTTGATAAGTAAATTGAGATTTAAGTGAAGTGACTTACCTTTAAGTGTTTGGCTTGAAAGGTAATTTTAGTAGTATTTTGAATACTAAAATTTTAGTAGGTTCGGTATCAAGTTTTTTGAGTACATATAAGAAACGCCAAAATTAGTGGCAGCCTCCAATAAGGATATAAAACATGATACACCGACTAATCGATCTGATCTCTTCTGATAGTTGGAATATATAAAATTAATCTGACACGTATCGATCACATCATTTCGGTAGTAGAAGATGATCGCTTAGATGCGGTTTAGGCTTCTAGCCAATTTTATATGAAAGATTTCAACTTATACAAAACTTTTAGTTTTGAGTGTATTAATGGAAATAGATATTTCCAAAATGGGAAGATGATCTAGTCACAACCACAATTAATCTTAGACCGAAATATGCTAGAAGTCGAGGGATGACAAATTGAGGAAGGACAAAATTAAAATAACATGTTACAATTGTGACAAGCTGGGTCATTTTCACTCATAAAAGCATTGAGTCGAAAAGAGTAAAACCCAAACTCAAGAATTGGTTAAGTTATGATTAATTTTCTGGCTAGATATTTTCTTTCTAAATCTTGTCCTTTGTGGACTGTAGATAAGTGAAGATATACCATCCAATAAGAAATTGTAAACTGTAAAGTATACGTTGAGTAAAGTTAGATTATTAGAAACAAGATGTATATGTGTTAGAACAATTTTGGAGTTAAGTATTTACAAATTGGGTTTGCATGGTAACTTAAAAATTTGTACTCCATGATATTCTAATATGCACTTGAGATCTAACTGGATTTAGTGTCCGCGGTTGTCCTTGTTGATTCGGGTTATCGTTAATAATCATGATGGTTGTATGAATATTATTTTAGCAAATTTTATTCAGTTAAAATAATATTCA
This sequence comes from Dipteronia sinensis, assembly GCA_033220585.1. Taxonomy (NCBI): domain Eukaryota; kingdom Viridiplantae; phylum Streptophyta; class Magnoliopsida; order Sapindales; family Sapindaceae; genus Dipteronia; species Dipteronia sinensis. The sequence goes on along the minus strand of CM065638.1, from coordinate 59,106,460 downwards.
TACGGTACTTGTTAGTTGTTTAATGGTTTTATAGTATTATACGTCAGTGTGGACGGTTATAATTCTGTTTGTTTTTGAATCATTACAATGGTGATGATGCTGATATTTTTGGCATGGTGGATTATGTCATGTTAGACTAGATAGAATGAGTATATCAATCAGAGATGACTAATTGGACTTATTTATCTAAAAGGTCATACAAATTATATAGCAAGAAAAACAACTAGAAAACCATTTAGTAAGGAACTAGATCAAGAATTCCATTGCAACTAATTCATTATAACATTTGTGATTGAATGAATGTAAATGCTAGACATAAAATTTCATATATGGTTATATTCATTAATATCTTTAGACGTCTCGGTCATGTCTATTTGATCTCCCATAAATCAAAAGCATTGAACTGCATTAGATTGTTTGGTTGATGATAAAATTTGATGATAAAATTTTGAGTTAAAAAAAATAAACTGAGTATGTAAAATATCTTTCTGAACGGTTCAAGGAATTGTTTAGCAAGAAAGGTATAGAAAAATATTTATTTATTCCTAGGACTCCGTAGCAAATAGTGTAGTGGAAAGAAGGAATAAAATATTGTTGGAAATTGTTAAGTTTGTGATGGTGCAAGTAAATCTTTTAGTATCTTACTAGAAGATATGTTAATTGATTGCTGCCTAATTACATAATCATGTTCCACTAGATCAGACACATCTACACATTATGAATTATGAACATGTAGGTAGCCTGGTCTGACTAATCTTCAACCCTGGGGGTATACTGGTTATGTTTCTAATCCATCTCATAGAAATAAGAAATTGGACGCAAGAAGAGAAATTGTATCATTGTTTGATACTTTATGCATTCCAAAAGTAAATAAACGATGGTGTACACGTAGATATAAGTGTGACTGAATTAGAATCACAAGGTGCCATTATTAGAGAATGAATTTCTTAGTAGAAGCAAGTTTGATATAGATATCTGATTTTAAGAATTGGATGATCTGTATTAATACGCGAGTGGCGGTAAATTAAAATCTAACTTGATCCTCCATCCCTAGTGGGATTGGAAGTCTACACCATAGTGGGAGTAGAAATCTTTATGGATCTTTCATCTTTAGTGGGAGTGAAACAACTGTTGAATTAGCCACTGTGGCAATTTACCAATTCGTCGAAATAATCGAAAAGTTATCTCATGTCATCTTTCGGAGATTGTAAGGGAATATTTGATGATTACTTCACTTGATAGTGACGAGCCAATGATTTTTTGAATTGAGCTATCACTTCTATCTACTAAGAGAATATATGAATGAAAGCAATGGAATGTGAGATGAAGTCTAGAAAAGTGATCATCTCCGGGACTTGATTCACTTACTGCCTGGTCATTAAACCATTGTGAACATATGGGTTTCATATATCAGGCGTAAGGTGGAAAGTACTATTGAGAGGTATAAAGTGCAGTTAGTCACAAACAAAGAAACTTATTCTTTGGAAGTAAAGTTTCTTCCATATGCCTTATTCTAGCATTAGTCACATATTTAAACTTGAAATTACATCAGATAGATGTAATGACCAAGAGCACATGGAACAACCTGTAAATTTTTTGTTTCAAAAGACCAAGAGCACATAAGTGTGCTTACTTAATTAATGTATGGTTTGAAACGATCCTCTAGAAAATGTAATTTTTGATTTCATCAAGCTGTAATGTCTTACAGATTAATGATGACTAAAGATAGCATGGTAAGTACACTAAAAAAGTTGAAGATAATTTTTATATTATTTATATCTGTGGACTAAATGTTTTGGCTAGAAATAGCGAAGAGTTATAAAACTATAATGAAATGGTAATTCTCAAATTTCATTGAGATTTTATATGAGCAAAGTGGCTTATACATTAGGAGTGAGAGTTGATTCGGAATGAGCAATTATAAGCTCATAGATACTCTTATTGTAAAATCACAAACTCTTAGCCTCAATATGTACCCTGAAACACCATAAGATCAAGAAATTGATGACAAGTACCTCATGTTAGTTCCATACAGAGTCTCATGTACATTGTGATATATACAAAGTCTATCATTAGTTACGCCGTAAGATTGGTGAGTGAACACCGATATAATCCTAGATTACATCATTGAGATGTTGTCAAGAGGATTATGACATACCTTGAAAGTATGGCTAATTACTTAGTGTACATTGTGATATGTACAAGGCCCAATAGAAGTTATGCCACAAGATTGATGAATGTATCCGGTATACCAATATAATCCTTGATTGAAAGGATTATGACATAACTTAATAGTAAGAAACACTACTATTTATGCTAGCATAATTACACACATAATGTGATAGAAATATGTCGTCTGGTTGAGACCGGTATTTTTACACATGCGGTCTCCTCAGTTGTTGAGATAACAGGCTAAGATGAAACACATATATATTAGAGAATATGTAGGATATATTCTCACGAAGCTAATATATATGAATTTGTCGCCTTGACTGGGTCAAGATGAGGTTCACAATAAATATACCAATATTTTAGAACTGATCATGATAGACCCCATTATCATTGATACTTGATTAAGCCAGATGTGAGGTCTTAATATGGAGCCAGAAAGGGGCGATCTTTTTAGAACTCAGGTTAGTCATGGGATTTGTGACTGAACTAAGATCTGTACGGTAAATGATATAAAAACATGCATTCTTAATTAGAATGAAATTCACTATGACAAGTGTTTCATACCATGTGTGATATAAGTGACCGATGTGGAAAATGAGAGAATGAATCCCTACTTATCCATTGTGTAAGTTCCACTGAAGTTTTATATAAACTTCAAATGGTGTCCTCATGACCATTCACTCTAGCTTGAAGTGACAGGATAATGTTAGCACATTTAGCGTGTTATTTCTATGACTATGATAATTCAGCCTATGGGGCATGTCTAGGGTAGTACTTGTTCTAGAGACCAAAAGATAAAAATGGAATGAGAAGATTTAATGAATTTTTATCTGACTTATGTATTCACTGATAGACAAATACAATTGTGCATACATGAAATATGATAAAGTCAAACATATCTTTTCAACTAACAGAGGGATTAAGTATGCTTTGGACTGATTAAAAATTATAAAATTAAATCTAGAATACAATAATGAACAATTCCTATAATTATAGAATTTACAATTGAGATTTGAGATTGTTAGCTCCCTTTTATATACATTGATTGTTCATAGGTCACAAGATGCATTTATCCATATGAACACTCTGATGATAACATTTGTATTTTAAGGCTCAAAGATTCCTCTGTATGTATCACATCTTACGCCATTTTAGGGCAGTGGGAGATGTTGATTATTGGTGCATCCATGATAGGCTTGTGATAAAACCGTGTTGGCCCCACTTGTACGAGTTGTGAGATGTTGGTATAATTGAGTTTTGAGCTAGAGACACATTTAGACACCCAAGTAGAGTCAAGAGCCCAAGCCCATTCTATAAAGCTAAGAGCCCAAGTATATATAAGAAAACTGTTTTTATCGGTTTACAATATATACAATGATCAACGTGATTTTTGATCTAAGGCAATAGATGGGTGTTGTCTGGAATATTGAGTGCAATACATAAAGAAATATGGTGTGCAACACAGACACTATGTGTCCTTGTGTTTACAGAGAACAAAATACAAGGAGATGTGGAGAAAATCATAAGAGAATTTTCTCCCCTCCATGATTAGTGTGTGGGTATTTGTATTGTGATCATTGTAAACTTTTCGGATTTTGATCCATCACTGTTCTCCGACCGGTGATACAATCCAGAGTGTTTGATCTGCTTCTGCTGTAGAATTTGGATTTCCGTATGTTGAACTGTAATAATCCGAAATTCATTTTTTGTTTAATCATTGAATTAAATCTTCAATAAAAACATTCATGAAACTTGGAAATATAGAAAGTATCACTAGAATTATGATATTTTTGCGATATTTATGATATCGATATTACTAAAAATTTGAAATTGTACATTTATCTTCTATTAGTTCAGGTCGTGTGCACATTCTCTTCCACATTACATGTGGAGAGTTGGAGTCATACATTTTACAAACATACGTGGAAAATTTTCTACTTTATTACAGGAGCTAAATATTTGAGTCATACTTGTAGTGTTGATCTTAACAGATCCCGATAAATCCCCTGACTCATTCTGTGTCAAATTTCAAAAAAAAAAAAATGAAATTGCAGATATTTAATTTCTTGCTCTTAAATTGATAAATTATATGGCGAAATAACCCATGTTATGTTCAATGAAAGTGCTATTGCCATGAGTTGAAAACAATTTAAGGTTTAAAGCACAAAATAAGATCGGTTGATTGGTAGGAAAGTGAGTACATTGAAACCGATTGAGAGATGTCAAGTGAATTGCATAGACTAACAAGAAGTTGTGAACAAAGCATTGTATACTTGAAATTGTCCATAGTTAATTTCTGGAAGAAGCAACAAATTATTTTTGACAAGATTTTGTTGACATTGTACTGTATAAAATTTGAAAATATGGTTTGGCTAATTTTGGTAAGAAATGTTATGGAGAAAGTTGGTAGTCATATTTGTAATATGCATTACAATTAAACAAAGATCCATTAGGTATCTCATCCCAACTTGTGATGTTACAATCTAATTTAATTTAATTAATACGTGTCAAATATGATATACTATAATTATTGGAATATGCTTACCATTACTGAATATCTAATGACTATGAGGTCGATGTCAACGTAATGACATGCCCCTCTTGCACACAACACCATTAAGGTTGTGAGCTTCTTATCTCAACCAATACCGAATTAATTGTAATAATTAAAAACAAAAATAATGAAAATCCTTCTTTCAACCAACTTTAAATTATTTGTACTAGTTTAAAAACAAAAATAATAGAGAACAATAATTCCACATTCCACATCATATGATTATATGTCCATAATACAATAAGGTCGATGTCAATGTAATGACATGCCCCTCATGCACACAACACCATTGAGATTGTGAACTTCGCTCAAACAACACCGAATTAATTGTAATATTTAAAAACAAAATAATGAAAATCCTTCTCTCAACCAACTCCGAATTATTTGTAATAGTTTAAAAACAAAAATGATGAAGATCAATAATTCCACATTTCCACATCATATGATTACTTGTCCATAATATAACAAGGGATTTGGATTCTTATCTTATTTCGTCTGTGAGATTAAATAATTGTGTATTTTAAAACTTTTAACATTATTTAAAAAATTAAACTTAGAAAGTTACCACTAGATTATGCATACACAATCGTGTAATATCAACAACACAATTATGCTACAAAATAGATACAAGCTAATCAGACAGCCTACAATTCTACAAAATCAATAAAACAACTATGTTCCAAAAATAGATAGAGGGCTAGAGGCTAATCTAACAGCCTACAAAATCTTTTACATTTTATAACGGATCTTAAATTTTAATCTTTTGAAAGATTGTAATACAATAATTTTGGAAAGTTTCTACAAATGAAAATTGTATGTAAAAGAAATTTTTATCTATTTGTCTAGAAAGAGAAATCTAAAACCAATTGAATCAAGGGTCTGAATCTATCAAACAATGAGATCAACATGCTTGATCAAAGGTTTGTCGATACCCTATAAGATCAACCACTATAAACGCGGGTCGAACTCTGTCACATATGCAAAATGAAAAGTGCAGAGTCTCATTGCTAAGAGTGGATATGGAGCGAAATTTTATATGAAGCCATAAAGAGTTCACATTGCTCACAATTCACATAACTGAACACTTTTCATGATTATTAATGGTAAAAACCAATGAAATTTTCTACAAATTTTCTGCCTGATGATCAATTTTACCATATTATTGCCTGTTAAATTATATATAATAACTCCAGCACAGAAAAATATGTGTAGATGATAATGATATGATTTGACCAACAAAAACCAAAGAGAGATACAACTCCAGTCTAAAAAAAAACTCATGCAAAATAACATATCAAGTGCACCAGAAAACTAATGAAAATCGGTAAAATTTATCACCAAAGTATACAAAGTTAATAGCTAACAATTTCAAGGAGAAAGGAGAGTGAAAACAATAAAATAAAATATCTTTGAATTTCGATCACATCATTAACGCTGCTCCTCAACTTGACCAAGCCAATACCTTCACAGGTCTTGCACGCTCAAACCTAACAAACGAAAACGTGAAGATAAATAAATCACCTTTGGACATATATATAGACCGAGCAAGATATCTTAAGAAGGTTCAATGCAAATGCTTAGGGACGAAGACCTCTGTTGCTTTTAATAGAAAAATATAGTTGCTCAATTGTTTCTACCAAAACAAAATAAATGGTCAAGGGAAAGATTAGTAAAAAGCAATTCGATTGCTATTGCTTCAAGGGAAAAGATCAAAATCCACAGGGACCAGATAATGAAGCGTTCATATTTCGAATAATCAAAATTTTAGAATAGTCAATAACTGTTTTAACCTTCAATTTGATGTGGTTGCGATAAATAAAGAGCAGAAAATATATAAGCACAGATAAGAAGATGCAAAATGATCCTTTGAGGAAACAGATCACCCAATATAACATGATTACGTGAACTCTACCAACCGAAAAAAAAAAGTAAAAAAGGAAAGGATCAGTACAAGTCTTGGAACAAATTTATAACCGTTAGATTTACCAGGTTTTACTTTCGTAGTCTACTCTTTTCGCTCTACTCAATCAAACAATTTATTTATCACTCTCTCCTCTCTTTACTTAAAGATAAAGAAGTTGAAATCTTATAGTTAAAAATGGTAGTAAGTCTGCAAAACTTCACTTGCTCAACTTTACACTTGTTGTATTTCAACCATATGGAATGAGCAAACATTTTCAAGGCAATTATTATTGATGTTTACCATTTCCAAAGTAAAGATCATCACACAGGCCACAGCTGAGTGTTTTGATGAGAGAATCACAAAAGTGAAATTAAAACTGTGTAAAACTATTCATTAAAATCCTATGTAAACACTGTAACACATTTGTAAGTAAAAGCAAAGAATATATGGTTATACTATACCTGGGGGAAGAGATTGCTTCAACTTGTCGGCTTTCTCAGAGTCGAAGACGCACAATGTGTATAGGTACTTGGAGCAGCGAACCTTGAACTTGACAACATCCTTGCTCCTCTTGATTTTAACAGAACGAGCATCCTTCCTTCTTGCAGTAAGAAGGAAATCCTTGATCTCGTGAATCTGCTTCGGCTGTAGAGATCACAAACTAAGAATTAAAACTCAATAAAACATCAAGAATTACAACTAATTAACTGATAAGGCATTCATGACGATTCAAAAATCGTAAAACCATAGAGATTAATTAGCTCAACCGAATGCTCCAACACTGCAGCAAATATCAATTTAGTTTCTTTTTTTTTATTTGTTAAATTATTTGTTGTGTTTTCAAACCAAATGAAATACCAAATCAATAAAACACTAAGAGTTACAATTAAAACCGAAGAAGAGTCCTTCTTTGGTTGTAACACAACAAGAATTAACTGGTTATGCATTACCATGGATTCGAACAATGATAAAATTACAGATCAATTATCTAAAATAAATGCCCCAACATTGCAGCCAATTGTTAAATTATATGTTTAGAGCACAAAACATAAGATTGACATTACCATTTCGTCGTCGTCGTCGACTGCTTCTTCTTACAGAGCAGGACCTTCTTGCGGCTTCGTGCTGCTCAAATATGGAAGTGTTTTATATATATATATATATATATATATATATATAGGTATGTCTTGCTTCAAAACCCTAGTGGTTCTTTTGTTGAAAATTGAGATACATTTGATGGGCCTGGACCTCTATAATTCAGCCCAGATTTTTGGGTTTTCGCTCTCACAATGTAGTTGGGCTGGGCCTGTGTGGCCCGAATTAGAGATTTGGTTGCCCGGAGCATCATGCTACTGTATATATTATGCTCGTATTTGCATTATCATGCCACGTACTGAATTATCATAATCATCGAAGTAAGAAAAGGCCCTAACTTTTAGGTGCACCTAAATTACATTTTTACAGGACAAAAGCCAAACATTCCACTGATGTGTATGCTAAGGGATGAAGTTAAATATGATTTGTTCATTTAGTTTAATATTTGGTTAATTATGTGGTTAAGTCTAGATTAGGATAATGTGTTTTTTTTTTGTTGAGTGGTCATACTACCTTACTAGTCCAATAACGTTATTGGATTTAATAACTTCCATTAGGTTAGATAAAAACAAATCCAATGGATGTTATTAAAATTTGAAATTAATAACTTTTATTATGGTAATAACTTGAAACCTTTTCAAGTGGTTTCTTGTTTTCTTTAAATAATTAATAATAATAAGAGATAAGAAAGTATATAAATTTGTTTTTTTTTCGAAAAAGGATTTAAATTACTTTAAAAAATGGATTTAAATTACTTCAAATAAAAGATTTAAGTTTTAATGAACAAGTAATAAAGAATTAATTAGTAGATCGAAAGAATTTATATTAAATAATTATAATTTATAGTTTATTTAGAACTAGGCGATACAATCATACATCTATTACAAGAAATTATATTAAATAATTATAATTTATAGTTAATTCATAGCAAGTCACTGATATCATAATAACAATGGTATTACTTTTAAAAATAATAATTTCAGTGTATATAATGTGTATCTGTAATTTTGTTCATATGTGATACAGAAAAAATATTATATTAATGTTTATATATAATTGCATAATGGATGAGTTTAAATACAAATTTAGCAATAACTTATTAAAAACAATATTCGTGTAAAAAAAAACCAATAATCTTGTAAAAAAAACATCTTATTAAAAATAATAGTACTTTTGTTAATTCATATCCTAGCAATTCTGTAACGTTCTGTTACAGTAACAATAGTATTAATAGCAACAATTTCAATTGCAGTTAACTAACAATTCTCTAACACAAAATAAGATATATCATCAGTGAAAATGATCCATAACTACAATTTCATCCATATGATATAGTAAAAATATCACAATACTGTATATAATAGAATAATATATGAATTTAAATACAAATTAATTGATAATTTCTTATAAACAATAGCGTGATATATAAATTCACCACTTACAATAAGTAATATACATATTAAAAATACAATATTGAACAAATAATAAAGAATTAATTACTAGAATGAAAGAAATTATATTAATTAGTTATAATTTATCTTTATTTCATAGCTAGGCACTACTAACAGTAGCATTGACAATAACAATTTCAATGGGGCTCTATAACCTCATATATTGTTGACGTGGATTTTTCATTGGTAGAAATAGTCAATAACAATTTAAAGTTTTTGTGCAAACCTGGAATAGAAACTAATGAAGAGAGCAAAGAAAGAACGCAAGAACACAAGATTTTATGTGGTAAAACCCTAGATCAGAGAAACATCAACAGTCGCCAGTGATGGCGAAGAAAAGGAATCCACTATGAAATCAGAAAATTACACACTCAATCTCATGTTCTCTCTTGTTGTTATGCTTTTTTTCACATGCGTGTTTACAATGCATTATGGGTCTATTTATACAGACATGGAAACCTAATTTTTGTTGTATAAGTACGGAAATGTGGTAGAATTTAACTAGGACTTAATGAAGTCATATTTATCACATTTCCTATTTTGTAGATCTCGTGCATTAAATGACTTTGATTCATTGCCTGATTCAAACTCTAATATCTTTTGAGGAAATTAGTTTGTTTCCTTGTTGGAATGTGCTTCTAGATTTCTTGTTCTAGTAAGATTCTTTCTCTCCGTAATGGAGTTGTTCTTGAATTGATGTTGCTATCTTGACAGATGATATCTTAACCGACTGGCTATCTTCCCCGACCAGGCTTCTTTTATCCGATCGGTTTTTACACCCGATCGGGTTTGTCTCACTGAAGTTCTATCTTGGCCGATCGGTTCTCCTGACATTTTGGTAATGATGAACAGCTGCACACAATGAAGACTTAGTCGGATATTGACTTGTTGTCTTGTTGACTTTTAGTGACATGACATACTCATTACCGATATTTCAGTAATAATACTGACTTGTCAGCCGACTAGTTTTTACCAATAATATCTATTTTTAGCAATGTGAAACGATTTAATTGGAATGAGGTCAAAATATTTATATTGGATATATTTTCTTTATATTTATATTGGATATAATTTGACAAAGTAAATAAATGTTTAATTGAAATGAGGTTGAAATATTTGTTAAAATTAATGTAGAGATTATGTGTTAGTGGTGCCAGAGTTTAGTATCACATGAGTCTTTAGATTGAGTCAAATAAGCTATCTACACTTGCTAGTTTATTGGTGTAGTGGGATGATGGGTTATGGTGCTATTTTCTAGTTAGTGGCGTGATTAATTTGTGGGCAAGTAACTGCTATTGGGTCATGTTAAAGTTAGTGGTAGTCATGGGTCCTTATTTGTTGGTCATTAGTTTTCTGTAATTGCCTATATAAAGGCTTGTTTATGTTGAATAAAATGTCAAGAAAATTCCCCCAAATATTGTCTTTGTTTTCACCATTTTATTTTGTTGTTCCTCTCACTACCTAACAGTTGCTGAGAGAAGTCTTCTTGAGTGTGTTTAGCCCTTCCAAAAATTAACAGCTGGTATCAGAGCCATGTTGAACCAATGGCCAACAATGGTGGTTTGAATCCCACACACCTCATTATCCCTTTGTTTCAAGGTAGTGGGTATGAAATTTGGAGTACAAAAATGAAGACTCTCTTTATCTCTCAAGATTTATTGGAGTATATGGAGGAAGGCTATACTACAGAAGGAGTCGCAGCAGACGATGTCAAAGATATCAAGAAGAAAGATGCCAAAGCCTTGTTTTTCATTCAACAAGCAGTTGTTGAATCCATCTTTCCTCGAATTTCAGCAGCAAAAAAATCCAAAGAAGCATGGGATGCGTTGAAGAATGGGTACTAAGGCAATGCTAAGGTGAAAACGGTAAAACTTCAAACTCTTCGCAGAAAATTTGAAACTTCTCTCATGAAAGAAAATGATTCTATGCAAAATTATTTTTGCAATTTAATGGAAACTGTGAAAAATATTAGAAAATTTGGTGAAGAGTTAACTGATGCAAAAGTTGTTGACAAGATTTTGAGAAGTTTGCCTAGGAAGTTTGATCATGTGGTGGCAGCAATTGAAGAATCAAAAGATTTGAGCATACTATCAGTTGAAGAATTGCTCGGATCACTTCAATCTCATGAAGATAGAATGAAAAGGTATGAAGAGAATTCTGTAGAAAATGCTTTTCATACTAAATTGCAGCTCTCAAAAGAAAAATCCAGTGTTACTGCAAGAGATTTGGCCACAATATTATTACTGCAAGAGATTTGGCCATATTGAAAGATTTTGCATATTGAAGGAGAAACATGCAAAATTTGCCGAGGAAAAAGAAAACAGAAAGGAGGAATCTGAAAATTTATTTTTTACATGTTATTCTGCTAAGGAGTGTGCTAACGATGTTTGTTATATGGATAGTGGCTGCAGCAATCATTTGACAGCAAAGTTGGAGACTTTCGTCAATTTGGACAATTCGGTGAATACAACAGTGAAGATGGGTGATGGAACATGTTTGGAGTCACATAGTAAAGGTACTGTGAAGGTAAAATCATGTGAAATTGGCAACATAAAAAATGTTTTGTATGTTCCTAAATTGGATACAAATTTGCTGAGTGTGGGGCAATTTTTATTGGAAGGATTTTCTGTTGTTTTTGAAGATTTGGCATGTTTTGTATACCATGATAAGAGTAGGAAAAATTTATTGATGAAAATTCCTATGGCTAAAAATAAGATTTTTCATCTTACTCTTAATGGTGAAATGCATGCATTGAAGGCATCTTATTGTGATGAAAATTGGCTGTGGCATTTTAGATTTGGGCATATGAATTTTGGGAGCTTGCAGATTTTGTCTGATCAAAATTTGGTGGATGGAATCCCTTCAATTAAAAGTGTTGGTGAAGTATGTGAGAGCTGTGTAATTGGAAAGCAACATCGAAATTCCTTTCCAAAAGGAGGAGCAAGGAGAGCTACTAGACCCATTGAATTGGTGCATGCAAATGTTTGCGGGCCTATGCAAACTTGTTCACTTAACAATAACAAATATTTTATTGTTTTTGTTGATGATTTGAACAAGATGATGTGGGTCTATTTTGTCAAGGCAAAATCAGAGGTTTTTTCAAATTTCAAAAAATTCAAAATTCATGTTGAAACTCAAAGTGGAAATTCCTTGAAGATTTTACGAACAGATCATGGTGGGAGTTTGTTTCTAGTGAGTTTGGGATGTTTTGTGAAGAATGTGGCATCTGGAGACAACTAATAGCTAGCTACACACCTCAGCAAAATGGTGTAGCTGAGCAGAAAAATAGAAGTCTTGTAGAGATGGCGAAAAGCATGCTCAAAGCTAAAGGTCTGCCAAATTATTTTTGGGCTGAGGCAATTCACATTGTAGCTTATATTCTCAATCGAAGTTCCACATCAGCATTAGACCATCAACCCCCTTTTGAAGCTTGGAATGGTTGGAAGCCGAAGGTAACTCATTTCAAGATTTTTGGTTGCATTGTTTACGTCCATGTTCCTTCACAAAAGAAGCAAAAATTGGATGATAACAGTGTTAAATGCATATTTGTGGGTTATAGCAATGAAACAAAGGGTTATCGATTTTTTAATCCACTAACCAAGCAGTTAATTGTTAGTCACGATGTTGTTTTTGATGAGAAAAATGCTTGGAATTGGGATGAGCTGCAACATTCTCCAGGTGTAATTTTTAAAGATGACAACATAATGGAACAGAGAGTTCAAGATGGTGAAGATTCAAGTCTTTCCACACCAAGACTTGATCCAATTACTTCTACAGGAGTTACACCTCCTTCCTCACCACCAAGAAAAAAAGATGAAGTGAACAATCTGAAAGATGTCAGTTTACTCAAGTCGTAGAGCCAAACAATTTTCAAGATGTAGTGAAATACAAGGAATGGTGTGATGCTATGGATGAAGAAATCATGGCCTTGGAGAAAAACAGAACATGGGAGCTCGTTGATTTACTGGACAACAAAAAAGTTGTTGGGTTGAAGTGGGTCTATAATATTAAATATAGATCTGACGGTTCAATTCAGAAATACAAGGCCAGGTTAGTGGCAAAGGGGTATATACAGCGTTAAGGTATTGATTTTGAAGAAACTTTCGCTCATGTTGCAAGATTTGATACTATTATAACAGTTTTAGCTCTAGCTGCACATAACAAATGGTGTGTTTATCAGTTTGATGTCAAATCTGCTTTTTTGAATGGTGTTTTGGATGAGGAAGTTTATGTCCAGCAGCTGCAAGGTTATGAAATTGCAGGTGAGAAAATAAGGTGTACAAATTAAATAAAGCTCTTTATGGCTTAAATAGGCACCGAGGGCGTGGTATGATCGGATTAATGGCCACTTCAAGCTTCATGGATTTCACAGGAGTGAAAGTGAACCTACATTGTATGTCAAATTGAGGGGCAATGATGAGGTACTTATTGTGTGTCTCTATGTAGATGATCTTATCTACACCAGTTATAATGCTGCTTTAATTGTTGAATTTAAGAATTTTATGATTGGTGAATTTGAAATGACTGAACTTGGTTTGATGAATTATTTTCTTGGATTGGAGGTGAAGCAAAGTGATGCAGGAATTTTTATTTCTCAAGAAAAATATGTCAGTGACCTTCTTGAGAAATTTAAAATGAAAGATTGCAATCCTGTTAAATTTCCTATGAATACCAATCAAAAATTCAGTTTGATTGATAGGGAGGAAAGAATTGTCGGTGGAAGTATGTTGTGTCTGACAAATAGTCGTCCTGATATTATGTTTGCAACAAGTTTTTTGTCAAGATTCATGCATAATCCAAGTAAACTTCATTATGGAGCTGCCAAAAAGGTGATGAGATATTTGAAGGGAACAAGTTCCTATGGTATCTAGTACACTAATAATGTTGATGATTTTCAATTGTGTGGCTATTCTGACAGTGACTGGGCAGGTTCAGTTGATAATCTTAGAAGCACAATAGGTTACATTTTTAACCTTGCTTCAGGTGCCATCGCTTGGAGTTCTAAAAAACACCCATCAACTGCATTGTCATCTTCAGAAGCTGAGTATATGGCAGCAACTTCAGCAGCATGTCAAGCTGTTTGGTTGAGGAGAATTCTAGAAGATATGAAGCAGTATCAAAAGGTTCCAACAGTTGTCCATTGTGACAATCAGTCCACAATTGCAATTGACAAGAAATTCAGTATTCCACAGTCGTACAAGACACATAAGAGACACATCATCACTTTATCAAAGAAATGGTGGACAAAGGAAGCATCAAGATGTCTTATTGCAGCACTGACGAGCAGCTTGCAGACATATTTACAAAACCTTTGGGTTTTGAAAATTTTGTGTATTTCAGAGACATGTTTGGTGTTGTAAATTTCTGCATTAAGGGAGTGTGTTAAAATTAATGCAGAGATTATGTGTTAGTGGTACCAGAGTTTAGTATCACATGAGTCTTTAGATTGAGTCAAATAAGTTATCTCCACTTGCTAGTTTATTGGTATAGTGGGATGTTGGGTTATGGTGCTATTTTCTAGTTAGTGGCGTGATTAATTTGTGGGCAAGTAACTGCTATTGGGTCATGTTAAAGTTAGTGGTAGTCATGGGTCCTTATTTGTTGGTCATTAGTTTTCTGTAATTGTCTATATAAAGGCTTGTTTATGTTGAATAAAATGTCAAGAAAATTCCCTCAAATATCGTCTTTGTTTTCACTATTTTATTTTGTTGTTCCTCTCACTACCTAACATTTGCTGAGAGAAGTCTTTCTGAGTGTGTTTAGCCCTTCCAAAAATTAACAATATTTATATTGGATATATTTTCTTTATATTTATATTTTATATAATTTGACAAAGTAAATAAATGATTTTATTAGTACTCATTTTTTTTTAAAGTTTTACAAGAACTAGTACAATAGGAACATGTCGGGATCAAACAATATATGTGCGGTCCAGATATCTACTTTCATAATGGAAGATAACTAGTCCCACAACCCGGAAAGAAAACTCTCCACGCATGCTTGTAAAATGCATTATTGTGAGATTTGAACCCCTCACCACTTATGTGGAAGGAATGTGCACTACCAATTCTGCTATAAAAAATGAATTGTTAAATGAAAATAAAGAAACTTACATTATAAATTTATAATATTAATCAGAACCTATAAATATTATTGTTTTACTTTTGTTTAAATAAAAGCATAATAACATTGTTTTATACAACGTGAAATTGTTAGCATAAATAATATGTTTACAATTATACACAAAGCATGTTACATAGTATGAATATATTTTTTTTAATTAAATAAAATGGGTTGTTAACATTTTACCACAAAGTTGTTACAATGTATATTTTAATTGTTACATTTCACGGCATATTTGTTATAACATTAAATCGCTACCACATGCATCTTTATTACAATTTTTATATAAAACTTGTTACATAGTACGAATATTTTGTTACACATAGAGTTGTTACATGATACGACAACATTGTTACAACCTATAACTTTATCAGTTACACATCAAACCAACGTAAAATTGTTATCACAAATGTTTTAACTACAACCTTCTACGTGAAACTTATTACAAAGAACGTATATTTTGTTACCCATATTAATCAAGTTGTTGTATGCTACATCAAAGTTGCTATGAGATACAACTTTATTGTTACACATCATGTCAGATATGTTATAACATTAAATCATTACCACATACATCTTAATTACAATTTTTTATGTAAAACTTGTTACATATTACGAATATTTTGTTACCCATATAAAATAAGTTGTTATATGATACGACAACGTTGTTACAATCTACAACTTTATCGTTACACATCAAACCAACGTGAAATTGTTACCACAAATGTTTTAACTGAAACTTTCTACGTGAAACTTGTTACAAAGCACATATATTTTGTTACTCATATAAATCGAGTTGTTACATGCTACGTCAAAGTTGTTATGAGCTACGATTTTATTGTTACACATCATGTCAGATTTGTTACAACATTAAATCGTTAACACATACATCTTAATTACATTTTTTTTATGTAAAACTTGTTACATATTACGAATATTTTGTTACCCATATAAAATGAGTTGTTACATAATACGAAAACGTTGTTACAACCTATAACTTTATCGTTACACATCAAACCAACGTGAAATTATTACCACAAATGTTTTAACTACGATTTTCTATGTGAAACTTGTTATAAAGCACATATATTTATTTACCCATATTAATGGGGATTATGGGGCTGTTACATGCTACGTCAAAGTTGTTACGAGGTACGACTTTATTGTTACACATCATGTCAGATTTGTAACAACATTAAATCGTTACCACATACATCTTAATTACAATTTTTTATGTAAAACATGTTACATGGAATGAATATTTTGTTACCCATATAAAATGAGTTGTTACATGATACGATAACGTTGTTACAACCTACAACTTTATCGTTATACATCAAACCAACGTGAGATTGTTACCACAAACGTTTTAACTGCAATTTTCTATGTAAAATTTGTTACAAAACACACATTTTATTATCCATATAAATCGAGTTGTTACTTGCTACAGTAAAATTGTCACGAACTACGGCTTTATTGTTACATATCACTTTTAATTTGTTACAAAGTTGAAATTGTTATCACACACATCTAAAGTACAACTTTTTATCCAAATTTTGTTACATTGTATAAAAATTATGTTACACGTCATTTATCATATAAAAAATAACAAAAATTATTTATAAATATTTAAATTGAAATCTTAATTAAAAAACTATTATGTTACAAATATTTTATAAAATTAAATCAAATAAATTTTAATTTAAAAATATAATACATCAAAAATATTTTAAAAATTAAACAAATTTTTTTTATTTTGCTGAAAATAATAATAATTTAAAATATAAAAAAATAATTACTATTTTAAATCTATTATATTATAAATGTTTAATTAAATTAAATACAAATTCAAATAATAAAAAATATCACATATTTATTTAAATCACATAATATTATTGTGAGGATATGCATAATCCTTATCTAATTATCATTTAAAATTATTTAACATAATTATTTAAATTATATTAAATTAGATTATTACATTTTAATAATAAAATTTTGAAAAATGTAAAATAAAAATAATTTGAAAGTAACTTGGTTAACTGGTTATAACTAGTTACTTCATATTTTTTAAATGTTTTGCTGCCACATGTCAACCAAGTATTGGATGAATCTTGTAATAAAATTTCAATACATTATTGGGATTTAATCTCCCAACACTGTAGTCATACCCTTTGTTGAGGTATTATTTTCTTATCACTAATGCTAGACAACCAAAACATTTAGTCCAAATTTCAACACAAATGATGTGGCAAGTTGTTTTTTCATTAACCACATCATCTCATATTATGTGTGGTGATGACAATTCATTTACCACATCATTTGGATTAATTATTTGGGTTATATAACATTACTCTTTGCTTTTTTTCCTGAAGTTAGATTTTTTTTTTATAACTAGAAATTGAAACAGAATCAAATGTTTTCTTTTTGAACGGTAAAACTTTTTGTTTAAGTTAAAATAACTTAAAATAATTTTTTTTACATATATACATTTTCAACTATTAATTGATATATATTTACATTTTAATATATGAAAGATAACTAAAAACAAACTATTTCATGTTGTAATTTTGATGGCTTTCTACCGCCTAAAACAAGCATCCCATTTGATCAATCCATCTCTCCATTTCGGCTTCACCATCAATATCTCTTCCACTTGCTTATCATCATTTTGCAATTAGCTGCACCCACTTGTGGTTGATCATCTTCATCACTGCTCACCTCTCCTTTGCCTATATATATTCTATATCATTTGTAAATAAACCCTAGAATATATCAATAACATAAGCATTTCTCTCTCGTCTCTCATATCTCATATCTCTCTTTGTTCTTTGTTATTTATTTTTCGTTTACAACACGCTATCAGTACGAATTATAGGTTAGGCAAGGCAAGTGAGCAACAAGTTGAAATTCTGCTTCTAGAAAAGAGTCGAGAAAAAAACTCTGTTTTTTGTACATTCTAAAATATGTCGGTTTGATGCCTCTCGTGGTAGTAGGCAATTGTCAAACCGCGTAAATATCTATGTCGTTGTATTGTGTGTATTTTTCTATAGAATTTCTGGTCATTACCACAACAAATTGGTATCAGAGCCTTGATTTTGTTCAAGTCCAGAAATTTCAAAATACTTAAATCGCTATTCGGAGGATACCATTGTGATCCTCTCAGAAATACGATTTCAACGCCACTGACTGCATCTCAAACGAACCCTCTAGCTTCGGTCAACTCTGGAAAAAATTTCAGAATTTTTCTGTAATTTTCAAGGAAGAAGACGACACTATAGTACCACGTCATCGTCATGTCATCACCATGCCAGTGCCACGCCACGCGCACGTCATCGTCAGTCGTACCATGTCATCGCGCAGTTGTGCCATATCAGCGATATGCCATGTCAGCGCCATGTCGCAAGCCATGGAATATTCTGTTTCATCAAAGAATATTCAGTTACCATTATAGAATATTCCATTAGTCTAACGGAATATTCCCTAGTCAACTCAATCCAGAAGTGTTTTTTGCCCAACTCAGTGCAATTATTGCCCGTTTTCGACCGAGTATGACCTATTTCCAACTATTTCGACCGTTTCGGACGCACCGAAATTGTTTATCATGCCGAGTTATGCCTCTGAAACTCTTATTTGTATGCACATATCAAGTGAACTCATGTCCCTGAAATGTTATCGTTATGCACATACCAAGTGAACTCATATTCCTAAAATGTTTTATTTTTATGCACATATCAGGTGAACTCATGTCTCTGAAATGTTATCTTCATGCACATATCAAGTGAACTCATGTCCCTGAAATGTTTAATTTTATACAACATATCAAGTGAACTCATGTCCCTGAAATGTTTATTTTTGTGCAACATATCAGGCTGGGTTATGCCCCTGAAATTGTTTATTTCTATGCAATATATCAGGCTGGATTATACCCAAGACAGAACCTGGAGAACTGGATCCGGTGTTATATACATGTCATACGGCACGGTTTTAACAACCGATAAGAACCTGGAGATGATCCAGTGTTATATACATGTCATACTACATGGTTTTAACAACCAATGAAAACCTGGAGATTTGGATCCAGTGTTACATACATAAATGCCATACGGCACGGTTTTGACAACCGATGAGAACCTGGAGTTCTGGATCCAGTGTTATATACATGATTAATGCTCATGAAGAGAAATATTCATAAAAGGATTTAAGATCCTAATGAAATTGGAAATATTATTTTATCCATTTCATACACATCTGATAGGATGCTGTGAGTATCATAAAAAGGATTTAAGATCCTAATGAAATTGAGAATATTATTTTATCCATTTCATACACATCCAACAGGATGTTGTGAGTATCATAAAATTATTTAAGATCCTAACGTATAATGAAATTTGAATATTATTTTATTCATTTCAAACACATCCAACAAGATATTATGAGTATCATAAAAGATTTAAGATCCTAACGTATAATGAAATTGGAATAATATTTTTATCTATTTTATACACATCCAACAGAATGTCGTGAGTATCATAAAAGGATTTAAGATCCTAACCTATAATAAAATCGGAATAATATTTTATCAATTTCATACAAATCCATCAGGATATTGTGAGTATCATAAAAGGATTTAAGAGTACAATGAAATTGGAAATATTATTTTATCCATTTCATAAATCATACACATCCAATAGGGTGCTGTGAGTATCATAAAAGGATTTAAGATCCCAATGAATTTGGAATAATATTTTATCTGTTTCATACACATCCAACAGGATGCTGTGAGTATCATAAAAGGAATTAAGATCCTAACGTATAATGAAATTGGAATAATATTTTATCAATTTCATACACATCCAACAGGATGTTGTGAGTATCATAAAAAAGATTTAAGATCCTAATGTATAATGAAATTTGGGAATTTTATGTCTTGCCGAGAGTGCAACGACTCATACAGTTCCGCGGAGTCAGAAATATTTTATGAATTTGACTTTACTCAGAGCAAATGTTAATAATGTATTAGGTCTAACGGATCTTATACAAAGCTCTGGAAGAGCCACAATATTATTATCAATCAATACTAAATTATGTATCAAATCCAAACGGATCTGATAAGAAGCTCTAGAAGAGCCATGATATTGTTATCAAGCAATACTAAATTATGTATCAATGATACTTGATATTATTCAAGTAGAACATAAATGAATATGCTTAGTTTCAAATGCATGTAAGGTTAATACCATATCAAATTCAGCGGATCTGATTAAAGGCTCGAGAAGAGCCACAATCTTATTACCAGATGGTATTAAATTTTGTATCAATGATACTTTATATCATTCAAGCAGAACATAAATAAATCTGATCAAATCAAAGATAATTCATCATCAGATGATTATTCATCAGTTACCTGATATATTAAATGTAACAAGATTTTATAAGTTGCAATCTCCAAAACCCCGGTCGGGTGATTGTTCCTAAAGAACGATCAGAGTAAATGACAACAAATAAATCATCTGATGCATATCATAAGCTTATGGACCTTTAAAAGGTATTGTTATCAGGATCCTAATGTAAACAAAACTCGAATTATGAATAAATCCATTGAAATGGAAGAAATCTCAACAAAGATACAAGTATATTGAAATTGAGAAAATTTCTATACAAAGTCTATGAAATGACTAATTCCATCGATATGGAAGAAATCTCAACAGAGATATAAGTATATTGAAATTAAGAAAATTTCTATACAAGTCTATGAAATGACTAAATCCATTGATATGAAAGAAATCTCAACAGAGATATAAGTATATTGAAATTGAGAAAATTTCTATACAAGTCTATAAAATGACTAAATCCATTGAAATGAAGGAAATCTCAACAGAGATATAAGTATATTGAAATTGAGAAAAATTCTATACATGACTAAATCCATTGAAATGGAAGAAATCTCACCAGAGATACAAGTATATATTGAAACTTGGTATTCACTAGAGATGAATATGATTATGATCTAAATTTTTGATAAATTTGGTTGCCTTTGAAAGGCTTGAAATGCGTCTTCAGACGTAGTAATCATTTATCTATATGATTCACTCAATACAGATATTTATAATCCCAGAAGGATTTCAAATGCTAGAAGCATGTAAATCGAGATTTCGTAATCTGTATTTGATGAACATACAAAAATCCTTATATGGATTAAAAACAATATAGATGGATGTGGTATAACCGTCTCAGTGAATATCTGATAAGATAAAGATATAATAATCACATTATATACTCATGTGTCTTCATAGACATGTCTTTACCTATAATGGCACATGAATTTAATAATGCTTCATACAGCAAGTCTTTGCTTATACTCCCTCCAATCGTTTATGATGTTATTGCATTTTATGGAATAAATATCAGTGTGCTTCAGTTTAGCAGTCTAGAAGATTGCTTCATATGAACTTTTATCAGGGAGAGCATCCCATTAGAGGAGCGTCCCATCAGAGGGAGCATATCAAATGCAGTATATTAATTATATTGCGGCATATGTGCATTATACTATTTATTCCTTCCAATCAGGTTTTTGTCCCATTTGGTTTTCCTGATAAGGTTTTTAATGAGCTAATTCTATAAGCACACCCAAAAATCATTTGATCCACAAAGATCATCATAAATATTACATTTATCCAGTTGATCATCGTATATATGTTGTCTTGATCAAGAAGATCATTGTAAATATTACTTTGATCTTACTAATCATCGTATATATGTTACTTTGATCTAGAAGATCATCATAAATATTACTTTGATCCAACAGGTCAATAGATATCATTACTATGGTTTTTATCCCACTGGGTTTTTCCTAGCAAAGTATAAATGGGAGTAAAATTTTGAAGAAAACATTAACTATTGACATATTTGCATTGTGCTCTTTTTCCCTTCGATCAGGTTTTGTCCCACTGGGTTTTTCTGACAAAGTTCTTAACTAGACAATCAGGGGAGCGAAGTTCTGAACAGACATGTGTGCACTATACTCTTTTCCCTTTTGATCAGGTTTTGTCCCACTGAGTTTTCCTGACAAGGTTTTAAATGAGATAGTTTAAGAATGTCTAACCCCACAAGATCCAGAAGATCATTGTATATATTGTTGCCGGGGCTTTTGCCCCGATGAGTTTTGCCTAGCAAATTAAAATACAAGTGTCGGAAATCCAAGAGGGAGTGTTGTAATTTTGATGGCTTTCCACCCCCTAAAACAAGCATCACTTGATCAATCCATCTCTCCATTTCGGCTTCATCATCAATATCTCTTCCACTTACTTATCATCATTTGCAACTAGTTGCACCCACTTGTGGTTGATCATCATCATCACTGCTCACCTCTCCTCTGCTGTATCATTTGTAAATAAACCCTAGAATATATCAATAACAGAAGCATCTCTCTCTCGTCGCTCATATCTCTCTCTATTTGTTCTTTATTCTTCGTTTACAACATTTCATAGATTGTACGGCGAAATTATTAGTTATTGATTAGGTTTCAGAATTTTAATTTGATCACAAATAATGTCAAATAAAATATTATTTTAATTTATAAATATTTAAAAATAAAAATAATAATTCATATAAAAGTGAAATCGCCATGTACTTTTTATGAGGGTTTTGCTTTTATTATTTCAAATAGGTATGGGAAGAAAAAGTATGTCATGGATTATGGTAATCAGTAATGAAGAAAAATCTCATATGTGATTCGGCACTTTTAGTAATTTTAATTTGATCACAAATAATGTAAATTAAAATATTATTTGAATTTATAAATATTTTTGAAAAATAATAATATCTCAAAGAATAATACTAATAAAAATATCCTATGTGATGAGTGATTCGGTACTTTCCTATTAATTGGGAAAGACAACTAAAGTGAATCAACTTTCATCGAAAAAAAACTTCAGTCACCGGCACTTTTTCATTAATGCACTTAGCAAGGCGTGTAATCAAGGCATCCATTGTTATTGGTAGTAAAAATCCAGTTATGTTAGACTCGACTTGGGCTAATTGGATAAACTAATTGTTGTGATTAATAGTAATGTAATACATATGAAAAATAACTTTATCAGTTGATAAATATATGGTATCATTCATGGTAGAAATTAGTAATTCCCGCATGTGCAAGTATGATTGGGATCGACATCATCTTGTAAGCCTATCTTTATATGTATCCACTTATCGATTGTCACATTGATGGTTGAGATACAGGTAAGATACAAAGTGGCAAGGCGATGGCAACAATCATGGGACATCAAAATCCCCATCTCTTGTTCCTCTCTTTCTCTAAGTTTCCTCTTACTTTCTTGGCAAACCAAATACAACCTCGACAAAAAGAAACACCAAGTTTAAGCAATTATATATGCATACATACAGCATCCACTGCCCATCAGGCCATCACTAGATGGGCTATTCTGATCTTCATAAACTGATATAGTTATTATTATGGTTACTTTAAACATTTAAAGTCAGTTATCTACTAACATTGATTGGTGGGTTTAGAGATTTCTGATTTGTATTTAACTTTTTGGTTAACATTCTAACTTCTAAGCTATGCTCACAAACTTTGATTGAAAGGAAATAATAACCTACCATTCAAAATAATTGGAAACCTACCATTCAAAACAAAACAAATCAGTTAGTCAACCTTGTATTGTATATCAAACTTATTCTTCTTCCTGCCTGTCTTATTTTCATCACAACACTCATTCACCTCCATCTTCACAAAAATACTTCAATCTCTTACTCGAGAACGCAATTCTTCATGGCCTGAAATTATCAGCCTCAAGTGTAATTCATTCATCAACGGTACAGCCACGGTCCGCAGATCTCCATGATAGTTCACAACTCTCTTTCTGAAATTTTCTCAGAGAATGATAAATTGATGGAAGCTGTCAAATGCAGAATAGTCAGAAAATTGAACGTGCGGTGCTTATATACGGTATGTTTATAAACCCTCAACTTCTGGAATTGTTTATTTACTTGAAAAGATTATGTATGCAACATCAACGTGTTTCCGTTCAGGAAGCTTTTAATGTTTTTATTTTTATTTTTATAAGTTTCAGAAACTTAGGGAAGAATATTTAATCACAAAGTCCAAACCGGGTTACAAAGAGCTATGCCAAAAGAAAGAACAAATCAGTTCAACATAGAAAAACACTTTTGAACCCCTTTTTTCTTATCATAGAATGGTTGGTTACGAGATTTCTGAAACCAAAAAGTTGCACGACATACAAAGCAAATATCACAATTCACAACAGTAGTAACATATTTCACAAATTTTAGGTCATCTCAATTTGAACAGACCTCAAGCCCCAACTGACGAATTAACATTCTAGAATCTATTATGAGGAGAATTAGCTCATAACTCCGAACACAGAAAGGGCATTTTTTTTTTTTTGGCTCCCCTCTTGCATCTTAATTCTCATCTGAGGGTTATATAAAGCATTTCCAAAGTTAAACAAGCATTACTCTCTTTTCTCTAACTCTGCTTAGTTCTTTCTATCATATTATCATCTCCAGTCATTTCAGCGTATAGGATGATATTGAGTTATACCACGTTTCGGAGGCAACTTCCTCAAAATGAAAAGGACCAATGAAGAAGGTAATATCTCCACCAACTGCAAACAAAAAAGAGATCTAGAGTTAATGATGTCATTACCAAAACACTTTAGAACAAATAACATGAAAACATTTCAACCAATACCAAGTAAATACTACATGTTCAAGATATATTTCTCTGTAAGCGACACCAAATGACACCCTCTCAGATATTGTGAATCGACCTCAATAATATATGTAAAGAAAAGCCATCATCAATTCCCCCTCATAGTCATACAACAGCAACCAACAACATTAAGGTTTACAACAGCCAAAGATTTATGAGTTATTGTTCTAACAGGCCGGAAGGTTGCAAACTGGGATCAATGATTGACCAATACTCAAGAACAATGCTGAAACAAAATAACATTAAGAAACACAAACACTTGTTTATTGTCAATCAAAATATTGATCACATTATAAAAGTTCAATATTAACCAACACCAATTTTCAACATATAGCTGGCTGTCCTATTGATCAACCAGTCCAAGAAATCCATTAAGTCACACTTATATTTCACAGTAAAGCCATGAATATTTCTTCCCCAAAATTGCAAAAAACAACAAGGGCACCGCTAGACATCGTTCAATCGTAGACAAACAATAATAAATCTTTAAACATAAAATTGGAAGGAGAAATTAGTGAACTTGAGAAGACATTGGGCATTACCATTCCAATTATGGCAAAAATATCGACTAACCAACCTTCAAATTTATATATATAGCAAGGAAAAAGAAACAATACACAAGAGAAAGTGATGAATAATTTTTATAAGACTTACCAAGTAATATACGAAGTTTAGAACTGGATGATCCAAAACATCTAGGTCTGCAGCTTTGTCAAATGCATTAAAGCACATCTAAGCAAAAGAAAAATTACAAAAAAGGATAAATAGTAGCAAAAATTAGATAATATTGAGAAGAAGACATCAAGAAACAACAAATTCGAGCCAATGCAAATGGGACACTAATTGCTTCAATAACATGGATATGAATCTATTGTCAGCAACTGATCAAAATTAACTTGCCTGAACCAATCATTAGCTAAAACATTCAATCAGCATTTGTTCATATTTGTATTAAGAAGAAAATCACAAGCCTCGAATTATTACATCACTGAAGCATTTTGAATTTAAGTCATGCAAAGGTATCAAGCTTATAAAGTTAAGCATTGGTAAAGTAATGAGATAAGAAACATCAAAGAACTCACCATAATGCATCTGATAAGGAAACATGTGAAACATATTGTGGTCACATAACCAACCTGCCCAGGCATAAACAGAAATAATTCTTAAAAGAAATAAAACGATGGCAGTAGAAGAAGAGACAGATCATTAATTGAAAACAAATGACTACCTCTTGTAGCTTCTTACGTCGACCTTTGGATTCCACAGGGAAGCGCTGCAACATTAAGAATAGCCTGCAGATAATAGTGCAAACACAAAACAACATTGTTGCCCAATCATAAGGTATATACCAGAATTGCATTGCATGTGACACCAATCACAAATGTTTTCATCATAACCATATAACGATGTCATGGGATAGAATTACAAGTAAAAGAAACAAAACAGAATTGAAGATAGAATAAAACCACATTGTCAATTTTCTTGTGTTGTGACCAGAGGTGACAAATTTACTCTCAGCTACTAAAGACATACAAGTATAAAACACCATGCTTGGCACCACACAGGACAATTTTTTATGTCAATCAGTTAGACAAGCTATTACTGTTACACTATAAAAGACAATAAGTCAATAATTATAAAAATATCAAAGATTGAAATTTGATCTTCCTGCTTGATAAGACCAAGTCTCTGAATGCATAAGATTTATACTTTCTTTCTTTTCTTTTTCTTTTTTTTCTTTCTTCCTTCCTTAGACAACCACTAAACTCCGCCACCATTTTCTTCACCCCTTCCACCCACAGTCAATCCCAAGAAAATCAAAATTAAAATAAAAGGAAAAAGAGCAGTGCGGACACATAAGCTCCTCACTGTGCAAGCAAAGAAACAAGTTGAATAAGCTATCATGCCTTTGAATGAAAGCATGTTTTAGCATTTCACAAGCTGCCCAGTACCAGTGCACAATATGAAAGCATTCCTAAAAGCTTTGGATCTATTTGCATAACAATCTCCTCTCGGAAGGCATAACACATCCATTAATGTCATCCTAAGTTTTAAGTAATCATGGTAGACCCCCAAAGTACAGAATAATTACCTTCCACCATAAAGTAAGAAGCCAAGGGCAGCAAATAAGGAAACACCTGCAGATATACATGGATAGGAAATTAATCGGTGGCTCAGTGTAATAAAATAAAACCCATTGTATCAACTTTATCTAGTCCGATGGAAAAATGGAAAAATTACCAGCAAAGAACATCTTAGATAAGATCATCACAACTCGGATAGGCTTCCAGCATAATACCAACCACAAAGCAATCTGGAATTCAGTTTAACCAAAGAAAGAAAAATATTAACAGTGAAGTCAAATAAATCAAAATTTTTACTTTGAGTATAATATAAAGTTGGTATGAAAACTAAAAAATATTCATATAATACAAAAACAGTATATCTCTGCAGATACTGAATTACAGAAGACTTAAGAATAACAAGTCTATGATAACTTAACATCATTGGCAAGAAACTATCAAAAAGACATCACAATGCATCATAGAAAATCTGTAAACATGAATCTTAAGATTTAAAACCTTAAGTCAATCTCATGAAGAAATACATTATTGTGGCAACGGAACTAGTAATAATAGTTCCACCAACTCAAATCTCTTGGAGAAAGGTTAGTCAACGACCAGCTACTAATACACAAGTGCAGGCATTATAAATATTACAATGCGACACTGTCATTTGGCTGCTACCATCTGAGTCAAATAGGATCAAAATATTAGCAATGGAGGAAAAAGTGAGCGAGAGAAAGGAAATAAATGAGTGCCCCCAACAAAAATTAGTGTAGTTGGGCAAGATGGTTTCCACTTCACTAAGGGTCAGCCGGTCAGGGGCATTTAAATGACAAAACAGGTGTCAACAACCGTAATAAGCTCTTTCATTCTGTCTTTCTCTTTCAGCTGTACTTGTTAAGCACATGACAGTTACAGGGGCAGTAGTTGGGTTGAAGGTTGCTTCAAGTTTGTCGAAAAATTAACAGAACTGGATTAATTAGAACTATTTATTTCACATCAATTTCCAAGAAGGATCCTAGGTATTCAGAAAATCTCACACAAAAATAACATAAAGAGCTCTCCAAGATTACCAAATAAAATAAATCTCTTAACTCCGATAAATAACTTGAGCCATTTTCATAACAATAATAAAAACTTGAGCCACTATTTATATTATATATAGTATATTTTTAACTAGGATAAATGAGACTATGCGCAAGTACATGATATAATAAGATAGATAAAATACCAGCCCACATGCACCCATACTGTGGGTAACCAAACAAACATACGCAAGATTACCTCAGAATAACACATTTTCTCTGAAGTTATCAACTAACTTCATTATTCTTTCATGAAAATAAATCATTCCCCATCAAAGAAAATAAGACAAGTCAAGAGCCACAACCCTCTTGCTCTATTGTCCACGAGTGTGTTTAGTATGGCTTCTCTACTAACCAAAAAAGCTTTTTTAATGTTAAAAGTTCTTTGATATTTTTTTTTTTGGTTGTTTGACAAAACTCAAGATAAGCTTTTTTTATTATTAAAAATGTTATTTTGTCTACTGGGAGATTTGCGCTTCTCCTAAGAAGCTCTTTTTAAGCCTTTTTTTTTTAAAAAAAAAAAAAAATTGTCTCTACCACTCTCTAACAACTTTAGATATTTCACAATATACCTCTTTCATTACGGATACTTTGTCAATGCCCCTTTTTTTTTTGTAATTTATAACAATAAAAGTTCTTGTTATATCCTCCAACAATCTAGTATCTTGAAAGTGTTTTTCTATTTGAATACAAAACAACATTACATCTTTTTGTTAAAAGCTCTATCGGTAAAAGGCCTACTACATGAACTCTACTTGAAATACCATTCCAAATACACCCTTACTCTACTTAAATATCACTAAAACGCTATGACTGATTACTAAAAGCTTTAAGAAAAACGAAATTACCATCCATAAAACTAAATTTAACCATCAACTATTTCCAGTGGCACCTTGCACAGAATGGCATAACCTTGAACCAGCCACCACCCCCCTAATCACTGATATTAAAGGTGCACCTAGGCGCCAGGATGGCACCTTAAGACAAGCAGGCACGTCAGATTCTGAGGCATACACCTGGTAAATAGGCAATGATTTGGGGCACTCTTTGAGGTCGCTATAGAGTCATCATCGAGATTAGACGACAGTCAACAGGTGAGTGAGAAATGAGTTTATTCTCATTGGGAAATTCATAAAAAGCTATTAAGGAAAAAAAAAAGTGTGTGCCTCGCCTTGCAAGTTGCACCTAGGCTCCAACGGGACTTTTACGCCTCAGTGCGCCTTTAACAACTATGCCACTAATGGCAGAAAACCAACCTCATCATATCGTCCAAACTTCTCCATTTTTCTTTTCTTTTTCTTCTTTTTTTCTACTCTTTTCTTTTTTCTTAGTTTAAGGTTGAAGCCAAAGTTTTAAGGGGGGTGTATTCAATTAGAATTTCAAAAGACTTTTAATGACTTTTATGGAATTAAAAAGTTTGAGTGTATTAAATGTAGACTTTTAAAGGCTATAAAAGTCATGGGGTATTAAATACAAACTTTTATAGACTTTAAAAAAGTCTTTAAAAGTCTTGTGGTGTTTAATCAAGACTTTTTAACAGTCTATGAAAGCTATGAGGTATTCAAAATCCCATTGACATTTAATGCCTTTTAAATATCAATGACTTTTAATTATAACAAATCTCACAATTTGTCCTTCATTCCTACCAAAAACTTTGAATGACTTTTTTTTTTGAAATAGAAATAATTTCACTTTAGAAGAAAAACATAAAACTCTCTGAAAAACATTAACCATCAAACATGTTATATTTTCAAGTAAAAGAACACACATTCTTAACAAATTTTACAAATAAAATAAAATGAATAACTTTTAAAATGAATAAACATTATAAAAAAAACATACAAACATTAAAAATCTATAACAAAAAAAAATTAACTAAAAATAATATAAAACAAATCTTCATAGTCTATGCAATTGAGGACGAGAGATTTCATTTTTTTTTACCTCTATTTTCAAAGCAATTAAACAACACCAAAACAAATCAAACGAACTTTATTTATGTTAATTAAAAATAATAAAAGACAAAAACCATTACTCAATCATGCCAATATGCCATAATCAAAGTCGCATATGAACGTGGTTTCATGTAATTATGATCAATATCAAACCACCCACTTTTAGGCATGAATCTTGTTCAACAACTATGTGTTGTTTTTATGTTTTATCTCTAGTAACTTGAATTAATTTTTAGTAGATTTTCTATACTCATTGTCATACCTTCGTAGAGACATGTAAACGTTAATATTATTGTCGATTTGCTACATTTATTCTAAAAGAAAATTTATAATATTTTAATAAAAACAAATAAAATTTTGACTAATTATTAAAAAAAAATTAGGTGCATAATGTCTTTAAGATGCAAAATATAATAAAATTACAAATAAAAATTTTAAAATCACATGTATAGGCAAGAATGCTTTTGTCAAGTTTAATTAACAATGATTTTTTTACTCTAAAAAATATATTTTTTTATTGATATAAGAAATTTACATAATTTTGCTAAAACAAAATATATATCATATTTAAAAATCAATAAATGTTTATAAATGTCTATGAAAGTCTTTTAAATGAAAGTCACTGAAATTCAGTTTGAAATGAAAGTCTATGAAAGTCTTTTAAAATGAAAGTCTATAAAATATTTTCATAATTCTGTAAAATCCATAAATGTCCATGAAATCTGCAAAAGCCATCCACTTAAAAAAAGTCACTAAAAGTCTTTTGAAATCCTAATTGAATACACCCTCCTAAAACTCGGAAAGCGGTCCAAGGCGGCTGCCTCGAGGCGATCAAGGCCGCCACCTCAGCCGAAAAAATGGAAAAATAAATAAATAAATAATAATAAATTAATAATGTAGAAAATATTCCATAATATTGAATAAACAAGTCATATTCAGCAATACAGACATAAATATCTCAAACAAATGAAACATTACTAAAAATAAGTTCTTCCTCACGATAAATAACCACTATATATCCGATGTGTCGAAGACAAGAAGACAAGAAGACAAGAAAATATTCCATGATATTGTTTGTGCGTTGAAGAAAACAAGGAGCGAAGTTGCGTTGAAGAAGACAAGGAGAGACACGATCGTGCGTTGAGGAAGAGTTAGGGTTTTTTACAAAACGCTAAGTTTAACATTATGTTAAACACATTGTTTTGCTGTTAAAAAAGAAAGAATAAGCCAAGAGGCGGGCGAGTTGAGGCTATCCGGACAAGAGGCGGCTGCCTCGTTCGGCAGAGGCGATATTCTGATGCTAGCCAACCAATGCGGCCACCCCGGTGCGTTTTTGCCTCGAGGCGGCCTCATGGCTGCTGCCTCAAACCGCTTTTTAAAACTATGGTTGAAGCATAGAATAACAAATTATCATGATGCTGAAAAGTGGTGAAATTCCTTTCGAGTGCAAGAGCATTGGTAAACAAGATGTTTACATAAGGGGAGCATAAAATTGACAGGACATTGAGTTGATACTGAAACCTTGTATAATAGAGAGAGTGTATATGAAGTAAGAATAACAAGAGAAGAGCATGTTAAGCATACTTCAAAAGTGAAGTAAGATGCCACATAAAAATGTCAGAAAACACAAGAGAGTTTCTATAGTAATGAAAAAATGGATTGACCGCTGAAGAATAAAACGAATAATGGTCATGATTAGTTAAAATTCAGTAAAAAGTTACAATTTTTTACAAAATACAGGAGTCTTATAAAAATTTAAAATTGAAACTGAAATCAGAGTAATGAGATCAACCAATCTCTACCCTTAGGTAATATCAAGATTGAAGTATTTGTCTACCATTCTGCTTCAAATTAAAATTAAATACCTAACTCCAAATGTATCTGACATGGTTGATTTCGGGAAAAATCATTTTCCATTAATTTTTTTTTTCTTTGACAAGATTTTTCCATTAAAATTTTGATCATTATGACATGGTACCATTATTAAAATTCAAACAAACATAATTTTCTTCAAAAGTTACAAAACTCTGGAACTCTGTACAAAATAGAGCACCAAGCTCATTCTCCAAATATTTAATGAAATTTATCAATATCCAGTCATCCAGTAATGAAATAGCATTCACGGTCTCCACCTAGTAATACCAAGAGTTGCTAATTCTTCAGCTAATGACATTGATTACTTGATTATGACATGATTCAAGAATAAAATCAAAAAGTGTATACAGAACAACTTGTCTTGAGGTTTACTAAATTTTCCAAAAAGAGACTCGGTGTCAAATTTAATACTATCAAAGTCAAAAGTTGCTATCCACCTTCTACAACTGTCGCAGTATAAGAAAGATAAGTTGAAAAACAAGATAATAGTATTTTCACGATAAATGACTAGCTTCCATGCAGGAGGAATCCAACTCGAAATGTTTCCTTTCGCTGAGACATAAAAATGAAACAGTGAATGAGAGATAATTCACCTGAATAACATAAACCACAGCATTAATAGTAAAGAAACTCGGCCTCAGTCCATCAGTTGATACTGCACGTGCCTGTTTAATAATATACATGTCAAAAGGTTATACTTCAGAAAATTAATTCCAAGTAAACCAACAAACAAAAATGAAAGCAAAGCAAACCCTAACATAAAATCTAACCTGATAGTAAATCTCAGCCCAGAAGAGAACCAAAAGCGCATATGTTGTGAAGAAAGCAAGACTTGGCATATCAAGCAGGATATGTTGGAGAATCTAAAAGAAATAACCAATCAAGCTACAAATTAAATCAAAAAGAAAAAATCTATATGAATAAAGCAAAAGAAATAACGAAAGATTGTAACTAACATCTGGGTGTAATTTCTGCACATTGCGGCGGAAAACGAAAACTAGACATCTAACTGCGTAAACACGAAAACCCATAAATCAACAAAATGAAATTACATAAATCCATAAAAGGTAATTCATTATCTGATATTCGGACCTCCATTCACGAGAAAATTAAGAAAGTGGAAGACCTTCTGCGTGGTCCAACCGTACTCAGGAACTCTCAATTGTATACGAACCAATTGAACCTATATATATATATATAACAAAATATTAAGAACAAAATCATCCACTCAATTGCTTGCAATATACGAAAATCATTATAAAAAAAAAACACACAAAAATTTAGAATAACCCTAGAAGAAATAACAAAGAGGTAGGAGGAGCTGGGTACCAAAGCGACGGCGGCGACGAGACCGTATAGGGCGGCGAGGACGTGGAAGGTACGATCCTGCCAAAGGCGTGAGTCGTTAACGTCATCCCACCAACTGTTGGCGGCTTTGAGTTTTAAAGCTGTCACCGCCGACGGCAAATCCATCTAATCTATATGTTGTATCGCTTCTCGCTCTCTCTAATTAAATTAAATTATTTTTATTGGATGAAAATCTGATTGGGATTTTTTTGCAAATTAATGAATGAATCAATGAAATTGTGAGCAAAACGGCCGGCAACAAAAGAGAGATGTGGAAGAGAGATACCCGGGTTAAATATACGGGGCTCGGTGCTACCCGTTTTTTCTTTTTAATCTTATTTTGGGTGACTTTTTTATATTAGGCATATTAGGAGGTTATGGACACCACACGAGCTCTGGCGGCTCCACGTGTATCCCGTGTTGTAAATAAGATATGTTTGGAATGTGGAATTGGGATCAATGCAATACTTGCAAAAAGGAAATATATCAAAATGATAGTCTTTGTTTTTTTTTTCCCTACCGATATATCTTATATTATATTAGTACGTTACATATGAACAACTGATTATGGAGAAGTTTTGATAAGTACATACACTTTGAGTCAAAGTATGTAAATCTAATAGTCCACATCAAACGCACTGATGAAGTTATATCAGTACTTACTGACTTGAAAATTTCTGATCAAAATGAAGATACAACCAGAGTGTATCACCTCTTTTTAAGGATGGCAATGGATCGGACCAGTCGTATCCGTTGGAGATATGTATCGCAATCATGCATCTATCTTCATTTCTAAGTAAGTGAGACGGATTCAGATAATCCTCGAATTGAGGTAGAGATATACATCCATGTTCTGTCTATATCCGAGTCCGATGAAAAAAATTTAGATTTTTATGGTTTAGAAGACAAAAATATAATTAACACGTAATAGTATATTTTATCATATTTAAAGGGAAGAACAAATACATCCAATAAAGTTTAAATAAAAAAAATAACTTATATTTTTAAATGGTAGGCTATATCAACTCAATTTTCTGACTTAATTTCTTGACTTTAAAATCTCAACCATTAAATTAAAGAGCACATGAGCAAATAGGTGGTTGAAATATTAAAGTCAAAATATTGAATCAGAAATTTGAGTTAATATAGTCTGACTCAATATTAAAATCTATAATAGATCTGGATGGGGATGAACTTCATTTCCGGAAATAAAATGGATATTAAGATGACATCCATCTCCGTCCGTCTTAGAAATAATAGTATCTATTTCCATTTTAAATGAAACGGATTGTTACGGAAATTTGTATCCGTGGATAATTTTTTCATCCCTACCTCTTTTGCAATAAAAGGAATTAAAAAATAACTCATTAATCACAATTGTTTTTCATGCTCTTAATTATTTATGAAAATTTATTTTCACCCGATAAACAAATAATTACGTCAAGAGCTTGTTTGTTACGCCATATTGGACTGGATTAGTGAACTAAGTATTAATTTAGTAATGTCCATTCTCCGCTGTTTGGCAAAACTACACTGCCAGATTATTTAATCCAGTGGATAGACTTTAGCCCAGTACAAAATTGCGTAACGAACAACATAACAGAAGTGGACTGAGCTATTTAGCCCAGTATAAAATCACATTCCTGGGCCGGACTTCAAAAATCTATCTCTTTCACGCTTTTTTTTCCTTTTAGAAAGTAGTACACATGCATAATTGCGTTTGATTTGACTTTGCATTAACTTGACTCTAGATTAGAAGAGTGTATTCAATTTATAATTTGTTAGGGCATCACCGAAAGATTCTTCTATTTTCACTCTTTAAATGTCTATTTACTTATATATAGTAATTTGAGGAGTTAAAAAAGAAGAGTCATTCTAAAAGACTCTTCAATTAGAAATATGTTTATATTATTTTAATAAAAGCACCCAAATTCCCTCTTCCCTACCAACAAATCTAATTACCCTTCATTTTTTTCAAGTTAGAAATAATAGCTTTTCATATTATTAATATGTTATTATTAAATATTCAATATTAGTCTCATTTTAAATATCTAGATGAGACCTTTCTAATGGTATAATTTTTACGATGATAAAATTTATAAATTAAAATTTATTACATATTAATTGAATTTTATTAAAAAGATAAAAATGATATAGATATCAAATATTAATGATGATGTGATATAAAAAATAATATACTAATAATTGAAGAGGGAGAAGTTGCTCTTCAATATTGAAGAGAGATAATCAAAATTTTATTTGAAGAATCTCATTTGAAGAGTATGTTGGAGCAAAATATGCTGATGTGGCTCATTTGACTTTAACAAATATCTTATTTGAAGAGTTTTTTGAGGATACTCTTAAAATTTAAAAAGTCTTAATAAATTCTAAAAGTTTTCCAAAATCTAGGTGTATTATTCAAATTTGTATAGAGTTTGTAGCATCTCCAATGCAGCAAGAGTGACCTGTGAAAAAAAAAAAGACGACACATAGGATAAATAGACAGCTTATTAATAAATGTATCTCTAATGTAGTTGTGCATATTCAACCTCAAACTGATGTGGTAAAAAATATTCAGACACAATCAACATGACCGTCTACTTCCAGACGATCTGTTATACAGGCTTTTTTTCGGTTAACTCATCATGTATTTAAAATTAACATTAATTTTACATCTATTTTTAGTAATAAAATAAAATAAAAAAGCAAACAAGAAAAAAAATTGTACATGTTATTAAAAATAAATCCAAAATACATCACAACAATAATCATAAGAAATTACCTTTTTAACAATTAATGTGTTTCCTAAAAAAATAATAAACAAAAACTTTTAAAGTATTTGAATAAAAAAACAGATAGAGATGCTTCATTTTGATACGAAAATGATACTTGAGAATAATGTAAAGTTTTTTGAAAAAGGCATTTGGGAACCATCGCGAATTGAACAAAAAAAACTAAAAGATTAATATTAAACCATATATATATATATATATATATATATAGTCTTTCTATTGTCAATTCGAAGTGATATAAGATATATCAGCTCATTGCATGTGGGCCATCGGATTTAAATGCTTTGACTTGGTTGCATGCACTTGTCTAATCATCTTTTAAATCTAATTGCTCACATGCAAGGAGCTGATATATCTTATATCAGTTCGAACTGACAATAGAAAGAATATATATATATATATATATATATATATATATATATATAATATGTAGAAATTACTCTCACCACCTAACGTCATCCAATTCCCACAGTTTGAGTGTTTTCAGTTTGTCTATGAGGGAGAGTCAATGGAATATATATATATATATATATATATATATATATATATATATATATATATATTATAGGTGAATTCATAAAAATCCAAAAAATTTATTAGTTTATTGTTTTTAGCAACTAATTTATATTTTATTGTTTTTGTCATTTTTGACCACTTTTGGACAAAATTATCTCTAATTTTTTCTTCATCTGACATGTAACTTACCATTTGATTCCAAGTTACATGTGAGTTGATTTTTCAAGTTACATGTCAATTAAGTTTTAAATTACATGCCAATTGACTTTCAACTTACATGTCAATAATTTTCAAGTTACATGCTAGTTGATTTCTAAATTTTTGGTGAGTGAAGTAAAGACAAAATGAATGGCAATCTTGTCTATTCAAGGCTAAACATGATAAATATAATAGAATATAAATTTATGGCTAAAAATAATAAACAAATAAATTTTTAATTATTTCTTGCAATTTCCTCATATATATATATAATATGTAAAAATGTGAGATTTTTAATGTTTTTATAGAGAAAATTGAGGGAGAGGAGAGGGTTTTGCATATTATGATTATGAGGTTTAAATTACCACAAAGAGATAAATGAGGAAGAAATTATTTAGCAGGTGAGTAACATAATCTTTGTATTTAATTAAAGAATCATGCAATTAGTAGAGTGCCTATTCATTTGGTTTTGTTAATATAGATTGAAATTAATACATTTAAATCAATTTCACTGTTTTTGTGATTTTAGATTTAAATTACGAAAAAGAGATAAGTGTGAAAGAAATGATTTTGCTGGTGAGTAACATAATCATTGAATTTAATTAAAAAACCAGACAACTAAGCAAGAGTGTCTATTCATTTGATTTTGTTAATATAGATTGAAATTAATGCATTTAAATCTAAAGCTTACTCATGGTCATGTTGTACAGTGAGGCTCAACTTTTATATATTATATAGATTTATACAGAGCCGATCTTGAGATTTCGGGGCCTGAGGCGAAATGTAAAAATGAGCCTCTCGACCCTCCATGTATGTTTACTAGATTTTTTTTCTCTAGTAAATGCTTATAAAAATCAATTTAATAACCCAAAATCAAAACTATAACACAATAAAATAGCAAATAAAAAGTTACTGAAATAAAATTTTTATAATTGCATCAAAGAATATATCACTTTAACCTTTATTCGTCTCACATTTTAGAAAATAAAACAAACTAGAATCCTCTAGGATTTAGGACGCCTAAATTGATTGAAAATAAAAGATTAAATTTTAATAAATTTGATCTATT
Source organism: Dipteronia sinensis (assembly GCA_033220585.1). Lineage (NCBI taxonomy): Eukaryota > Viridiplantae > Streptophyta > Magnoliopsida > Sapindales > Sapindaceae > Dipteronia > Dipteronia sinensis. Next base: position 59,068,502 of record CM065638.1, on the reverse strand, counting down.
TGCTAAACCTAAACTTTATTCCTAATCAAACTAAAAAAAAAAAAAGAAATCTTCCTAAATTGAAAAAAAAACATCAAAATCCCATCTAAAATAGAAAACTAGCAAAACGGAGGTCAAAATAATATTTTTTGGCTAAGCAGCAGTCACAAGTCACAACAAATGTAGAGCTCGTCAATACGGTTCCAACGACATATTATGGGCCCAAAACGGATGTCGTTTGATCCTCCAATAGCCTTTCGGAAGTGTCTTACATCAGTTTGACAAAGGGATTTAAAGTGTTGTTGTCTTTTGTAATAATTATAAGAGTAATGCTACGTTTCCTAAATTTTTCCCTCAAATTTCTTCCCAAATAGTGTTGGCACGTGAGGTGTCAACATATTATAAATCATTAGATTATATGGTGAGTGATGTGATGTTGACATGTCACGTGTCAACACCATTTGGAAAGAAATTTGAGAAATTTTTTGGAAAACTTAGCATTACTCTAATTATAATTGTGTTTCCGATGGCCTTTTTTTTAAAGAAAAAACATGTGTAAACGGTGAGCCTTTAAGTCATATAACATTAGGCTTTTAGTTATAATTGTTATGTGGTCCTCTGACCTTTTATTCATGAAATTATAAAATTTTATTTTTTAAACCGAAATTTAGAAATTTAGAGACCTATTACAATTGGGGGCCCTAGACGGTTGCTTCCTGGTTCTACCTTAGGACCGGCACTGGCTTTATAACCCTTAGATATTTTGGTTTAACCAGAATTATTTTTGTATTTTATGTAAAATTGCTTGGAACGGGAAATGATCAACTTAAGGGAAAGAATAAACTTCGGTGTGAAAAAAGAGTAAAGGCAAGTGCAAGAAAAAGCCAAGTCACGTGGGCCGATTTCTAGAGCGTGAATTTTTAAAGACCCAAACCCAAGAGCAAAAAGCCCAAATCTTTAATTTAGAAGACATGTGGACCTAGCATGGCATATAACTTGGACTGTCCTTTTTCTATTAGGATAACTGGATAAGGCGATAAGCTAACAAAAATTAGGGTTCCAGCCTTCCAGGTGCATAAAAGGTATCCCAATCAAGAATATAAAGGATTTTTTTTTCATTGAAAGTTGAAACTGTGTAATGAAATAATTTTAAGATGTTTTCATTAATTTCCAAAAGATTGTTCTTTAGCGTTTATGGTTATTACTTCAATCTTTAATATTACTTATTATTGATATATATATATATATATTCAATCAGTCATTATCAGATCATGTATACTTTAAGATATTATCGGACGGTTTCACTAATTCTCGTTATGTGTAAAAAAATTTACACTATTTCTTGAAAGTAAAAATTAGTGAAACCATACAACAAGGAAATCGGGTTTATGTGACCTGATAATTTCTATATATTCAATTAATCATACATGGTTTTCTAAAGTTTATTATATATATTATATTTTTGTTTTTCATTAATCTAGATATATAGAATGTTAAAAAAAATTGTACTTCTAAGTGGAGAAAAACAAACATAAGATTTTTATTAATAAGCTTATAGTTAAACTCACGGGATGAAAAAAAAGATTTGATGGTGGTTGGTTGTTGTGGTGTTTGTAATAGGAATAATAGAGGAGGCTATTTGTTATTGTTTTTTTTTTAATATTTTTTTTAATATTTATATAATTCTTTTTTCTAAGTTACCAGATTATTTGGGGAAAAATTGATATTTTCTTCATGCCTCTTCCTTTGTCGAGGAAATCTGCAGAATGTTTTTTTCAAGAAACGGTTTCTTTATAATTTTTAAAACATTTAGGTCTGTGTCATAATTTTTTAATTTGATAGATTTGTAATTATAAACTTGTTTGGGGATGACTCATAATTTTCTGTAGTTTTTTTTGACGGAACATAATTTTCTTTTTCACGGAACATAATTTTCTACAATCAAAAAGTCATTTTTACCCTACACCATTAAGTCAACCCTTAGACAATAGTTACTAGGGGTGGGAACCAAACCATACTGAATTGATCCGAAATCGAATCAAAAAGTGTAGTTCGGTTAGGTTTATTGACCTGTTTCGGTTCAAACCGGTTTAATTTTATAAAGCTGAATCGATTTCGGTTTTGGTTTTGGTTTTTCAAAACCAATTTGAATCGAAAACCGGTTATATTAAAAAAAATTTACTTAACAATTACACTATCACATTCTATTTTCTAATTCCTCACTCTTTTAGACTCTCACTCTCATTTACGTTTATAAACTATGTTTGAGATTGCTTTACTTCAAAAATAATCTGCTTATAGTTTAACTTAATATATAATCAACTTAACAAAAAAGTGTGTAGGTGTTTGGTAAATTAAATTTTAAAATTGATTTGCTTTTGAAAAGGTGGAAAATGTATTTGATGAAATGACAAAAATAGACATAATTTTAATATGAAAAATAATCAATTGGTCTAGTATTATATATTTAAAATTTAAATATAATAAATTTTAAAAATAAATAATTAAATATTAAAAAAATTAAAAAATTAAAAACTTGAAATTGCCAGTGGTGGATCTTTCCACCTCCGGTGACATCAGATATGTCCACCTCAAGCTCGTATGGTGGATCTGTTCCACTTCAAGCTCTGCTCGTATGGTGGATTTGTCCGGTGACAGCGAATCTGTTCCATTTCAAGCTCGTACGGTTGCCGTTGTGAACAGGTCGCTGGTGTGGCCCGGTTCGACTCGCTGGTTCGTCCATCGCCTCCATTATAGACTATTCCTACTGGAAAGAACAACAGCATCAACGACGACAGAGGTGGCGGCTGTAGAACCAATAGCAACACCATCATCGATGCCGCTAGAACTGCCAACACAGGACACTCACCAAGCCAAAGGCCCAAAACACCTCGCCATTGTCTCACGATCTTCCTTTGCTGCTGTTGTAGTCGATGTCATCTGATCTCCGATCATTTCTCGTCGTGGATTCTGCTGGAGAAGTCGTCGGTGAATGCCAGTCCTCCTCCGGCATCAACTTTCGGCGATCTGTTTTTTTTCATTTTTATTTTCATACTTTTACTTTTTAGTTTTTTATTATATTATTATTTAATATAAAGGTAATATTGTTTTTTATTAAAATAGTGAGAGTATTCTAGACATTGCATAAACAATAAGCTAGCTTTTGCTTCAAAAAGCAACCCTAGCGAATTTCTCAAAAGCTGCGTATTGGAGGAGCAAATTGTTAAATAAACTGTTTTTGGAAAGTTTACCAAACGCCTATTTACTTAAAACTTAAGAAATAATTATTTATTTTTCAAATAAAAGCAATCCCAAATATAGCCATAATCGTCTTGGTGTGTACAAATATTGATAAATTTCACATTTATTGATACAATCTTTATAGTGTGGCACAAACAAGACAAGTCACCTTGTGCAATTTGTTATACAAAAAGATTCTGATATATTAACGAATCGTCAAAAAAATATGTAACAAATTTTAATGTACAGTAAAAAAATGTGTAACAAAATTAAAAGAAAAGTGAACTTATTATGTACTGTTGTTAACTAGTAATTTTGACATTGTAGTTACCAAGGCAAATACATTAAACTTGTGATGACAAGCAAAGGGTTGAGTGATAATTGAGTGGAATATTGCTAGAAATGCTGCCAGCATGTATTGTCCCAAAATTAGCGTCCAATAGCTCATTAAATTCAAAAACATGTAAAAAAAAAATCCATTAAACCCATCATGCTAAAAATCGAATTGAACCGAACCGATCAAAACCAGTTCAGTTCGGTTACTTACTCTTAATCGGTTTAAACCTGTTTCGATTTTTAAAAACCAAAATATTTTTGGTTCAATTTGATTTTGCCAAAACCTAGTTGAACCGTTCCCACCCTGTTATTAGTTAGTCGTTGTTTTTTTAGGGGATATTTGTGCAATTATTGTAAGAGTTACCGCTGGGTGTAATATTATCTAAACTTCAGGATGTTTGTGCAATTTGCCCTAACAAACAATTTAAATCAAATTGAAGACAAAAAAAAAAAAAAAACAAAACAGGATTTTGTGGGGCAAGCGGTACTGGTTGGGGTTTGTATCAAATTAAAACTCTTTATCTGGACCATTGGATTGGAATTAATGAAATCCAATGGTTGGGGGTTGGCCCTGTCCCATAAAATGTTGACAAGACATCTGCCACGTAATTATCACATCATCATCATCAATATTAATTCGTTATAAAAAACTGAAGAATTTTAGCACTATAATAAATTAACACCAAGATAATAAGAAATATTTTGATTGGTGTGATCCGAAAAAAGAAATTAATTTCTTAAAACTATACACAATTTTATATTTCTAAAAAAAAATCAGATAGCAATCCTTACAAAAAAGGAAACATATAAAAACCCTATTTTCTTGATTATTTATTATTATTATTTTGAGTTAATTCTAAAGATCATATTCGAAAACTATTAATTTTCAATAAATCCAACCGAACAAACATCTATGGAAATATTGTAATCATAATTTTTGAGAATAAAAAAAATTATATTTCATATCATTTGAAATTAATAGATTAGTCAAAGTTAATGATCATAATGTAATAATGGCAAGAAATGAATTTGACCAATATTTACAAAGGCTGGCTTTGCACCGAGCCACTTGAAGTCTCTTAAGCTCTCATTAGAAACATCACCAATTGCATATTTCTAAGTGCAGCACCAGCTGCTGATCATCTCTTCTTTGACATTTCTTTCAATTTTTTTTTTTCCACTTTTGCTCTCCATGAACATTAATATATATAATGCAGTAGAATTTATTTCCATGGTTGAATTTGGAAAATTTTGGTTCACAACCAATCTGAGTGGCCACCTAGAAAAAGCATCTGTAACGTGCTCCAACGATTTTGTTCAACATTTTAGTGATCATTCTATTGATCATTTGAAAAGCAGAATATGAGTCCTTTCTTGTTGACTATGCCACTGTTTGTTTTTCACCGTTTATATCTAAATTTTATTAAGGACTTAGGTGATGTTTGCTTTTTTATTTAAAGTCTTATAACAACTCAATTTTTTAGATATATGGATAAGTCTTATAAATTAAGATACTATGATATGTTTTTTTTTTTCTTTTCTAGATGACTTATTACAAATATAAAATTGATTAGATTGTGTTAGAGTTTCTTCAAAATTGGAAAATTGATTTTTAGGGTTTTATTATGTGCGGATAAAATTATAAATATATGAATTGTTATAGTACATATATGAAAATTTACCAAAAAAACTCTACTATAGCATTTTTTTTAATAAGATAAAAGTCAACAATTTTTACTTTTTCTAAAAAACATATATATTTTAAAATAAGATATAAGTTGGAAAAACAAACAACCTGATTTATCTTAATTTAAGATAGAAGAGGCAATAAGTCTTATAATGAAAAAAACAAACAGTCCCTTACTTTAAATCTTAAATCAAGTTAAAAAAAATCTTCAATAAAAAGTTAAAAATTTTGACTTTTCATTTATTTAATAAGTCATAATCAACACATTGACAGTTACTTCTGAAATTAGAGCTTGTTTGGTTGAGCTTTTGAAAAATCTCTAATTGTATAAGATCTACTCGTAGTAGATCTATTAGAAATAGAGTTTTTGAAATTTTTTTTTATAATTGTTTGGTTGATAGACTTTATTTAAAAAAAAAGTATATTTGAAGAAGTTCATTCCTATGAGCTTTTGCCTAGTATTAAACTTTACTGGTATTTATTGAATTTAAAATAGAAAATCTCATAAGCTCAACCAAACAACTCTAAAAACTCAAATAGAGGTTTGTAGAGCTTTTGAGACAGTAGAAAGCCCAACAAAATAAACACTTAATATCGTACAATTAAACTATTAGAAAAAAATTACTCCCAAAAAAAAAATCCCCAATTTTCTAAGAAAATAAAACTCTAACCCTAAAAAAAAAAATCCTAATTTACATACTCTAACCCTAAATTGGCATAGAAGGAGATAAACAAATATACAAAAGTTAAGTCATTTATTAAGAACAATAAAATTAATATCACTTAATATTTAAGTTAGATTATCTCACATTAAAAACAAACAAATGAGAGATATTAAATTTAAATTATTAATAACTTAAGTAAAATAAGTTCTTTTAATTCTTACGAAAAAAAAGGCCACCAAGGTTTTTGATTGATATATAAGAGTAATTAGTTATTAGTTGTGAAAATACTAAATATAGAGTAAAAATAATTATATGTATTCTTAAGACTAGCTACTAGACATGACGCCGGTTCGGTTCGAACCGGAGAATCGAACCGGAACCGGCGTCAGAAAATCGGAACCGGAAAAACCGGTTCCGGTTCCAGAACCGGACCGGGAACCGGTCCGGCCGGTTCCGGTTCGTTTCAGTGAAGAACCCGCCGGTTCCTCTTTTAATTATTTATTTTTTTTAAACGAACCGTTGGGCCTCCAACGGTTCACTTGTTTTTTTTTTAATTTTCTTTTTAATTTTCTTTTCTATAAATACGCCTACCCCTCCATTCATTTTTCCTCACCCCAATTTCCTCAATTCTCTCTAATTCTCAATTCTCAATTCTCTTTAAACTTTCAATTCTCCAAGTCTCAAACTCCAAGTCTCCAAGTTTCCAATTTATATTATTTGCAATTACTAAGTTAGTAAGTTTTCAATTTATTTTATTTATAATTACTAAGTTTCTAATTTTATTTTATTTGCAATATTTCTTATTTCCAATTTATTTAATTTTCAATTAGTCAATTACTAAGTTTCCAATTTCATTTATTTACAATTTATTTTATTTGCTATATTCCAATTTATTTTATTTGCAATTTATTTTATATCCAATTTATTTTATTTACAATATATTTTATTTGCAAATTGCAATTACTAACTACTAAGTTTCTAATTTTCTTCCAAATTTATTTCCCACTATTTAATCATTTTCTAAATCAATTTTGTAACATTTTTTGTTTAAGGAATTTTACAATTCAATTTTTAAAATGGCAAGTGGAAGTGGTGACGCTCCTAAATGCTCCATTTCGATGAAAGGTAAGGGTCGTATGACGGATAATCTCGGTCATGACGACCGTGCCTATCACGAGTATCTACAACAACAAGTCTATGCTGAAGACTTAGGCCTAAACTTTCCTCAATCTCATTCTCATCCCTCTCTTAGAATTTCTGAACCCGATCTCAATGTCACCCCTATTTTGACAAGCCAATCAGAAAATATGCCTGATCTTGGCCATGATGGTGATGAGCTTGATGACCCTGATGGTGATGGCCCTGATCCCAACCCACATCAAGATTTTGATTTTGATCCACATATGGAAGAAAGTTACCGAAGCAGGTCAAATCTGATCTCTTCGTACTCCATATGAAGAAAGTTACGCATGAAGATGGAAGCACAGTAGTGATTTGCAATTACTGCAAAAAGGTATTTAAATGGCACAAATCTGAAGGATATGGCACATATAGGAAGCATATAACGAACTCACATCCAGATGCACAGGCCAAATCGAGTTCACAAGCTCAAATTCCCAGGTACGCTACCCCTAACCAACAATTATTTAAATATAGTGATGCAAAAAATAGAGAAGAATTAGCTAGAATGGTTGCAGTAGAACACTTACCATTTAGTTTTAGTGAAAATGTTGGTTTTAATAACTATTGTCAACGAGCATTAAATCCTGCTGCACGTCGTGTTCCTAGAACCACGCTCACAGAAGCACTTGAAAACATTTATGAAAAAGAAAAGAAAATGTTGGAAATTTTTTTAGAAAAATATAATGGCCGTGTTTCCGTATGTGCCGACATATGGAGTGATCATTGGCGAATGTATTCATACATAGGTGTCACTTGCCATTATATGGATAATGCATGTTCTATCCAAAAAAGAATTCTTGCATTTAGAGTTTTTGATGATAAACACACTGCTGCTAATATTTTTAGACATCTTATAATTATTTTCACAGAGTATAAAATTGAGAACAAAATTTTTGCAATTGGTTTTGATAATGCTTCTAACAATACCGCTGTTATTCCTGCTTTAATTGAATTATGCAAACCTTATCTTGGTGGTAAATTTTTTCATCAAAGATGTGCATGCCATGTTTTCAATTTATGTGTTAAAAAAGGATTAAAAACTCTTGAACAGTTTATTCAACCTATTAAAGATGCCCTCTATTTTTTGTGGAAACATCCTTCTGTAATGAAATTATGGGCAGCATATTGTAAACAAAATGATAAGCGTGCCATTAGATTTCCTCGTGATGTTCCAACACGTTGGAATTCTACTTATAAATTGCTTGCTAGAAGTTATGAATATAGGGATTTATTAGTTACTTTTATTCAATATTATGTTAGTTACATTAATCTTTATCAAAGTCATTGGGATGCTTGTAGCAATGTTTGTGGTTTGTTAAAAGTTTTTTATACTGCTACTAACAATTTATCTGGTGTTTATTATCCTACAACTAATTTATTTATTATTGAGAGTCTTAATATTGCTGGTGCATTTGCTCATTGTGAATCCGACTCACAATTACATGAGTCTGTTACTGCTATGAAGGATAAATGGTTAGAATATTATAAGGAGTTTCAAAATATTTATTTGATTGCCTTGTGTTTTGATCCACGTTGTAGATTAGAAAGTTTGCCTGATTATCTTTCTGTTTATTATGAACAAGGTTTAAAAATAGATTATGATGTTGATATATGTTGTGCTAGGGTTAAGACATTATCGTATGAATTATATGATGAATATCTTAAAGTTTACGGTCCATTACTGAACATAGATGTTCCACAAACTCAAAATGTATCTCGTTCATCATCATCATCCTCTGGATTTGTTAATTTAGGGTATAATCTTTTATCAAAAAAACCAAAAAATTACGAGGTTCTTCTTCATCAAGCTCCACCACATATTCCGAGCTTGAATCTTATCTAAGTACCTCTTTTGGGTTCATAGAAGACACCGAAGATAAAAAATTTGATATCCTACACTGGTGGAAAGAGCATGAAAGGTACTTTCCAATCTTGGCTATGATAGCCAAACAAATCCTTTCAACACCAGTTTCTACGGTGGCGGTAGAACAACAGTTCAGTGCCGGTGAGAATATTTTAGACCCAAAACGTTCCCTTATGAGTCCGAAATCACTTCAGATACAAGCTTGTGTTGAAGATTGGACGAAGGCTCAATATAGACAACAAGAAATCGACCAAGAAGAACCATACGATTTCTTTAAAGATGATCAACCGGCTGAAAGTCGAACGGATGATCATGGCAACGATTAGTCCACGACTCCACGCCAAATCCCCATCTCCAAACTCCAAAGTCCAAATCTACAATAAAAGGTAAGAGAACTACATGGCCTTTGATTCTTCTAAACCCTTAAGAGGATACGTAGGCAACTTAATTGTGGTAAAAATTAAGTGCAAGGCCAATTTTATTTTTTTTGTTTTGTTTTATTTTTTTTTATTTTTTAATTTGTCATTTATTTATTTAACTTTATTTTGTGAGTGACCCAATAAAATACATTTACCAATTACATTTTTACAAGACTAATTTTTTTTATGAAATATGATTTAAAAAAAAAGGGGCCGGTTCCGGTTCGGAACCGGAACCGGAACCGGCGTCATGTCTAATCACATCTCACAATTATGAAAACTAAATTAATAATCTTAAGAGTTTCTAATGAAAATCATAGAAGATCAACAAGTCAAAGAGCATAGGTTGATAGTTGACATGGAATTTTATATATTATAAATATTATTGTGTAATTGGTTACAATGTAAAAAAGAAATTTGTTTGTATATGTATAAAGGCTGTATAGTTGTATGATAGCAAGTTTGGTAATGCTGTAACTTTTATAATAATCACTGTTAGCCGTGCCGAAGAAATAATCAGCTATGAAGTTAATCAGCAGATGTTTGGTCAATTGTATTTATAAAACTACTGTAAAGCTCAAAATCAATATACATATGTTTGGTAAATTTGCAGCAAAAGTTCTGAGATTAGTTACAATAACTAAAATATACATAAGTTTATTTCAATTTTCTTTCATTAAATATATATATTAAATTAGAAAAAAAAAATTCCTTAAGAATAATAAAAACATTTTATAAATAAAATCAATATTTAAACATAATATTTAATTTTGAGATGAAATAAGGTATATATATCATTTTAATTTGATTTCATAAGGATAATAATGATATTTTAAATGATTCATTAAATGCTGAAATAGATTATTCCATAATCACTTTCAAAAATAACCCCTCACCTATTTCTCAAAATCACTGTCACAACTTGCCAGATTATCAATTAATCACTTTTGGAAGTTTTACCAAACATCATTTTATGTCAAAATTATAAAATAATATGATTTTAACTTTTTAAAAGCAATACCAAATTTCCAAATTATTTGATTCTTATGATGGTATTAGAGCAGTTGATCAGGGATCTACAACCACAGTAGGGGGAATACAGGCAACTCCTACAATCATGCCGCCATCGGTAACAACAATCGCAGGACAACTAGCTGGAGGAAATCAATAATGTGCAACGATAAACCCATCCAAACAACCCATCAGTGTGAAACTGACCGATACCAACTTCATTCTATGGAAGCAACAAATCTTCGCAGCCATAAGAGGTCTAGGTCTGTGTGGATTCATCAATGGAACATCGACCTGTCCTGCAAAAGTAGTGGAGAGCTCTAATGGAGAAAAGGTAATAAACTCAGCTTATGATTATTGGCAGCATCAAGACCAACCGAGTTTGATTTTCGAGTCGCGGGTTGGTCGGAATCGCCTTCTGAACATTTTTGGGTGAAAATGGCCTTGGTGTGGGCTTGGCGAGGGCTAGGGTGCTCAAAAACACCCTTACCGACCATGTATGAGGAAATGCCTTGGCGAAGGCTAGGCTGTGCCAAGAATGTGCCAAGGCAAATGGGGCGCACATGCATGGCCATACGCCAAAGCCATGTCTATATGCTCAGGCATGGCATGGGCTGTGCGCTAACCAGCCATGACAAGCACATGCACACAGGCTGATGCAGGCTTCGTGCCAAGCACATGCGCGTATGCCAAGTGGCTTGGCCCGATCTTTCGCGTGCCGACGTCTTCGTTCTTCTATATATTCTAGCCATGCACACCGTTTTTCAAAAGACAATTTTTGCTTTGTTAGAGCTCCAATTTAAGTGATTCAAAAAGAGAGATTTTCCTATTTTGTAGATTCAAGCCCAATCATTTTCAAAGTCTAAAGTCAAGGTCACATAGTGGTTTCACTCTGATTTGTGGAGGTCTTCTTCATTTTCAAGGTATCTCTTGTGTTATTGGTAAAATCTACAGGGCTGACACGTCAGTGTGGTTACGAGATAATATGGTAGTTAGATGTGCCATGTCGTTAGAAGTCAACCAGAGGAGACCAACCAAGTTGACCAAAGATGGTCTTGAAACCCAGTCAGGTTCATCCAAGTGATAGGGTTAAGATGGCTCGATCAGGATGGCTAGATTGATCGGGTAAAGATGACCCGATCGGGATAACTAGGTCGATCGGGTTAAGACACCCGGTCGGGATTAAGTAACCGATCAGAGTAAATGAGATCTGGTAGGGTTGAATAGATAGTTGGCTGAGCTACACGTGGACAATATTGAATTTAAAACATCCATGACTCAAATACGCAGAGAAAGAGTCTTGCCCAAACAATGTGTCTTGAATTATATTCTGATAAGGAAACAAACTTCCATAAAGATATCAGAGTTCAAATCAGACAAGTGATCTAATGCATTTAATGCTTAAAAGGCATAGAATAGAAAAGAAGATAAAGTCAATTGCGATAAGTCAGAGTCCTGTAAATCTCATCAACTTCACTTACTTGTACACTAAGAATTAGGGTTCTATACACATATAAATAGACCCAGAAACTCCATTATAACAGTTAGTGGAATATTACGTAGAAAGAGAAAGAAAGAGATCGAGTGTGTAACCCTAAATATTCATAGTGAAGCTTTTCCTCGCCGTCTCCGGCAATAGTGGTTTTTTCTCTTTTTGGGTTTTCCACGTAAAACTTGGTGTCCTGCATGCTTGATTTCTTTTCTTGCTTTGTGGTTTAATAATAGTTAATTCATATAAACTTGTTGGATGCGTGATTATTTTTACTGAATCCAAAAATCACTTTCAACAATTGGCGCTAGAAGGAGGGGGCTCAACTAACTTTCACTGAGTTACCAGATCAACCTTAAGAGATTTATTAAAAACCAGTATGGTGAATAGCAGAGACGGACGTCAGTCTCCACATGATGTTAACACCCCCCGTGGTGTCAACAACCCTGTCCCAGTAAATGCCAGCGTCACTGGAGGGGATTTCCCCTCCACGACTCCAACCTTAATCGGCTGAGTAGTGATAACCTCCATGGACACACCCGCTGGAGTTTCCCTAGATGCTTTCCATCAAGTCTAGGAGTCCTTGCGGAGATTTATCGAGGATGTAGCCAGGCAAGGAATCAATATAATTACTACCATCCATCTAACTACCTCGTACCAGCTATTAACCCCTGTGGTAGCCCAAGACCCCAAGGTGCACTCTGAGATAGTAGGCGTGATCCTGGGTTAAGACTGGTAGAGATATGGCTTATCATCGTGAAAGGAGGGAATATTCCCAAAGGAGAGGTGATTGCCAAGATGACCTGGATCACAAGGGATACAATGGACGAAATAGAAGGGATGCAAGGGATCACAGAGAATCCAATATTCATGAAGATGCGGACAGGTACGATGAAGGTAATGTAGAGTATACCCGGGAAGAACAATATGCTGGCCACGAAAGAATCCCGATCAGCTTCATCCGATGAAGATACTCCACCTAGAAGGCACCGAATGACTAATACCCCGGTCAGATACGACCATCACAACGCTCTGGTTACCGGGCGTATACCCAAGGATCTATATATGATCCCCATCAAGCAAATGTTCTATAACATTGGGAGAAGTCTTGTTACGAAGGATAAAAGCATTATAGCGGAGGCAGGGCCGTGGAAACCACTAATTGGTAACTTAAGCAGCCCGTTCTCCTACTCGATTAGATAGGCTCGTTTCTCAGAGAAATTCATAATGCCATATATGGAGCAATTCAAGGCCAATACCAACCCTCAGGAACATGTCATGCGATATCAAAGTGCAATGGCACAATATGATTATGATGATGCACTCGTGTGCAGGATGTTCCCACAAACTATGGATGATTAGGGGTCTAGATGGTTTGGTGGCCTCACATGTGGTTCGATCAGAAACTCTGAAGAACTAGTACATGCCTTCACCAGGAAATTCAGGGGAAATATATAAAGAAGGAAATCAATATCTGTCCTCTCCACTCTAAAACAAACGAAAGACGAGAAATTGAAAGATTACCTGAGTAGATTCTCTCAAGAGGTATCAGAGGTCCATGACCTTAATGATGATGCGATGGTATCAACCTTCATTAAGAGTCTGCAGTACAACCAACTGTCAATCAGTTTAAGGCAGAGAGGAGCAACCACTCACGCGTATTTGGTAGATGATATGGGAGGATACTCAATGGCAGATGAGGAATAAATAGCTCATGGTGGAGAATTCATACATGGTGGGCGACCAGAAGAAAGCCAAAAACCTAATGAAGGTGGTCCGAAGGGTAGCCAGAAGTGGGACCAGAAGAACAACATTACATGTAAGAGCAATGAGGGCCGCAAGGACAATGGCCAGAAAGGCAGTAAACCTTTCAAGAGGCAGTACACTGATTATACTCCTTTAGCCAAAAAGCAAGATGAGGTTCTGATTGTAATAGAAGATAAGAACTTATACAAGAAACTTGCAAAACAATCAACCTTTTCTGAGAGAGATACCTCTATGTACTGTCGGTTCCACCATGAAAATGGTCATGAGACCTCACAGTGTTACCAAATAAGGGATTACATCAAAAATTTGATTAGAGAAGGGCATTTGAAGGATGTAGTCCTAAAAGGTAATGACATCCGGTAAAGAGACCCACAGAAGGATGACAAAGATAGAAAGAATAGCCTAAACTGGAACACAAATAGAGGGGCAATCAACAGGATTTTAGGGGGTCCTTACACATGAAGAAGCAGCTGGGAGAGGATGACCAAAGTTCGTGAAGCAATAGATGGTCAGAGAATCGTAGAGGTGAACTCGGTTGTACCTGACCAGAAGAAAGCCAAATAAGGCTGGGATCTGATTGTGTTTTCCGAGGCTGATGCACATGGGATTGAAGTTAGGCCCAACGATGCAATCGTGGTATCGGTTCACATCAGCCACATAGAAGTGAGAAGAGTAATGATAGATAACGGGAGTTTAGCTGATATACTAACCATTGAGGTGTTTAATCAGATAAAACTGCAAAGGAAAGACTTACAGTCGCTGACCATCCTACTCATAGGGTTTGGTGAGGCAGAATTAAGATCTTTGGAGACATTCAAGTTACCTGTTGAGATCGGGGCTTACCCTTGCCAGAAGACTGTACTTCTCAACTTTACGGTGGTGGACACAGAAAATTAACCTTATAACGCTTTGCTGGGACGACCCTTCCTAAACAAGTCGAAAGCTGTCATGACAACTTACTCCATGACAGTCAAATTCCCAACTGAAGCAGGAGTGGGTGTCATGAAGAACTCTTCATAATGGGTCAGGAAAGCAAACTTGGAAGTGTATAGGGAAAAGGCAGAGTCGAACGTGATGCAAATCGACTTGTTAAAAAGGGAAAAATGTCTAAAGGTCGACGAGGATGAAGCCTGAGCAGAAACCCCAACCCAGCTCGACCTGGCCTGGATCAGAGAGAAAAATCTTTGGAAAAAGAGAAAGATCAGGTAGGAGAAGAACCAAAAATTGAAGCCCTGCTCAACGGGGATAGTGCCGACCAAACGGTCATGTTAGGGGTTCAACTGTCCAACCTTGTCTGAAATGATCTGATCAACTTGTTGCAGGAGTGCAGAGATGTGTTTGCATGGAAGCACAAGGACATGCCTAGGATAGACATGAAAATAATATCTCACTATTTGGCAATCGACCCCGACCATAGGCCAGTTATTCAGAAGAGACGGAGGTTTAACCCAGAGAGGAACAAGGCAATCAAGGAGGAAGTTGAAAAACTATTGGCCACGGGATCAATCAGAGAGGTGAAATACCTAAAATGGGTTACCAATGTAGTATTAGTAAAAAAGAAGAATGTCCAATGGAGGATGTGTGTAGACTTTACTGACCTAAACAAAACATGTCTGAAAGATAGTTTTCCCCTGCCAAGGATAGATCAACTGGTTGATGCTTCGGTCGGACATGTATTACTTAGCTTTATGGATGAATATTCTAGTTATAGCCAGATCAGGATGTTCGAGCAAGATGAGGGGAAGATAGCCTTCACAACCTACCAAAGGCTTTATTACTATAAAGTGATGCCTTTCGGTCTTTAGAACGCTAGAGCAACTTAACAGAGACAGGTAAACAAAATGTTCGATCGATAGATCGACAGAAACATGAAGGTGTTTGTGGATAACATGTTGACAAAGAGCATCACAACCGAGAAGCATGTGATGGATCTAAGGGAAAAATTCGAGGTATTAAGGAAGTATATGATGAAACTCAACCCAAAAAATTATGTTTTCAGGGTGCCTTCAAGAAAGTTCCTCCGTTTTCAAGTCCACTAAAGGAGCATTGAGGTCAACCTTGAAAAGATAAAGACACTAAAGGACATGAGGTCTCCTACGAACCTGAAGGAAATTTAGCGGCTGACCGGGTGTTTGGCTTCATTAAACCGGTTCATCAGTCGATCAACGGACAATTGCCTTCCTTTCTTTAAAGCCATCAGAAAGGGTAAAAGGGTAAAATGGACTGAAGAATGTGAGAAACCCTTCCAACAAATTAAAAAGTACCTCGACAAGGCCCCGATCCTATCCGAGCCGCTAGATGGTGAGACCCTAAATTTATATTTGTTCGTCAAGCCGGTGGCTATTGGATCAGTGCTGGTCAGGTTGGATGAAGGAGTACAAAAGCCAGTATATTACACTAGTAAGGCTTTACTCCTGATAGAAACAAGGTACTCAATTGTTGAATGAATGACGCTGACTCCTGTGATAGCAGCTTGTGACAGCAACGAGGAGGTTGAGGCCCTATTTCTAGGCACATAAGATTGAAGTTTACACAGATTGCCCACTCAAGGAAATCCTGTCCAAACCAGAAGTGTCAGGGAGGTTGACCAAATGGGCAGTCGAACTAAACAAGTTTGATATCACTTACTTGCCATGGGCCTCAAATAAGGGCCATGCGGTGGTAGATTTCATTGCCAAGTTCACTAAACCAAATAGTGAGGTGATTAGAATGCTAAAAGAGAAGGAAAGAAAGATGTTCCAATGGCAGCTGCATGTCGACGGGTCCCTAAACGCAAATGGCAGTAGGACAGGTATAATGGTATCCACCCGGAAGGTGATCAGGTAGAGTGTGCCTAGCCATTTGACTTCATGGCCACCAACAACATAACTGAGTATGAAGTGCTTCTGACAGAACTTAGGGTTTGCTCGGCCTTAGGTGCAAATGAACTAGAAATATTTAGTGATTCTCAGGTCGTAGTCAACCAAGTCTTCGATGAGTACCAGGCAAAAGATAACAACATGGTAGCCTATCTAGAGGTGGCCAAAACCTTGCTCGGGAGATTCAAAAATTACAGAATCACTCAGATCTCGAGAGAGAAAAATGAAAAGGCAGATGCCTTATCAAAGTTGGCATCAACAACCACCAGCAACCACCAGCATCTGGCCCAAAACGATCCCGGTAGCTCATCTTATGTAGCCTAGCATCAAAGAAGGGGAAAAGTTGATGGTTGGGACGATCGAGGAAGGACAAGTCACGTGGATGACCCCAATCATGGATTACTTAGAAATGAATGTACTCCCCGAAGACTTGGTAGAAGCAAAACGGGTAAGGTATTGGGCTACCCGATACTTAACAGTTGGTGGAGAGCTATACAGAAGGGGGTTCTTGAAGACTTTACAAAGATGTGTTGGCCCGATCGAAGCTGAAAAAAATCCTGAAAAGCATTCACAATAGAGTGTGCAGAAATCACACTAGGGGTAAAATTTTGGCTCACAAAACCCTTAGACAAGGTTTCTACTAGCTAACCCTGTTTTAGGATGCCCAGTCCGTGGCAGAAAAGTGTGAGACTTGTCAAGAGATTGCTAATGATATCAAATAGCCACTTGAGTTGTTGAAGAATCTGACTTCCCCCTGGCCATTCATAATGTGGGGAATATATATGATCGGTCCAGTGCTAACCGCGACTAAAAGGGGAGCTAAGCATGCCGTTGTGGTGGTAGATTATTTTACAAAGTGGGCTGAAGCAGAAACATTAGTGCACATAACCGAAGCTAACACCACCATTTTTGTGAAAAAGAATATCATCTATGTATTTGAAATTTTGGATACAATTATCACTGATAATAGAACCGAATTCGATAGTGATAATTCTAGAGAGATGTGCAAGATGCACCAAATCAAGAACTACTATTCTACACCTGCCCATCCACAGACCAACAGACAAACTGAGGTTGTGAACACGATCATCAAGCACACCTTGAATGCCAAGCTTGATGCCAAAAAATGGAACCGGGCAGACAAGTTGCATTAAGTACTCTGGGCCTACCGGACAACTGAAAGAACCACAACAGGTGAAACTCCTTACTCATTGGCATTCAGAACTGAAACAGTTATTCCGGTTGAGATAGTCCATGCTTCCCCAAGAGTTCAACTTTACCAGCCTGATGGAAATGTGAGCATGGTAGAATAAAACCTAGATGAGCTGGAAGAGAGGAGAGATTTGGCGAGAGTAAGAAATGCGGCCTACCAGTAAAGGGTTGATAGATACTACAACTCGCATGTTCAGATAAGAATATTTCAGCTCAGGGACCTTGTTTTAAGGAGAGTATTCCCAAATACAAAAGCAAAAACAACCGGTTCCTTAGCAGACAAGTGGGAAAGGCCTTTCCAAGTGGTCGGGCAACCTGGGCCATGCAACGCCCAGTATTTGAAGATTTTTTACCCTTGCAAGGGTTTTTCTATTTGTTATTTTTGTTTAAGAATTAAGTATCAAGATTAGCATGATTTTTGTCTTGTTTTATCTTTTTAATCAGTTTATCTTTGTTATTCTAGATCAAAGTTATCAATAAAAGTCCCCATTAAGGGAGAAAATTATCCAAAGACCAAGAAAAATGTTCAAAATTAAATTGTCTTCGTTTACAAAGACAAACTTGTAGCACCAAAGATTGCTAAGGCCAAAAAAGTGCTCGGGGGCCTAGTGAGGGGGGCCAAAAGCAAAAGTATCAAAGATAATGCATACTCACCGAAACTAACTCAGTGCATAGAAGCACTGTTAGGGCACCTTCAG
Organism: Dipteronia sinensis; assembly: GCA_033220585.1. NCBI lineage: Eukaryota > Viridiplantae > Streptophyta > Magnoliopsida > Sapindales > Sapindaceae > Dipteronia > Dipteronia sinensis. The sequence goes on along the minus strand of CM065638.1, from coordinate 59,050,095 downwards.
GTGTTAGATACTTGATGGGATACACACAAGTTGAGTGGGGTAATGTAATACTCAAACTTGAATACCTGTTAATCAGATAGTTAGCTAAGATAAGTTAAAGAGATACAAGACGTCCTCATTACAACGAATCTTGAGTAACAGACTACTGGGAGACGTCCCGGTGACTTAGTTGCCAGATAAAAGACAAGAATTTATGAACTAGATACCATGTAAATGGCATGAAAAGAACACTACTTGGCAAGAATCAAGATTGATCAAAAGCAGTCCAAGCAGACAAGCCTAGAGATTGATCACTAGTTAAATTAAATATGGTCGGTTAACAAGATAACCGATCAGACCAAAACACATTTAATTAACGAGAAAACTGACTGACTCAGAGATGGTCAGTTAATGAGAAAGCCAATTGGATCAAAATCCAATCAGCTAATGAGATAACTGGTCAGACTAAAAACAGTCAGCTAATAAGAAAACTGGCTGAGTCAAAGACGATATAACTGATCGAATTAAAGGATAATCAGTTAATAAGATAACTGATCAGATAAGAAATGACCAGTCAACAATATAACTGATCAATTTATAAAGTAAGTTATATAAGGACAATTTATTAAACTGAGGTAATGAGATACTCAGAGTTAAATCGACTACTTTGCTGTTCAGATTTATTGTATAGTCAGTTTAAGCCAATAGGTAATTGTGATGGGTAACTAAGCAATCTAGAGGGACAAACATAAGTTTATTCTAAGGGTTTGAAATTAGGCCAAAAACCTATTCACCCCCTTTAGGTTAGCTTTTAGGTAACTAACCGTGTATTGGACTTTACAAATGTCCCCTTGCTTGAGCCACTCAAAGAGTCAAACGACCCGTGCTCTTGCGGAAAGGAATTAAAATAGAGGACCGAAAAGTCCCGGTAAAGAAATGGCACCACTGCTGGGGAGGCAAGCATTAGCTTAGTTAGTTCTTATCTTGTGTTAAATTTCGGTAATTTTCCGTTTAAGTTTTACTTATATTTATATTACTTTATTCACTTTTATTCTTGTTAGTTCGTGTTTGATTTTTCAGATTCTGGTGCTTCACATGTATGCACATGTGTTGATAACAAGGAGGAGATTTGATTCCACCGTGTGACGATGTATACCGTTTTGGAAGACTGAGGAGGGATAGAGAAAGTCCCGAAATTGTGATAGAAATCAGAAGTGACTCTACTCACCCCAAGACCATGGATCCACCCTTGTCACCAACTAGAACCGAAACATTAGAGGTGGACCAACCAAGAACCATGAAGGATTATGCTCTTCTCACTACCAGATAATAACCGTCAGCCATTCTCCTTGATCAAAGGGCACATAATTATGAGTTGAAGAGTATCCATTTCAAAATGCTCCCTTCTTACCATGGGCATTCCAATGAAGATGCACTCCAATTCATAAAGGAGTACTATACCATCTTGGACACATTCCCTATAGCTTAACTAACAGAAGATTAACTTCGGATGCAGTGTTTCCTATACAGTTAAAAGAAGAAGACCAAAAAGTGTCTCATGTCTCTTCCGCCAGGTTCACTCACAACATGGGATGGGATTTGCAAGAGATTCTTCACCAAATTCTTTCCAACGAAGAAGGCAAAAGATATTTGAATCAAGATTGCAGATTTTTCTGAGGATGAAGGAGATCCGTTTCATGAGTAATGGGAGAGGTTCATGCTACTTTTGGGACAATGCCTGGATCATATGTTCATGGAGGAGTAGAAGACACAATCTTTCTATGACAGCTTAACTTCCTTTACTCAAGCCATTATAGATAATGCTTGTGGGGGCAATGAGTGAACAAACTCAAAGGAGGTGCTTCGAGTCTATAAGGAGTTGAGTCAAAATTCTCAACAACGGAATGCAAGTGACCGAAGGACAAGCCGAAATGAGGGAAATTCCAACAAGGAGTTGACAAATCAATTGGCCAACCTTACCAAGCAAATGCCCACATTTATGTCCAACTTTGGACAAAACAAGCTAATCGATGTCAATCAAGTATGTACTGGAGAAGACTTTGGGATGAATAGATCACAAGAGAGGGAATAAGAGGTACAAGCTATGTACCAATATAATCAAAGACAGCGGAATGATCCCTACTCCAACTCTTACAATCCGGGATGGAGGAATCATCCTCACTTCTCTTGGTCGAATAATAACTCCCTCAAAAATACCAATCAATAAGTCAATCAACAAGGCAACAATCAAGTGTACCACTAAAACAACAACAATGGAGGTCGTGTCAACCAAGCCCCTCAAGTTCAAATTACCCACCTCGGAAGCAACCTTGGGAAGAAGCGATTAAGTCGCTCATTTTAAATATCCAAACTTTCCAAAGAAATACACAAGCCCAACTTCAAGATTTTAACCAAAGGATGGGAAACATTAAGGTTTCCATGAGGAAGAATTTGATGCAAGTTGCTCAACTTACAGAGAACAAGCAAAGGCAAGAGCCAATGAGATTTCCTAGCCACACCGAGCAAGCAAAGGCAATGACAGTTCTCTGAAGTGGTAATGTTCTTAAAGATGCTATAATTGATGAACCTTCCAATATTGCTAATGATGTTTCAGAGAAGCTGATAGAAGAAGAGAACCGAAAAAATAAGGAGAAGGAGAAGGAAGATGAGCTGTTGACGGTGATTTCTGGATTACGTAAAATTAACCACTCGTCCAACAAGTTAATAAGAATTAACAATATGAACTGTAAAACATGACAAAAAATTGATCATGCAAAACACAAGGTTTTACTTGGAAAACCCAAAAAGGGAAAAAACCACGGTTGCCGGAAACAGGCGAGAAAAATACTTCATTATGTAAGGATGAATTACACACTCAATCTCTCTTGCACTTTGGCAGTTATACATTCTTCACACCATCTATATAACCGTATTTGAGGGTCTATTTATACATGTATAGAACCCTAATTCTTAATGTATAAGTAAGGCAAGTCGACGAGGTTTAGTATGACTCTAACCTGTTGGAGTCGTCTTTATCTTCTTTCATGTTTTGCATCTTCTGCCCATTTAATGTGTTAGATTCTCTGCTAAAATTGGACTCCAATATCTTAAGGATGTTTATTTCCTTATCAAAGTTTACTTCGTAATTCCTAGATAGGATTCTTTATGTGTGAAATATTTGAGTCTTGTGTGTTTTGGACTTAACATCTTCCACTTATCGCTGGCTGACCGGATATGGTGGGGTCTCATTAACCCGATTGGTTACTCAAACCCAACCAATATATCCTTTTCTTGCTCAGTTATCTTACCCGACCAAACAATTTGATCCGATCGGCTAGTTGAACTCGATCGGGCTATCTCCACCCAATCGATCTGGTGAACCTGGTCAGGTTATCTTTACCCGATCGCTTGGATAAACCTGATCGAGTCTCATCGAGTCTTGAGGTCATCTGTTGATCAACTTGAGTTGGTCTTCTCTGGCTAACTTTGATGATGTGGCTTTTCTAATCACCATTTTCTCTGGTAATAATACTGACCTGTCAGTCCTTCAGATTTTACTAATGACAATACCCCCTTAAGTATTTGAGCAGAGCACCCCGTTCTTCCTTCAAAAAAGATTCGCTCGGTGAGATATATTTAATTATGCTTTTAAATTTTATCTTTAGCTCATTAATGTGGGTCTTGTATTAACATCTAAGCATTTAATCTTGACCATAACATTTGTTTTGCTCAACTGATTTATCATAATTGATTGGACGTGAAATTGCTTGCTTTACTCTCAGAACGACACTTGTCCAACTCTTAATGGGCTCATAGGCGGCTACTTTAGTGGATTGCACACCAACCCCCACTCGCATGTTCAAAAACTCTTCATTTTCCCTACACTTCTGAATTTTCCCGCAATTTTCTTCTTTCGAAAAACCAAACCCTAACTGTTGCGATTCTTGTCCTTTTGAAGTTTTTTGCTTTCATTATTTCCAAAACTTAGATCTCATGTCAAAGCTGACTCTCTTTCCTTTACTTCATCTTCAAAACAACAGGTTAGTTTTCATGGAACGTTGCACACACCATTGTTTTGTTGAGTTATACTGTTAAGCCGTTGAGATTAGTGATAATGAAGCTATTGATAGAATTGAGTCTATATTACGAAGTCACCCTCAAGTCTTTTTCCCTAAAAACTTAACCTATTGCTCTTAATGTTGAATAAACTTTTGCGCAACCTAAATTTTATTCTTCTCATACTAACCCCAATGTTTCTTCTATTGAACACTGCCCAGAAATGAAGAGAGCAATACATGCTGCTGCTAGAACTCCTCCTCCAATCGACTTGAATACCCCCTCTCAGATTTTTACGCTAAAAGATATCCCCAAAAGGTGTCAGGGCACATCCATTGAGATTTTTTGCCACTCAACCTTTTGCCTATGACACCGAGGTTAACGTGGTTACCGTCCGAGAGATTAACAAATACATCAATCGATTTTATATTCCCCATTCAGTTAATCTCTTTCTTGATGAGCGCCGAGCCATCTGAAATCCACCTCAAGGTGTCGTCGCCATCTATGGGGCCATGCTCACTTCTGGAGTTACCTTGTCCATCCAGCCTTTCAGTTGCTAGATTCCTGGCGGATGCCGAAATCGTGCCTACTCAACTGGCTCCTAACTCTTATAGGATTTTGGTCTACCTGTGGCATTTGTGGAGAAAGATTGACTCGAAGAATTTGCCTGGGGGTAGATTCATTACTTTTATACCTTTGGCCGATAAGATTTTTGAGGCACATTCCACCTTCAGTCTAACTTTGTGAATCATTGGATTTCTGAGGGATTTGATTCGAAACCTCCCCCAGTCTCAGAAGGATCAGAAGAGCTTCAGGGGCTCCTTTCATCACACGTTCTAGAAGAACAACCAGTTCTTCGTCTCGGGTGACTTGGGCCAGGTGATAGTTGCAGATGGTTGTTAGAGGCTGGTCAGAAACAGTGTCCTAAGGCACTTTTTTAGCCCAAACTTCTAGTCGGAATCTCCCATGTGTTGACTATAGAAGAAGCTAATCAAGTGGTTCTTACTGCCACTATGTCTTAGGAAGACAGAGATTGTCGTTCGTTGCTGGTGGGGAAGGACTTAATAAAGGAAAGATTCTTTCTGGCCATCTTATCAAACCGAAATGCTGTGAGTCAATATTTCCTTGGATTTACTTTGAGTTTATTTATGTTTTTATTAGGTTAACACTATTTTAGACAATCCCCAGTGTATGATTATGATGTGGTGGCTAGCGAGCAAGCCGAACGTGCTAAGGGAATGGACATGGTCAGTCAGAAAGAAATTGCTGAGCAAATAGCTCAAGGGATTGCTCCTCCTGAACATGATCTTGTGGAGCATACTTATGTCCTTAATCCTAATGTTTCCTTCATGCCTACTGTCCAAGCGCAGGTGGAGGAAGTCTTTATACCTTATAGGGACTCGAGGAGGAAGTTTACTAAGAATACTGCTGTTAGAAAGGTTGCTAAGCAAGAAGCGGGGACTTCTGCTTCTAACGTTCCCCATCCTGATCTTTCGAGGGATGATGCTGTAGAGGGATCGATCTAGGTTGAAGACAAGCGGACTGCACCTGATATGGGGATTGAGGCAGGTTAGAATGTGCCAGCGGGTACTCGGCCCATCCCTGTACTCGGGTCTAATGAAAAAGATAGCGATCATGGGACGCTAACAGATTTGATAACGCGGGAGAGGAGCCCGAAGAACATATCTGACCGCCCTTTTACGATGCCTGTCCCTCTATCATCTGATTAAGCTAGAGTTGCTGATCAGACTCCTCTCTCTTAAGTTGTAGCTCCCCAACCAACTGGTCCCATTCAACCACTCAGACTGTCCGATCTGCTGAACAGTCTCCAGCTGAACGTCCTGCCAAATGTCCTGGTCAGGCTCCGATGAACTTTACAGTGAACCGTTAGATAATTTTTACTAACTCTGATTTTGATGGTAACCTTACCGATCTTGATGATTCTGATGATATATTTGATCACCTCTCGAACCATACAGATAAAATCTCCATACGCTCAGCCCGGCTAGAGGTAGATGTAAGTGTCCCCATAGGTGGCACTGTAATAGGTCAAACCTGTGATGTTGATATAGGGCAGCCCAGTGTTATTCCTCTAAAGGCTATTCCTGAGGTGGCTTACCGGCTGTACAAGGCAACATTACTCAAGCTGAGGAAGTTGCAAGAACTCATGGTATGCCTATGGTAACTATAACAGCTTCATTAGGTGTTCTTTCGGTCAGTTTTGTGGAACCCAACCAGCCCAATCCTCAATCTCGGACACAAATGAGAGTCTATTCCTTAACTACTCATTCAGAAAGGAGAGCCACTGACCCACCTCAAAGCCTATCACACTTCCCAAACATGCCTCGTTTTGAATGTGAAGTCCCTTCAAGCTCTCACTAACCATTACCAGACCCTTTGAGCATTTTACGCTCTATGTCTGTTGGTAAGATGTACACCGAAGAAGGGTATTGGAAGGATTTCAGGAGTACTACTCACCCCTATTGGGTTCGCTCTGTTTTCAATAACGACGTATATGTGGGTGCTTTAAGTTTTTCTCATCTTTGTAATTTATGTTGATCTTGGTTAGTCACATTGTTTTTTTTCTTCTTCTTTTTTCTCACAGGTCAGTGGATGAGCTCACTCAAGCCTTCAAGCCTTCACTGCTATGGAAAGGCAAAGCTGGGGAATTTCTCGGTTGGAAGAACGGTTCACCGAAAGAGACAAGATACTGGAATTTGCCTCGATTGAGAAATCACAACTGCTAGAGGTTTATGAAATGAGGCAGAAGTAGCGTGAAGTCACTAAGGACGCTTTACAGAGGTCGCTTGAAAACTCTGAAACTAGGGCTTGTCTAGCAGTGAGAACGTTCTGGAGTTTAACATGAAGAATGTAAATCTTGAAATGAAGCTGGCCTGTGTTGAATTAAAGTGCACTCACCTTAAGCATATGGATGTCTTAGCTGAAAAAGAAGGCTGCCCAGCTCGAAGAAGAATCACGGATAGTCAAAGAGACTCTTGCCGCTGTTCAACATTCATTGCTCGAGTCATAGTACAAATCTGAGGAAGCCATACTTCATTATAAGTAGTTGGCTGCAGATTTGGGCCGCCAATAGGTCATTATAAAGATGCTTTCAGAGAAGGCCAAGACAGCACTCAAAGTCCAAGCCATCGATCGATACAAATGATCTCCTGCTTTTGATGTTGTCATGCTGAAGAGAACTAGAGCGAGCGCTCTGTACTGCTCCATGTTTTTTTTTGTAGTAAAGAGTAGTCCTCTGAAAATGTTTATTGAAATGGGATGTGAGAATCAATAAATACAGGGTTAAGTCTTTGGAGGCCATCAAGAACAAGAATGAGATGGTGAGCCTATTGCAAATCGGTTGGGAAGGAGCCCCATGCCATGCATCTTAAGTTTCCTTTTGAATCTTCCCTCGTAACTTTTCATGCTAATGAGAATGCTGACATCTTAGGTGAAAAAGTAGATGTTTAGGCCTCTATCTGACAGGGACTATTCTTCATTCATGGCCGATGATCCTGATGATATCAATTGGCTAGATTTTAAGGACCTGACCGGGGGTTGTGGGGACAATCCTCCTAGTCGTTCAGCTACTTGTCCCTTAGTCGGTTCTGGGCCTAGAGGTCTTTTGGGCTCTTTAAAGATTTAACTAGCAATCTTTGGCTTCCTTTTCTCCTAACCTTTTTTAGTCAGTTTTTGTAATTGATCATGTATATCTACAGATGTTATGACATATTCATTTTTTACCTGCCTTTGTTGTTTTCTCGTTTTAAGCTAAATAATTCGTTCAACTCATTTAACCAACATCTGATCAACTCACATTTAAGTTTGCATAACTCATTGGTTTAATTGGATAACGTGATAAAACTTGATAGGAATTCTTTTATCCTAAAAAATCGGTGGGATTTTCGAGACACAAGTTGACCGCAGAGTACGGGTGCCCCGCGGTTGGTCAGGACAGAGTAAGGGGTTGGCCTAGTTCAGCCGAAGATGGTTTTAGGGTTTCCCTGGTCTGGTTAACTAGGACCAACACTGGTATTCAGAACCTATCCTGAAAGTGTTAAGGTGGTGGCGATTAGGGGAACACAATTGGGTATAAGGTCATTTTTATTAATCATTCAAGTAGGGATACATCTTACATCGCCCTGGGCGTACAAAATCTCGAAGCGATGACCAATATGGAGATGTTTGTGGGAGCGTAGTAGCAAAGTAGGATGACCGATATGGAGGTTTCTATAGGAGGGTAGTATCTAAGTAGGATTCGCTCTTAAGTTCTTAAGAAAGAAGAGGTTCAACCCCCTTTTCTCATCTCGGGCTTGAGTATTTATAGGCTGACATTGTGGTGGTAGGTGATGGGCATCCTTTAAGCTGGAAAAGTTAGGCTTGATCCTCACCATCTCTTTTGAGTTAGGTGCACATGTGGCATGGCTGGGAGGGCCAAGATGGTGCCACCCAATATTTCCTGCTGATCAGGCGCTTCTCTGGGTAGGTGAAGGTCCTGGTTCCTAGATCGAAGGATAGCTAGAGGATCTCTATCACTGCCTCGAACCAAGCCACTGGGTGGTACATGCTCTAGAGGTCTATGATTGCTCCACCTATGCCCTATAGCATTCCAGATGCCTCAAAGGGGTTGTCGTGGCGCTTTGGTGGTGATTCGCATCACTTGGATTAGCTAGGGATCCTCATAGCTAGCAAGATTGACAAGTTGCATTTGTTGTAAATGCAAAGTCAAAAATATTTATATTTTAAAATCAACCTCGTGAAGGCACAGGTCAAAAGACAAGTATAACAATAAACTAGTACAACGTGCAAGCAAGGGTATCGTTCCGCAGAAAGGTGTCATCTGTCGACTGTCTCACGTTTTAGTGATTATTGAAAGCAGTGTAAATAAGAACATGGAGAGGTGAGAGTGATGTGTGTGAAATGTAAGCATTGTTCGTGTGTGTGTGGAAAAATAAAGCATGGAAATAAAGGTAAGAAAACAAGAGAACATGGAGGGGTGAGAATAGTGATTAAGTGAGATAAATGTAACCGGGTGCTTGCCTTTCTAAATTAAACTACTCGTAATTAAATTAATCTACTTCTAAAGGCAAGCACCCTAAGTTACGAAATTATGGTGGATATGAGAGATGCAAGACAATGAACACAAAAGGTACTCATGACCACCACAATATTCATGTCACTCATAATAACTAACCATAACAGCAACCTCTTAAGAACCGATATGGCTAATCTATCTTTAGGTGTGATTTGAGAATCACTAACTCTCACTCACAACTACTAGGTTGGATTTGGAGAGATAGAGTTTCTCATCATTAAACTCTCTATTACACAACTACAAGGTTGGTTTATCAGAGAGTTTCCTCATTAAGCATAGATAAATTTTAATGGTTGGGATGGCTTGGAAGGGCATATTCTCAATCCACCCTTTCCATTATAGCCGGGATGTATTGGAAGGGCATATTCTCAACATATCCCTTCCATTCAATTAAGCTTGTTTTATTCACCTTAAAGTGTTATCAAAACTTGAATTAAGAGAGGGCATATTTACTCAATCCAAGAAGATATATAATCCATTTTAAAAACTCAAATTAATTTGATACTAAACATGAATTAAGACATGGCATATCTACTAAATCCAAGAAGTAATCAAATGCATTAAAAACATTGAATGGAACTATAATTGAAGAATTAAATGCAAGTCAATTAAATAAATGGCACTAGTGTTAGGTTTACATATTTCCCTAATGGGTATACACATCAAAGATGAAAATAGCAAGAGAAAAGTAAAAGAGAAAACCCAAGGTGTCAATCTCGGATCTCCAAACTCCATTGATGTCCCTCCTCCTCATATACGAGCAATAATGGCTCTTTCCTCTTGAATCTCCTCCAAATATGGGTGGTTAAAGGTAGAAGGTAGTGGTGGTGGTGAGGCAATCCATGAAGGGAAACCTCTGTAGATGCCTTTGAAGCTTCTCTCTCTCTTGATTTATGAAGAAGATAAAGTGTAGATAGGTTTTTTGTATAGGTTATGTGGATAGATAGTTTGATGGGTCTTGTGGAGAAAATGGTGTATTTGTATGCTTGGGAGGCTAGGGCACGATCTGGGCTTGAAAGAACAACATTAACCCTCTAAAAATGGCCTAAAAACTATCATCGGGCTGATCCCGTGAGTTCGTGGCTCGAAGTTCGGGGGTCTGGACCCGCGAAGTGGACCAGTGAAGTCATTCTGACTCTTAGTTCGCGGGTGGTTTGCGGGTCCTTGCGTAGTAGTTACTAAAATGGACATAACTTCCTCTAGAAGACTCGGAATCGCAATCCGTAAAAACCGCTGGAAACTATACTCCCGAGGATTTCCGAATATATATGGATTAAAACATGGTTTGATATGAAGAGGGAGATATGACCCTCAAAAATTAGATGTTCTGCACGAGCTTTTTACAATTTCAACCCCTTTTGCCTCCAAATGTTACATTTTGCTTATTTTTGCCTCTCAAACTTTACTTTAAGCACAAACACTATCGGTAGGGAATATAACCTACACAAGTTCAACAAAACACATTATATACACAAACATACTCGAAAACGAGTACAAAAGCTAGGTAATGAGGACCTCAAATAGTTACATAAATGTGACGATCAAATACCCCCAAACCTAACCTTTGCTCGTCCTCTAGCAAAACTAAAAACAAACAAAACAAGAAAACTCAAAACAAACAAACAAGCTAAATAATACACTTAAACTTACAAAAGGTAAAAACTAGGCTAGTCCATTTTCGTAGGAAACACGATGGCACTTAGCATGTGTCGCAAGCATTTAAACCTATAGGCGATCCCTAGAGGATAAGTTATAGTCTCTTGAGGGTTTACAGCTATGACACCCACAAACGCAACTCTACAAGATAATGGTTGAGATGCAACTTCACAAATACCATCAAAAACTACACGCCATGCATGTATGCCAATACATATGATGGTTTGGTTTACAAAACAACTACGCTCGAATGTCCAAGATAAAATTCACCTCGACTTTAATCCTCACCATATTTCACTCGATTTTTTTTCTTGTCGGAGTCCTAGGCAATCACTCATCAAACATATGCGAATGAGTTTATGCATGGGAAGTCAAAGTGTAATTGCATATGAACATTTTTAATTTGAACGCACATATTTTCTGGTTATTGGTCTCATGAATGGAATTGAAAGCTATGAATGTGGAAAGACCATGTCTCGCTCGTATTCCCAAACTATACTTCTTAAAGGATCAATTAGGTATTTCCCTTATGTTGTAATTGGGCAATGGGTGAATTTGTGGTGTATGAAAGAATTGGAATGGGAATACAAAAGTTATCAATCATGCCAGGAAACTTGACATTACAATCTACTTTAACTAGCTCTACTTTCTTGCAACTTCTTAAGCTTGAGTGTATAGGCTTTTGACTTTACATTAACTATTGTGCTTAGATTTTTGTACTCTTATTTCTTTGAGTATTTTACATTAAGAACTTCAAGTCTTTATGCTTTTTTTTTATTAGCACATTTACATCTGACATTAGAGGCTCTAAGTGCTCATTTTTAGCACTTTTACATTTGGAGCCTTTTACCTTGCACAATAACAAAATTTGCCTAAGTACATGCTACATTTACATTTGAGAGCTTTACACTTTGAATATCTACAACTTCACATCTTAACATGATTGACAACTAGGGTAAGGCTTGTGTTTAGGTTATATGGTTGTGATGATGATGTGGGTGATGAAGTGAAAGGTTTAAGTGTTTGGCCTAAAAATTGGTAATGGGAGAAGACAATAGGGACATGAAATGTGTTTAGGCTATTTTAGTAGTTATGCACACACATCGCCTAAAATCATTTCCAAAATTCCATCTAAAAAGGGAATACAAGCTTTGGTAAGCAGTCCACTTTAATGCATGTTCTAAGACTAACAATGATGTTTGATGTGATGAGACCACTTCTAACCCTAAGTGTTTTGAAGAGTGTTTAAAGAGTAGAAACAAACTACACCATCGAGAATGAAACATTAAAAGGCATAAAATCTCATAAAGGTAGTCTCCACTATTTTCCTAGGCTAAACAAGCAAAGAGTTCTATTCACCTTAACATCAAAAGATTGGCACTGTACACGTAAATTTATGCAATGCAAAAATTACACAAAGTAAAAAGCATACATGACATGTCATTATTGGCACGTAAAGCAAAATAACTCAACAAAAATGGACTGAAATTCCAAAAAGTTTCAAAATTGATCGATTTTTGTTGCAGAGATTAAAACACACAAGAATCACATACAAACGAAAGTGTCCACACCCCCAAACCTAAACTCAACATTGTCATCAATGTTGCATGACGGAACCATCTCCGCACATATACATGGACAATGCAAGCAAGACTTTGGAGATAGATATAAAACACAAAAACTAACAAATAAAGTTGACCTAAGATCTAAGCATAATACAAATCCACTCTTATATCTAAACAAAAGTAAAATATTACTAACACAATAAGCATAACATCATAATCTTCAAAACACATTGGCGATTTCCGCCCTCATATCAACAACTATTCACAAGCACAATTAATAGCATAAAACTCTTCCCAAAGCATTTAAGCGCATACTCCAATTTTATCACAAAAAGTAAACTATCAACAATCAACTCACTCCAAACATGCATCGACAACATGGACTTTACCCATAAACGTTAAGCTTCTCCAAATCTAGGTAGGGTAATATGAAGCTACTCCAAATCTAAATAGGGTAATATGAAAAGATTGAAACAAGGTAGAGGAGTTGATTACCGAAGTTTTTATTTGGGAACAAATTTGCAGAGACTCCACCTTTAGCTGCACCCTAACGTTCCACTTAATGTTCTTTCGCGGCACTCTCGTTTCCTTGGTTGTATCAAATATTTGTACTTATGCTTAAAGCATGTAATATGTAAATGTTATAAAAACATGAATAAAAGAAGTTGGTTTTTTATTCTATAAATATTGATTTATTAACATCCGCACGCTTATATCATATGTGCAAAACATCCAAGATTGCTGAATGTAATCTCAAACTGAGTATATAAGTGTCATATATAAAATGATTCAGTTTGAGACATGCAATCTAAAGAGTTTATCGAGAGCAAATAAAGCTGGGTATTTTATTTGTGGTTAATCTACTGTTGCGGTCCATTATGTAATGTACGATGGTCTTATCCTAGACCACTCATGTAGTGACATGGGAATGGAGGCACCTTATGTGATGAAATCATATAGGACATGGCCACGATTTATATGAATCTCTCACCAAGATCTGTTAAATGAATAGATTCATATATATCGACAAAGATGGCTATATATGGGCGATCTTGATCCTTAGTGTCTTACTGACTCATTCAGATTGGATTGTTGCTTTTAACATACCATGGGTGTGATCAGATTTCCATTCCCGATCAATAACTCCGTATCTTGGAGTCAAGGTTTAGCTTGTGGCTGGGAAGGTTTACACACAATAGAGGAATCAACTCCTTCTTGTGAGGAGTAGATGAGTAGTTCCCTTAAGGGTTGATTCGAGGCTTGAACAATTAAGAGCGATCTCCTTCTTCCGTAATGGAAGATAGGATATAATTGTTCATTAGAGAATCAATGGTACTTAAAGGAAAAGATATAATTAGAGAGGTATAACAGACTTTATGACCTGACCCTAATTATGAACTACTCGTGGAGGATCATACCATATGTAATAGCTATATCGATTGACACTTGAGATTTCAGTCTGTGTAATACCTCTGCAGTTTCGAGAATACAGCCTTAGGTTTTTAGTGGAGTAACTCCGAGGTTAATAATCATGTAATATTAATTGAAAAGTTTAATTAATATTTCTAAGTATTATTGGAGCTCAAAACCGTGGGTCCATTAGGTCCCCTGCAAGGGTCACAGTTAATTAATTGGATAGTCCAATTAATTGTGTTACAAAAGTGACATGAATAAATTCAGGGAACTAATTAAATAATATGATTATTTGATTAGTATATTAATAATTGAATAATATTAATAATTCAGAATTATTAATTATTTAATTATTAATATGAGGTTACAGGTTTGAACCATGACTAATACAAAAGGATTGAAAATAATAAAGATTACTTTAAATCCTGGAGGTCACTAGGTTCAAGTCTTAGTGGTGACCGAATTAAAAAAGGATTTAGAATCCTATTTTGACTTGGGCAACTGAACCCTAGGATCCTGATATATAATAGACACTCATCAAGAAACAAAAGAAACCAAAAAAACCTAATACAGAGAGATAGCGGTACGGCAAAAGCAAAAAGAATTTTTATTTTTTATTTTTCTTGTAAGAGCCTACCGAACTCAGTAGGAGAGGGCAATGAGTTGTATTCTTGATTTCTGTAACCTCTGTCTAGTCCTGTCTGTATCCATGATGTGTCAATACACAAGCTATCAGATCGCGGGTCATAGCTCGAAAGGTTTGGTGGTGAATCAGAATCAAAGCTTTAAGAGAACAATCAGGTATGCTTCAAGTTTTTTTTTATATACGTGAATATAGAAAATCCGGTTCCAAAAATATGTTTTCTAAAGGAAAAATTTTGAAACCCCTATCCACTGCAATTTTATCAAAACCCTAATTTTTTCCCTACATCAACATAGGTCATCGTGGCGCTGCCATTTTGCTTAGTGAGGTTGTTAGAGTTCAATCAACGCACTCACTGTTCTCTTGAGTTGTGTGGTCTTGGCTTCCGCGTTCTACTCCGTGATTGTTGGTCACAACCTCTCCCGGTTTGCCAACCTTGACTTGATTTCTTGCCTTACTTGAAAATTTTCCATTCCTTACACAAACACAACTCAAAAAACATCAAATGCGTATGCTTTAAACAAAAAGAAAAAAAAAAGAACAGACACAATAAAAATCACACACAAAAACAAAAACAATACTCGCACCCCAAACCTAGCATAAACATTGCTTGTGCATACAACGAAAAGCATGAATTCGAGTTGATTGTTGTGATTAATGGAATGTTTAGAATTATATATATGTGTTTATGTAGTGGATTTTATGTTGGAGTTTATGCCCTAAAAACGTAATTTGAAAATGGATTTATGAAATAAATAAAAAGAAAGTTCAATTCATTCTTGTTGTGTTGTTTATTTTATAATTTGTGCATATATTAACATCCTAGATTGCCGGATGTAATCTCGAACTGTGTATATGAGTGTCATATACAGATGGATACAGTAAGAGACGTGCAATCTAAAGAGTCCAAAGATAGCAAATAAAGCTGGGTACTTTATTTGTGGTTAATCTATAGCTGCTGTCCATTCCGTATGTACAGTGATTCTATCCTGAATCATTCATATGAGATATGGGAATGGAGGCTCCTTGTATGATGTGATCATATAGGACTAGGTCATGATCTATATGAATCTCTCACCAAGATCCGTTTAATGATGAGATTCATATATATCAACTAATGATGGCTATATGTGGGTGATCTTAATCCTGAGTGTCTTATCGACTCCTTCAGGTTAGATCATGGTCTTTGATATACCATGGGTGAGGTCAGATGTAGTTCCTGATCAATATACTCTGTATGTTGGGATTGAGATTTGGCTTGTGGCTAGGAAGGTATATACACAATAGTGGAATCCACTCCTTATTGTTAGAAGTAGATGGTAGTACTCTTAAGGGTTGATTCAGGGCTTGGACAATATGATTGTTCTCCTAATTCCGTGAGGAAATAGGATTTATTGTCCATTAGAGAATCAACTGGTACTTAAAGGATATATGTAATTAGAGAGGTATAACAGACATTATGACCCAGCTCTAGTTATAAACTACTGTGGAGGATCACACCATGTGTAATAGCTATATCGATGGACACCGAGTTGTATCTGTCTATGGAAAAACGTCCGCAGTTGAGAGAGTGCAGCTTCGGGTTTTTAGTGGAATAACACCGTAGTTAATAATCAAGGAATATTAATTAATGAGTTTAATTAATGATTCCTAGGATTATTGGAGCTCAAAATACTGTGGGTCCATTAGGTCCCCTTGCTAGCCTGATCGATTTAGGTAACAAGGGTCACGGTTAATTAATTGGATTGTCCAATTAATTGTGTTACGAAAGTGACACGTATTTATTTGGGAATTAATTGAATAATGAGATTATTTAATTAATGAATAATGGTGATTAAATAAATTAAATAATAAGATTATTTAATGATGTAATTAGTCATATATGGAGGGTTTCATTTATTATTTATTTTGAATAGTAAGATAATGAGATTATCTCATTTATTAAATAAAATTAATTGAAATATATTTGAATTTAAATTGTTTAAATTTAAATATACATAATATCTTTATTGATAAATAAAATATAGATTTTATTTTAAAAGACATGAATGCACATATATTAGTGTTTGTATAGGATACAAACAAGGTGTGTGTGTGAAACAAAGTGCAAGAAAAGAGAAAAGAAATTGGTGCGTGAAACAAAGTGAAAGAAAAGAGTTTTATTGTTTTAAAAAACCTAATCTGATATATATCAAGTGCATGAGATATATATATTTGAAAAAGACATACCTGGTGGTTTTAACAAGAAAATATTGCATTAGATGCAATTACAATATTCGTGAGAAATTTTTTTTTATTGATCAACGTAAATTAAAAATTGTGCAAGTGTTGCACAGTGAACAAGAAGAAATTGTTTCTTATTCATTCTCTCTACATCCTCCTAAGTTCCTGAGTACGTGATACGCCCACACACAGTTACCAGTTCCAGAAATAGCTAGGAAGATTAGTGGTACAGACCAGGAGCATATCGTAAAGTGAAGGAGCCCCAAACGTTGGTAAGGTTCTAAATTTTTTTTATATTGAATACAATTTCCTGTGTTTACATATTGTATGTATTAGTTCAGGAAAAATAATTACGATCTCAAGTTCACTGGTTGCAGATCATTTACGATCTGTATTAAACATTTTAAAACCTATTTCCGCTGCGTTACCAGTGAACGGGGTTCCAACATTTTAGATGTTTGAAAATAACTTAAGGTGTGTCTAAACTAACCTGGGGGAAGGGGAATGAGGGGGGGGGGGGGGGGGGGGGGGGGGGGGGGGGGGGGTTGAATATGTTTTAACCAAATTAATCTCCATCTTTTTGGTTAGTCAATATTAATCTCAAAACCCCTATTCTCCAATACAAAAAATCATTGTAAAGATAAGTGCGGAATATAAAACAATAATACAATGATTTGTTTTACGTGAGAAAACCCCAATATGGTAAAAAACTCACATGCCTAATTGCCAATCGAACCATTAAATCCACTATTTGCAAACATGATTACAACCTAAGTTGACTGCTCACACCCAATCAGTTACTAATCCGCTCTTGCTACCTGCATGCCTTTAATAGTGATTTTAGGCTCTTGCTACCCACGGTACATATAAGACTTAACTCTGAAGAGAAGAGATATGCAACCTAATGTAAATATAAAGAATATTCTAAATGCATAAATGCTAGGTCAACACATTTAATGCTTATCTAACCATGGATGAACAAGTCAAACAATCCTAGATATCATGTTGTTAGATGACATACATATAACTTAGCTATTTAAAATAAATGCAAACCTAGATGCAATAGCTATTACAATATAAAACCCAACATTCAACACACAAATCTCAGCTTGTAGATAAAAACTTAATCTTGATGCAAACAAGTCATAAAAGAGATTTCTTGTTAAGCAAGAATACTAAAATGAATGAAGATGATGTTCTACTTACCAAGTCATGTGTGTTGATGAAGACCCATGCAAGAACACTACCTAGATGATGCTAGATGATGTTTGATTCATGAATAAATGATGGGTATTTGGGTTTTGGTCAAGAAAGATTGAATCTTGAAGGCTTTTCTTGTAGGGAACTCTTGAGCTAAATGAGGCAATATGAAATCTGAAGCTCTACTGTGGCTAAGAAGAGGAAAGGATCTATTTATATGAAGCCTTAGGCAAAATGATGTCGTTTTAAGCTTGGACAGCAAAAACCCATTAATACCGTTGTGTGTACCGTGTAAGGACCTCGATTTTATGATTGGCTTATTTCATGACAAACCACACCACATTATTGATGATTGTGTAATGGGTAGCTCAGGTCCTTGTCGGCAAGCTTCCGAGCATCTCCATGACTTCAAGAGCAAAATGTATACTCACTTGACTTTGTCTCTTGAAGAGTTTAGGTGCACACACACACACTTCATGCATGCCTTGTTCATCTTGCATTTGTGTTATTTATTGTGTATATGTGTGCATCCGTTACACAACTCACACGAGCACGTCTTTGTTTGTCTTTACTTGTGGTTGTTTTGTTTAACGTTTTCCGTTTGTGTTCGGAAACGTCCTCACTCACACGATGGTGTGATTGTTTTGTGTTCGCGCTTGCATGTTGGTGTGCTTGAGCCTTAAAGCAATTTGTGACCATAGAGAGGCTCCATTTGTGCTCTCTTGGATTGTTATTTGGTTACATGGTTTTATACCATGATTGTGGGAATTTTGTTATTGACCAATTCTGATCTTTGGTCACTCTTTTGACCATAAATATTTCTACGTTTATCCAAATCTTGTTTTGTTAATTGGAGTAGAAATTAGACTTCCATACCTTTCTAATGGTATATTATTCGTAATATTTTATGATCGTTTGGTTTGGTTTTGAAGTCTCCAAAAAGACCACCGAAACGGAGCATCTCTGATGTTATCCGATTTTGACCTTTGGTCACTTAAATGATCATAACTCATTATATAGAAATCAAAATCTCATTTTCTAAATTGGAGTAGAAATTAGACTTCCATACCTTTCCAACGGTATATCATACGAAAGGTTTCAATATCGTTTGGCCATGTTATGGGTCGCTAGTTTCTAGAGCTGGTGTGCTGTCCATTGTGTTAGGCGACATGCAAGGTCACTTGTGCATGTCGCCTCCAATATCGCCTCAGACATGTTTTTCTTCTCTAGAACATTAAGCGACATGGTAGGCGACTTCATGTAGCCTCTCATAGGTGACTTCATGTAGCCTTTTATGTCGCCTGGCACCAAAAACAGGACATTTTGGTCTTTTAGAGTCATCCCTGTTTTTCCCACCTTTAAAAACCCCTCTTTCTCTTCTTCTTCCCCAACTCTCCTAAATTTACAGAAACCCTAGAGAGAGAAAGAGAGAGTCTTGAGAGAGAAAGCTTCCTTGAGCTTCATTAACTCTCCAAACCCAATACCCATCTCATTCTTGCATCATTCCACATCATTTGAGCATGGGTCTTCATTGTTTCATGACTAGGTAAGCAAGAACTTCCTTGAATATCATTTATTGTTCTTCTTACTCTAGATTAGGTATTTATTGCATGATTAAATACCTAGACTCTACTTTATTGCATATTTATGAGTCTTGATAACATGATTGGGTTTGTATTTTGATAGCTAAAATGATTAGGTCATTTTTGTCTAAAAGCTAGGTCATAAACATTCATTTGTGATTTATTGATGACTTGGTTGATAGATTGTCTTTTAATCAACTAGTTAAGCTTATTGAATGTTTATGTGTGTTTTGTGTAACAATTTGTTTGTTGGAAATTCTCTACACAACTAATTGAGTTTGTTTGTGATAGCTAGAATTTATGACCATTTTGCCCTTCTAGCTAAGTCTTTATGGCTTGCATCTAGACCTTGATATTTATGCCTCATTGATTGCATTTGTTGATTACATATTTATTGCCCTTGTTATATATTGTGACAACTTGTGTTGATTGGACTTATTTGACAATTAGGTTGCTAGAATCCATTTGCATCTAATTGAGTTCTTAATTATGGGCATGTAGGCATTGTTTGATAACTAGATTGTTTAATTGAATTACAACATCTAGTTAAGTATTTTGTGTTTGGTCGTGCACATTATTGCATTGAGTATATTGTCATAAATACACTTAGACTTTTATACTTTCTTGAGTCAAAGTCTTGTGGCTTCGGGGTGAAGTGCACAAGCATTGAAGTCTTGCAACCAAGGTGTGGTTGTCAAGCATTGGTCAAGTGCCACTATAAAAGGCCCGTGGGGTAGAGTAGGAGGTGCTCACGCCAAGAGTAGTGTATCAGAGGATATCACTAGGGATTGAACCAAGAGTGGCGAGTGGTAGTGTCCATAGCCTGAGGTTATCTAGAGTGAGAGTCCTAGTATCACTTGAGGGTGTAATCTTTTATTCATATAATGGATTTCTATGATCGTCTGTGGCTAGAAGGATAGCCCGTGGTTTTTCCCTTGTCGAACGGTTTCCACGTCAAAATCAAGTGTTCTTTATATTTCCGCACTTTTACATGATTTTGTATGTTTGTTTTAATTGGGTTATATGTTTAATATTGACTAATCGAAAAAGTTGGTAATAATCGATTAACAACCCATTCACCCCCCCTCTGGGTTGTAGACACACGCTTGAGCTGTATTTTCATACCGCGGTTCAGGCAAGTTGTCAAGACCGCGGTGAACACAACGTGTGACTTCTGGAGAAATTCATGGTTTGGACCGCTGGATAGACAATAGCACCAGTTGCACTACAATCAGTGAGATACCTACTGCAGAAGACTGCGTTAGGAACCTGCTGTGCAGGCATGGCAGCCACCGCAGTGCCCTACGACTGAAACAATCTGGTACCAACAGTTATTGGGACTGTAGTTTAGGCAGGTGCATGGACAACGACCTATACCGCGGTGAAGAGATAAAATCTCTTTTCCGGGCATTCAAACACACTTTCAAACAACCTATCCTTTGTGAATGTTGTGCAAGTCTGAAGAGTGATGTGCATGTATGAAGTGTGATGAAGAACATAGATGCATTTATCAAGGATACTAAAATACAAGATAATAGAATATGATTGCAAGTGTGTGTGTGTGCAACTAAATCTTTTCAATTTAGAGTATGGTCAAGATAACTACTTTTCTAGAAGTACTTAATGTCCAAAATCATTGATGAAGGGAAATCTTCGAACACGGTTAATTTGCCTTAAGCTAACCTGAGGGGGGGGGGGGGGGGGGGGGGGTATGGGGTGTGTGAATAGGTTACTACACCTTTTTCATTCCATTGAAACAAACAAAATTTGTCCCTTTAAGTATCTTGTATCACACTTTAAAAACAAGGACACGCATTATCAATTACAAAGATATCAAACAAGATATATATCAACACTAAGTAAGATATATATCAACACATACACAAATATCAAGAGATAAGGATAGAGAAAATCAACACATGAGTTTTACGTGGTAAAACCTTTAAAGAGAACATCCACGAGTTGATTCCACAACCACCGGCAACCACCTTTCACTAGTAAGATAAAAAGATGCAATCACTTAAGTGACCACTTCAACCAGAAATCTACCTTCAACCCTACATAATGAAAGAGATGCCTTATTGCTTGACTATGTGGATCACCCCGATCCCTAGGCAAGACTTCCATGCACAAATCGAAGAATCACTCTCCAAAATGTGACTTCCATGCTCAAATTGAAGAATCACTCTCCAGTATAAGACTTCCATGCTTAGCTATCAGGATCACCCTGATCCTAGCCAAGACTTCCAATGCTTAGCTATCAAGACCTCACGTCTCTAGCCAAGACTTCTAATGATTAAGCTATCCAAGACTTCACGTCTCTAGCGAAGACTTCCAATGCCCAAATCAAAGAATTACTCTAAGAAATGAGACTTCCGACCTCTTCACAAGGCATGTGATCTAAGTGAATGCAAATGATGCAAACACACACAACATAGTATATATGATCAATATATCCTATGAAAACTAGAATTGAATCAATATGCACATGTCACATGTATTCTAGTTTACAATCCTAAAAATAATGCAATCACAATAATGATGCATGTACATATGAAATGTGTGGATTAGGCACAAAACATGAAGAACTAGATTTTTAGCAATAAATGCACAAATCAAATTTATCTTGAACTTATAACATGAACAATCAATCTAGAGCATGTGAAACACCTAACGCACACAAAAACCTAGATTATGTTCAATCACATAAAAATTCTAGAATCAACTTGATAAATTCGAAAATGAATTTCTAGCAAAATATTAGAGCTTAGAATCACAAGATAATCACTTAAATTTAATCAAGCCCTAAATAATCAATCAAATATGCTATTTCAACAAATATTCAATTAAAGTGACATAGCATATGGGAAGACTATCAATCATTAAAATCATGTCAATTAACACATAAGATAGTCCTAGATATAAAGCTAGCACAATACAACTCCACAAACATGTGAAAGCATAGATTTGAAAAATCTAACTCAACATGTAGGTCAATTGAAGGTCAATCTAGCTTTATTAGAGTTCATTACTCTAATCAATGTTTACACATCAAACATACATATATTGAAGAAGAAAACCCAAGGTGATTGAAGACTTGAAGATCAAAATCAAGAGAGAAATCAATACCTTAAGTGAAAAACGTGCATCCTCGTTTTTGTGAATGAAGCTACCAGAAAACTCAATCAAATGACTTTAAATTCTTGTGGAAATGATAGAGGATTGATCGATGAGGAATCTCCAATCGGACTCCGAATGAGAAAGTTATGGTGTTTGGAAGATAGGAAAATTGGAGAGAAAAATTTATGCACTTGTTTTTTTTTTTAATTTTCTTCTTAGAATAGAATGAGAGGGAAAGTGAGATATTTAAAGGAGGGAAAAAGAATTAATTTGAAGAGCCAATAGGGAGCAGCCACCTCTGCATCCCGTGGAGGCACGTGGCCTCCACAGGGGCAAAAGGAAGCTCTTCTCGTGGAGGCCACGGGCCTCCAAGGGGAGAGGTGCAAGGCTTCCCCGATTTGCCCTTTAACTCCCCTTCGCGCACTCTTGTGTTCTTCGACTGGTCTCCGGCATTCGAACTCTGAATTCGAATCCGTTTTCGGATTACAAACTAGGAGTCCCTCATGTACAAAGATGTCATGGAAACTTTCACAAAAAAATATGGAATTCAACTTGAAACTCAATAATGAACACCAAGTACGATTAAGACACAGAAAGTTTCATAACTACATGTTTTGAACTTGAAACTTAATGAATGAGTAACCGAAAAGTCCGGAACTTCAATGAGGAATAAGGCAAGCTCAAATTCAAGTTCAATATCACACAAATATAAACATATAAATACAAGAACACACGAGTATGCAATTTCCTAGAAATAGTCCTAGAACATGCAAATTACAAAAGTTGTCAACTTTAAATCGAATGCATGTGCATACATGTATTAGTGTGTGTATTGTGTTAAACCAAATTTTGCACCACGATCCAGGGACACATATGAATGCAATGTATGTGTGTGCCTAGGCCTTGTAAGGGGAAAGAGGTCTTGATATACCTTTTGCTAAGCAATTTAGCTTTGTTCCTCTTGTAGTCACCACTTTGCTTGAATGTTGTCCAATCTTCCTTGAAGCTTGATCATCCACAAATCCTAGACAACTAATCAATACAAATAAAATGTCATTTTGATATAGAATTATGCCAATACTAATCTCAAAAACCTAACAATCTCCCCCTTTGGAAAATTCTATGTCCAAACTCCTCTACAAATACTAAAACATACAAAATGAAGATTGGTCACAAATCACATCCTCACATTACAATGAGTTAGTTCCCTTAGACTAATCTTCATCAAGTCTTGAATTCTTCCATGTAGTCTTCTCTTGTCAACACCTAGAATCAACTTGAAACACAAAGTATATACAAGAGAAACATACATATATATGGCAAGATATTTAGATACATGTCAATTAAAGTTCAAATGGATACACATGTATGTCTCCCCTAAATATATGCATACTATCCATCGACAAAATATTATCATTATCCAAATATTACAAACCAAGAATTCAAGATACCAAATGAAACAAAAAAATATATCAAAAACTAAGACTAAGAAAGCATAGCATAGGTTTTCGTATCATTGTTTTTCTCCCCCTTTTGACATAATATGAAGCCAGAAGGTTAAGAAAACATAAAACCTCAAGATCAAGCATGATCAAATAAAGTTCTTCATATTGTTGATCTCACATAATGCTTTGTAGTGGATGAATTGCTAAAGGTAATCTTGTCTTCTAAATACTTGATCTTTTCATCTTGTTGTATCACCTTTGCATAGAGGTACCCACGGTTCGGTTAAACCGTGGGCACCGAACCGAAACCGGTTTCAAAAAACCGAAACCGGTTTCAAAAACCAAAACCGGAACTGTAACCGTAACTGCTGGTTATGGAACCGGTTGGAAACCGGTTCCGAACCGGTTCGGTTACTGTTACGGTAGGTCGAAAACCGACCAAAACCGATGGTTTAACCGAGTTTTCGACCATTGACAATAAAAAAAAATCAACCAATCCCGGATTGCCACGTGGACCACACAATTGAAAAAAAAAACAAAAAAACTAATTGGTGACCGTTGGGCGTTGGGAGAGATGACCAACGGTCATCTTCCAACGCCAACGGCCATATATATATATATATATATATATATATATATTAGTTTTCCCCATAATTTTTTAAAATTGTAAATTCGCCCCTCCACTATAATCCTATAAATACCCTCACATTTCAGTATTCTTCACACCACTCTCAACTTCTCTCAATCTCTCTCAATCTCAAATTCTCAATTCTCTCTACATTCTACAATTTTCTTTATTTTTCATTTTTCATAGAATTAATATCTATTTATTTCTTCAATTTTTTACAATCATCTATTTACAATTTTCCCATTATTTTAATTAGGTTTAGTAATTATTGTAATTAGGTTTTGTTTGGAAAAAACAAATAAAACCGAAACCGAAACCGAAATAAACCAAAACCGAAACCGAAACCGAAAAAAACCGAAACCGAAACCGGCGGTTCAAAACTGAAAACCAAACCGGTTTTCTCGGTTACGGTTACGGTTTGGGTGGCCACGGAACCGAAACCGCCCCAAACCAAACCGTGGCCACCTATACCTTTGCACTTAGTTCCACCACTTTAGCATCAAGCTCTCCAATCTTTGTCATAAGCCCCTTTTGAAATTCCATTGCCCATTCCGGTAAAGAATTTGTGCTTGTCACAACACATGGGTCATAGTGCTCACCAAAAAGCCTACAAGTGTCAGTAGCCTTCCCTTTTTCTTTGTATGACATAAACACTAAGCGCTTGTCACAAAATATTTCCAAGGGAGGTAGAAGCACATCATCTTTAAGCATCGGAACTCCTAGCTTCATGCAAAAATGAGTAAAAAGCCCCTGAAAAGCCAACTTCTTGTCCAATCTTGATGAAGAAGCCGTATTCTTTATATGTTCTATTAAGAGATCACCAAGGTTCAAAGGCTTGTTTGTCACCAAGGCGTACACAATCTTTATCTTCTCCTTGTTAAGCTCGGAAGCATTTGTAGATCCTTCAAGATTTGCACAAACAAATAGATGCCAAAAGGCACTAACCTTGGTCAACTCACTTTGACCTATATATGCTCTCTTTCCCCATTCAAATCCATCATCCGCACATAAAAATCTCCCCATAAGATTTAAGTGATCAATGTTATCCATATCTAGTAGTTCCGAAACAATCTTATTTGAAATACTAAGGAACTTGTTGATGCTATCTGAGGAGATCCTAAATGTTTTCCCTCTCACACTCACCAAGGCATTTTCAAAGGTTGTGCTTTCCTTATACTCAAAATAAAACTCTCTTATAAGACTCTCATTAACAACCCCAATAGAATTTATCCATGTATCCCACTGCCTTTCATGTATAGAGTGGTGAATGTAAGAACCCTCAATCAAATCAACACCTCTATCTTGAATAAGCTTTTTGGTTCTCATAACACCCAAGGCTTTCATATTGTTGGGTTTGGGTTTTTTAGAGGTTGTTGGAGTATATTTGGGTTTGGCAATGGGTTTTGATGGATGGATAGAATTATAATCCTTGTTTCTTCCCATGACTTTGTTGTCAACACTACAATACAAAAACACATGAGTGGAAAAGAGACACAAGTGAGTGTTAGTTGACAAAAAAAAACATAAAAAAAACATATGATGTAATAATGAATCATAAATGCTTAAATGTTCTTTTTTAAGCATATCAATACATTTTACCAAAATTAACAAATGCATTTAACAACAAGATTCATCCACAAATGGAGGAATTAATTTCAATCACAATTACTGTCAACCCCAAAAAATGAAGGAATTGGTTGTAACAATAACTACTATCAACCCCAAGCAAGAAGGAACTTAATCAACCTCAAGCTAGGAGGAATTGGTTGTAACCACAACTACTATCAACCTCAAGAATGAAGGAATTCATTGCAATATCAACTACTATCTACCCCAAACTAGGATAAATTTATTGTCAACACATTCATACAATCATTTCAAGATAGATATCATGCATTCTTATCATTCAATTATTCTAATCAGTCAATATGTCAACATATAATAAAGAAAATCATGTGAACATATCATAAAAGAAAACAAAAGTTTAGCATACTATGCTCCCCCTTGATAAGTGCTCTATCTAAGATCAAGAAAGAATATTGTTCACAATGATATCCACACAATCACACATTCAAGCAATTTTTAAATAAATTAAAAAAAAATAAGCTTCACAAACTATGAGAGAAACACCAAGATTTTCATTTTCTCTCATAATTCTTGTCAACTTGCTAGAATATCAAAATACTTATAAACAAAAAGTGTGTGTGTGTGAATTTTGCTTCAAGCATATGTGGAGGAGTAATTTGATAATCAACATGCAAATCATATCCACATCTATTCATCTCAAGCTTTTCCATAAAAGGTTAAACCGATTATCATCCTGAATTTTTGCTTTAAAGAGAATAGATTTCAACATATGAGCGTGTGTGTACATGTGGCTCGTCATCCCATTTATATTTTTCAATCCGAGCAATTCTTGATTTTCAACTATACTCCTTTAAGTCATTTTTTTAATATTTATTTAGGCTTTGAATTAAATATTTTTTTATTGATTCTTTTCAACACTTCTTTGATTTTTCTAACATAAACATATACTCTTCATGACGGCTTTCACTCATCACAATGGTGTAGCCCTTTCCTACGTTGGGCGGCTGCACAACCAAAGTGTGTAGCCCTTTTCATGAAGGTGCTCGTTAAATTCTATGTAGTTGCCGAAGCCAAATGGATACTAACCATAGGTCATCTTAAATGTACTAGTCATAAGACTTTAAGGTGTATCCACAACTTACAAATTTTCAAATTCAACTTCCTACAACAAAACATACAAGAGAAGCAAAGTGCATTTTTGAAAACCAAGTTTTATGGCTTATAAGCACATGATCTAAAAGCAATAAAAGAGATTTACTTAAGATCATTACTTCTCAAGAGAGTAGATTTCAAAGAATATGAAACTCATATTTGTTAACAACATATGCCACTCATCATTCAAACTAACAATTCACACATCATATATAAGACCTTTGTGAACAACATCACTATAAGATCTTTAGAGAGCACATGTCAATGAGAACCATATGTATACTATACTAAGTTCTCTAAAAATGACATGCTACATGATGTAGTGCAAATAATGAGTTGAGAGATGAAAAACAAAGTTTGCAAGCATTAGGATATAGAAATACCTTAGCAAACATTTTTCATTAAATGCAGAGTCTTAGCCTTTTTTATGAGCTCTCTTGGCTTGTTTGTCCTCATGACAACAAGTTGTTGATCTGTCATCCCAAGAGAATAAAAACTAAGCAGTTTCAACTCAAATAAATATAAAAATGACTTTCTCTAAAAGTCTTAGCAAACAATCAACACCATATAGATTCCAAAAATAAACTTCTCATAAAGTTAATCAAAAAATTTTGACTATCATAACAAATATGTGAGATAGCTAAGTTCATGTCAAGTTATTGAGAAACAAATCTAACTCACATGTGCAACTTACCCTAATGGTAAGAGCACTCACCCTTGACCCATTTGGTCTTAGGTGAATTTACACAAAAATCATGATCATCCTTGACTTTAATGTTGAACCTAGAGTGGAGATTTTCAACAATTTGATTCATAAGAATATCGTTGATACTCATCTCCTCAACATTAATAGCAACACATGCATTGTCAAGATTCTTATACCCATTAAACTTCTTCATCCAATTCTTTCTAACATGCATCTTAGAAACATCATGCTTATCAACAACTAAAGCCCTAGCATGCTTCAATTCAAGGTCAATCTTCTTATCTCTGGATGCATTTCCTATTTTCCAAAATTCAATGTACTTATAATACCTTGGTTTGATATGACCAACAGTATTACAAAAATGACAAATAAGAATAAAAGATGAGATTGTACCTTGTGGATTTGAAGAAGTAGTGAGAGTTTGTGAAGATACCTTGTCTTTCTTTTTACCTTTAGTTTTTGGAAGATTATTCTTAGGAGACTTCTTGATCTTCTTGTTCTTAGCCTTCTTTCAGGGAGGTGATGCTATCACAATGTTAATAGCCAAAATTGGCTAAGGACCAAAGGAAAATTTTCCACCTCCCAGACCTGGTTCCATACCCGAGAGTTTCCACTAGGAGACCTCTCTATCCAGAGCCGAACTACGATACCACCCCAGAAACAAGGACGGGCTCTAGAAATATCCGGGATAGAGCTCGGAACGATCAGATCTAGCCCTGCATCACCAAAACTAGAAGCTCCCCGAAGTCGAGGTCACCTCGCGAATGCTCCAGAGACTCGCCTGTACCTCGATTGACACATAAGAATGTCCCTAGAAGGCCGCACCTAGCTTCGAAAGGTCAGGGGAAGCCACACCTAGCTTTGAAAAGGTCAAGGGAAGCCAGATCTGGCTCCAAGCTGAATGAAACTTCTAAGATATCAAGGTCAGAACACTAATCAATCCCACTGGTTGGTGCACCACACCATGCCATATCCAACGACCTCTATAAAGGATCATGCTGAAAGGATACGAGGGATACACTGAATCATATCTGGAATGTTACCTATATACAGAACAAGTAATAGAATCCAAAAAGGAAACAAACTGATCTCCACCACGATACTCTCAATTCGGCAAAGTCAATGACATTAAAACAAGAAATCCCGCCCGATAAGGAGGGGAGAGACAGAGAAAATCAAGGGGAGAATCAGTCTGTTTGACCTACAAACTATGTATAAATAGAAAAGAAAGGAAATGAAAAAGAAGAGACTACTATTCGACAGGCATACGAAAAACACTCAACTATACCCTAGAGAGAAATTTGTATATCGTACACGTTTAATAAAGAAAATATTTTATTCTCTTTTGGATGTTAAATTGTATCATTGTTCTTTATCATTTCAAAAAATATTGTTGACATATACGATCAATCTTGGCCACCACCTACGTGGTAGTGGTCCTGAGGGTGTTAACTGAGATTTCTCACCTCGAGCAAAATTTCCGTTAACACTTTCTGGCGCCGTCTGTGGGAAAAGACCTTACACCCAGTTAACCAATTATTTGCATTTACACTTTCGTTGTTTCACAAGGATTATGAGGCTCCGCTCCTCCCAAGGCCAACATGGAGTTTCGGAGCAACCTCAGGCGAGGCTAACACGAAAGGCCCCAAGAAAGGGGAGAAAGTCTGGATATGGTAGTCAAGCTCCGATCCCAACAACCAATGCGCGGGCTTCTGCCCATCCTATAGTGAGTCAGGCCGCGCTCGACCAACAAGCGGCGGCCTTCGTAGAATCCGTCTGTGTCCTCCTGCTCGCTGAAGGCATCACAATCCAGCCAACCAACCTGAATGATCAGGGAGAACCGAGCAGGCTCGGAGCTAGGCCACCTGCTTTCGATCGCCTGGGACCTCCTCTTCCAGAGTCGGCTCGAGATAGGTCAAGGCCCCAACGTTCGATCCGGGATAGACTGGGACCCATGCCCCCAGTTCCAAAGAGACCTCCACAATATCAACCCAGGCGAGTTAAATCTGCCGCAGATGCCTTTACTTGGAAGCCACGAGAGCCATCTCATCCAACTACATCTAGGAGGACCGCCTGGACCCTAGAGGAGGAGAGTAGACAAACTCCCCGAATGGATCCTATCCAGGAGGAGGACCGGATAGAAACTGCCAGTTCATCGGAAAGGCTCGAAAAGAAGTCCATCAGATAAGAAAGGGAAAGAATAAGGAGGATAAAAAGGATCCCCTGAGCGAGATGAACGCTTCCTTTTACTAGGAAGATCCGGGAAGCGGAGCTCCCCCCAAAATTCAAAATGCCAGTAGATAAGTTCTCCGGAACGGAAGATCCTCTAAGCCACCTAGAAAGTTTCGTTCAACAGATGGAGGTCCAGAATACTACCAGAGTAGCTATGTGCAGAATGTTTCCAACGACCCTAACTGACTACGCGAAAACCTGGTTGAGGAAGCTGCCTGCTGGCAGCGTGGATTCTTTCACAAGATTATCAACAGATTTTTGCTCGCAATTCCAGGGGGTCAAACCTCGTCCGAAAGATCCCATACACCTCCAATATGTGATTCAGGAACGGAGTGAGACTCTTCGGTCATACATGGAACGATTTCACAAGGAGGTCATACAAATGGGAGTTTTCACCGAAAAAGAAACCCTCGCCAACTTCAGGCGGAACCTATGGGCAGGAAAGCTTTTCCGTTCCTTCGCCAAGAGACCTCCCGAGACTTACCAGGAGGCCTATGACCGGGCTCTTGAACAGGTCGAGATCGACGAACAACTTTAGGTCAAGATGGAACACGACGACATGAGAACGGTGAAGCGTCTGAAGAAAGAAGCCCCCATATTTGAGCCAGTACAGAAAACTCAGAGTAAACCTCCCAACAGGTCGACCTATCGCATCCCTGCTCCTCTACATAGGCACGAAAGATATCCAGCAAAACGAACCCCTCCCCGGGCTTCGCCGCCTCCCAAGACCGTGGCTCCAGTCATGCAAGGGGAAAAAGGGTATGACTACTACACTCCTTTGAATGCTTCCAGGGAAACAGTCTACCTTGCTATACGAGATAAAAGGTTGCTCCAAAAGCCCGCTCCCATAAAGGCCCCAGCTGACAGGAGAAACTGGTACAAGTACTGCGACTTCCACGAAGACGTAGGCCACAACACCTCAGAGTGCTATAATTTACGCAACCAGATTGAAGCCCTGATAAGGGGAGGATGCTTGATTGAGTTCTTACAACATGTCAGAGATAACATTAGGACTGGAAGGGAAGGTACAAGCTGAGATCCGTGAAGACACAGAAAAGAGAAAAGGGGAACATGCTGACTTGATGCAACAGATCCAGGTGATACACACTATCAGCTGAGGTCCCACATTGGCTGGCGTTTCCAATAACTCCCGGAAAAAACCACGCAAGAAAGATTCTCTGCATCGGAGAAAGCCGGGGGATCTTCGAAGTCAGCCAGGGCCCGATAGAGCCCTCCCGATCAGCGTAGATCATTTTCACCGAAGCAGATGTCTTCAACACTGTGCAACCTCATGATGATCCCATGGTAATCATGATACAGGTCGCCAACTGTCTGGTCTATAGGGTGCTCGTGGATACAGGTAGCAGTGTAGATATCCTCTTCAAAGGTACCCTGGAAAAATTGAACCTGAAGCAACGTTGTTACAACAGTTGTACCACTCCGCTTTACGGATTCACTGGAGATTCAATCATACCAGTGGGATCGATGATCCTCCCAGTGATCATCGGAATCACCCCTCTCCAACAGAATGTTATGACCAACTTTGTTGTGGTGGACACCCCATCGGCCTACAACGCCATCCTAGGCAGACCTTTCCTGTCCTCCTTGAAGGGAGTCTTGTCCATATACCACAACGTCCTGAAATTCCGGGTTGGAACCAAAGTAGGAGAAGTGCGCGGGGACCAGCAGGCAGCCAGGAAATGCTACGCAGTATCTGCCAGTCCTGCAGCCCTAGCAAAACAGTGTGTGCAGGTGACATTAATCCAGGAAGACATGGATACATCCAGGATAATCCAGGAGGAGAAGGAGCCCTCGGAACATCTCGGGCACCCGGAGAGCGAACCTATTATGCCTTACGAGGAAGAACGGAGAAAGGAATAGGGCCAGCGGGCAGCCTGTAGATAAACTAGAAGAGATACCCATCAAAAATGACGATCCATCCAAGGTCGTTAAGGTCGGGGCCACCCTTGATCCAGAAGTGAAAAGAGGACTAATAAACCTCCTCAGGGAGTTCAGCGACATCTTCGCTTGGAACCATGATGAAATGTCGAGAATCCCGGCATCATTGGCCGTCCACCGACTAGCGGTAGATCCAATCGTCAAGCAGAAGAGGCGTCACTTCAACACTGATAGGAACGCTGCGGTGCAGGGAAGAGGTGGATAAGTTGATCAAAGCAGGGTTCATCAGAGAAGTGCGTTACCCCTAATGGATCGCCAACGTGGTCATGGTTACGAAGGCGAATGGGAAGTGGCGTATGTGTGTCGATTACACCGACCTCAATCGGGCTTGTCCGAAAGACAGTTTTCCTTTACCAAAGATCGACCAGCTGGTTGACTCCACGTCCGGAAATAAACTTTTGAGTTTTATGGACGCGTTCTCAGGATACAACCAATTTAAAATGCACCCCGCTGACCAAGATAAGACCAGTTCATTACTGGGCAGGGCTTATACTGCTACAAGGTGATGCCAGTTTGGTTTGAAGAATGCGGGAGCCACATACCAGCGGCTGATTAACAAACTGTTAAAGCCCGAGATAGGAAGGACGATGGAAGTATATATCGATGACATGATCACGAAATCCCTGACCGTAAAAGGACATCAAGAAGACCTTCGTAAAACCGTCCTCGTACTGAGAGAAAACCAGATGCGTTTGAACCCCTCCAAATGTGCCTTTGGGGTAACAGCGGGGAAGTTTCTGGGTTTCATGGTTCATGAGAGAGGCATAGAAGCCAACCCAGAAAAAATCAAAGCTATCTTGGACCTGGAATCCCTAACCTCACTCAAGCAAGTACAGATTCTGACTGGACGGGTGGCGGCACACAACAGGTTTATTTCTCGCTCCACCGATAAATGTCTCCCTTTCTTCAAAGCCATTAAACAAGGGAAAAACGTGAAGTGGGGCCAGGAGAGCGAACAGGCTTTTCAAGCTTTGAAAGAATACCTAACAAGCCCCCCATTATTAGTCAAGCCAGTCCTCGGAGATGAGTTACAGATCTACCTGGCCGTATCAGAAACTGGCGGTAAGTGGGGCTTTGGCCAAGGAGTGTAGCGACGGTTTTCAAAGACCCATATACTATGTGAGTCATGCTTTAACCAAATCAGAGAAGAATTACATTCTCTTGGAAAAGCTCGCTTATGCTCTAGTGATTTCAGCGAGGAAGCTCCGTCCCTATTTTCAAGCTCACACAATAGCAGTGGTGACGGACCAACCCCTCCTGCCAATTCTTGCAAAGACCAGACGTGTCTGGAAGGTTAGTCTTATGGGCCCTAGAGCTCACTCAGTTCGACCTAAAGTATAAGCCCCGAACTACGATTAAGGCGCAGGCTTTGGCCCACTTCGTGGCAGAATTTTCAGCGATCCTAGATCAAGATGATCCCTCAGTATCAAATGAGATCCCTGAAAAGATATTAGAGGTCGACAATTGGCCGGAAGGTTGCAAGCCATGGACCCTCTTTACAGATGGAGCATCCGGGCAAGCCGGGGGAGGAGCTGGCATAGTTTTAATAGATCCGGAAGGAACCGAATTCTGTCACTGTTTCAGATTCGAGTTTAAAGCTACCAATAATGAAGCGGAGTATGAAGCCCTCCTAGCCGGGATGAAGGTAGCCATTGAACTAAAGGCCGATTACCTACAAATCAAGAGCGATTCATTACTTGTTGTGAACCAGGTGACTAGGGGTCTACCAGGCAAAGGGAGATAATATGGCTGCCTACCTAAAGCTAGTTCAGCTGCTAAAAAGTAAATTTAAGGGGTTCAAGATCGATCAGGTGCCTCGACACCAAAACCATCGCGTAGATGTTCTGGCTATAATAGCTGCAAACGGAGGCCAATCCCTACCACGGGGAGTTCCCCTCCAAGTGATCACCCAACCAAGCATAGCCACAAATGGAGAAATTTGCTCCCTAGATCGCCAGCCCTGCTGGATGGACCCAATTGTCGCCTACCTCCTTGAAGGAGAGCTTCCTGAAGGACCCGACCAAGCCCTAAGAATTAAGAGACTCTCAGTCAGATACTGCATGGTGGACGGATACCTCTACAGGAGAGGCATATCCCTCATTTTTCTTAGGTGTTTGCATCCCGATGATGCTAAGTGGGCATTGAGAGAGGTCCACTCTGGGGACTGTGGGAACCATATAGGTGGGGAAGCTCTAGCCTACCAGGTGCTTCGTATGGGGTACTATTGGCCGACCATCCACCAAGACGCAAAGAGTTTTGTTCAATCTTGCCAGCCTTGTCAAAGAACTTCAGATTTGAACCACCAGCCACTCGAGTGACTGTCGTCCCTCAGTTCACCTTACCCCTTTGCCATGTGGGGAATCGATCTAATTGGGCCACTCCCTACCGCTCTCGGACAGATGAAACATGCTATCGTGGCTGTCGACTACTTCACAAGATGGGTCGAGGCAGGGCCTCTTTCTCGAATAATAGAAAGGAATACAACCAAGTTCATCAAGACTAACGTGGTATGCAGATTTGGGACCCCTATCATCATTATAGCCGACCTAGGGAAGCAATTCGACAACGCCCGGTTCAAAGCCTTCTGCAAGGGATTGGGGATCGACCTCAGACTCGCTTCCGTTGCTCATCCCCAGACTAACGGGCTGGTAAAATCCACCAAAAAGACTATCAAGAAACTTCTGAAGAAGAAGCTACAGCAGAAGAAAGGCAAGTGGGCCGAAGAGCTACCAGAGGTCCTTTGGGCATACCGGACTACAAAAAGAACAGCTACCGGGGAGACACCTTATTCCATGGCTTTCGGAGTTGAAGCAGTCCTCCCTATCGAGCATAAGTTGACCTCATTCAGGTTACAACACTTTGAGCCCGAAAGCAACGAAGTCAAGCTCCGGGCTAATCTAGACCTCTTAGAAGAAAAACAAGACCGGGTAGCAGAGAAAGTAGCGATCTACCAGAGCAAGATCGCTAGATACTTCAACCAAAAAGTCAGAGCCCGGAAATTGAAAGAAGGGGATCTGGTACTTAGGAAGGTGACCCTGAACACTCGAAAAAGGTTGGATGGAGTCTTAAGTCCCAATTGGGAAAGGGCCATATTTGATAAAGCTAGTTGTTCGCAATGGAGCTTATAAACTCGAAGACATGGACGAACGATCCATCGACCATACTTGGAATGCAGATCATTTGAGGAAATTCTACCCTTGAAGGGAATTCTCAAGCAGACTACCCATTTAAAGTTTTCATTACAGGCCCTAATAAAGATGTACTGCATCTCGATCATCAATAAAGTCATTTTCCATTTCTTTCCCATCTTTGTCTCCAACTGTGTTCAACATTAGAGATCATACCCTTGTGTGGGAAACTCAACATAAACACTTCGAGACCAGGAAATAGCCAAACAGCCCTCCTGATGCCTTGATCGAGCTACCACCCCCAAGAAGGGTCTGAGTGTAAGAGTATTGTTGCCCTCCAGATCTCAAGACCAGGAAATAGCTAAACAGCCCTCCTGATGCCTTGGTCGGGCTACCACCCCTAAGAAGGGTCTGAGTGTAAAAGCATAGTTGCCCTACAGATCTCGAGACCAGGAAATAGCTAAACAGCCCTCCTGATGCCTTGGTCGGGCTATCACCCTTAAGAAGGGTCTGAGTGTAAGAGCATAGTTGCCCTCCAGATCTCAAGACCAGGAAATAGCTAAACAGCCCTCCTGATGCCTTGGTCGGGCTACCACCCCCAAGAAGGGTCTGAATGTAAGAACATAGTTGCCTTTCAGATCTCGAGACCAGGAAATAGCTAAACAGCCCTCCTGATGCCTTGGTCGGGTTACCACCCCCAAGAAGGGTCTGAGTGTAAGAGCATAGTTGCCCTCCAGATCTCGAGACCAAGAAATAGCCTAATAGCCCTCCTAATGCCTTGGCCGGGCTACCTCCCCCAAGAAGGATCTGAGTGTAAGAGCATAGTTGCCCGCCTAGATCCTGAAGGCCAGGAAACAGCTAAGTAGCCCTCCTGATGCCTTGGTCGGGTTAAAAAAAAAGATTGAATAAAATGTTTGCTTTCGTGTGCAGGATCAAAATCATCATAATTCCCTACACGAGTTACTATAGGTGCCACTTTGGTTCCTATTCAAAGCCAGAAATAAAACAAGAGTTCTCAAAAGCGATTCGATTTCTCATTAAGAATAAGGGGAGCCTATCCCTCGATAAGGCTATATCCACCAAACGGGGAGCCCAACCCCCGAGCCCGGGCTATAAAAAAAAGAGAAAACTAATAAGGGCAAAACAGGGCGCCCACCCCCCTTTTTCCGGGCAATCAAAAACAAGTCATGATGAATCGCTTCAAGCTTTGGGACTCTCATGGCTCCCCTCCGTTGGCCCTCCTTCTTCTTGCTGATCCTCGCCATCAACCCCCTCTACAGATAGCTGTCCATCTTGGTTATCCTTGCCTACCGCTCCTCCATTTAGAGGCTCCATCGGTTGATCAGCTGGATCTTCCTCCAAAACCTCATTAATTACGTCCATAACCTCATGCGGAATAGCCGCGTCAAGAAGGGCAGCCATGGACCCCGTCTGGCTCCTGTCGACCTCCATCTCTATTAAAGGGGGATCCTCAGACGGGCTCCTAACCTCTTCACCAGCTCCCGACTGGTCCTCCTTGGATCGAGAGGACATCACTTTGCTAGAAGACTCCCCAGGACCTGAGGTGATAAAGGTAGGAAGAAGGAACAGAGGATCTGTCTGAACGGGCTGTTTCCCAGCTCCTGCTTGGCTCGAAAGGACCACCTTGTCACCTTCAGGGCGGGATAGCTCGGCAGCATTGAGCATTATCCCCTGTCTATCCCAGCCAGCAATAGATGACAAATCAAAGGGAGGAGAAAGAGCTTCCGCGGCCTGAAAGGAAGCATAGAAATACCCGTCGCTGAAGGAGGTCTCTGCATCAGCTTGCAGCTTGGTCACCTGAGTAATCAGAGACTGGTTCTCGAGGTCCAACTTCTTAGCCTTAGATCTCCAGGAATCCCGCTGCCTAGTCTGCCAGAGAGATTGAAGACGCTCCTGATCATAAGATTGCTTCATCCTCTCATGATCGCAGCGAAGCTCGGCCATCTCGACCTCGATTTTTCCCTGGCTGGAAGTCCCTCTTCAACTAAAGACCAAGCCTGCTTGAGCAATTCCCCGGTTTTCTCGGTTTCAACTTCAGTTTTTACAGCCCGGTCGCGGAGAAGGGCTACCTGCTGGCCCATCGTAACATTAAACTTGAAGGCCTACAAAATATAGAACCCGAGTTAGAAACTGAACGAATTAACAAGAGTAGCACGAAGGAAATACCATTACCTCAGCTAAAATAGTAGACCCATTGGTTATAAGGACATCCACAGGCATGGAAGCCATCTTGGAGATCCCGCCACCCGGACATGACGCTATGAATTGCTCCAGGACCTCATCCCGCCCTGTCAAGCTCGACTGAGGCCGGGAGCAGGCTGAAAGGAACCCTCACGACACCTTTCCCAGAAGCGACACCTTTCCCAGAAACCTCCGAAGCTTTGGTTGTTGGAAGCGCAGCGGAATCAGGTGTTTGAGTCGAAGGGGTAGCAACTTTAGCGCCCATGACCGGAGGGACAGAAGCAGCCAGGCCAACCACCTGTGGAGCTTTACCCAAAGCCCGGAAAGCCCGCGAGGCAAGAGTGTCCATCTTAGACCCAGCCGGAGAGATAGATGAAGCCAGAGCAGGTTCTACCCCAGAGGAGGGAAGAGAAACTCCACCTTGAGGAAAGCGTGAGACGTGACGGGTGGCTGGTTCCACGACAAAAACTGTGAATAAGCAGATTAAAAAAAATGTTAGAACCAAGCTGAGTACTAAGGCGAAGCAACTCAATGACACTTACGAGGAATAGCGTCTGAAATCCGCAAATATTTGTTCACCCTACGAGGATTAAAAGCTTCAGCAGTAGGGAACTTCAGATTCAAATAATTTCAGGCTAGAATAGCCTTTGAAACGGCTTCAGACTCAGAAGGCAGGGAGTCCCGGTCCCATGAGGGCTTGTCACTGAAAGCCGTGGGAACCTCGAATTCATGCCCTCCGATGAAAATAGAACTCCCCCAGTCATCCCCCACAAGGATCCATTCTTCTTTCCAAGCGGGGTCCTTCATCAAGGCACCAGGAACGATGAAGTTGAGCTTGTTCTTGGCCTTGGCATAGAACTGGCCTCTAGGAGCCCCAGACAGGCTCCCAATCTGGAAGAGATAGGCCAGCTCCTCTGCACCCGGCTCTCTCGTCACCTTACTCATCTGGCATTGTTCCCTCTATAATACAAGGAAACCAAGTTAGATGCCTCCAGAAGCCAGGCGTCAGCTGGAGGGGAGCGAGCTGGATGGCGTTGAGAGCCCACCGAAGAGTCGGATGGAGGGGAAGCCTGACCCCGTTCTCAAGAGCGGCCACATGATTCGGAAGAACACCTTTAGGGGGGTTGAAGAACTCGTAATTTTTAGGAGGCACCGAGATGGATACGCTGTCGGGGATGCTAAACTTTGACCTCAAGCGGTCAATCGACACCGGGTCAACAATGGAATCTGGGACAACCCAGAAATCGTAAGGAGGGAGCCTCTCCACAAGGGGACCAGGAGCCGAGCCTCGATGCTCCCCCGCAGCGCCACCGTCCGCTTCTTTGTCAGAATCTTCGTCGACGATATCTAGAGGATGGTTAGGATGGTTGGAGAACCCAGTCCCGATGGATAAATTCCTACTTGACCGCCGACGTTGTGAGGTGGGCGGGGAATCGTCGCTGTCAGAACTCCTCCTAGCCCTCTTCCACAGAGTAAAACTGACGTCCTCCTCACCGTCGATTATGGAATCAGCTGAGTCGCGACTATTTTTTCGACATTGTAAAAGCCAAAAAGGATGAAGAATGAAGAAAAAAGCAAGCTTGGAGGAAAAGCTATGGAAATATTTCTCAGCAAAAATTTTAGCTCGAAGAGATGTGAGGAAGAGGAGGAGGAAAATAGACATATATATAGGCAGGAGGGCAACAACACGAGCTACCAAGATACTCGTTTGGTAACGGTAAAAAATCTCGGGGACTACAGTAACGTAATCGGATTAAACTCAAAAGCGGGCTAATCATCTCACGCCACATCACTTACGCAGTTAAGAAGAAGATCTCCCCAAGATTCTGGTAACGGTAAAAAGTCTCGGGGACTGCCGTAACGCAATCAGATTAATTCGAAGATAAATTAGTCGGTTCGCATCACGTCACTCAAATGAAGAAATTTCCCCAATTATTTCGGTAACGGTAAAAAGAGGAAGATTTCCTAAATAAAGTAAAAATCTGACCCCAACCCCGAGCTCGACGTCTGGTGTTCAAGTCAGAGGGGACTTCTGTTAATAGCCAAAATTGGCTAAGGACCAAAGGAAAATTTTCCACCTCCCAGACCTGGTTCCATACCCGAAAGTTTCCACCAGGAGACCTCTCTATCCAGAGTCGAACTACGATACCACCCCAGGAACAAGGACGGGCTCCGGAAATATTCGGGATAGAGCCAGGAACGATCAGATCTAGCCCGTATCACCAAAACTAGAAGCTCCCCGAAGTCGAGGTCACCTCGCGAATGCTCCAGAGACTCGCCTGTACCTCGATTGACAAAGAAGAATGTCCCTAGAAGGCCGCGCCTAGCTTCGAAA
The DNA here is from genome assembly GCA_033220585.1 of Dipteronia sinensis. Lineage (NCBI taxonomy): Eukaryota > Viridiplantae > Streptophyta > Magnoliopsida > Sapindales > Sapindaceae > Dipteronia > Dipteronia sinensis. The sequence goes on along the minus strand of CM065638.1, from coordinate 59,010,188 downwards.
GGTCAGGGAAAGCCACACCTAGCTTCGAAAGGTCAGGGGAAGCCACACCTAGCTTCCGAAAAGGTCAAGGGAAGCCAGATCTGGCTCCAAGCTGGATGAAACTTCTCAGATATCAAGGTCAGACCACTAATCAATCTCACTGGTTGGTGCACCACACCATGCCATATCCAACGACCTCTATAAAGGATCATGCTGAAAGGATACGAGGGATACACTGAATCAAATCTGGAACGTTACCTATATGCAGAACAAGTAATAGAATCCAAAAAGGAAACAAACTGATCTCCACTTCGATACTCTCAATTCAGTAAAGTCAATGACATTAAAATGAGAAATCCCGCCCGATAAGGAGGGGAGAGACTGAGAAAATCAAGGGGAGAATCAGTCTGTTTGACCTACAAACTATGTATAAACTAGAAAAGAAAGGAAATGAAAAAGAAAAGACTACTATTCGACAGGCATACGACAAACACTCAACTATACCCTAGAGAGAAATTTGTATATCGTACACGTTCAATAAAGAAAATATTTTTATTCTCTTTTGGATGTTAAATTGTATCATTGTTCTTTATCATTTCGAAAAACATTGTTAACATATACGATCAATCTTGGCCACCACCTACGTGGTAGTGGTCCTGAGGGTGTTAACTTGAGATTTCTCACCTCGAGCAAAATTTCCGTTAACACACAGTCTTCTCCTCACCTTTCAACATGCTAGGTTCTCCTTGAGGTTGAGCAAGATCCATGCTATTCTTCATGTTGATCAAACCATTGACTAAGTCTTTGATAGCTTGCTTAGCAATGTTGATCTCCTCAATATATTCTTGCTCTCTAACCTTTATATTAGAAATAATCTCTTTGTTTTCAAAGACAAGTCTCTCAATATCTTTTAGTCTTTTCATAATGTTATTCTTTTCGCTCATAAGTCTATGTGAGGTCTTAACAAACTCATCCACTTGAGTTTTGATCAAATCATCTTTCATCTTAACCTCTCTCAATGCTTTATCTCTTTGCTCCTCAAGAGTCCTAATCTCAGCCATTAGATCGAGATTGGTTATATTTGAACTTGTATCTTGTAGATGACTTTGATCAATCTCTTTATCCACGGAAACTATACAATCATCTTCTAGCTTTGTGAAAGAAGCTGTAAGAGCAACAATGTGGCTAAAATGTTCTTCTTCACTTGAAGATTCATCACTAGAGCTCTCATCATCGCTAGAATTACTATCACTCCAAGTGGTTGCCATAACTTTGCCCTTCTTGTCTTTCTTGGACTTCTTTTTAGTACAATCATTTGCAAAATGTCCAAAACCTTGACATTTGTAGGATTGAACATTCTTCTGGTTCTTGGCTTGGCCATTCCTATCAACTATTGGAGAAGATGGTTTCTTGATTTTCTTTTCCTTAGAAAAGATACCTATAGGCATGGTACATATTCTTAGAAACTTTTTAAATTTCCTAACCATAAAAGCCATTTCTTCATTCTCATCATCACTCTCCTCTTCAATAGTCTTGAGAGCGATTCCCTTACTCTTGGACTTTGGATTCAAGCACATCTCATAAGTTTGGAGAGACCCAAGCAATTCATCAATGCTTAAGCCATCTACATCCTGGCTTTCTTCTATGGCCGTAACCTTGGCCTTGAATCTCTTGGGGAGAGATCTTAGGATCTTCCAATTGAGACCCTCTCTAGAAATTGGTACTTCAAGGCTTGGCATTGGTTAGCAATATTAAGAAGACGAAATTGAAAATCTTAAACTTGTCTTCATCACACATTTGCAAGCTTTCAAATTGTGACGTCAACATTTGAAGCCTAGACTTTCTTACAGCCAAAGTGCCTTCATTTGTGACTTGAAGTGTATCCCAAGCTTCTTTGGTGGATTCAAGATTTTGTATGTAGGAGAATTGATGTCCATCTATTTCTCCAAATATGGCGATCACAGCATGATGGTGCTATTTAGCAATCTCAAAGTCATTAGGTGTCCATTCACTTATAGGTTTGGAGATTTCGGTTCAATCTTCTAGAACCTTACTAGGAAGAGTATAGCCTTCTTCAACAACCATACATGCTCTTTCATCTAGCGAGCGAATGTAGGCCTTCAACCTCAATTTCCAAAACCCATAGTTGTTCCCCCGAAGTAATGGTGGCCTTGTATTTGAAGCTCATTCCGCCATTACATCATCTTGAAGTCCTATTGCTTCAACACTCAACAAATCATCGTGAATGTATACTGAGATCTCACTAAGTGCAATCTAGTGACCCACTCTGATACCAAATAAAAAATACAAACACGGTTAATTTGCCTTAAGCTGACCTAGAGAAGAGGGGGGGGAGGGGGGGGGGGGCTTGAATAGGTTACTATACCTTTTTCATTTCCTTGAAACAAACAAAAGTTTGTCCTTCTAAGTAGCTTATATCACATTTTAAAAACAAGGACAAGCATTATAAATTACAAAGATATCAAACAAGATATTTATCAACACTAAGTAAGAGATATATCAATACATGCACAAATATCAAGAGATAAGGATAGAGAAAATCAACACATGATTTTTACGTGGTAAAACCTCCGAAGAGGAAATATCCACAGGTTGATTCCACAACCACCGGCAAACACCTTTCACTAGTAAGATAAAAAGATACAATCTCTCAAGTAACCACTTCACCTAGAACTCTACCCTTCAACCCTACAAAATGAAAGAGATGTGAACAAGCATTTTGCCGTGGTATGCAATATTCAAACAAATTTATAAAATCCCAAGATGCACTCAAACAAGTATAAAACTAGTATGCAACAAGTATGGGTATCGTTCCACAGAGATCGAACGATAGTTATGAATAGACTGACTCGTTAGTAAAAGTGTATGAGAAGTGAATTGATATGTTTTTGAAAAGAAATGAAATTAAAATGCAAGCTAAGCTTAAACTAGCTAAAATGCAGTAGTCTAAAAAATATGAATATATGATATGTGATTAGGGAATTGATGAATTCAACTAGCAAATAATGGGTACAGAATGAACTCACATTTAAAGTCATAAACTAATGTAACCACCCTAGGATGTATATGAGTGGTTATTTACCACTTGCGAGTGCCCAAACCATCATGTATAGCATTGGCCACCCACAATTGGTTAGGCAATGAAAGAACATCTATCACTTAAGGGACAAATCTCTTTGTTAAAATCATCAACCTATCATGTATAGTGTTGATGCTTAATCTATAACATGCAACCAATCATATGATGTATAGTCTTGGTTACCCATTAAAAATTAGAGTTAGGTGAGATTAACAAGTCCGGATCTCACTTGAGTCATGTACTCTTATTTGATCCTCCTATTCAATTGAACTTAGAGAACCAAGCATCATGTATACTTAATTCTCTACACATAATTTCTCAAAAAACTCATGAAGAAAGTCATGTACAATCAAACACAAATTTCTTTTGAAATCAAGTTAAACAATGAATAGAATAAATTAGATAGATTTTAATAAAAGAAATTGAATTCATTACAATACCCATCTTTACATATGAATCACATCAATCCTCTAATGGGATTTAGCTACTCATAACAAATAGAATACAAGAATAAAAATGAGGGAAATCGAAAAGACCCATGTAGAACCTTCTTTCTTCAAGCACAAATCCACCTCCAATGTCCTTGTGAGTAGCAATCTATGAAGATGATGATGGGTTTTTGGTGAAGTATTGAGAGAGAGATGTTTTTGAGATTTAGAGAGAGAAAGAATGAAGTGAATGGTGTATAGTCGTGGGTCTCTCTTGAAAAATCAGATATGAAACTATTTATACTTCCTTCAAAAAATTAGGCCAAAATGCTGATGTGGAGAGCTAGGAATCACGTATAGCACGGGTAAGGTACCTGTGCACTCTTCATTTCCTTCCTGACTTGTACAATGTGCACGGGTTATTACACGAGTAGGTAATCCGTGCATTACCCATATAGTTGACCCTTGCCGAGGCTTTGTTCCCTGGTCTGGTGGATTGCACGGGTGGTTGCACGAGTAATACCCGAGCACTGAGATCTTCCAAAATTCCATCTTCTGGTGCACGGTTAGTGTACGGGTGTACTACCCGTGCACTATTGCCTTCTTCACCTCATTTGTGCACCAATTAGTCCTTTTTGCTCCTTTTCATGCCTTTTCACCTAATACCTGCGATGACAACCAAAAGAGCCATAAATACACATATATAACACTCAAGAACAAAACAAAGAGAAAGGATATGAATGCCAAAATGTATGACATTTTTGGCTCGATCAAATACCCCCAAACCAAACCTTTGCTCGTTCTCGAGCAAACTCCAATCATAACAAGATATAGACTCTAAACACATAAACATGACTCGATCTAAAAATACTTAGACTTAAACAAATAAACTGCAAGCCAACTAACTTAGAGATAAATCAGAGATAATAAGGGTGAGGAATATGCTATTGCAAAATGTTCTAAATAACTCCAAGGCACCACAAGAGGGACACTCGCACAACACGATTCCCACACTTTAGGCGCCTTTGCCTTGGAAACTACTCACTCTCACGCCTCGAGCATAATTCGCTTCAACCTAAGTTCTCACATGGGATTTCTCTTATTTTTCCTCTTAGAACCTAGGTTCACACTCATGCAATATGTATGCAAAAGAGTTTATGTAATGGAATCAAAGTGGTTGCATACATTTCATACAAGATGAGCACTCTTTTAGTGAAATAGTCTCATGAAAGACTCAAGTGCCATGAACGTGGAAAGAGCATGCATCTACTAATATTCCCAAGTTATATTTCCCCTAAGATCAACTAGGTCTTTTCCATTTGGTTGTAATGGGGCTAAGGTGATTGGTGACTAGAAAGAATGGGAATTTAGGCACAATGCACTAATCAACCAAGTTAAGGCAATACATTCTACGTTTAAACATTTAATTTCTCATGCAACACCACTTCTAAATACAAGTATACATTAAGGCGTCTAGGCTTACATAAATTCCAAGTGGAATCACTAACTACTCTTGTTACCCTTTTGAGTAGTGTTTACAATTTAAATAAGGCAATTGAATCATATTCCTTTTCTAATTATTTTTATTTTTATTTTTATTTTCATTTGCTTCTCTTTTCTTTATCTCTTTTTTTTCTTTTCTTTTGATTGTTTCTTTTTTTGTCTCTTTCTTTATTTTTTTGCCTTTGACTTTTGCACAAAATTTTTACAATACATCATTCATATGCCTAGGTACATGCCATTTGACAATGAAAGCACATTTTACATTCATTCCTAAGCCTTAACAAGATCAATCAAGTGAGGGTTGACATAGTGTTTGGGTTGCTTGGGAAATGGATAATATTGGTTTAGAATGAAGAAGTCTAAATGTGTTTGGCTTCAAAATTGGCTTGGGAGCACACACATTGAGGAATAGAAAATATTTGGTATTTTTAAATCGCTAAAACACACATTGCCTAATATCACCTCAAAGAATCCATCTACCAAGGGAAAAAAAGTTTCAGTCAAGCAGTTCACATTAATGATGCATGTTCTATGACACATGATGATTTTGGTGTAATGAGACTATGCATGGTGTTTGAAAAGTGTTTAAAGATTTGAAAAACGGTTTCCCTCGAATGGCGCACTTTTGGCATGTGTTTGTGAACTCACAAGGGTTGTCTCCACTATTAGAACAAGGCGCTTGAGCACCGAGTCCCCTCAACTTAGACACCAAAAGATGGGACTAGCCCATGTAGTGCAAGTGAGACCCCTAAATTGACTAAGAGTTATGAACAAGCACACAAAGCATACACAAATTCGCCACAAACACATTGCTCAAGATTATCTCACCAAGCTAATTAAAGCTCAAAATTTTTGGGTAGGCAGCAAATTTGAAGAATTGACACGAAAAATGACTCAAAAACAAAAACAAAAAAGATGACTCGAAAAGGCATCTACACCCCCAAACCAAAACCCAACATTGTCCTCAATGTTAAAGACAAGAGAGCCCGGCCTAGCGGCGTGCACCAACTTGATGTAAAACACATAAACACCTAGGCACTAATCAAGCACAATCAATGTCCAACAAAATAAAAGACGCAACAATGACTCATAACAAAATACGGCATCCTATGTAAACATGGCAATTAACCTTTAAAATTCACCCACATCAACATCTATTCACCAATTTATCGGAATGTGGGTATTAACCCCAAACCAATTCCTATCATATGCTCATTCCTGTACAGATATATGCACGAATTCAAAACCCCCAAACTGAGTTGGGCTATATATATAAAAAATCCGTATCCACAAGAGCCTTCGGCTAATCCAATTAAGAATGAATAAATCAATAAATTCATCATTTGGAATTCAAAATTGTTTCAGTAATCATAAACATATTCACACATTCAAAGTTATCCACACATTCAACCCCAATCTGATATTTACCGAGAATAGTCAATTTGATTAATATCTTTGTAAAATACAATAAGGGGTCAATTTTCAGTGTGGGGTACCAGAGTGATTTTCAAGCACACACGCACCATGAATATGTTTTCATGAACACATCGTGTAATAAGTTATCACATTAGATAAAATGTGATCACATTAATGAAAATAGAAGTCTTGTTTCTGTTTGATAGCAAATATCCAAATAAGTTTTTTCCAATATGATTTTTTATAACTTTTTTCTTCAGTATGCTATACAAATTATGAATCTCCCCTTTGTGTGGTGTTAACCTTAATATACAACAATATTTAATATGGATTCTAACTGACATGCATATAACCTATCCTACCAATGTGTGTATGTGTGTGTTAACAAACCAATGGTGTGCTATGCAGCTTAATAGTGTGCGTAATAGACTGTTGGTGGGATATGACAAACACAATACTGGCGATTCTCGACATATTGCAAACGCAGAAAATACAAAATAGATTTAACAACAAACAACAAAGTAACAATTAGATGCCTTTGTCCAACTTAGATTTCGTTTGCAGTGGAGTATGCTTTTCCCATTCTTGATGTGGCTGAATCATCTTCATATAATCTCTAAAAAAGTTGCAGCTTGCAAATGACCTGCATTATAATGATGTTGGATGTCTTGAATATGTAATTGAGAAAACCGAAAGAGCTTCCGAGAGGTTTCTGTAGAGATCCTCTCATAGGAAGATGAGACTGTGATTTAATAATGGGTAGTGTTAACTTGTGCCCTTAGGGCACGGGTTAAAATACTATGAAAGGAATGTTAGACACTGTATTTATTATCTTTAACCACAATTAATGTAGAAACAAGACAATAAATACAAATTGACTTTCCTTTTATAGCCTTTTAACTTGTGCCCTTAAGGCACAGGTTAAAACTACCCTATAATAATTCGCATGAGAAGTGTGGAATTGGCAAGTAAGGAAACACTAGTTTACCATACATCATGAAGCAATAATAACATATATTGCATTTTCGAGAAAGTAATACTATCTTTTTGTCTTTCTATTTAATATAAATATTGATCATGCATTGGGCAACTAGTAAAAGCCTATAAGGTTATCAAAACCTAAATATTTTAATGAAGTTTAAATAAAACATTCATTGCATGCAAGCAGCATAAATTTATTCCATGAATTAGCTGCATCTCTTTATCCAAGATAATTTATTGAGGCGTTTAAGATACGATTGGGATTTTGGTTGGATGAATAACTTAGTTACTTTATCTGCATGCCCTGGTAGTGGTGATCCCTACTGTACTTTTATTGGGAGTTGGTTTATTTTTTAATATTTTTAAACAAACAAGGTTTATAATACAACTATCAGGAATACTAATCCCTTAACATCCATATTAATGATTGCCCATTGCATGTCCCAAAAAAGAATTGGAAGGACACAATTAATACTCAAAGTATCTTATGTGGTTTGATGATCATTGATGTATTTTTATAGGGAAATGTTTAAACTTCTCATGTTCATAGATTAAACCAAAGGTTCAACATATACATTATTGAAAATTGAAGTGAATGTCCTTGGAGGTCACAATAATGGATGTATTAAATTATGAAAAAATAGAACAAATCATTCTAGGTTTTTTAAACTAAAGGGATTTTGTCAAAGAGTTCATACAATGACCAAGCGCACAATATCCGATGTCAAACAAATTACAAACACACCCAAAAATATGTGATCGACAAATCATGCACACTTTAAAGATGTGATTACATATAATATAATTAAAAACAAAGCAAAAAATACAAATCAGATGCCCTGGTTGAATCAAACCAAAATCTTGAGTCGGAAAAATACGAACATCGTTTACTCATCGGAAAGTTCAAGTTGTAAATATGTCATATTTGGCACAGCATTGGAGCACCCTTTTGTAGGGAAAATTGGGATTGAAACAATTCTAAAAAAAATATTCGATACATTGGTTGTATTTGTTGACTTTTATAACAAAATAATTCTACACCTTGTTAGTATTAAAAAATATATATATACCAAATCCATATGACATTACATCAGGATGAGTGAATCAAGAAAATTAAATAAAAGGTTGACTCTACATAAATAAACCCAAATGATTACTCATAGGGCAATTTTGTCCATGTCTAGTTAAATAACGAATCAATAGCTTAAGGGTTTTAGGGTTCAGTGTAATTAGAAATTCATTCATATAACTTCTTAAAAAAAATTCCCAAATTGAAACCCTAAGCTTGGTGGTTCGTCTCTTCAGCTTGTGGTCGACGATTGTTGTTGTTTGCTGCGTCAAGACTGGTGGTTCGTCTCGTCAGCTACTATAGTCAACTCACATTCTCTTCGTTCATCCATGAGCCCATGTTACTACTGTCAACTCACACTCTCTTCTCAACCTTGTCTTGCAGTTTTGATTTTTTGTTGTTGTTGTTATGTTTTGCTAAAGGAATTCAATGGGGTCGGTAATTTTGAAAAGAAATCTGAGGACCTTGAGTAGAGTACAGTCACTGCAATTTTTCTTTTCTATTACATTCTCTAATCAAAGCAACAGTTGCAGTTTTTTATCCCTGCCGACGAATAAAAGTCTTTAAAACAAATCACACAATGTTCTCCCGGTAACGAACCTCTTGCAATTTCTATCTTTATCAGTTCCGACTTGAACAAATGATCTTCTTTCACAGAAAGTATAAGCACAATCCTAATTTGCACCAAAACTGGTGCAACTTTGTACTCTGGAAAAAGTGTAGTGCACGCTATAGACATTGACATATCTACAATTATTTTCATCACAGTCTGTTCAACGTCTTCTGGTAGGTCACTACCGGAAAAGCTTTCACGCAACTTTCCTAACAACGAATATTCATCTTCTGTATAAATTTGATGAAATTGAACGTGAAAGTCACATTGCATTGCTTCGTCTCCAATTGATAAAGTGCGATTCGGATAAACAAGCTTGGTGGTGTAGTTGAATTGCACTAAGAAGAAAAACCCTTGTGCCAGATTTTTTATGTTTTGCGGTATTGTAATATGATCATCCACATGTTCCACTGTCCAGAGTTGGAATCGATAATCTCCACATTTTATGCAATAAATCATCTTCATCAAGAATATTTTGCAGAAACTTAACATGTGAAACAATATAAGAAATGTTGCAAATTCACTCTTCATCTTGACTGTCATCTTTCATCTTTATTAATAAGTGTATATTACACTTTTTTAGTTTCAGTAAAACATTTGTAAAAAAAGGAGTAATGATGTGTCAATTTGTGGTTGGATGCACATTAATGATGTTTTCAGTGACTCACCATATGCATCCACCCGTAGACCAACGTTGATCAAATCAAGGTCTCATATGTATTGGACAATTTAAATTCAAACAAATTTATACTCCCAACAAATTATTAATGAATATATAATTTGTATATTACATTACATTATGAAAGCTTAAATCACTTTAGTAATTGTTGAAGAGAAAATTCACTCTGGGTGAAAATTCTGACCAACACCCTCAACCTGCTACCTAGAGGTCGCACCGGGGGTAGGTACTTCGTATCGTGGTTCTGGTAAGGTGAAAGCGAGATAGGTGCCATGATAAGAGACTAATCAGCCCACCCATTGGGGCTTCAAGGATAGGTAGAAGAGATGGTGCTTGAAGTCCCCTTGCTGGAATGAGAGACTGGTTCTGGTCCCGGACCCTGGTCCATGATAACTAGCCTATGATGCCTAGTTCTAGTACCTGGTCGTGGTACTGTTGGAACCCTGTTTACTGGTAACGCAGCGGAAATAGGTTTTAAAATTTTTTAATACAGATCATAAACAATCTGTATCCAATGAACTTAGGATCGCAATTATTTTTCTGGAACTAATACATACAATATATAAACACAGGAAATTGTAATCAATATATAAAAATAACTAGAACCTTACCAATGTTTGGAGGCTCCTTCACTTTACGATATGCTCCTGATCTGTACCACCGATCTTCCTAGCTATATCCCGAAACAGGTAACTGCGTGTGGGCGTGTCACGTACTCAGGAACTTAGGAGGATGTAGAGAGAATATGAAGAAACTATTTCTTCCAAAGAGAAAAATAACTAAGAACAACTCTTGTTCTTTAAAAAATACATATTATTTTATTTTATTTTTCAAATAGTGCAACACTAACCCAATTGCCTTTTTCTCTCTTTTTTTCTCATGCACAACACTTGTGCTTTTTTTTTCTCTTGTTTCACGCACACCAATTTTGTGCTGTGTGTTTCTCTTGTTTTTTTTTCTTTTTAAATTCAAAATCAATTTAATCAAAATCCAATTAATCTAATATTTTAAGATATCAAATATCTTTAAAGATATTGATTAATATTTATTTTATTTAATATGATTTGAATTCAAACTATTTAAATTCAAAATTCAAAATATAATTTAATAAAATAAAATAATCATAGTATCTTATTTTATTCAAAAATAAATATCAACAAACATCCTCCATTTAGTGATTAATAATATGATTAAATAATCTTATTATTTAATTTAATTAATCACCATTATTCATTAATCAAATAATCTCATTATTCAATTAATTCCCGAATAAATACGTGTCACTTTCGTAACACAATTAATTGGACAATCCAATTAATTAACCGTGGCCCTTGTTACCTAAATCGATCGGGCTAGCAAGGGTACCTAATGGACCCACAGTATTTTGAGCTCCAATAATCCTCGAAATCATTAATTAAACTCTTTAATTAATATTCCTTGATTATTAACTCCGGTGTTATTCCACTAAAAACCCGAAGCTGCACTCTCTCAACTGTAGACGCTTTTACACAGACCGATACAACTCGGTGTCCATCGATATAGCTATTACACATGGTGTGATCCTCCACAGTAGTTCATAATTAGAGCTGGGTCATAATGTTCGTTATACCCTCTAATTACATATATCCTTTAAGTATCGTTAATTCTCTAATGGATAATAAATCCTATTTCCTCACGGAATTAGGTGAGCGCTCATATTGTCCAAGCCCCGAATCAACCCTTAAGGGAACTACCATCTACTTCTCACAATAAGGAGTGAATTCCAATATTGTGAACATACCTTCCCAGCCACAAGCCAAACCGTAATCCCAGCATACAGAGTATATTGATCAGGAACTGCATCTGATCTCACCCATGGTATATCAAAGACCACGATCTAACCTGAAGGAGTCGATAAGACACTCAGGATTAAGATCACCCACATATAGCCATCATTAGTTGATATATACGAATCTCATCAGTAAACGGATCTTGGTGAGAGATTCATATAGATCATGGCCCAGTCCTATATGATCACATCATACAAGGTGCCTCTATTCCCATATCTCGTATGAATGATTCAGGATAAAATCATCGTACATTACAGAATGGACCGCAGCTATAGATTAACCACAAATAAAGTATCCTGCTTTATTTGCTATCTATGGACTCTTTAGATTGCACGTCTCTTACTGTATCCATCCGTGTATGACACTCATATACACAGTTCGAGATTACATCCGGCAATCCAGGATGTTAATATATGCACAAGTTATAAAATAACCAACACAACAAGAATGAATTGAACTTTTTTTTATTTTTTTCAAAAATCCATTTACAAATTACATCTTTAGGGCAGAAACCCCAACAATCTCCCACTTGCACTAAAGCATGTGAGGCATGTCTCGTAACCCTAGACCATCTAGGTGACCCAAAAACACTTTAGCCGGTAAGGTCTTCGTAAATGGATCAGCATGATTGTCTTGTGAGGCTATCTTAGTGACGATCACATCTCCTCTCTGCACTATCTCTCTAATGAGATGATACTTTCTCTCTATATGCTTCCCTCTTTTGTGGTTTCTTGGTTCTTTGGAATTAGCCACAACACCACTGTTATCACAATAAAGTGTGATGGGCTTATCCAGATCTGGAACAACTTCCGGATCACTCAAGAACTTACGGAGCCAAACAGCCTCTTTAGCAGCTTCACAAGCGTTTACATATTCGGCTTCCATGGTGGAGTCAGCAATGCAAGATTGCTTAATACTTCTCCACACAATGGCTCCACCACCCAGGGTGAAAACTGATCCAGACGTGGATTTCCTAGAATCTCTGTCTGACTGAAAATCAGAATCTGTGTATCCTAACGGGATCAAATCCTGTCCGGAATACACTAGCATATAGTTTCTCGTTCTCTGAAGATACTTGAGAATAGTCTTGACAGCAACCCAATGATCTAATCCTTGGTTGGACTGGTACCTGCTGACTACTCCCACTGTATAGCAGATGTCTAGTCTCGTGCATAACATAACATACATGAGACTACCTACTGCTGATGCATAGGGTACACGTCTCATATCCTCAACTTCTTGAGGTGTCTTAGGACATTGTTCCTTAGACAAGTGAACTTTATGCCTATAAGGTAAATTACCTTTCTTGGAGTTTTGCATCGAAAAACGCACAAGAATTTTATCCATATACGATGCCTGAAACAGTGCTATGAGTTTGTTCTTACGATCCCTTATAAGTTAGATCCCTACAACATAACCCGCCTCTCCCAAATCTTTCATTTAGAATTGGCATGCGCTTGTAGACACAAGGCTCATCAATTTTTTGCTCAAAGCCATAGGTTTTGATCACATCATCAAACCTGATGTTCCAAGATCTAGATGCTTGCTAAGTCCATAGATGGACCTTTGCAACTTGCAAACTTTTTGCTCTTGATCTGGAGACACGAATCCCTCTGGTTGCATCATATAGATGCTCTCGTCAAGATTGCCATTCAAGAATGCAGTCTTGACGTTCATTTGCCAAATTTCATAATCGAAATAGGCAGCAATGGATAAGAGAATCCTAATAGACTTAAACGTGGCTACTGGTGAGAAGGACTCTTCATAATCAACCCTATATTTCTGGGTATAACCCTTAGCCACTAGCCTTGCTTTGAAGGTCTCTACCTTCCAGTCTACTCCTCTCTTTCTCTTGTAGATCCACTTACATCCTATGGGTTTTACCCCATCCGGTAAGTCTACAAGATCCCAGACTGAGTTGTAGTGCATAGACTCCATCTCAAGATTCATGGCTTTAAGCCATTCTTCTTTATTAGGATCTTCCATTGCATTCTTAAATGTCAATGGATCATCCACACTATCAGCAAAGACAACATCTTGTCCCTCACTCACACCCAAATGGCGTTCAGGCTGTCTCACAACCCTCTCACTACGTCTAGGTGGTAGTGTATCCTGATCAAGAACCATCTGACGCTCAGATGTTTATGGATCAACAACTCTTGTTGATGAAGCACTAGTCTCACCAGGCTTCAACTCATTCAATACAATCTTAGAGCGAGGTTTCTGGTCACTAATATAATTGTCCTCAAGAAACGTTGCATTTGTCGATACAAATACTTTGTTATCTTCAGGACTATAGAAGTGTCCACCTCTGGTCTCCTTGGAGTATCCTACAAATAGGCAGACCACAGACTTTGAGTCTAGCTTTCCACTTCTGTTTTTTAGCACGTGTGCTGGACACCCCTATACGCGAAAATTTCGTAAACTAGCTTTATGACCATTCCATAACTCTAGGGGAGTCTTAGGAACATATTTGGATGGCACTACATTCAAAATGTATGCCGCTATTTGTAACGCATATCCCTAGAAGGAATTTGGTAATGATGAGAAACTAATCATAGATCTCACCATTTCTATCAGGTTCTATTTCTCCTCTCCGCTACACCATTTTGCTGAGGTGTACCGGGAGCTGTGAGTTGGGAAACTATCCCATGCTCCACCGTGAAGTCTTCAAACTCTTGGTCAAGGTACTCACCTCCACGATCTGATCGTAGTGACTTGATAGTCCTACCTAATTGATTCTTAACTTCAGCTCAGAATTCTTTAAACTTTTCAAATGTTTCCGACTTTCGTTGCATCAGGTAGACATATCCGTATCTTGAGTAGTCATCTATAAATGTTACATAATACTCATAACTGCCCCTAGCTCTAACATTCATCGGTATGCAGACGTCTGTATGTATGAGTTCTAGTGGCGCTATAGCTTTAAGCCTTTTTCTAGTAAAAGGTCTCTTAGTCATCTTACCTTCTAAACAGGATTAGCAGACAGGTAAGGTGCCAACCTTTAACTCACTTAAAGGTCCGCTTTTTTACTAGTCTGTCTATCCGGTCAAGGTTGATATGACCAAGCCTTAGATGCCAGAGATACATGTTATTATCTGGAGAAATCTTATGTCGTTTAGTTTTTGGTTTTTCAACCTTAAACATTTCGGTGTTAAACAGTGTAGTATGTATTAACGGTCTTAACACATACAAATTGTTTTCATTAATTCCTGAACAAATATTCAGACCATTCTTTCCAATAATAACAGACTTATTATTAAAAGAAACAGAAGACGATTGTTCTAACAATTTAGAAACGGAAATCAAATTCCAAGTAAATCCAGGAATATAAAAAACATTGTTCAATAATAAAAAAACTATTATTATTACAAAATTGCAATCTTATTGCTCCCATTGCTTTGGCCGACACGATATCCCCCGACCCCACACGCTTTGAGAAGGCTCCCTCCTCTAGCTGTGTCCAAGAATCAGTCCACTGTAGAGAAGAACAAACATGGTTAGTGGCCCCCGAATCAACTATCCAGGGTGAAGAATCATCTTCCACTAAACAAGATTCAAGAACAAGTAAATCATATTTACCTTTCTTCTTCTTTTTGGCTACCTCCTCCAAGTACTAAGGACAGTTCCTCTTCCAGTGCTCGACCTTGTTGTAATGGAAACATTTTCCCTTGCCCTGGTCGGTGGAGGCGCCCTTCTTTTTGCTCTAGGCTTTCTTGGGTTTGGGCTTACCCTTCGCCTTCCCAGTAGACCTCTTCCTCTTATTATTATTGGAGGAAGATGGTTCGACAACATTTGCCTCACCGGTCTTACTTTTGTTGTCCTTAGTCAAGGACTCAAAAGTAGCGAGCTCATTGAGCAACTGTGTGAGACTGAACCTTAACTTGTTCATCCCGTAGTTGCTCCTAAACTGATCGAAACTCTTCGGAAGAGTCGTCAGTATAATGCTCACTTGACTGGGTTCGTCAATGGCCCCGCCATTAACTTCTGCCTTGTTGAAGTAGGACATCATGCTCAGGACATGTTCCCGAACTGATGTACCTTCCTTCATGTGAGCGAGCATAGCGGAACGAACAATTTCTTATAACTTTTGCTCGGAGGGCTGTCCGAACATAGCTTGCAATGACTCCATAATTTCGAATGCTGTAGTCATTGCTTCGTGCTTTGTGACAAGCACATCTGTCATAGAAGCTAACAGATATGTTCGGGTCTTCTCATCAGATGAGACCCATCGCTAGTATGCCTCACGAACTGTTCATGTGGCATTGGCAGTAGGCATCGGAGGACATTCCTCCGTAAGCACAAACTTGAGGTCTTTGGTGACCAATATTGCATTAATATTAAGTTTCCACTTAGTGTAGTTATCACCAGTTAATTTGTCGTTTGCGAGAATTTGAAGTAATGCAGAAGACATAATTGCTGAAATAAATAAAACATTCATTCAGTTATTTATTAAAACAAGTGCGAGTGCTTTGACATAAATTTAAACATGATACATGGACATGTTTAACGAACTAGAAATACCCAAAACAACAGTTACTATACCACGGCAATCCAACATACCACAAAGAAGTGCCGCCTTAGGGTCGGTCAAGTCTTTGCATGTTGGACCGAGACATTCTCAATCAAATGATATTCTAGAATAACTCTTATTCCATATCATTCAACCATCGTTTATTCAGTCAGGTTTTTAATTAACAAAACTTAATCAAAACCTTTGTGAGTGTAACCCACCATTTCAGATCTCACGAGCTTAACTCGAGAATTACCGCCTTAGGGTCCTGTCAATCCCGAAATACCCTCAGAAATCTTATCCGTTAGGAAGTCAACCTTGATATTGATCTTTGTGGAAACCCTCCTTAGGGAGGACGAAAGCAAAGCCGTCACGAGGCCTCACTCGGATCTCACGGTGTTGAACTAATGATGGAGGCTGCGGAATATATATGTCATATATCCCTCTCCCACTCACTATTTCTAAAAATAGGATTTTCAATTATCCGTTAATGCACATAGACTCTACAGGATCAAACGGCTAATTTTAATCAAGTTATCTAGCGCATTAACAAATTCATTATTAGAAATAAATTCTAATTAACTAATAAATTATTAATGATTTTTAACAATTAAAAATCTAATCTATTAGTGAATAATCTAAATCTTTGTAAACATTTTACTAAGGTCAGATTATTATGTAAGCGTTTACCAAGTTTTAACTATTAAAACTATAACACTTTATGCGGTCCATTTATTATTAGGTCATTAATCATATTATTACTAATTACAATAAATGACCCTATTAATCTAACTTATTAAACACTTTAATAACCAGATTAATATTAATGAGAATTAACAAGTTTTCTAATAATTAAAAAACTAATCTCATTTTCATAGCCAATAATGTATTTACTGATTTTAATCATATTAAAAAAAATACATAAAAATTAGGCTATGATGCATGTATGACATATCAAATATATTTGTGTAGGCAAATCTAATCTAAATGACATACGTATGCATGACAATGCTTTTATCATCACATAATATAAAGCATACATGAATTGACCGAGTACTGTGGATTATTTAACCTAAAAAATATTGGAATCTAAAATTATAGAAATATCTCCAAGGCATTCCTTGGTCTTCTTGTAATTTTCGAGTCTTCCAGTCTCTTCAGGTCACTCCGATTCATCTCATGAATCCGAAATAGGACATCCTGCACGGAACGCACTAGGCAACAGTTGCCAACCGAACCGTGCAAAAATATGTGAACATTGCCCAACAACGTCCGCGTGAACAGTACCCCCACATGAACAGTGCTGATGAACAATACCATATGAACAGTACCCGCGTGAACAGTACCGCGTGAATAGTACTGTTCGAACAGTACCTGTCACGCGTATTTCCGATTTCGCCCTTTCGACTTCTCGATTTTTCCAGGTCTTCAATATAGGTTACATTTTTTTATAATACAATAATAGAAAAAATAAAATTAAATAAAATAATAAAATAAAATTATACAACCCATGAACCATAAATCCACAGTACCATATAATTAACGATCAATCATGTTTTTGTAAATTAACAAATTTAATATACATACAAAAACAACATACATTCAATTTAAATAGTGCCTACACAATCATACATACAGGAGCATCGAAAACAATTTCCTGTTCAGAAAAAAAAAAATTGGCTCTGATACCAATTGTTGGAACCCTATTTACTGGTAACGCAGCAGAAATATGTTTTAAATTTTTTTAATACAGATCATAAACAATCTGTAACCAGTGAACTTAGGATTGCAATTATTTTTCCGGAACTAATACATACAATATATAAACACAGGAAATTGTAATCAATATATAAAAATAACTAGAACCTTACCAATGTTTGGAGGCTCTTTCACTTTACGATATGCTCCTGATCTGTACCACCGATCTTCCTAGCTATATCCCGGAACTGATAACTGCGTGTGGGCGTGTCACGTACTCAGGAACTTAGGAGGATGTAGAGATAATATGAAGAAACTATTTCTTCCAAAGAGAAAAATAACTAAGAACAACTCTTGTTCTTTAAAAAATACATATTATTTTATTTTATTTTTCAAATAGTGCAGCACTGCACCAATTGCCTTTTTCTCTCTTTGTTTCTCACGCACAACACTTGTGCTTTTTTTTTTCTCTTGTTTCACACACACCAATTTTGTGCTGTGTGTTTCTCTTGTTTTTTTTTCTTTTTAAATTCAAAATCAATTTAATCAAAAACAAATTAATCTAATCTTTTAAGATATCAAATATCTTTAAAGATATTGATTAATATTTATTTTATTTAATATGATTTGAATTCAAACTATTTAAATTCAAAATTCAAAATATAATTTAATAAAATAAAATAATCATATTATCTTATTTTATTCAAAAACAAATATCAACAAACATCCTCTATTTAGTGATTAATAACATGATTAAATAATCTTATTATTTAATTTAATTAATCACCATTATTTATTAATCAAATAATCTCATTATTCAATTAATTCCTGAATAAATACGTGTCACTTTCGTAACACAATTAATTGGACAATCCAATTAATTAACCGTGACCCTTGTTACCTAAATCGATTGGGCTAGCAAGGGGACCTAAGAGCATCTCCAATGCAAATATGTATTTTTGGGTTCCTAACTAGTGACACATCATCATATATATCCAATATGGATCCACTTTATAAATTTTTTTTAAGAAATGCATGATACGAATCATATTGCATGGGTTGCATGTGTGCTGCATGCGAGACCAAGTCAGTTGGTAGGATCAAATAAATTAGTTAACAGCTCATAAATGGGTATTAGTTGCCCAGGTTTTGCGAGACCATCATGCGAACATGTGCATGAGTTTAGCACTACCACTTTCCATTATTTCCTGTATTTTAGCCACGATTGTTTCAGTTATGTGGCTTTGTTATTTGAGTTGCTCATTCGTATTGTAAGGCATATATATACTGCCAGACATTGTGAGAATGGGATCATGATTAAATATACTGCAAAAGCAAATTATCCCCATTTATCTCTTCTATTTCTCTTCTGAATTTGTTATGTATTTCAAGCCTGAAATACTACCTCTATCCTAAATTCTTTATGTATTTTCCAGGATCGGAAACGTACATAACAATGGTATCAGAGCCATTCGATTCCATAGATGCCGAGTTCTGTAACGGAGTTTATGAAACTCTGGCTCGTCATGAGTCCAGGTTTAACCTCCTCAACAAAAACATCAACCAAATCAACAACAACCTCCACCAAATCCATAACACCCTTCAAACCGTTTTTACTGAACTCCGAACCCTACGGGTTAACCGTAATGTTAACACCGTTAAGGAGGAGCTCAACCCAATTATCCTGGTAAAAACCGTCCACAGTCCCACCATTCCTCCACCAACCCAAATTTTGACCACCATCGATATCACTCCACACCACACAATTAATGACCAAAATATTGTTAACAAAATTGTTAATGACAAAAAATTTGTTAACAAAACTGTCCAACTTCATGTCTTACAGGTGGCTGTCCGTGACGTGAATCAGTTCCACCACCGAATCCTGCCTACTCCCACACGCCCAACTGCCTCCACCGCCTTCAAGCTCCACCACATCTCCTCGACAGCCGTGTTTCCATTACCGGTGTTTGATCCGGGAGGAAATGGATCCGTGGTTCCAAATTTTATCCTTGCGGACAAGGATGAATTTTAGGGGGATGGAATGATACGAATCATATTGCATGGGTTACATGTGTGCTGCATGCGAGACCAAGTCAGTTGGTAGGATCAAATAAATTAGTTAACAGCTCATAAATGGGTATTAGTTGCCTAGGTTTTGCGAGACCATCATGCGAACATGTGCATGAGTTTAGCACTACCACTTTCCATTATTTCCTGTATTTTAGCCACGATTGTTTCAGTTATGTGGCTTTGTTATTTCAGTTGCTCATTCGTATTCTAAGGCATATATATACTGCCAGACATTGTGAGAATGGGATCATGATTAAATATACCGCAAAAGCAAATTATCCCCATTTATCTCTTCTATTTCTCTTCTGAATTTCTTATGTATTTCAAGCCTGAAATACTACCTCTATCCTAAATTCTTTATGTATTTTCCAGGATCGGAAACGTACATAACAATGCATAGTCCCATCTCCAATGCAATTATCTAAAATCAAATATGTATCTCATTTTGACCAATCATCTTAAAACATTTATTTCACTATCTTTCCTCTTTTATTTTTAAATTAAATATGTATCAATTTTTGACCAATCATCTTACAACATTTATCTCATTCTCTCTCCTCTTTTATTTTACCATTAAATGAGATGTAATATTATTAGTGGGGAAAAGTTACAAATCCTAGTCAGCATTTCTAGGAGGGTTTCTAGAATTAGAAACTCAACTCCATATTCTCTAACTTTTTTTTGCCACATCACCTCCATAATCAAGTTAGATAATTGTATTGGAGAGGTTTTTTCTACCTCATTATCTAACTATCCTATGTGGCATTCAATTTTCTCCAAATGCATAATAGCATTGGAGATGCTCTAATGGACCCACAATATTTTGAGCTCCAATAATCCTCGGAATCATTAATTAAACTCTTTAATTAATATTCCTTGATTATTAACTCCGGTGTTATTCCACTAAAAACCCGAAGCTGCACTCTGTCAACTGTAGACGCTTTTACTCAGACCGATACAACTCGGTGTCCATCGATATAGCTATTACACATGTAAGGACCTCGATTTTATGATTGGCTTATTTCATGACAAACCACCACATTGGGGATGATTGTGTAATGGGTAGCTTAGGTCCGTATTGGCAAGCTTCCAAGCATCTCCATAACTTCAAGAGCAAAAGGTATATTCACTTGACTTTGTCTCTTGAAGAGTTTAGGTGCACACACACACTTCATGCATGTTTTGTTTATCTTGCATTTGTGTTCCTTATTGTTTATATGTGTGTGCATCCTTTTCAATGACACTCACTAGCTTACATTAGATATCATATCTTGCATTGTATATTATTTGATAACATGTTTGACATGTTAATTGTGCTTCATTGTGTGCATCTCACTCACTTCACACTTGCACAACATTCATGTAAGATTGACTTTTGTCTTGAGTGTTAAAAAGGGATTTTTCCCTTTGGCGCGGCCTAGACCGCTCGGCAGGCTTTGCTTGCACCGCGGCGCACGGAGCGGTATTCTCCAGTGCATCA
The DNA here is from genome assembly GCA_033220585.1 of Dipteronia sinensis. NCBI lineage: Eukaryota > Viridiplantae > Streptophyta > Magnoliopsida > Sapindales > Sapindaceae > Dipteronia > Dipteronia sinensis. The sequence goes on along the minus strand of CM065638.1, from coordinate 58,988,827 downwards.
TGCGCGATGTGGATCGCGACCTGTGCACTTGCACGCACAGCGGTCCCAACCGCGGTGTTGTCCAGACGGTGCACTGCTGTATGTACCGCGGTCTGGACACTTACCTGTGCCGCGGTCTAGCAAGCGGTTTTGACGGGATTCTGGTTCCCAAGTTCAAAACGATGTAGTTTGATCTAGGGCTTCATATATATTCTTCCTTTTTTTTTCTTGGCCGACGAAGAGCTCAAAAATTCATTTTTAGAGAGAGGTTAGAGCTCCTAGAGAGAGAAAGCTTCAAGAAAGCATCTTTGACTCTCCAAACCCAAAACCCATCTCCATCTTGCATCATTCAACATCATTTGAGTATGGGTCTCCATTGTTTCATGACTAGGTAAGCAAGAACTTCTTTGAATATCATTTATTGTTCTTCTTACTCTAGATTAGGTATTTATTGCATGATTAAATACCTAGACTCTATTATTGCATATTTATGAGTCTTGATAACATGATTGGGTTTGTATTTTGATAGCTTAATTGATTAGGTCACTTTTTCCTAAAAGCTAGGTCATAAACATTAATTTGTGATTCATTGATAACTAGGTTGAAATATTGATTCTTAATCAACTAGTTAAGCTTATTGAATGTTTATGCATATTTTGTGTAACAATTAGTTTGTTGGAAATTCTCTACAAATCTAATTGAGTTTGTTTGTTGATAGACTTTTGTCTAAGACTTGCATTTAGTGAATGATTAAATATCTTGTCTTAATCACATGAATATATGCGAAGTTTATGTTAAATACATTGTAAACATATTTGTTGATTCATTGTGATTGTTTGTGATAGCTAGGATTGGTTGTTATTGATAACATCTAGCTAAGTCTTTATGCCTTGCATTTAGACATGTGACAACTTGGATTTGTTTCTACAAACTCCTAGTTGAGCAATTTGTGTTGTCTAGCATAATTTGCATTCAGCATCATTTACATGATCACATAGACACATAATTCTCTTCATTGAGTCAAAGTCTTGTGGCTTCGGGGTGAAGTTGCACAAGCATTGAAGTCTTGCAACCAAGTTGTGGTTGGCAAGCATTCGTCAAGAATCCATTGTAAAAGGCCTGCGGGTAGAGTAGGAGGTGCTCATGCCAATAGTAGTGTATCAGTGGATATCACTAGGGATTGAACCAAGAGTGGCGAGTGGTAGTGTCCATAGCCTGAGGTTATCTAGAGTGAGAGTCCGAGTATCACTTGAGGGTGTAACCTTTTACTCATATAGTGGATTTGAGGATCGTGTGTGGCTAGAAGGATAGCCCGTGGTTTTTCCCTTGTTTGAGGGTTTCCACGTAAAAATCAAGTGTTATTTATTATTCCGCACTTTACACTTGATTTTGTATGTTTGATTTAATTGGGTTATCTGTTTAATATTGACTAATCGAAAAATTGGTAATAATTGATTAACAACCCATTCACCCCCCCCCCCCCCCCCTCTAGGTTGTAGACACACGTTAAGAGTGTATTTTCAATTGGTATCAGAGCGAGTTCCTAGATATACTTAGGTGATCCTTGCTCTTGATTGTGTGTGTCTTGCATTTGTGTGCATCTTGTTGGTTGCATTCATTTGCATTCATATTACCCAAACACTATGAGTGACTTTGGGATGAGTAATGAGGGAGCATCGAGCATACGACCTCCTTTACTCAAGGGTGACAATTATGCCTCATGGAAAGGCAAGATAGAGTCCTATATTTGCCAAATAAGTGATCGAGCTTGGATGGCAATTGAAGATGGCTACACTCCTCCAACAATGACCACTGAAGATGGAAGTGAAGTCTCCAAGCCTAAGTCTCAATGGAGCACACAAGAATTTGAAGCTTCAAAGTGGAACAACAAAGCAATGCATGCTTTGTTTTGTGCAGTGGATGAGAGCCAATACAAACTCATCCAAATCACCAAAAATGCATATGAAGCTTGGAAGATTCTAGAGATGGCGCATGAGGGAACCGAAGTGGTTAAGGATTCCAAGCTCCAAGTTCTTCAAGCACAATTTGAGACGATCAAGATGGAAGAGCATGAGTGCTTTAATGACTTCCAAGTGAAGTTGATGGACATTGTGAATCAAAGCCATCAACTAGGTGACCCGTATTCGGATAGGAGGATCAAGCAAAAGATCATGAGGTCACTTCCCGCTAGATTCGAATCCAAAGTGACGGCTCTTGAAGAAAACAAGGACTTCAAGACTATGAAGCCAAGTGAATTGATTGGAAGGCTACTTGTCTATGAATCTAGACGAGGTCCTACCTCCACACCTCCCAAGAAGAAAAAGGGGTTAGCCTTGAGGACCTCCAAGATTGGAAAGGGGGATGATGACTCAGATGAAGACATGGCTCTAATGGTGAAGAGATTCAAGAAATTCTTGAAGCTACAAAAGAGTGGCCATGGCTCTAAGGAAAATGACTTCAAGAAGAAAACCCACTTCAAGAAGATTGAGCCAAGTCAAGAGAAGCCTTCAAGAATGGGGATTCAATGCTTTGAATGTGAAGGATTCGGGCATATCTCTAAGGATTGTACTAACTTGAAGGACAAAAAAAGAGGAAAGGCGATGGCCATCTTATCAAGTGATAGTGAGAGTGTAGAAGATTCCTCGGATGATGAAGAACTTGCCATTAACTACACGGCCTTTGGAGTCTCTTATGTGGAAGTAGAAGAAGGCAAGAGTGCCTTGTCATGTGACCAAGGTGAAAGTCTTGATGAGGAAGTTGACTCATTTGATGAGAGGCAAAGTGAAAGGAGTGTCTCACTCTCTAGTGTAGGAAGTGACTCCGATGAGGAGATGACTCTCATGGTTGAGAGATTTAAGAGATTTACAAAATCTCAAAAGAAGGGTTTGACCTCCAAAGTGAAGGAGGAAAAGTGTGTGACCTCCAGCGTGAAGGAGGAAAAGAAAAAGTCAAGGAAAGGTGACCCTTGCCTTGAGTGTGGTGGAGTTGGCCACCTTGCCTCCATGTGTGGTAACTTGAAGTACAAGAAGGGAGGAGAAACTATGATCACTACTTGGAGTGATAGCGAAGTAGAAGTAGTTGAAGAGTGCTCTACAAGCTCGGTTGCTAGTGAGATCAACTACTTCGCACTTTCCGGGTTCCTACCATGAAGATTTCAAGATGGGTGGCCTTGAACTTGGAAACCGAAGAGGAGCATGCTTGAGTGAAGCAAGCCTTGATGATATGACTCTCACAAGCACAAGTGGGAGAAGCCTTGATAATGATGGATCATGCTCCGGGATCTCTTGTGACAACAATGTGCACAACCAAGAGTTCATTGACTTTCTTCAAAAGTCCTTAAAGGAGAGAGAAAATGATATCCTTAAATTGGAAAAGGATAATCTTCGATTAAAGGCTAAGTTAAATGACTCCTTGAAGTCGGACGTGATTGATATGTCCGAATATGAGAAGGAGATTAAAGATTGCCATCAACGGATGAAGGCCATGAAAGAAGAACTTGCCAACAATGAAAACTCCTTGAAGATTGTCAAGGAAAGAGAGATGAGGTGCCTTGAAGAATTAAAGAAGGCCAAGGTCAAACAACCTCAAGCTCAAGGCAAGAGCAAAGCTTCATCCAAGCAATCTTCCACTCAAGGAAAGTCCACACAAGCCTTGGCATCCCAACCAAAGCCTAGGCAATCCAAGAAGAAAGGACAACTCCTTGAGAAGCCAACCACCTCCTTTAACAAGTCAACTATCAAGAAAGGAGGTGACCATAAGTGGCATGCTCAACCAAGGTGGCATGATCAACCGGCTCAACCACTTCTACAAGCAAAACAACAAAGGTGCCACCAATCGGCTCAAGCTCCTAGGAGAAGCAAACCGATGCACCATCAAAGACAACCTCATCAACATGGCGATGCCTCGATGAGATCACAATGCTATGGTATAAATCCTTACTTTGTACCTACTTGTCATTATTGTGGTATGATTGGTCACTTAAGACCAAATTGCTTAAATTATATTAAGAGGTGTAGATTAGAGAGCATGAAAGAAAAATGGTTGAAAAAGAAGGCAAGTTTGCATGAACCTAGGGAATTTATAAACATGTCTATGACCACTAAAAATGTGAAAGTGGAACCTAGGTGGGTTAGAAAGAATGAACCCACTTGCCTTAGTGCCCATGTGACTCCCGTAGATGCAATTAGGTCCATTGGACTTGATAGGTCTATAGGAGCTCATGTCTCCTATTGACTTGGTTGGAATTGACCCCATGAGGGGAGCTCAAGCAAAGAGAGCGATCTTGCATGATTTGCTATATGCAAAAAGTTGGCTTATTTTATGCTCTTTTATGATTGCTTGAGTGTGCTTGGTGAATAACATTGATTAATAATTGTATAATGTTTTTGATTACACCATTGCACGGTTGCTTTGTATGATAATGCATGACTTCTATTATTGCTTGAGCATGCATATCTTTTTTGAGGAATGTTCTACTTGTTAGTACATTTGATTGACCTCAAATTATTCTCCATGTTCATGATTCCTAGATATGCATTCTTAAGCTCTCTCTTGAAAAGGGCTACTGGCAATATGACGTGGAGCCGCCCAATGTTGGAAAAGGCTACTCATTTGAAACCGAGTGAAAGCCATCAAGAGAGTTACATTAGCATGATAAACAGAAATACATGCTTGCTAGGAATATGGAGAAAAACAGAAAAAGGAGAAAAACAGAAAATGTTGTTATATGACTGTTATGTGTGGTGTTGCATTGCTTATTTTTGACATCAAAATTGTTGATTGATGACGTATCTTGCAATGAAGAAAAGATGATATACTTTTGTTGTGATTAGTACACTTGCACACAAATGCTTGGATATATATCTTCTTATCATAACAACAGGGTCTTAATTGGTTTGACTTCATTTGGAAATCCTGTTGAGTGTTGCTTTGATTGATTTTTATGCATGAGAATAATAGTATTTTGTATTACATGCTAAGGAACCTTTCACACGCACACATTTTTTTTTAATATAATCTCCTTGAATCTCTCTCAATTATTTGAGTTGCATAAAGTTTGTGTATATGATTATGCAATGTATTTGTGCGAATAGCTCTCTTTGCTAAAGCAACCCGATAGGGGGAGCTCCTTTGCCTATCTCATGACAAAAAGGGGGAGAAGTCTTGAGAGAAATAGGGGGAGTGAGAGATATGAGGGGAGCATTATTTATGCTATGCTTTGGGGGAGAAATCATGAGGGAGAGTAGCCTTTTAGGGGGAGCATTGCACATGCATTCTTTGTATTGCTTTATTTGTATTTAAGTGCAATGCTCATTTTTATTTGTTCACCTCACTTGCACTTGTTCTTGGAAAGTGCTACTTGCTATTGTGTGTAGGTACATTGATGATTCTACAAGAAGATAGAAGATATTGAATATTTAGATTCTAGGAATCTCTTTTGTATTGTAGAAGTGATTATGGACAATAGCTTTGTTTTATTTTGTGAGGAATATTTGTGAGTGGTTGTTTTGTCATGAAATAGCCAAAGGGGGAGATTGTAAGGACCTCGATTTTATGATTGGCTTATTTCATGACAAACCACCACATTGGGGATGATTGTGTAATGGGTAGCTTAGGTCCGTATTGGCAAGCTTCCAAGCATCTCCATAACTTCAAGAGCAAAAGGTATATTCACTTGACTTTGTCTCTTGAAGAGTTTAGGTGCACACACACACTTCATGCATGTTTTGTTTATCTTGCATTTGTGTTCCTTATTGTTTATATGTGTGTGCATCCTTTTCAATGACACTCACTAGCTTACATTAGATATCATATCTTGCATTGTATATTATTTGATAACATGTTTGACATGTTAATTGTGCTTCATTGTGTGCATCTCACTCACTTCACACTTGCACAACATTCATGTAAGATTGACTTTTGTCTTGAGTGTTAAAAAGGGATTTTTCCCTTTGGCGCGGCCTAGACCGCTCGGCAGGCTTTGCTTGCACCGCGGCGCACAGAGCGGTATTCTCCAGTGCGTCATGCGCGACGTGGATCGCGACCTGTGCACTTGCACGCACAGCGGTCCCAACCGCGGTGTTGTCCAGACGGTGCACTGCTGTATGTACCGCGGTCTGGACACTTACTTGTGCCGCGGTCTAGCAAGCGGTTTTGACGGGATTCTGGTTCCCAAGTTCAAAACGATGTAGTTTGATCTAGGGCTTCATATATATTCTTCCTTTTCTCTTCTTGGCCGACGAAGAGCTTAAAAATTCATTTTTAGAGAGAGGTTAGAGCTCCTAGAGAGAGAAAGCTTCAAGAAAGCATCTTTGACTCTCCAAACCCAAAACCCATCTCCATCTTGCATCATTCAACATCATTTGAGTATGGGTCTCCATTGTTTCATGACTAGGTAAGCAAGAACTTCTTTGAATATCATTTATTGTTCTTCTTACTCTAGATTAGGTATTTATTGCATGATTAAATACCTAGACTCTATTATTGCATATTTATGAGTCTTGATAACATGATTGGGTTTGTATTTTGATAGCTTAATTGATTATACATTCATTTGTGATTCATTGATAACTAGGTTGAAATATTGATTCTTAATCAACTATTTAAGCTTATTGAATGTTTATGCATATTTTGTGTAACAATTAGTGTGTTGGAAATTCTCTACAAATCTAATTGAGTTTGTTTGTTGATAGACTTTTGTCTAAGACTTGCATTTAGTGAATGATTAAATGTCTTGTCTTAATCACATGAATATATGCGAAGTTTATATTGAATACATTGTGAGCATATTTGTTGATTCATTGTGATTGTTTGTGATAGCTAGGATTGGTTGTTATTGATAACATCTAGCTAAGTCTTTATGCCTTGCATTTAGACATGTGACAACTTGGATTTGTTTCTACAAACTCCTAGTTGAGCAATTTGTGTTGTCTAGCATAATTTGCATTCAGCATCATTTACATGATCACATAGACACATAATTCTCTTCATTGAGTCAAAGTCTTATGGCTTCGGGGTGAAGTTGCACAAGCATTGAAGTCTTGCAACCAAGTTGTGGTTGGCAAGCATTGGTCAAGAATCCATTGTAAAAGGCCTGCGGGTAGAGTAGGAGGTGCTCACGCCAATAGTAGTGTATCAGTGGATATCACTAGGGATTGAACCAAGAGTAGCTAGTGGTAGTGTCCATAGCCTGAGGTTATCTAGAGTGAGAGTCCGAGTATCACTTGAGGGTGTAACCTTTTACTCATATAGTGGATTTGAGGATCGTGTGTGGCTAGAAGGATAGCCCGTGGTTTTTCCCTTGTTTGAGGGTTTCCACGTAAAAATCAAGTGTAATTTATTATTCCGCACTTTACACTTGATTTTGTATGTTTGATTTAATTGGGTTATCTGTTTAATATTGACTAATCGAAAAATTGGTAATAATCGATTAACAACCCATTCACCCCCCTCTAGGTTGTAGGCACACGTTGAGAGTGTATTTTCAACACATGGTGTGATCCTCTACAGTAGTTCATAATTAGAGCTGGGTCATAATGTCCATTATACCCCTCTAATTACATATATCCTTTAAGTACTGTTGATTCTCTAATGGATAATAAATCCTATTTCCTCACGGAATTAGGTGAGCGCTCATATTGTCCAAGCGCTGAATCAACCCTTAAGGGAACTACCATCTACTTCTCACAAGAAGGAGTGGATTCCACTATTGTGTACATACCTTCCCAGCCACAAGCCAAACTGCAATCCCAACATATGGAGTATATTGATCAGGAACTGCATCCGATCTCACCCATGGTATATCAAAGACCATAATCTAACCTGAAGGAGTCGATAAGACAATCAGGATTAAGATCACCCACACATAGCCATCATTAGTTGATATATATGAATCTCATCAGTAAACGGATCTTGGTGAGAGATTCATATAGATCATGGCCTAGTCCTATATGATCACATCATACAAGGTGCCTCCATTCCCATATCTCATATGAATGATTCAGGATAAAATCATCGTACATTATGGAATGGACCGCAACTATAAATTAACCACAAATAAAGTACCCAGCTTTATTTGCTATCTATGGGCTCTTTAGATTGCACGTCTCTTACTGTATCCATCCGTATATGACACTTATATACACAGTTCGAGATTACATCCGGCAATCTAGGATGTTAATATATGCACAAGTTATAAAATAAACAACACAACAAGAATGAATTGAACTTTTCTTTTTATTTATTTCATAAATCCATTTACAAATTACATCTTTAGGGCAGAAACCCTAACGGGTACCTGGTCCCGGTACTTGGTCTCTTCTCCACATCTCCTTTGTAGTTCTAAGACCCAAGTAGCAAGGTAGGATTGGTAGGATCGGTACTCCTCTGTCAGGTAGATATGGTCGAGCAGGATGATACCACCTGGTAACGATCCTTCACCTATGGGTCCTTTCGGTACCTATCCCGGTTCTTCTATTTGGTCCAGATGGTTTCTTCTAGGTATGTGCTTGAGCATGTAGATAAGTGGATGAGAGAGCTAGGACCAATAGGGTCAGAACCTAACTTCCATGCATTCATAATAAAGAGATAGATTGGAGAATGACAATTCATTTGGTAGAGGTGGACTGACATAGGGAGAAAAAGTATCACGATTGATCATATGCTGAAAAACCCCCAGGCAGTATCCATAGGAAGGAGAAAGACCCTTCTTTATATTTATATATCACGAGAGGTGCCCTATAGAGCTTACATAAGTACAAACCGCAACCTTGTAAGTTACAGTTGGAGGGGTACTACTTGGTACCGGTACATTCATGGTGAAAATTGACATATAGTAGTCGATACAATGGTAAGAGACAGCGAACTATTTTTCTGGTGGAAAAGTGGGTGAAATCTGTCGTCTCTCTGGTTGATTTTTGGATTCGATCACATAGTGGAGATCGGAGATAGCTTGGAGATATGGAGATGTTGGAAGATGTGAGAGAAAGAGAGAGAGAGAGAGAGAGAGAGAGAGAGAGAGAGAGAAAGAAAGAAAATGTCCGACCCTTCTTGAAGTGTGCTTTGTTATATTTATAACTTCTCTTTCTTGTCGCCCATTCTCTTGATTCAGTTAATTCGCATTAATGGAGTTGAATATTTTCTCATTAATGGTGTTGTGAATAACCATTAAAGAGTTGAGTGATTTCCTTATTAATGGCGTTGTGAATGGCAATTAATGAGTTGACTATCTTCATTAATGGGGTTAATTAATAGGGTTGACTATCTCTATTAATGGCGTTATAAATAGCTGGGGAGGTCAACTATCTTTTCTGTCTTGGTGGAGTCGAAAGCTGGATTCATTCCTTCTGGCGCGGTACTCTGATGTACTGGTCTGTTCTTGCTAATGTGGCGCTTGTTCTAGCATGCTGGTACCTTCCTGGTTCCATTCTTCTTACTTGGTGGGTAGGATACATATTCCTGTGTGATCCTGGACTGGTATCGTGATACTTGAGTACCAAGTAGATGTCGTGGTACCTAGGTACTGGGTAGATGTTGCGATACCTAGGTACCAGGTATGAGGTACCGCGGTGCTGGCCCTGCTTGGTACCTAGTAGAATGTGAGATGCGGTACTGATTTCTTTCCGGTTCATGGTGTCAAGTATCCCCGGTATCTGGGTACCGATCCCGATCTAGGTTCTACCAGGCTTTAGGCAGATGGAAAATTCTTCTTTAGACCCCTGCCAAAAAAAAAACTGTTAACAGAAGTCCCCCCTTACTTTAACACCGGTACCCGGTTGGGGTTGGAGTCAGGATCTTGTGCTGCTTGAAGAATTTTTCATGTTGTTTCTTACTGGTAGCCAATACTTGTAACGAGAAAATGCTCCCAGCACTCTTAGCATAGGCGAATCAGGGTATCTGACATTCCTGTATAAGGGATCCTGGTACTTTGGCGAACACACTGGAGAAATCCAGGCATCTGGTATTCCTGTTCTAGGAATCCTGGTACTTAGGCTGAAAGATACAGGCGAATCCGGGTACTTGGCATTCCTGTTCCTGGAATCCAGACATTCTGCTCTATTATTTGGATGAGGCTTCGGTGGCCAATCTGGGTACCCGGCATTCCTTTTCCTTCATCAAGTATCCACACATGCCTAAAAAGAGAAATGGAAAATTAAGTGCAAGGGTTTGGGTTGAAAAGATTAAACCAATGTGGGAGCTTGTTGTACACTTATAATGAATAGGTTCTCACCCGTTTTATGAGCATTCTTGGCTTGCTCGTCCCTCCAAGACTTGCAAGTGGCCGGTGTATTGAATCCAAAAGATAAAGAACCTAGCATTGAAGCAACATTTCTTACCACAAGGGTTAATCAACCACATAAAATATCTCAAACAAAAATATCTCTCAAATAGAAATAATATCTCCAATCATCCCAACTAAATTGTCTTAATTATCAAACAAGCTAAGCAAATTAAAATATGCATCGAAAAATAGTAAAGTTCACTCCTAAATAACTAAAGAAATTCTGAATAAATGTTCACAAATATGGCAAGGTAAATCAATCAATCATCGTCGGAACCTAACTCCTCTTCCTCTATCATATGCCCTTCTGTTTTGGATCCTGTTGTGCATTGAGCCTCTCCTCATGCTCTCTCTTCGACATCGCAACAGCTGCCTGGAGATCCGGATCAATGGTAGGCCCTTCCGAGGTGTACTCTCGATGAATGGTTGGCTTATTCCTTCTTTGATATGGAATCATGTTTGAAAATACTATAAAACATGTGTCTACTAACCTTGGGGGGATGGGGGGTGAATAGGTTTTAGTTGATTTTTTACCAACTTTTCGACTTAATCAATTTTAATAATGCTACCCCATATTAGCAATCAACCAATCCAAAATAAACATGCGGAAAACAATAAAAACACAAGGATTGATTTACGTGAGAAACCCCCAAAATGGGCAAAACTCACGGGCTATCCTTCTAGCCACACACGGTCCTTAAATCCATTATTTGAATGAAAGTTTACAACCTAGGTTGACCTCAAGTCACACCATACTTGGTCACTAACCCTTTGACTCTACCCAACGGGTCTTTAATAGTGATGCTAGACCAACAAGTTTGTGCACTAATCCACTTAGTCACAAGGCTTAACAATCAATGAAAAGATTTAGCAACCTATGTGAATGTGTGATAATATTCTATCATGCAATTAATGCTAGGTTACAATAAATGCTTATCTAGGGATTTAAAGATGTCAATGAGTGCAAATCCTAGATATCAATATCTAAATGCAAATGCATGAAGATTTAGCTAAAGGGCAAAATGGTCCTAAAAGATAGCTATCAATGAACATGCAATCTCAACCAACAAACACAATCACAAACATACTCAAAACATGCTAAACCAAATAAACATGCAATTAATTAACAAATAATTGCTAACCCTAGGTAAACAAGAACATAAAGATGAAAAAGGAAGTTCTAAGACATATTTATTTACCTAGTTAAGAAGAGCATGAAGACCCATGAAGAATAGATGCAAGAATGGAGCTTAGATGCACATGGGTATGAGTTTGGTTGAGTAAAAATGACTTCTTGGAGCTCTCTCTCTCTTGGATTTACTTTCTCTCACTTGAGGATATGATTTTCAGAGCTCTAGGGCTAACTGGTAGAGAAGAAGATGTATTTATAGGAACCAAAAACGTGCTGCTGTGAAATACCGAAATTTCCTAGAAAAAGGGCTATTCGACGGTTGGTAGCCGCCGAATCCTTAACCGCCGAACCTATTGGAGGAAATCAGCGGTTCAAATCGGCGGTTCCCAGTCGTCGAATCCCCAACCGCCGAACCTACTGGAGGCATTCGGCGGTTCCCAGTCGTCGAATCCCCAACCGCCGAACCTACTGGAGGCATTCGGCGGTTCTAATCGGCAGTTCCCAGCCATCGAATCCCCAACCGTCGAACCTACTGGAAGCATTCGGTGGTTCCAATCGGCGGTTACTAGCCGTTGAATCCCTAACCGCCGAACCTACTGGAGGCATTTGGCGGTTACAATCGGTGGTTCCCAGCCGCCGAATCCCAACCGCTGAAACCTACTGGGAGAGACAGTTTCCCAAGCGGCCAGTCATCGCGCTAGAACAAGCACACCATCGTGCATGTGCGGACGTTTCCGATCAAACATTGGGAAATGAATTATACCATAAAACAACTAACAACAAGGTGTATGTGAGAGCGATGCAAATAAGAGCATATACATGAAAGATTGAAACTCAAAGCAAGATGGAAGGCATGCATGATAGTGTGTGTGTGCTACTAGTTTCCTTAAGGAGAGTTAAGCAAGAGATATACCTTTGAAGTGCTCTGAAGCTTGATCACACTCAATAAGGCCTAATCTACCCTTACAAAATAAGTTCCCAATGTGGTTTGGCAATGAAATGAGCCAATAAAAAATATGAGGAACTTACAATGTTCAAATCCTTTCTCATTCCTATCACATTTTCCCATAAGTCTTTAATGCTGCCTTTGGCATCCCTGATCTTTGAGGTGAATGTGGATCTCAGTGAGTCTATTGAGGTCTTAAGACTCAACATCCATGAAATCAACTACTGCCAAGGTACTTGATCACTCCCAACTGCTGGTTCTGGTATTGGACCCTCTTGGTAATACTCTATATGCTCAACATCCATAACCATGTCCTCCTGGTGTTGAGTGCTTGACCCTGCTCCAGTTTTAGTCTTCTTTCTCTCTGTTTTCCTCTTGCTGCTTGTCAAATCCTGTTCTATCTGCAAAGTGCGCCATGTTTTGATGTCCAAATCCTCATACGACCACTCAAACTTTTCATAACTAAGGTCCACCCCTTGCTGCCTACAAAATTCAGTGATTAGGCATGGGAAGATCAATGTCTGCTTGTCTAATATCTTGTTCCCTACTGCCAAGATTTCTACCTTAATGATCCATGCTACATTGATTAGTTGGTTATGTTATATACAATGCAATATGGTGGCTGTCTCGAAAGATACAATCGTCCTGTAAGTCCTTGGCCTGAGGGAGTGTGAAATGAACACATGCCAGAAATCCAATTCAATTTTTAGGTTATCATGTTTGATCGGGAATGTTGGATTCACCCAGAAGTCCATTGGATTTATAACCAGATCATTAGCGAGGTCCAGGTTCTTCTTTAGGAAACAGTCGTCCTAAGTTACTCCATTTCGCATTCTACTCAGAGTTTGATGGTCATCCGGGAGCTCTGTTCGTAGGTACCTCTGGACGTTGTCTATATTCATCTGTACCTCTACTTCTCTTACCATCACAACCACTCCTCTCATGAAGTCACCGGGAACCATTCCCGCATAAAATTCCTGCACTATCCTTCTGTAAAAAGCCAGCCATCCTCTCTCCCTCACTATGGTAGGAATTGGAGTGTCTTCAAGCTCTGATAAAGCTATGCCACGCTCTTCCACAATATCTCTCTGACTAAAGTACTCCAAGTGTCTCTCGAAATCTCTGTTCAAGGTGTATGGTGGTAGGGTAGGCAGTTTTTTCTTCTTGCTTCCACTTTGTCCTTGTTTCTTCGCAGCACCCTTAGTTCTACCTGAGATCTGCAAAAGAAAACGCTCGCTTAAAGACATACATTGTGGCATGAAGGAAACACTAATAAGAAAACTTTAAACAACCGAAAAGTAGGCCTAATTGCTCAGTTGCACAGGTATGGCAAAGGTAGTTTACCCGTACAGTTTCTTAGTATCGCAAGTAATCTCCCTGTGCACTGGTATAGCACGGGTAAGGAACCCGTGCAGTTACCCATGCTATTACCGATATCTGCACTTTTTCCGTCAAAAAATTCCTCTTTCATGCAATCAAAACATTTTAAGCGGTCAACTGATCCACCAAGGTGCATTCAAGCACAAATAACACATATAATGGCATCTCTCACATACGTCTAAGGCTTTGATGAACTCAAGATAAAACAAACCCTAGAATTCCTAATTGTATGCAAGAGTGGTCATATTTTTATTCAAAATAAATCACACACTTCGGCATGAAGTAATCACACACAAACCCATCATCAATTAGCCAAGATCCATAAAACTTGAAAAATTCCATGGGTTATACACAACTTGTATTCATGACTATTGAGAGTGATTTGAGGAGAAGAGAATTATGTAATCCATGTTAAATCAATGAAAAACAAGTTAAATGAGAGAATCCATACCTTTTCTTGTAGAAATTTAAAACTTGCGGCTCACGGAATACCTTTAGGGTGTAGCTAGAGAGGAGGGAGAAATAGTTTTGTAAATTTTGAAATTGTGAGCCCTACCACGAAAGGGACATCATATATAATGTGCTCGATAGCACGGGTATAACACAGATGAGTTACCCGTGCAGACGCCCGTGCAAATTCCTCAAGTCAGCCTGCATCTTCTTTGTAGCACGGGTAGTTACCCGTGCAGTATTCTTCAAGTTAAGCCTTTCCCCCGGTACACGGGTGACTGCACGGGTAGTGCACGAGTAAGATACCCATGCACTAACCTTTTTGTCTCCCTTTTGTACTTTTTCTTGCCCTCTTGAATATCCGTGCATTGAGCGGATTCTCTGCACATGAAAAATATGTTTATGAACTATACTTGCCTTATTCATTAGATAACAAATCTAAATACTCACATTCAAACTATCAAATTCCATTATTTAAATCACTCAAGGATTTCACAACAAATTTTCTCCAGACTAAGAACCACCTACTCCTTTAAATGCTCATGAGGATACTTCATAATCAAGGTGACTCAAAATGCATGAGAAAATAAATTGTGACATCCAACAATACTTAAGAATTTAATTAATGTAAAGTATGTTCGGTGGGATTTGAGTCAACCACGGGTGGTTTGACTGAGTGAAGGAATCCATTTCTCTTTACCACCCATATGGGTGTCAAAGTTCTTTCTAAAAATCCCTTCTCCTTAGTCCTCACTTCATCCACTAGGTCCTTCCTAACCCATATCTTCCTAACTTCACTTGGGCTCCTCCTGGACCTAATTTGATTGTTCCTAACCCTTTAAAACTTGTAACAATGGGCCATAATATGCCCCAGCTTTGAACAAAAATAACAAGTTGGAAGGGTGTAAGGAAAACTCCCTCTTTGATTAAAGCTTTGAGGTCCCCTTGAGTGTTGTACCTTGAGTGACTTGACTTTCTTCTCCATTTTCTCTAACTCTACTATATAGTCACATTCCTTTACTTTTGCAACCTTCAAGGCCTCCTCTTTCTTCTTGAGTGTTTCCTTCATCTCTCCCAAAGCATTTGAATTCTTTTCAACCTCCATCAAAAGTTTCCTAGTTTTTCATGCATATTCTTCTTCAAACTCCTCCGAGAGCTTAGCTAACTCAACTAGGTTTCGTGAAATTACCTTTTTTTCTCCCTCCACCTTTAAAATTTTCATCTCAATCTTTTTGTTGACATCGGAGAGTTCTTGTACTTTCTTCTTCAAAGTCTCATTCTTTTCCTTAAGGAGTTCGATTTCTTGACGAAGCTTTTTGTTTTCATCTTCTAACACCTTCTCTCTTTCTTGCTCAAAATCTCTAGATACCTCTTCAAGTATTTTCTCATCAAAAATTGCCTCTTCCATTTTTAATGCTTCTTTTTCTTCAATGCCGTCTTGATGCCCTTCTTCCATCTCTGTGGCTAACTTAAATGCCTTAACAATGTCACCAACTCTGCTATTCTTCTTTCGTCCCTTCAGTACTTCCAAAACAAAACATCCTTCAAAATGTCTTTCATCAGGTCGGTCGACATAAAACTCAACTCTGTTCCCACCATAGCTGAAAGCTAAGTGCCTCGGAACCATTTACTTCCATACCAGCTGTGCCCATAAATGACCTTCCTAGAAGCAGCTTCCACTCCCTCTCATGGGATTCATCCTCCTTCATTTCTAGCACAATGAAGTCCACTGGAACCTTTAGTCCATGGATGTCTAGTTGTACATCCTCAACTACTCCACAACGAGTCTTTGGAGAGTTGTCAGCCATCTTGAGTTCGATTGGAGTGTCCTTCATGGACTGTAGCTTCAACTGCTTGTATACCCTCAAAGGCATCATGTTGACACTTGCTCCCATATCTAGCATTGCTCCTATTTTTCCTGACTCTCCAATGGTAATTGGAATGATAAAGTCACCAGGATCCTCCATCTTTATTGGACTAGTTTCTTCTGACTCATCCGCCTTCTTTTTTACAAAATCTTCATCAACAATTTTTGAGTCTTGTGTTTCCTCACCTAAGGCCAAATTCTCACTCTTCTCTAGAAGTACCTTCATTACCTTAATATACTCATTGTTACTTTGAGATTTTCCTTTGTCCTGCTTGTGCAGAGCCTCTGCAATTTGAGTAACTTGAGTCTCCAATCTCCTGATCGAGGCATCCATGCTATTCGCTCGTTGGTCATTTGACTTTATGTAGTTTTTCAACATTTGCTCATTTGCACTTTGGGAGTTTCTGATAGCTATCGAAGCTTCATTAGTTGCCTTGATAAAATCTCTCAATTCTTCTCCAAGTGATCTGACTTTCGGTTGGTACGCATTTGCATGAGTGTTGAAGTTGCCCTGTGGGTTATTACTCGAGCTCCCCCACTGGTTTCTGCTTGATCCTACTTGATTGTTGTACCTATTATACCCCTAAATCTGATACCCTGGGTTGTATACACTGTTGTTGTTGTTGCTCCATGAGAAGTTAGGGTGATTTACCACCCTGGGTTGTATTGGTTGGAGTTAGGGATCATTCCTCTGCCTTTGGAATCATCCTAACATCTGGGCTTCTTCATGATCCAACTGTCCCTCTACTCCATTTAATGTGTCCTCTGTGATTTGGTTCACCTGAGCTGTTGGCTTGAACATATTCTTCATTAACTCTTTTACTGACTGCATTTCCTTAGCCATTCTTGACATCTCTATGGCTATTCATGTATTCCCATCAATCTCTAGCTTTCCACCATTCCTGATGTTTGAGGACTTTTGTTGTGAATTTTGAGCTAGCTTCTCCATGATCTCATATGCCTCTTGAGCTCTCTTGTCAGCAATTGTACCCCCACACGCATTGTCCACCATCATTTGAGTAATAATGGAAAGACCCTAGTAAAAGGAAGTGACCTTCAATTCTTCAGGATAGGTATGTGGTGGAACTTGAGCGAGCAAGAGATGAAATCTCTCCCATGCTTGATGAAATGGTTCCCCGTCCTCTTCACTAAAGGTGGAGATCTTGATCTTCAAATCTCTTGCCTTTGCAGTTGGGAAAAACTTGTTGTAAAACACTCTACAAACTTGGGGCCAAGATGTGAGCGTTCCCGGCCTCAATACCATGTACCACTGTTTGGCGTGATCCTTCAAACAATATTGGAAACAACGCATCTATAACTGTGCCCTAGTCAATACTCTGTCCCGGACTGCTATGGGAAATGTCTCCAACACTGCGCTATACTCCTTCATGAATTGAAGACAATCCTCAGATGGAAGCCCATGAAATATCGGCAGCAAGTTTATATGCATTCCCTTCAACTCGTATAACCTAGCAGTGTCATCCAAAACAATAGCTGTTGGTTGCTTATCCACAACTGACGGAAGAGCATACTCCCCAATTGTGAGTCCCAAGTCTTCATAATTTGTTCCTTGTTCCTCAACTGGTGTATTCTGTGGATTTCCGTCAGCCATCTCTTCTTCACAGTTGTTGTTCTCAAACTGTCTGATCAATCTTCCAATCCGATGAATATTGTTAAATCTCGATACTAATTCGCCTCTCAAGGAAAGTCTTCCGTGCATGTACCTACGCATATGTAAATTCAAAACAACAAATGCAAGCAAAGAAAAAGTAACTCAAATAATAAATAACTAAACTAAAACTAAATCTAATCACAAATATGTGGTTCGATCCCCGGCAGCGGCTCCATTTTGAACAACCATTTTGCCGTGGTATGCAATATTCAAAATTTTTTATAAAATCCCAAGATGCACTCAAACAAGTATAAAACTAGTATGCAACAAGTATGGGTATCGTTCCACAGAGATCGAGCGATAGTTATGAATAGACTGACTTGTTAGTAAAAGTGTATGAGAAGTGAATTGATATGGTTTTGAAAAGAAATGAAATTAAAAGGCAAGCTAAGCTTAAACTAGCTAAAATGCACTAGTCTAAAAAGTATGAATATATGATATGTGGTTAGGGAATTGATGAATTCAACTAGCAAATAATGGGTAAAGAATGAACTCACATTAAAAGTCATAAACTAATGTAACCACCCTAGGATGTATATGAGTGATTATTTACCACTTGTGAGGGCCCAAACCATCATGTATAGCATTGGCCATCCACAATTGGTTAGACAATGACAGAATATCTATCACATAAGGGACAAATCTCTTTGTTAAAATCACCAACCTATCATGTATAGTGTTGATGCTTAATCTATAACATGCAACCAATCCTAGGATGTATAGTCTTGGTTACCCATTAAAGATTAGAGTTAGGTGAGATTAATAAGTCTGAATCTCACTTGAGTCATGTACTCTTGTAGTCTTGTTTGATCCTCCTATTCAATTGAGCTTAGAGAACCAAGTATCGTTTATACTCAAGTCTTTACACATATAATTTCTCAAATAAGTCATGAAAAGAGTCATGTACAATCAAACACAAATTGCTTTTGAAATCAAGTAAAACATTGAATAGAACAAATTAGATAGATTTTAATAAAAGAAATTGAATTCATTACAAATACCCATCTTTACATGTGAATCACATCAATCCCCTAATGGGATTTAGATACTCAAAACAAATAGAATACAAGAATAAAAATGAGGGAAATAGAAAAGACCCATGTAGAACCTTCTTTCTTCAAGCACAAATCCACCTCCAATGTCCTTGTGAGTAGCAATATATGAAGATGATGATGGGTTTTTGGCGAAGTATTGAGAGAGATGTTTTTGAGATTTAGAGAGAGAAAGAATGAAGTGAATGGGTGTATGGTCGTGGGTCTCTCTTGAAAAATCAGATATGAAACTATTTATACTTCCTTCAAAAAATTAGGCCAAAATGCTGATGTGGAGAGCTGGGAATCACATATAGCACGGGTAAGGTACCCATGCAGTTACCCGTGCACTCTTCATTTCCTTCCTGACTTGTACAATGTGCACGAGGTATTACATGAGTAGGTAACCCATGCATTACCCGTGTAGTTGACCCTTGCCGAGGCTTTGTTCCCTGGTCTGGTGGATTGCACGGGTAATACCCGAGCACTGAGATCTTCCAAAATTCCATCTTCCGGGGCACGGGTGATTGCACGGGTAGTGCACGGGTGTGCTACCCGTGCACTATTGCCTTCTTCACCTCATTTGTGCACCAATTAGTCCTTTTTGCCCCTCTTCATGCCTTTTCACCTAATACCTGCAATGACGACCAGAAGAGCCATAAATACACATAAAACCACTCAAGAACAAAACAAAGAGAAAGGATATGAGGGCTAAAATGTATGACATTTTTGGCTCGATCAAGATGCCTCCTTACTTAACTATCTAGATCACCCCGATCTTAGTCAAGACTTCTATGCACAAATCAAAGAATAACTCTCCAAAACGTGACTTCCAAGCTCAAATTGAAGAATCACTCTCCAAAATGTGACTTCCATGCTCAAATTGAAGAATCACTCTCCAATATGAGACTTCCACGCTTAGCTATCTGGATCACCCCGATTCTAGCCAAGACTTTCAATGCTTAGCTATCCAAGACCTCACGTCTCTAGCCAAGACTTCACGTCTCTAGCGAAGACTTCCAATGCTCAAATCAAAGAATCACTCTAAGAAATGGGACTTCCGACCTCTTCACAAGGCATGTGATCTAAGTGAATGCAAATGATGCAAACACACACAACATAGTATATATGATCAATATATCTTATGGAAACTAGAATTGAATCAATATGCACATGTCACATATATTCTAGTTTACAATCCTAAAAATAATGCAATCACACTAATGATGCATGTACATATGAAATGTGTGGATTAGGAACAAAACATGAAGAACTAGATTTTTAGCAATAAATGCACAAATCAATTTTATCTAGAACTTATAAAATGAACAATCAATCTAGAGTATGTGAAACACCTAACGCACACAAAAACCTAGATTATGTGCAATCACATAAAAATTCTAGAATCAACTTGATAAATTCAAAAATGAATTTCTAGCAAAATATTAGATCTTAGAATCACAAGATAATCACTTAGATTTAATCAAGCCCTAAACCATCAATCAAATATGCTATTTCAACAAATATTCAATTAAAGTGACATAGCATATGGGAAGACTATCAATCATTAAAATCATGTCAATTAAAACACAAGATAGTCCTAGATATAAAGCTAGCACAATACAACTCCACAAACATGTGAAAGCATATATTTGAAAAATCTAACTCAACATGTAAGTCAATTGAAGGTCAATCTAGCTTTATTAGAGTTCATTACTCTAATCAATGTTTACACATCAAACATACATTATTGAAGAAGAAAACCCAAGGTGATTGAAGACTTGAAGATCAAAATCAAGAGAGAAATCAATACCTTAAGTGAAAAACGTGCAGTCTCGGTTTTGTGAATGAAGCTACCAAAAAACTCAATCAAATAACTCCAAACTCTTATAGAAATGATAGAGGACTGATAGACGAAGAATCTCCAATTCGAATTACTCGATTCGGACTCCAAATGCGAAAGTTAAGGTGTTTGGAAGATAGGAAAATTGGAGAGAAAAATTTCTGCACTTGTTTTTTCAATTTTCTTCTTAGAATAGAATGAGAGGGAAAGTGAGATATTTAAAGGAGGGAAAAAGAATTAATTTGAAGAGCCAATAGGGAGAAGCCACCTCTGCATCCCATGGAGGCACGTGGCCTCCATGGGGGCAGAAGACAGCTCTTCCCGTGGAGCCCACGTGCCTCCACGGGGAGAGGTGCAAGGCTTCCCCTATTTGCCCTTTAACTCCCCTTCGCGCACTCTTGTGTTCTTCTATCCTTCTCCGGCCTCCGAACTCCAAATTTGAATATGTTTTTGGATTATAAACCGGGACTCCCTCACACACAAGGATATCACAAAAACATTGACAAAAAAAAATATGGAATTCAACTTGAAACTAAATGATGAAAACCAAATACGATTAAGACACGGAAAGTTTCGTAACTTCCTATTTTGAACTTGAAACTTAATGAATGAGTAACCGAAAAGTCTGGAACTCAATGAGGAATAATGCAAGATCAAATTAAAGTTCAATATCATGCAAATATAAACATATAAACATAAGAACACATGAGTAGGCAATTTCCTAGAAATAGTCCTAGAACAAGCAAATTGCAAAAGTTGTCAACTTTAAATCTAGTGCATGTGCATACATGTATTAGTGTGTGTATTGTGTTAAACCAAATTTTGCACCATGATGCAGGGACACATATGAATGCAATGTATATGTGTGCCTAGGCCTTGTAAGAGGAAATAGGTCTTGATATACCTTTTGCTAAGCAATTTAGCTTTGTTCCTCTTGTAGCCACCACTTTGCTTGAATGTTGTCCAATCTTCCTTGAAGTTTGATCATCCACAAATCCTAGACAACTAATCAATACAAAGCAAATGTCGTTTTGATATAGAATTAGGACAATACTAATCTCAAAAATCTAACAACAACCTTTCTCCCCCCTTTTTGTCATGAGATAGGCAAAGGGAGTCTCCCATAATATGTAAGGATTGGCAAGGAGAGCTTATAGACAAGTACATACGCATAATCATATAAGCAACTTTATGCAACTCAATTAAGTAAAAGAGATTTAAGTAGTTTTATTTGATGAAATTGTATGATAATATGCTTTGCATGCAAGACATGTTGCATTCAAGATCAAAACAATGGTATTTGGCAAAGCAGACAACAAAGGTTTCCAAAGGAATTCAAACCGATTTTCATCATTTGTCATGATTTCAATCAAAGATATAGATATTATAATAAATTCAGTTTAAGGAGCAACTATATCAAACTTTATGAGCAAAACAAGGCATGAACGACTTTTGCACCCTTTTTGATTTTTCCAGGTAAGATACCCCGTATGATAGTTGTCTTGTTCAACTAATAAAGAGAGAGAGAGAGAGAGAGAGACTTTTGATTTTAAAGTCCTTTGTTTGAATGGATACAAGATCCTTATTGATTGTAGTCTCAACATTGCTTATCACACATATTTTTGCATTCATAATTAAGCAATGATCGGACTATTTTATACATATTTTAGGTCCCCAATTTCCTATCGTTTGTTCTCATTTTCAAGCGTATTTTTGTATATTATATGTTTGTTGAGCCATGTGTAGGTACATATTCCATATTTCATGGTTTTGAGCTTATAGATTAGATTGGGAGGCAAAAAGAGCCAAAAATGAGAATAAATGGAAGTATTCAGAGTGCCGTGCCTCACCGTTGATACAGACCGCGACGTGATCTAAGCCCAATCGTGGCCAAGAAAATCTAGATGTTTCCACATTTGATCCATCGTCAAGCAAGAACGCATCACCTAGTTAGGCTCAATCTAGCTTTGGTTTGTAGAATTGGTTCACAAATGTCGGTTGCGATTCCGTGCTTGAGAGGATCTCGGCACACTCTTCAACCTTTAGCTCAAATGAATGGATACCCTAAGTTGGATTTAGGCTTGAACAAACCCTTGACTTGAGTGAATGTGCTTAAGTGTCCAACTATCTAATAGATATGCATTTTTGTTTGGTGAACTTATTACCCCTTATGTGACCACTTTCATGCATCTCTCCAATCCACCGTTTTATTATTTCTCACTTAATCACCATTCTCACCCTTCCACATTCTTTTTGTTTGCATTATTTTCCTTTACATTTTCTACACACACACACACAACACCACTTCACACACCATTCTCACCTCTCCACATTCTATTTACATGCTTTCCCTACACTCTAAAACTTGAAACGGTTAACAAACACATCCCTGCGGAACGATACCCTTGCTTACAGCTTTACTAATATTTTGCTAGTTTAGAGCACATTGCGTAGGAACTTTTAATATAAAACTCTTTTGATCCTCGCATTCTTTCAACGACGGAAAAAGCGAGGAACCAAGCAATCAAAAATTTCTTCATGCATATCAACTCAAGACATGTCATTAATGAAGTTGTCATGTCACGAAGATCAATTATAGGTCATTCAAAATGTACTTCCAAGGTAAATCTCCTAGTCCAAAAATGCATGTTTGAATATAAATATTACATGGATTGCAAGTAAGGCAATGTTGCACACTTATTAAAAAAACATAGAAGCTTATCATCATAATTTCAGCCCAATCGGCATCACTAAATCCAACAAGACTTGGATTAGTGTCAAAGGAGTACCAAATCCCATGATTGGAGGTACCATTCACAAACCGAATGATCCTTTTCACAGCAACAAGGTGAAATTCTTTGGGATTAGCTTGGTGCCTAACACAAACACCCATACTAAAAGAAATATCGGGTCTACTTATGATTAAGTAAAGCAAGCTACCTATCATTCCCTGATATAAGCTTTGATTAATACTCTTACCACTAGCATCATTGCTTAGCTTCAAAATAATACTCAGAGGTGTGTCACAATATTTGGCATTATCAAGGCCAAACTATAGGTGCCCTGGTTTTATCGATCGCGAAGTGAAAGGGATTTTAAAATATTTTTTATAAAGCGATCGAAAACATAAACCTATTATGTACAGTAAAATACGATAACAAAGAAAGAAGGAAGAAAACACTTTTCTTCATACCTGCGTTGGAGGCTCCTTCTTTTTAATTTGATCTGCTCCTGATCTGAACCAATAGGATCTTCCTCGTTATCTCCCGGGACTAGTAACAGCGTGTGGGTGCGTCACACAACTCAGGAACTGCCAGAGGTAGAAGAGAGAATGGAGAAACTTTTTCTGCCCGATGAAAAAAAATAAGAACGCTTTTTTTTTTCATTTCTGGTTCTTTTTACATTAAAAAAAACTTTTGATCGTATTCTTGTGTTGTACACTTATCAGTTACCTAATATATATGTTAATAGCCAAAATTGGCTAAGGACCAAAGGAAAATTTTCCACCTCCAAGACCTGGTTCCATACCCGAGAGTTTCCACCAGGAGACCTCTCTATCTAGAGCCGAACTACGATACCATCCCCAGGAATAAGGACGGTCTCCGGAAATATCCGTGATAGAGCCCGGACTGATCAGATCTAGCCCGCATCACCAAAATTAGAAGCTCCCTGAAGTCAAGGTCACCTCGCAAATGCTCCAGAGACTCGCATGTACCTCGATTGACACAAAAGAATGTCCCTAGAAGGCCGCACCTAGCTTTCGAAAGGTCAGGGAAAGCCACACCTAGCTTCGAAAGGTCAGGGAAAGCCACACCTAGCTTCGAAAAGGTCAAGGGAAGCCATATCTGGCTCTAAGCTGGATGAAACTTCTCAGATATCAAGGTCAGAACACTAATCAATCTCACTGGTTGGTGCACCACACCATGCCATATCCAACGACCTCTATAAAGGATCATGCAGAAATGATACAAGGGATACACTGAATCATATCTGGAACGTTACCTATATGCAGAACAAGTAATAGAATCCAAAAAGGAAACAAACTGATCTCCACCACGATACTCTCAATTCGGCAAAGTCAATGACATTAAAACGAGAAATCCCGGCCGATAATGAGGGGAGAGACTGAGAAAATCAAGGGGAGAATCAGTCTGTTTGACCTACAAACTATGTATAAATAGAAAAGAAAGGAAATGAAAAAGAGGAGACTACTATTCGACAGGCATACGACAAACACTCAACTATACCCTAGAGAGAAATTTGTATATCGTACACGTTCAATAAAGAAAATATTTTTATTCTCTTTTGGATGTTAAATTGTATCATTGTTCTTTATCATTTCGAAAAACATTGTTAACATATACGATCAATCTTGGCCACCACCTACGTGGTAGTGGTCCTGAGGGTGTTAACTGAGATTTCGCACCTCGAGCAAAATTTCCGTTAACACTTTCTGGCGCCGTCTGTGGGAAAGGACCTTACACCCAGTTAACCAATTATTTGCATTTACACTTTCGTTGTTTCACAGGGATTATGAGGCTCCGCTCCTCCCAAGGCCAACATGGAGTTTCAGAGCAACCTCTGGCGAGGCTAACACGAACGGCCCCAAGAAAGGGGAGAAAGTCTGGATATGGTAGTCAAGCTCCGATCCAAACAACCAATGCACGGGCTTCTGCCCATCCTATAGTGAGTCAGGCCGCGCTCGACCAACAAGCGGCGGCCTTCGTAGAATCCGTCCGTGTCTGCCTGCTCGCTGAAGGCATCACAATCCAGCCAACCAACCTGAATGATCAGGGAGAACCGAGCAGGCTCAGAGCTAGGCCACCTGCTTTCGATCGCCTGGGACCTCCTCTTCTAGAACCGGCTCGAGATAGGTTAAGGCCCCAACGTTCGATCCGGGATAGACTGGGACCCATGCCCCCAGTTCCGAAGAGACCTCCACAATATCAACCCAGGTGAGTTAAATCTGCCACAGATGCCTTTACTAGGAAGCCACGAGAGCCATCTCATCCAACTACATCTAGGAGGACCGCCTGGGTCCTAGAGGTGGAGAGTAGACAAACTCCCCGAGTGGATCCTATCTAGGAGGAGGACCGGATAGAAACTGCCAGTTCATCGGAATGGCTCGACAGTGAAGAATCCGAGGTTAACTCGAAGAGACCTGAGAACAAGCGACTGAGGGATCAGCTGGCAAAGCTACAAAAAGAAGTCCACCAGATAAGAAAGGGAAATAATAAGGAGGATAAAAAGGATCCCCTAAGCGAGATGAACGCTTCCTTTACTAGGAAGATCCGGGAAGCAGAGCTCCCCCAAAAATTTAAAATGCCAGCAGATAAGTTCTCCGGAACGGAAGATCCTCTAAGCCACCTAGAAAGTTCCGTTCAATAGATGGAGATCCAGAACACTACCAGAGCAGCTATGTGCAGAATGTTTCCAACGACCCTAACTGACTACGCGAAAACCTAGTTCAGGAAGCTGCCCGCTGGCAGCGTGGATTCTTTCACAAGATTATCAACATATTTTTGCTCGCGATTCCAGAGGGTCAAACCTCGTCCGAAAGATCCCATACACCTCCAATATGTGATTCAGGAACGAAGTGAGACTCTTTGGTCATACGTGGAACGATTTCACAAGGAGGTCATACAAGTGGGAGTTTTCACATAAAAAGAAACCCTCGCCAACTTCAGGCGGAACCTATGGGCAGGAAAGCTTTTCCGTTCCTTCGCCAAGAGACCTCCCGAGACTTACCAGGAGGCCTACGAC
Source organism: Dipteronia sinensis (assembly GCA_033220585.1). Classification (NCBI taxonomy): domain Eukaryota; kingdom Viridiplantae; phylum Streptophyta; class Magnoliopsida; order Sapindales; family Sapindaceae; genus Dipteronia; species Dipteronia sinensis. The sequence continues at coordinate 58,962,485 of CM065638.1, read as the reverse complement.
CGGGCTCTTGAACAGATCGAGATCGACGAACAACTCAATGTCAAGATGGAACACGACGACATGAGAACGGCGAAGCTGTCTGAAGAAAGAAGCCCCCAAATTTGAGCCAGTACAGAAAACTCAGAGTAAACCTCCCAACAGGTCGACCTATCGCATCCCTGATCCTCTACATAGGCACGAGAGATATCCAGCAAAACGAACCCCTCCTCGGGCTTCGTCGCCTCCTAAGACTGTGGCTCCAGTCATGCATGGGGAAAAAGGGTATGACTACTAAACTCCTTTGAATGCTTCCGGGGAAACAGTCTACCTTGCTATACGAGATAATGGGTTGCTCCAAAAGCCTGCTCCCATGAAGGCCCCAGCTGACAGGAGAAACCGATACAAGTACTGCGACTTCCACGAAGACGTAGGCCACAACACCTCAGAGTGCTATAATTTGCGCAACCAGATTGAAGCCCTGATAAGGGGAGGATGCTTGATTGAGTTCTTACAACAAGTCAGAGATAACATTAGGACTGGAAGGGAGGTACAAGCTGAGATCCGTGAAGACGTAGAAAAGAGAAAAGGGGAACAGGCTGACTTGATGCAACAGATCCAGGTGATACACACTATCAGCGGAGGTCCCACATTGGCTGGCGTTTCCAATAACTCCCAGAAAAACTACGCAAGAAAGATTCTCCGCATCGGAGAAAGCCGGGGGATCTTCAAAGTCAGCCAGAGCCCGATAGAGCCATCCCAGTCAGCGCACATCATTTTCACCGAAGCAGATGTCTTCAACACTGTGCAACCTCATGATGATCCCATGGTAATCACGATACAGGTCGCCAATTGTCTGGTCTATCGCGTGCTCTTGGATACAGGTAGCAGTGTAGATATCCTCTTCAAAGGTACCCTTGGAAAAATTGAACCTGAAGCAACGTTGTTACAATAGCTGTACCACTCCGCTTTACGGATTCACTGGAGATTCAATCATACCAGTGGGATCGATGATCCTCCCAGTGATCATCGGAATCACCCCTCTATAACAGAATGTTATGACCGACTTTGTTGTGGTAGGACACCCCATTGGCCTACAACGCCATCCTAGGCAGACCTTTCCTGTCCTTCTTGAAGGGAGTCTTGTCCATATACCACAACGTCCTGAAATTCCCGGCTGGAACCAAAGTAGGAGAAGTGCGCGGGGATCAGCAGGCAGCCAGGAAATGCTACACAGTATCTGCCAGTCCTGCAGCCCTAGCAAAACAGTGTGTGCAGGTGACATTAATCCAGGAAGACATGGATACATCCAGGATAATCCAGGAGGAGAAGGAGCCCGCAGAACATCTCGAGCACCCGGAGAGCGAACCTATTATGCCTTACGAGGAAGAACGGAGAAAGGAATGGGCCAGCGGGCAGCCCGTAGATAAACTAGAAGAGATACCCATCAAAAATGACGATCCATCCAAGGTTGTCAAGGTAGGGGCCACCCTTGATCCTGAAGTGAAAAGAGGATTAATTGACCTCCTCAGAGAGTTCAGCGACATCTTAGCTTGGAACCATGATGAAATGCCGGGAATCTCGACATCATTGGCCGCCCACCGACTAGCGGTAGATCCAACCGTCAAGCAGAAGAGGCGTCACTTCAACGCTAATAGGAACGCTGCGGTGCAGGAAGAGGTGGATAAGTTGATCAAAGCAGGGTTCATCAGAGAAGTGCGTTACCCCGAATGGATCGCCAACGTGGTCATGGTTACGAAGGCGAATGGGAAGTGGCGTATGTGTGTCGATTACACCGACCTCAACCGGGCTTGTCTGAAAGACAGTTTTCCTTTACCAAAGATCGACCAGTTGGTTGACTCCACGTCCGGAAATAAACTTTTGAGTTTTATGGACGCGTTCTCAGGATACAACCAAATTAAAATGCACCCGGCTGACCAAGATAAAACCAGTTTCATTACTCGGCAGGGCTTATACTGCTACAAGGTGATGCCGTTTGGTTTGAAGAATACGGGAGCCACATACCAGCGGCTGGTTAACAAACTATTCAAGCCCGAGATAGGAAGGACGATGGAATAATATATCGACGACATGATCACGAAATCCCTGACCGCTAAAGGACATCAAGAATACCTTCGTAAAACCTTCCTTGTACTGAGAGAAAACCAGATGCTTTTGAACCCCTCCAAATATGCCTTTGGGGTAACAGCGGGGAAGTTTCTGGGTTTCATGGTTCATGAGAGAGGCATAGAAGCCAACCCAGAAAAAATCAAAGCTATCTTGGACCTGGAATCCCTAACCTCACTCAAGCAAGTACAGATTCTGACTGGACTGGTGGCGGCACTCAACATGTTTATTTCTCGCTCCACTGATAAATGTCTCCCTTTCTTCAAAGCCATTAAACAAGGGAAAAATATGAATTGGGGCCAGGAGAGCGAACAGGCTTTTCAAAGTTTGAAAGAATACCTAACAAGCCCCCCATTATTAGTCAAGCCAGTCCTCAGAGATGAGTTACAGATCTACCTGGCCGTATCAAAAACGGCGGTAAGTGGGGCTTTGGCCAAGGAGTGTTGCGACGATTTTCAAAGACCCATATACTATGTGAGTCATGCTTTAACCAAATCAGAGAAGAATTACATTCTCCTGGAAAAGCTCGCTTATGCTCTGGTGATTTCAGCGAGGAAGCTCCGTCTCTATTTTCAAGCTCTCACAATAGCAGTGGTGGCGGACCAACCCCTCCGCCAATTCTTGCAAAGACTAGACGTGTCTGGAAGGTTAGTCTTATGGGCCCTAGAGCTCACTCAGTTCGACTTAAAGTATAAGCCCTGAACTACGATTAAGGCGCAGGCTTTGGCCGACTTCGTGGCCGAATTTTCAGCGATCCCAGATCAAGATGATCCCTCAGTATCAAATGAGATCCTTGAAAAGATATCTGAGGTCTACAATTGGCCGGAAGGCTGCAAGCGATGTACCCTCTTTACAGATGGAGCATCCGGACAAGCCGGGGGAGGAGCTGGCAAAGTTTTAATAGATCCGGAAGGAACCGAATTCTGTCACTGTTTCAGATTCGAGTTTAAAGCTACCAATAATGAAGCAGAGTATGAAGCCCTCCTAGCCGGGATGAAGGTAGCCATTGAACTAAAGGATGATTACCTACAAATCAAGAGAGATTCATTACTTGTTGTGAACCAGGTGACTGGGGTCTACCAGGCAAAGGGAGATAATATGGCTGCCTACCTAAAGCTAGCTCAGCTGCTAAAAAGTAAATTTAAGGGGCTCAAGATCGATCAGGTGCCTCGACACCAAAACAATCGCGCAGATGTTCTGGCTAAAATAGCTGCAAACGGAGGCCAATCCCTACCACGGGGAGTTCCCCTCCAAGTGATCATCCAATCAAGCATAGCCACAAATGGAGAAATTTGCTCCCTGGATCGCCAGCCCTGCTGGATGGACCCAATTGTCGCCTACCTCCTCGAAAGAGAGCTTCCTGAAGGACCAGACTAAGCCCGAAGAATTAAGAGACTCTCAGTCAGATACTGCATGGTGGAATGATACCTCTACAGGAGAGGCAGATCCCTCCCCTTGCTTAGGTGTTTGCATCCTGATGATGCTAAGTGGGCATTGAGAGATGTCCACTCTGGGGACTGTGGGAACCATATAGGTGGGGAAGCTCTAGCCTACCAGGTTCTTCGTATGGGGTACTATTGGCCGACCATCCACCAAGACGTAAAGAGTTTTGTGCAATCTTGCGAGCCTTGTCAAAGAACTTCAGATTTGAACCACCAGCCACCCGAGCGACTGTCGTCCCTCAGTTCACCTTACCCCTTTGCCATGTGGGGAATCGATCTAATTGGGCCACTCCCTACCGCTCCCGGACAGATGAAACATGCTATCGTGGCTATCGACTACTTCACAAGATGGGTCGAGGCAGGGCCTCTTTCTCGAATAACAGAAAGGAATACAACCAAGTTCATCAAGACTAACGTGGTATGCAGATTTGGGACCCCTTTCATCATTATAGCCGACCTAGGGAAGCAATTCGACAACGCCTGGTTCAAAGACTTCTGCAAGGGATTGGGGATCGACCTCAGACTCGCTTCCGTTGCTCATCCCCAGACTAACGGGCTGGTAGAATCCACCAACAAGACTATCAAGAAACTTCTGAAGAAGAAGCTACAGCAGAAGAAAGGCAAGTGGGCCGAAGAGCTACCAGAGGTCCTCTCGGCATACCAGGACTATAAAAAGAACAGCTACCAGGAGACATCTTATTCCCTGGCTTTCGGAGTTGAAGCCGCCCTCCCCATCGAGCATAAGTTGACCTCGTTCAGGGTACAACACTTTGAGCCCGAAAGCAACGAAGTCAAGCTCCGGGCTAATCTAGACCTCTTGGAAGAAAAACAAGACCGGGTAGCAGAGAAAGTAGCGATCTACCAGAGCAAGATCGCTAGATACTTCTACCAAAAAGTCAGAGCCCGAAAATTCAAAGAAGGGGATCTGGTACTCAGGAAAGTGACCCTGAACACTCGGAAAAGGTCGGATGGAGTCTTAAGTCCCAATTGGGAAGGGCCATATTTGATAAAGCTAGTTGTTCGCAATGAAGCTTATAAACTCGAAGACATGGACGGACGATCCATCGACCACACTTGGAATGCAGATCATTTGAGGAAATTCTACCCTTGAAGGGAATTCTCAAGCAGACTACCCCCATTTAAAGTTTTCATTACAGGCCCTAATAAAGATGTACTGCATCTCGATCATCAATAAAGTCATTTTTCTTTTCTTTCCCATCTTTGTCTCCAACTGTGTTAAACATTAGAGATTATACCCTTGTGTGGGAAACTCAACATAAACACTTCGAGAACAGGAAATAGCTAAACAGCCCTCCTGATGCCTTGGTCGGGCTACCACCCCCAAGAAGGGTCTGAGTGTAAGAGCATAGTTGCCCTCCAGATCTAGAGACCAGGAAATAGCTAAACAGCCCTTCTGATGCCTTGGTCGGGCTACCACCCCCAAGAAGGGTCTGAGTGTAAGAACATAGTTGCCCTCCAGATCTCAAGACCAGGAAATAGCTAAACAGCCCTCCTGATGTCTTGGTCGGGCTACCACCCCCAAGAAGGGTCTGATTGTAAGAGTATAGTTGCCTTCCAGATCTCGAGGCCAAGAAATAGCTAAACAGCCCTCCTGATGCCTTGGTCGGGCTACCACCCCCAAGAAGGGTCTGAGTGTAAGAGCATAGTTGCCCTCCAGATCTCGAGACCAGGAAATAGCCCAATAGCTCTCCTGATGCCTTGGCCAGGGCTACCTCCCCAAAGAAGGATCTGAGTGTAAGAGCATAGTTGCCCGCCAGATCCCGAAGGCCAGGAAATAGCTAAGTAGCCCTCCTGATGCCTTGGTCTGGTTAAAAAAAAAGAAAAAAAAAAGAAAAGAAAGAAAGATTGAATAAAATGTTTGCTTTCGTGTGCAGGATCAAAATCATCATAATTCTCTACATGAGTTACTATAGGTGCCACTCTGGTTCCTATTCAAAGCCAGAAATAAAACAAGAGTTCTCAAAAGTGATTCGATTTCTCATTAAGAATATGGGGAGCCTATCCCCCGATAAGGCTACATCCACCAAACGGGGAGCCCTAACCCCCGAGCCCGGGCTATAAAAAAAAAGAGAAAACTAATAAGGGCAAAACAAGGCGCCCACCCCCCTTTTTTCCGGGCAATCAAAAATAAGTCATGATGAACCGCTTCAAGCTTTGGGACTCTCATGGCTCCCCTTCGCTGGCCCTCTTCTTTCTTGCTGATCCTCGCCATCAACCCCCTCTACAGATAGCTGTCCATCTTGGTTATCCTCGCCGACCGCTCCTCCATTTAGAGGCTCTATCGGTTGATCAGCTGGATCTTCCTCCAAAACCTCATTAATTACGTCCATAACCTCATGCGGGATAGCAGCGTCAAGAAGGGCAGCCATGGACCCCGTCTGGCTCCTGTCGACCTCCATATCTGTTAAAGGGGGATCCTCAGACGGGCTCCTAACCTCTTCACCAGCTCCTGACTGGTCCTCCTCGGATCGAGAGGACATCACTTTGCTGGAAGACTCCCCAGGACCTAAGGTGGTAAAGGTAGGAAGAAGGAATGAAAGATCTGTCTGAGCGGGCTGTTTCCCATCACCTACTTGGCTCGAAAGGACCACCTTGTCACCTTCATGACGGGATAGCTCAGCAGCCTTGAGCATTATCCCATGTCTATCCCAGCCAGCAATAGATGACAAATCAAAGGGAGAAGGAAGAGCTTCCGCGGCCTGAAAGGAAGCATAGAAATACCCGTCGCTGAAGGAGGTCTCTGCATCAGCTTGCAGGTTGGTCACCTGAGTAATCAGAGACTGGTTCTCGAGGTCCAACTTCTTAGCCTCAGATCTCTAGGAATCCCGCTGCCTAGCCCGCTGGAGAGATTGAAGACGCTCCTGATTATAAGATTGCTTCATCCTCTCATGATAGCAGCGAAGCTCGGCCATCTCAACCTCGATTTTTCCCTGGCTGGAAGTCACCTCTTCCACTAAAGACCGAGCCTGCTTGAGCAGTTCCCCTGCTTTCTCGGCTTCAGCTTCGGCTTTTGCAGCCCGGTCGCGGAGGAGGGCTACTTGCTGGCCCATCGCAACATTAAACTTGAAGGCCTACAAAATACAGAACCCGAGTTAGAAACTGAACGAATTAACAAGATTAGCACGAAGGAAATACCATTACCTCAGCTAAAATAGTAGACCCTTTGGTTATAAGGACATCCACAGGCATGGAAGCCGTCTTGGAGATCCCGCCACCCGGACAAGATGCTATGAATTGCTCTAGGACCTCATCCCGCCCTGTCGAGCTCGACTGAGGCCGGGAGCGGCTGGAAGGAACCCTCGCGACACCTTTCCCAGAAGCGACACCTTTCCCAGAAACCTTCGAAGCTTTGGTTGTTGGAAGCGCAGCGGAATCAGGTGTTTGAGTCGAAGGGGTAGCAACTTTAGCGGCCACGACCGGAGGGACAGAAGCAGCCGGGCCAACCACCTGGGGAGCTTTACCTAAAGCCCGGAAAGCCTGCGAGGCAAGAGTGGCCATCTTAGACCCAGCCGGAGAGATAGATGAAGCCAAAGCAGGTTCGACCCAAGAGGAGGGAAGAGAAACTCCACCTTGAGGAGAGCGTGAGACGTGACGGGTGGCCGGTTCCACGACAAAAACTATGATTAAGCAGATTAAAAAAAATGTTAGAACCAAGCTGAGTAATAAGGCGAAGCAACTCAATGACACTTACGAGGAATAACGTCTGAAATCCACAAATATTTGTTCACCCTAAGAGGATCAAAAGCTTCAGCAGTAGGGAACTTCAGATTCAAATAATTTCGGGCTAGAATAGCCTTTAAAACGGCTTCGGACTCAGAAGGCAGGAAGTCCCAGTCCCATGAGGGCTTGTCACTGAAAGCCAGTGAGAACCTCGAATTCATGCCCTCCGATGAAAATCAAACTCCCCCAGTCATCCCCCGTAAGGATCCATTCTTCCTTCCAAGCGGGGTCCTTCTCCAGGGCACCAGGAACTGATGAAGTTGAGCTTGTTGTTGGCCTTGGCATATAACTGGCCTCGAGGAGCCCCAGACAGGCTCCCAATCTGGAAGAGATAGGCCAACTCCTCTGCACCCGGCTCCCTCGTCATCTTACTCATCTGGCATTGTTCCCTCCATAATACAAGGAAACCAATTAGATGCCTCCAGAAGCCAGGCGTCAACTGGAGGGGAGCGAGCTAGATGGCGTTGAGAGCCCGCCGAAGAGTCAGATGGAGGGGAAGCCTGACCCCGTTCTCAAGAGCGGCCACATGAATCAAAAGCTCGCCTTTAGGGGGGGTTGAAGAACTCATAATTTTTTTGGGGCACCGAGATGGATACGCTATCGGGGATGCCAAACTTTGACCTCAAGCGGTCAATCGACACCGGGTCAACAATGGAATCTGGGACAACCCGGAAATCGTATGGAGGAAGCCTTTCCACAAGGGGACCAGAAGCCAAGCTCCGATGCTCCCCTGCAGCGCCACCGTCCGCTTCTTTGTCGGAATCTTCGTCGACGATATCCAGAGGATGGTCAGGATGGTTGGAAAACCCAGTCCCGATGGATACATTCCTAATTGACTGCCGACGTTGCGAGGTGGGCGGGGAATCGTCGCCGTCAGAACTCCTCCTAGCCCTCTTCTCTAGAGTAAAACTGACGACCTCCTCGCCGTCGATTATGGAATCAGCTGAGTCGCTACTGTTTTTCGACATTGTAAAAGCCAAAAAGGACAAAGAATGAAGAAAAAAGCAAGCTTGGAGGAAAAACTATGGAAATATTTCTCAGCCAAAAATTTTAGCTCGAAGAGATGTGAGGAATAGGAGGAGGAAAATAGACATATATATAGGCAGGAGGGCAACAGCACGAGCTACCGAGATACTCGTTTGGTAACGGTAAAAAATCTCGGGGACTACAGTAACGTAACCAGATTAAACTCAAAAGCGGGCTAATCATCTCATGCCACATAACTTACCCAGTTAAGAAGAAGATCTACCCAATATTCTGGTAACGGTAAAAAATCTCGGGGAGTGCCTGTAACGCAATCAGATTAATTCGAAGATAAATTAGTCGGTTCGCATCACGTCACTCAAATGAAGAAATTTCCCCAAAATTTCGGTAAATGTAAAAAGAGGAAGATTTCCCAAATAAAGTAAAAATCTGACCCCCAACCCCGAGCTCGACGTTTGGTGATCAAGTCAGAGGGGACTTCAGTTAATAGCCAAAATTGGCAAAGGACCAAAGGAAAATTTTCCACCTCCCAGACCTGGTTCCATACCCGAGAGTTTCCACTAGGAGACCTCTCTATCTAGAGCCGAACTACGATACCACCACAGGAAATATCCGGAAATATCCGGGATAGAGCCCGGAACGATCAGATCTAGCCCATATCACCAAAACTAGAAGCTCCCCGAAGTCGAGGTCACCTCGTAAATGCTCCAGAGACTCGTCTGTACCTCGATTGACATAGAAGAATGTCTCTAGAAGGCCGCACCTAGCTTCGAAAGGTCAGGGAAAGCCACACCTAGCTTCGGAAGGTCAGGGGAAGCCACACCTAGCTTCGAAAAGGTCAAGGGAAGCCAGATCTGGCTACAAGCTGGATGAAACTTCTCAGATATCAAGGTCAGAACACTAATCAATCTCACTGGTTGGTGCACCACACCATGCCATATCTAACGACCTCTATAAAGGATCATGCTGAAAGGATATGAGGGATACACTGAATCATATCTGGAACGTTACCTATATGTAGAACAAGTAATAGAATCCAAAAAGGAAACAAACTGATCTCCACCACGATACTCTCAATTCGGCAAAGTCAATGACATTAAAACGAGAAATCCCGGCCGATAAGGAGGGGAGAGACTGAGAAAATCAAGGGGAGAATCAGTCTGTTTGACCTACAAACTATGTATAAATAGAAAAGAAAAGAAATGAAAAAGAGGAGACTACTATTCGACAGGCATACGACAAACACTCAACTATACCCTAGAGAGAAATTTGTATATCGTACACGTTCAATAAAGAAAATATTTTTATTCTCTTTTGGATGTTAAATTGTATCATTGTTCTTTATCATTTCGAAAAACATTGTTAACATATACGATCAATCTTGGCCACCACCTACGTGGTAGTGGTCCTGAGGGTGTTAACTGAGATTTCTCACCTCGAGCAAAATTTCCGTTAACAGTACATATATATATATATATATATATATATATCATATATATCTATTTTAAACTGATTTAAATTTTAATAAATCCTTTTAAAAGATATCAGATATCTTTTAATAGATATTCAAAAAGTTTGAATTTAAACTTTTTAAATTCAAATTCAATATTGAATTAAAAATAAAATATTCACATTATCTTATCTTTCAAAATTAAATATCAAAGAACACCCTCCAATAATGATTAATTACATAATCAAATAATCTAATTATTTAATTAACGTAATTTTTATTTTCCATTAATTAAATAGTCTAATTATTCAACTAATTCCGATTAAACACGTGTCACTTTCGTAACACAAATAATTGGACAATCCAATTAATTAACCGTGACTCTTGTTACTTAAATCGATCGGGCTAGCAAGGAACCTAATGGACCCACATTATTTTAAGCTCCAATAATCCTTAGAAATAATTAATTAAACTATTTAATTAATATTTCATGATTATTAACTTCGGTGTTATTCCACTAAAAACCCGAAGCTGCACTCTCTCAACTGTAGACGTTTTTACACAAACAAATAACTCTTGGTGTCTATCGATATAGCTATTACATATGGTATGATCCTCCACAAGTAGTTCATAATTAGAGCTGGGTCATAATATCCGTTATACCCCTCTAATTACATCTTTCCATTAAGTACCATTGATCCTCTAATGAATAATAAATCCTACATTCCTCACGGAATTAGGAAAGCGTTCATATTGTTCAAGCCCCGAATCAACCTTTAAGGGAACTACCATTTACTTCTCGCAAGAAGGAGTGAATTCCAATATTGTGTACAAACCTTCCCAGCCTTAAGCCAAACCGTAATCCCAATATACCGAGCATATAGATCGGGAATGCAACTCCGACCTCACCCATGGTACATCAAAGACTACGACCTAACCTGAAAGAGTCAATAAGAAACTCTGGATAAGATCACCCACATATAGCCATCATTTGTCGATATATATGAATCTCAGTGTAAACGGATCTTAGTGAGAAATTCATATAAATCGTGGCCCAGTCCTATATGATCACATCGTACAAGGTGCCTCCATTCTTATATCACCATATGAATGATCCAGGATAAGATCACTGTACATCACGAAATGAACCGTAGCTGTAGATTAACAATAAATAAAGTACCCAACTTTATTTGCTATCTACGGACTCTTTAGATTGCTCGTTTCAAAATGAATCCATCTGTATATGACATTCATATACTCAGTTTGAAATTACATCCGGCAATCTTAGATGTTAAGTGCACATGTTATATATAAAGTATGACACAAAATGAATGAATATACTACTTCTTTCATTTATGTTCATATCACATATACAAATTACAAGCCTTTGGGTAAACACCTCAACAATCTCTCACTTGCACTAAAGCATGTGAGTCATGTCTCGTAACCCTAGACCTTCTAGGTGACCTTCAAACACTTTAGCCTGTAAGGTCTTCGTAAATGGATCAACATGATTATCCTGTGACCCTATCTTGGTGACGGTCACATCTCCTCTCTGCACTATCTCTCTGATGAGATGATACTTTCTCTCTATATGCTTCCCTCTCTTGTGGCTTCTTGGTTCTTTGGAATTAGCCACAACACCACTATTATCATAATAAAGTGTGATGGGCTTATCTAGATTTGGAACAACTTCCAGATCACTCAAGAACTTACGAAGCGAAACAACCTCTTTAGCAGCTTTACAAGCGGCTATATATTCAGCTTCCATGGTGGAGTCAGCAATACAGGATTGTTTCACACTTCTCCACACAGTGGCTCCACCACCAAAGGTGAATACTGATCCAGACATGGATTACCTAGAATATCTATCTGACTAAAAATCAGAATCTGTATATCCTAACTGGATCAAATCATGTCCAAAATACACTAGCATATAGTTTCTCGTTCTCTGAAAATACTTGAGAATAGTCTTGACAGCAACCCAATGATCCAATCCTGGGTTGGATTGGTACCTACTGGCTATTCCCACTCTGAAGTAGATGCCAGGTCTCATCCATAACATAGCATACATAAGACTGTCTACTGCAGACACATAGGGAACACATCTTATATCCTCAACTTCTTGAGGTGTCTTAGGACACTGTTCCTTAGACAAGTAAACTCCATGCCTGGAAGGTAAATTACCTTTCTTCAAGTACTGCATCAAAAATCTCACAAGAATCTTGTTGATATACGATGCTTGAGACAATGCTAGGAGTTAGTTCTTACAATCCCTTAAGAGTTAAATCCCTAGAACATAACTCGCCTCTCCTAAATCTTTTATTTGGAATTGGCTAGCTAGCTAGCCCTTTACTTCTGATAATACCTCTACATCATTCCCAATGAGTAAGATATCATCTACATATAGGACTAAGAAAACTACTTTCTTGTCAACGATGCGCTTGTAGACACAAGGCTCATCAACATTTTACTCGAAGCCATAGGTTTTGATCACATCATCAAACCTTATGTTCCAAGATCTAGATGCTTGCTTCAGTCCATAAATTGACCTTTGCAACTTGCAAACCTTTTGCTTTTGATTTAGAGACATGAATCCCTCTGGTTGCATCATGTAGATACTCTCATCAAGATTGCAATTCAAGAATGCAGTATTGACGTCCATTTGCCAAATTTCGTAATCGAAATAGGCAGCAAAGGATAAGAGAATCTGAATAGACTTAAACATGGCTACTGGCAAGAAAGTCTCTTCATAATCGACCATTTCTTTTTTAGGGTATAACCTTTGGCCATTAGCCTTGCCTTGAAAGTCTCTACCTTTCCGTCTACTCCTCTCTTTCTCTTGTAGATCCACTTACACCCTATGGGTTTTACCCATCCGGTAAGTTTACAAGTTCTCAGACTGAGTTAGAGTACATAGACTCCATCTCGAGATTCATGGCTTTAAGCCATTCCTCTTTGTTAGGATCTTCCATTGAATTCTTAAATATCAATGGATTATCCACACTATTAGTAGAGACAAGCACCTTGTCCCTTACCTATACCCAAATAACATTCAGGTTGTCGTACAACCCTCCCACTACGTCTAAGTGGTAGTGTGTCCAGACTAGGAATCATCTGACTCTCAGATGTCAATGGATCAACAACTCTTATTAATTGAGCACTGGTCGTACCAGGCTCCATTTCATTCAATACAATCTTACTACAAGGATTATGATCACTAATATAGCTATCCTCAAGAAACGTTGCATTTGTCGATACAAACACTTTGTTCTCTTCAGGACTATAGAAGTATCCACCTCTAGTCTCCTTGGAATATCCTACAAACAAGCAGACCACAGACTTGGGGTCCAGCTTTCCACTTCTGTTCTTCAACACATGTGCTGGATACCCCTATATGCTGGAAATGTCACAAACTAGCTTTGCAACCATTCCACAACTCAAAGGGAGTCTTAGGAACATATTTGAATGGCACTATATTTAAAATGTATGCTGCAGTTTATAACGCATATCCCCAAAAGGAATTTGGTAATGATGAAAAACTAATCATAGATGTCACCATTTCCATAAGGGTTCTATTTCTCCTATCCGCAACACCATTATGTTGTGGTGTTCCAGGAGTTATGAGTTAGGAAACTATCTCATGCTCGACCATAAAGTCTTCAAACTCTTGGTCAAGGTACTCACCTCCATGATCCGATTGTAGAGACTTGATAGTTTCTCCTAACTGATTCTCAACTTCATCTCGGAACTCTTTGAACTTTTCAAAAGTTTCCGACTTCCGTTGCATTAGGTAGACATATCCGTATCGAGAGTAGTCATCTATAAAGGTGACATAATACTCATAGCCACCCCTTGCTTTAACATTCATCGGTCCATAGACGTTTGAATGTATAAGCTCTAGTGGTTCTTTAGCTCTAAGCCCTTTTCCAGTAAAAGGTCTCTTGGCCATTTTACCTTACAGACATGATTCGCAGACAGGTAAAGTGCCAACCTTTAACTCATTTAAAGGTCCGCTTTTAACTAGTCTATCTATCATGTCAAGGTTAATGTGGCCAAATCTTAGATGTCATAGATACGTTTCATATTCTAGAGAAATCTTTTGTCGTTTAGTTTTTGGTTTTTTAACTTTAAACATTTCAAAGTTGAGCAGTGTTATATGTATTAACGGCCTTAAAACATACAAATTATTTTCGTTGAATCCTGAACATTATTCAAACCATTCTTTGCAATAATAACATACTTATTATTAAAAAAAACAGAATATAATTGTTCTAACAATTTTTAAACAGAAATCAAATTTCTTGTGAATCTAGGAATAAAAAATACATTGTTCAAAACAATAAAACAATTTCAAAAATATAGTCTAACTACACCCACTGCTCTTGCTGACCAACATCCCCCGGCCCAACACTCATAGAGGAGGCTCCCTCCTCAAGCTGTGTCCAAAAATCAGTCCACTGCATAGACCAACAAACATGGTTAGTGGCCCCCGAATCAACTATACAGGGTAAAGAATCATCTTCCACGAAACATGACTCAAGAACAAGTAAATCATATTTACATTTCGTTTTCTTCTTCTTGGAAACCTCCTCTAGATACTGAGGACAGTTCCTCTTCCAGTGTCCAACCATGTCGCAATGGAAACATTTTCTTTTACCTTGGTTGGTGGATGCACCCTTCTTCTTGCTTTGGGCTTTCTTAGGCTTGGGCATACCCTTTGCCTTCCCAGCAGATCTCTTCCTCATTTTATTTCTAGAAGAATATGGTTCGACAACATTTGCCTCACCGGTCTTACTTTTGCTGTCCTTAGTCAAGGACTCAAAAGTAGTGAGCTCATTGAGCAACTGAGTGAGATTGAACTTTAGCTTGTTCATCTCATAGTTACTCTTGAACTGATCGAAACTCTTCGGAAGAGTTGTTAGTATGATGCTCACCTAAATGGGTTCATCAATGACCCCGCCATTGATCTTTGCAGTGTTGAAATAGGACATCATGTTCAAGACATGTTTTGAAACATATGCGCCCTCTTTCATCAGAGCAAGCATTGCAGAATGAACAGCTTCGTGCCGCTTTTGCTTAGAGAGCTGCACGAACATAGCCTGCAATGACTCCATTATTTCAAATGCAGTACCCAATGCTTCATGCTTAGTGACAAGCACGTCTGTCATTCTGGCTAATAGATATGTTCGGGATTTCTCATCTGATGATACCCATTTTTGATATGCTTCACGAACAGTTCGTGCAGCATTGACAGTAGGCACTGGAGGACATTCCTCCGTAAGCACAAACATCAGGTCCTTAGTGACCAAGATTGCATTAATATTATGTTTCCATTTTGTGTAGTTATCACCAGTTAATTTGTCATTGGCAAGTATTTGTAAGAGTGCTGATGACATGACTGAAATAAACATAAAATAAAGATTCATTCAGTCATACATTCAAAACATGTGAGAATGTTTGGCGTAAAATTAAACATGATGTATGAAAATGTTTAATGAACAAGAACAACCCTAACAAGTGTTTCTATGCCACAACAATCCAACATACCACAAGGAAGTGCCGCCTTAGGGCCGGTCAAGTTCTTACATGTTGGATTGAGACCTTCTCAATCAAATGATATACCAGAATAACTCTTATTCCAATACCATTAAACCATCGTTTGTTTAGTCATGTTTTTAATTAACCAATTTAATCAAAACCTTATGAGTGTAACCTATCATTTCAGATCTCAGGAGCTTAACTCAAGAATTGCCGCCTTAGGGTTGGTCAATCCGGATATCCCCTTAGAAATCCTACTCGTTAGGAAGTCAACCTTGGTATTGATCTTTGTGGAGACCCTTCTTAAAGATGACGAAAATAAAGCCGTCACGAGGCCCCACTCGGATCTCATAGTGTTGAACTAATGATAGAGACTGTGGGATATAATGTCATATATTCCTCTCCCACTCACTATTTTATAATTATGGTTTTCTATTTATGTAAATGCACGTAGATTATACAAGATTAAACAGCTAATTTTAATCTAAGCGTCTAGTGCATTAAACATTGTTTATTAGAATCTAATTCTAATAAACTAATAAATTAATATGATTTTTAACACTTAAAAAATCTAATACATTGGTTATAATTCTAGCCTATGTAAACTATTTACTAAGACTAGAATTATTAAATGTGTATTTACCAAGTTTTAACTATTAAAACTAAACACATTATTTTGGCCCAATTATTATTAGGGACTTAATCAAATTAATCCTAATTTCAATAAAGGACCCTATTAATCTAACTAATTAAACTCTTTAATTAATTGATTAATAATTAATGAGAATTACCAAGTTTTAATACCTAAAAATTAATCTCATTAATATATAGCCAATTATGTGAATTGCTTATTTTAATCATATTAAAAAAAACACATAATGTAAATGGCTATGATGTATGTATGACTTATCAACAAATATACGTGTAGGCACAACTAATCTAAATGACATGTGTATGCATGGCAATGCTTAATCATCACATAATTAAAAGCATACATGAGTTGACTCAGTGTCGTGGATTATTTAACCTACAAAAATAAGAATCTAATTAATAAACATACCCAATGCATTCCTTGGTCTTCAAGTAATCTTTAAGATTCTTCAAGTCTTTTTGGTTCTTATTTATTTTAGGCTTTTAACAAAGTCCAACTTGATTAAATAAAAAAATATTTTATTATTGTGACACATCTCATGAATCAAACCTAAAGCCCTAGTGTTACTTTAACACTGTACTTGAGGCCAAAGGTAAGAAAAAAATAAAATTCAGCCCAAAATCTTTTACGAATTCAAAAACCCTAACGTCATGAATTTTCAGCCCATAACGCTTTTCGCGCATAGCCGTCATTCATGCACATAGACTGCCCGCACAAGTACCGCGTGAACAGTACCATGCGAACAATACCACTGTGAACAGTACCCATGATTAGTGTCTGCACCAATACCGTGTGAACAGTTCGTGTGAATAGTGCCCGTGAAAAGTGCCTGTCGTACGTTTTTTCGATTTCGCTCTTTCGCCATTCATCTTCTTCGTCGGTTTTCATCGTCCATATTTTACATTAAAATTTACAGCAGAATTTACAATGAAGAATTTACAGCAGATATTTTTTATTACAAATTTTTTTTTTAATTTAATTACAACCCATCAAAACAACCTAAATCCACGACACTATACAATTAACGATCAATTATGTTTTAAAATTAAACCATTCAATTAAAAACAACATACAATCAATTAAAATAGTGCCTACACATTCATACATGCTCAGGAACATCGAAATCGATTATACTGTACAGAAATTGGCTCTAATACCAAATGTTGGTGCTGTGGTTTTACCGATCGCGCAGCGGAAATGTTTTTTTTTTTATATAAAGCATTCGAAAACATAAACCTATTATGTACAGTAAAATACGATAACAAGGAAAAAAAAAGGAAGAAAACACTTTTCTTCATACCTGCGTTGGAGGCTCCTTCTCTTTAATTCGATCTACTCCTGATCTGAACCAATAAGATCTTCCTCGCTATCTCTCGGGATTGGTAACAACGTGTGGGCCCGTCATGAAACTCAGGAACTGCCGGAGGTAGAAGAGAGAAGGGAGAAACTTTTTCTGCTCGATGAAAAAAAATAAGAACGTTTTTTTTTTCTTTTCCGGTTCTTTTTAGGCTAAGAAAAACTTTTGATCGTATTCTTGTGTTGTACACTTATCAGTTCTCTAATATATATATATATATATATATATCATATATCATATATATCTATATATCTATATATCATATATATCTATTTTAAACTGATTTCAATTTTATTAAATCCTTTTAAAAGATATATGACATCTTTTAATAGATATTAATAAAGTATGAATATAAACTTTTTAAATTCAAATTCAATATTTAATTAAAAATAAAATAATCACATTATCTCATCTTTCAAAATTAAATTTCAAAGAACACCCTCCAATAATGATTAATTACATAATCAAATAATCTAATTATTTAATTAATGTAATTTTTATTTTCCATTAATTAAATAGTCTCATTATTCAACTAATTCCCGATTAAACACGCGTCACTTTCGTAACACAATTAATTGGACAATCCAATTAATTAACCGTGACTCTTGTTACTGAAATCGATCGGGCTAGCAAGGAACCTAATGGACCAACATTATTTTGAGCTCCAATAATCCTTAGAAATAATTAATTAAACTCTTTAATTAATATTTCATGATTATTAACTTCGGTGTTATTCCACTAAAAACCCGAAGCTGCACTCTCTCAACTGTAGACGTTTTTACACAAACCAATAACTCTTGGTGTCCATCGATATAGCTATTACATATGATATGATCCTCCACAAGCAGTTCATAGTTAGAGCTGGGTCATAATGTCTGTTATACCCCTCTAATTACATCTTTCTATTAAGTACCATTGATTCTCTAATGAACAATAAATCCTACATTCCTCACAGGAATTAGGAGAGCGCTCATATTGTTCAAGCCTCGAATCAACCATCAAGGGAACTGCTATCTACTTCTCGCAAGAAGGAGTGAATTCCACTATTGTGTACAAACCTTCCTAGCCATAAACCAAACCACAATCCCAACATATGGAGCGTATAGATCGGGAATGCAACTCCGACCTCACCCATGGTTCATCAAAGACTAAGATCTAACCTGAAAGAGTCGATAAGACACTCTGGATAAGATCACCCACATATAGCCATCATTTGTCGATATATATGAATCTCAGCGTAAATGGATCTTAGTGAGAGATTCATATAAATCGTGGCTCAGTCCTATATTATCACATCTTACAAGGTGCCTCCATTCTCATATCACCATATGAATGATCCAGGATAAGATCACTGTACATCACGAAATGCATCGCAGCTATAGATTAACCATAAATAAAGTACCCAGCTTTATTTGCTATCTACGGACTCTTTAGATTGCTCGTTTCAAAATGAATCCATATGTATATGACACTCTTATACTCAATTTGAAATTACATCCGGCAATCTTGGATGTTAAGTGCAAATGTTATATATAAAGTATGATTACAAAATGAATGAATATACTACTTTTTTTTATTTATGTTCAAATCACATTTACAAATTACAAGTTTTAGGGCAAAAACCCTAACACAAACTTCGTCACTAGGTTCTTTACATACTTAGCTTGGGATATGAAAATTCTATCATGCATTTACTTAATTTGTAACCCTAGGAAGTAATTTAGTTCACCAATCATGCTCATCTCAAATTCATGTGACATAACATCAACAAATTATTGCACATTGACACGTTGGTGAAATCAAACACAACGTCATCAATATAAATTTTAGCTATGAAAAGCTTATCTTTGTTGCACTTGATGAATAAGGTCTTATCAGGACTACCTCTGGAGTAGCCATTGTGAACAAGATAGTGAGTGAAGCGCTCATACGAAGCCCTCGGTGCTTGTTTCAACCTATAAAGTGCCTTTTTGAGGCGATTGACATGATTGGGTTGGTGTGGATCAACAAACCCCTTGGGTTGATCAACAAACACTTCCACATGCAAGAACCTATTGATGAAGGCACTCTTAATGTCCATTTGGTGCAATTTGAACTTGTGCACACAAGATATAGACAAGAGAAGCCTTATAGACTCAAGACGGGCAACATGAGCAAAGGTATCCTCAAAGTCAATACCCACAATTTGAGAGTATCCTTGTGCCACAAGTCTAGCCTTGTTTAGCATAATGTTGCCATCTTCATCCGACTTGTTCCTAAACACCCATTTGGTGCCTATGACATTGGTGTTCTTAGGTCTATGAATTTGAGTTCAAACCTCATTTCTTTCAAATTGGTTTAGCTCTTCTTGCATGGCAAGAACTGCTCAGACTATTTTATACCTATTTTAGGTCCCTATTTTCCTATCGTTTGTTTTCGTTTTCATTTTCAAGCGTATTTTGTATATAATGTATTTGTTGAGCCATCTGTAGGTACATATTCCCTACATTTTGGTTTTGAGCTTAAAGAACAGTTTGGAAGGCAAAATGGTGCAAAAAGAGTAAAAACTGTAAAAGCTCGTACAGAACGGCCAACTTGCAGAGGTCATATCTTCCTCCTCTGATCGAACCAAGTTGATAAATTTATATATTAGGATGGAAGTCTAGTTTCCAGAAAATTTCACGGATTGTGATTCCGAGCTTTCTATAGGAAGTTATGCCAATTTCCGTAACGGTGCGCGATGCTGAGATGCTGAAATGCTGTCGGGTCCAAACGGCTACTTCAAACGGCAGCCAGGCCGCCGAACCAAACCGCCGATTACCTCCGTAAGGTCATTTTTTACCCAAAAGTTGAAGGGCAATCTTGTCCTTTCACCCAGCCTTCAGCCCTAACCTCTCCACTCTATTTAAACACCTTCTTCTCTTCTCTCCCAACAGACTTCTTCTTCCCCAAACTTCTTCTTCTTCATTTTCTTCATTTCCTAAGAGAGAGAGGAGCTTCCAAGAGCATCCATGGAGGTTTTCCTCCATGGATGTCTCTCTCACATCATTTCTACCCATCACCTACCACATTTGAGAGTAGATTACATAGAGATAGGAGTGGTCTATGACCAATTTCGTGCTAAGCAATATATGGAGCTCTTAGAGGGGTTTCTTCAAGGGTTGTATTTCTATTAACTCATCTCTTTGTATTTCTTGTTTTCTTAATTGCTTAATCCCCACTTGGGAATATTTATAAACCTAATTTGTGCTCAATATAATGTGTAGTTATTTTTATATCTAATTCGTGTTTTGATTCATTCTTGTTATCATTGATTATATCTCTTATCTTGAAATGCTTGTGTATGGAGATTGGAAATTAATATGTGTTCATGAATGGGATTAGGAGTAGATTAATGTAATTGTAGGAGTTGTTGTAATCAAATGTCCCATTTGTATGTGTATGTTGATGGAAGGTTGAATTTCATGTGTATGGATGAGTTTGAGTGAATTAGAGTTAAGATTGTGCTTTAGGAAGGCCATCCGGGCATAGTCATGGCTAATTAGCTAGGAAGAATGAATGAACTTGTTAATTGCATTATTTAAAGAGGTTTGGTTCATTGTTTTTGTTATACATTGGTCTTTAGTTATTCCTCACGCTAGGTGATCGGGCCAAATATGTAGTATATTTAGGCCCTCAAATCCTTACCTTATGTTCTATTTTCGTGCGTTTTTGTATCTCTGATGGGTTGTTTTGTGCGTAATTGTAGGAAATGGTGCAAAGATGGGTTTGGAAGCATGTTGCGGTGATACCAGCAGAAAAGGGACGAAAGGAAAGACAAAGGAGCATAAGCAGCTCGACAGTGCGGGTCAAGTGCAGGTCAAGTGCGGGTCACAACCGAACTCCAACCGCACTCCAGCCGCACTCATGCTCATAGCCGGGGCAGGATGCAAGTGAAGAGATAAAGTGCGGGTACAGTGCGGGTCATCCAACCGCACTCCACCCGCACTATTGCCAAACCAGAGAAGATGAAGTTGCACCTGACGTTAAAGAGTGGGTACTGTGCGGGTCATCCAACCGCACTAATGCCAAACCAGAGAAGTTGAAGATGCACCTGACATTAGAGTGCGGGTACTGTGCAGGTCACCAAACCGCACTCCACCCGTACTATTACCAAGACCAGAAGAGCAGAACTGCACCTGACATTAGAGTGCGGGTACTGTGCGGGTCATCCAACCGCACTCTACCTGCACCGTTGCTCACGACAGAAGGTAGATTTTGCACCTAACAGTGAAGTACGATTCAAGTGAGATCAAAGTGCGATTCCAAGTGCGGGTCAAGTGCGGGTAATTCAATCGCACTCCAACCGCACTATTGCCCAGATCCGAGAACTGAAGATGAAGACAACCCATACAGTGCCGGTACAGTGCAGGTAATTCACCCGCACTCCACCCGCACTCCACATGCGCTAGATTGATTTTTAAAGTTTAAGTGACCTATTTTTGTTGGTTGTATAAATAGAAAACGATAGAAATGTTTTGAGTAGCCTTTGACTCCATTTTTCAGAGGTTTTACACACTTAGATCTAGAATCTCTCTCTCTCTCTCATCCTTACATTCTCTACTCAACTTCAAGGAAGTTAGAAGATTGAAGCCACTTTAAGGAAGGAGATGTTCTCCAAGGGTTCTTTCTCTTTCCTTTCTCTTATTTTCCTAGTTGTAATGAGTAGCTAAATCCCCTCTAAGGGGTTGATGGAGTAGTTAGTTGAATATTGGGCTTGTACATAAACTTGATATTATATTGATATTCATGTCTATCTTTCATTGATCTATTCTTGTTGTGAATGTTTACCATTGATTTCTTGTGTAGATACATCCTCTTTGCAAGATGTCTTTGTTTTATGTATGAGTATTGCATCTAGATATACATCATATTTAGTTGTTTAATGCTCTAAAGAATAGTCGGAACGTCATGAATTCCGACTCTTAAACCGCGATCTTAATCTAACCTCGATCGAATTTTCGGCACTATACATCCTAGGTCGGAGCCCGTGAGAGAGTTAGAAGTCATCACTATACATCCTAGGGTAATTGTGTTTAATCGGTTGAGTCATTGTTAGGTAGACGAGCTTCATTTCCAGAATCCGATAAACAACCAACACTATACATCCTAGGTTGGTAGTGTATGACGGATTAATCCTTAATAGGTGGTCTGCACGATACATCCTAGGTTGGCCACCGTCTAAGAATAAATAACCGACTCTATACATCCTAGGTCGGTTACCTTGAATAGCCGTGTTATTGACAAGTTTGTTGCATTGCCCAGTATTTACTTTCGTATCCATTAACTCCTTAGTTTCCATCATCTATATATATCCTTCATCCCATTTTCCCCCAACTAGTGTGCATAATTAATTTAGTGTTATCATAGTGTAATTCACCATCTACATCTTTACCATTTTATGTTTTGTTATTATATATGTATACTTTAGCAATAACTAATTTTAGCTAGCTCCGCTCCCTGTGGACGACACCCCACTTGCCACCATATTTGTGTTTTCAAACTAATTTAGGCTTCGTGAGGTTTTAACAAATATTGTTGACGGATTGATCTTTTAAAACGACACTAGAAAAAACGTCCTGTCAAATGGCGCAGCTGCCGGGGAGTGGCATGTTTAGTTTGATTAGTTTTGCATAAGTAATAGTTAGTCTAGTAACATTTCTGATCTACCTTATTTGTTTCTCGTTTACGTTGTGCGTTATTTGTTGTGAAATTTCAGGATTCTAGGTATATGCACGGAAAAAGATCGTTAACAGGAACAGTGTTGCCAGTTATCGACAACATAAATCAGTTGGGTAGAAGAACCGTTCAGTTAGAGGGAAACATGAAAGCCGGTGTTCCTATGGATTACCCTGGGTTGAATAGGGAAGAGAGGAATGATCAGAATCAGAATGAGCAGTAGGCTTGAGAGCATGAGGGAAGTGTACATGGATATGAACAGCTAGGTCTCACCATGGGCGAGTACACGCTCCCGTTTGTAGGTAATGTGCCCACTGCCATAGTACTGGATGATGTAACAAGGCAGTATGAGTTGAAGACTATGCATATTAGCCTCCTACCATCTTTTAGTGGGAGAATTACCGAGGATTGCCTTCAATTTATGAAACAGTATGGTACCACCCTAGAAACCTTTTCGGTAATGGCTCGCCAAGCAGTACTGACAAGAGAGCAGCTCCACCTCAGGTGTTTCCAGTATTATCTGAAAGATGCCGCCATGACATGGTACATGAATTTAAGGCCAGGATCACTGGTGACATGGAGTCAGGTGTGCAAGGTCTTTTTCAACAAGTATTTTCCATTGCAAAAAGCAAAGGACCTAAGGTTGAAAATAGCATCCTTTGTTGAAGAGGACTGGTGAACCCTTCCATGAGGCATGGGAGAGGTTTAACTTGTTATTAGCACAAATGCAGCCGCATACATACCACCCAGAGTTGAAGGTTAATTCCTTCTATAGTTGACTTTAACCGATCACACAAATGCTAGTGGACAATACGTGCAGAGGTACAATAGCAGACAAAAGAGCAGTTGAGGCGTATGACATCTTGGAGAAGATTGCCCAGAACTCATAGCAGAGGACATCACACGTGAGAGTGGGCGGAAGGATAGAAGTGGGTCAGGATACCCAAGTTCAAATTCAGATTTCCAGAATGAACAAAGAGCTTTAATCGATCAAGGAGCTTATAACCTGGAAAACCAGGGTCCTCCTAAGGAGTGAGTCAAGTAATGGGGGAGATAGAAGGAGGAGAAGGGCAGTTTGGTCAAGAAGAGCAAGCCCAGGCCCTTGGGGAATTTCCAAGGCCAAGGAATGACCCATATTCAAACACGTACAACCCAGAGTTGAGAAACCACCCAAACTTGTCTTGGTCCAACAACAACCACCTAGGAGCAACAAATTACCAAGGTGGCAATAACAATTTCCAAGGTGGAAACAACAATCATGGGTACCAAAATCGTGGGTACAATAGGTACAACCAAGGAGGGCCTAACAACAACAACCAATGGGGAAGTTCAAGTAGTAACCCACAATCCAACTTTAATTCCCAAGCATCCGCTAGCCAACAAAAGGACAAGTCTCTAGAGGAGATAGTGAGCACAGTAATCAAAACGGTTGGTATCGGGTCAGAAGCCCTCAAGAACACCTTGCATGCCTCTGAGCAACGAATGACCGCTTACATGCAGTCTAATGATCAGAGAGCAAATAGTCATGAAGCATCACTGAAAAAGATGGAAACTCAGTTGGCCCAGATTTTTGATGCATTGGTCAAGAACAAGGGGAAGGCATCAAACACCGATGAGCATGTAAACGTGTTAGAGATCATCAAGTTGAGAGTTGAAGAAACTGAGAAAAGTGTGGTAGAGGTCACAGTTAATGAAGATAGGAGAAGTGGCATAGACTCCCTCATTAAACTTTCAGACCCCGGAAGTTTCGTCATAGAGGTACGAATTGAGATTTCACCAAGGATGGGAGCAGTGCTTGATATAGGGGCTAGCATCAATATGATGTCGTTGGAGGTATATGAACAGTTGAAGATTCAGTCAATCAAGCCTACTTCCCAGACTCTCATCATGGCGGACAATTCTTCCATCACCCCAGTTGGTATTGTGGAGGAAGTTTACGTGAATGTGCACGGTTTGATGGTGACAGTAGAATTTGTAGTGTTGAATTGCAAGTGAGGAGAATCCAGTGGTAGGGACTGGAAATTACTTTTGGGGAGGTCATTCATGGCCACAGCGGGTATGGTAGTCGATATTTGTTCTAGGGACATTTCCTTCAGCTGTGGAGGCAAAAGTGTTAACTTCAAGGTAACATCCCCCGGAACAAGCCAAGTCGAAGATTGTTTGGTCTTGGAGACACCAAATTCAAGAAAGAAAAGAAGCCAGGTGCTCACCCTCGTGCAAGCTTTTGAAGGTGTGAAGGAGATGGAATTGGGAAACCAAGACTGCATTAAGGAAAGGCAAGAGTCTAAATTTGAAGAGGATGAATCAAGTACTGAAATTTTTGAACAGTTAGGTGAACTTGAGCAAGACAACACTGAAAATACTACTCTAACGTGTGTCTACAACCTAGAGGGGAGAAGGGGGGGGGGGGGGGGGGTGAATAGGTTTTAATCAAGTTAATTACCAATTTTTCTTGATTAGTCAATATTAAAAATTCACCTCATAAACAAACATACAAAATCAAGTGTAAAGTGCGGAATAATAAATAACACTTGATTTTTACGTGGAAACCCGTCAACAAGGGAAAAACCACGGGCTATCCTTCTAGCCACACACGATCCTCAAATCCACTATTGTAATGATGTTTACAACCTAGGTTGACCTCTAGTCACACCATTCTTGGTCACTAACCAAACACTACTACCCAACGGGCCTTTATAGTGAATCCTTGATCCCTTTGCTTGCCAGCCACACCTTGGTTGCAAGACTTCACTTGCTTGTGCACTACACGTTGTAGTCACAAGACTTCACTCTCAAGAAGAGATTAACAACCTAAGTGAATATATGAATACTCAAAATGCAAATAATGCTAGGCAACACTAGATGCTTATCTAGGAATTAAAGATGACACTAAGTACAAATCCTAGATATCAATGTCTATATGAATGCTCATAAAGACCTAACTAGATATAGATATGCAAGTCCAAACTCTAGTCATCAAACACGCCATATCAACATATGTTGTCATTAATCATGGCAAGGACAATAAATGCAATTAACAAATGCAATCAATGAATCCTAATTAGCTAGAGGGCAAATATGTCTTAAATATTAGCTATCACAATACAAACCCAATCATACAAAGGAACTCATAGATAGATGCATTAAATAGAGTCCTAGCATTTAATCAACTAATAAATGCAATAAAAACACAATCTTGGAAAGTATGAACAAATGATAAAGATGGGGTTTTTGTTCAACTTACCAAGTCAACTAATGATGAAGACCCAAGCCTTAAAGATGCTTAGAAATGCATGACGATGATGGGTTTTTGGGTTTGGAAAGTCAAGGAACAAAGCTTGAAGCTTTCTCTCTCTAAGGGTTGTTCTCTCTCTTAAGAATGGGTTCTTGAAGCCCTAAGACGAGTTGGGGAAGAAGAGAACATATATATAGAAACCCTAGACAAAAATGCGTCGTTTTGGGTTTGGGAAACAAAATCCCGTCAATACCGCTTGCTGGACCGCTGCTTGGGTAAGTGCCTAGACCGCAGTACACGCAGCAGTGTACCTACTGGACAACATCACGATTGGGACCGCTGTGCGTGCAGTGCACAGGCCGCGGTCAAAGCAGCAGGGGCTTTCTGAAGTTTACCTGCGTCAGGAACCGCTGTGCATACATGTGTATAGGACGCGGTCAAGGAAGCATGGGCCAACTGATGTTTACCGCTCTGTATGCCGCGGTGCAAGCAGCACCTGCCATGCGGTCTAGGCCGCGGTAAGAGAAGAAACTCTCTTTTCCAGGCCGACTCAACACACTAAGCAATGTGCAATATGTGCAAGTGTGGAGTGTGAAAAATGGAATACAATGCATCATCTGAAAATACACTCTAAGCGTGTGTCTAACAACCTAGAGGGGGGGTGAATGGGTTGTTAATCGATTATTACCAATTTTTCGATTAGTCAATATCAATAATATAACCCAACATAAACAAACATACAAAATCAAGTAAAAGTGCGGAATATAAATAACCAGTGTTCGAAAAATCGGAAAAAACGGCCGCCTAGGCGCCGCCTATACGCTAGGACGGACGCTGGCCGTCCCGATTCGTCCAAAACGGCCATGTTAGGCGGACAGGCCATTCTCGGTCACTAACCCACCACTACTACCCAACAGGCCTTTATAGTGAATCCTTGATCCCTTTGCTTGCCAACCACACCTTGGTTGCAAGACTTCACTTGCTTGTGCACTACACCTAGTAGTCACAAGACTTAACTCTCAAGAAGAGATTAACAACCTAAGTGAATATATGAATAGTCAAAATACGAATAATGCTAGGCAACACTAAATGCTTATTTAGGGATTTAAGATGACACTAAGTACAAATCCTAGATATCAATGTCTATATGAATGCTCATAAAGACCTAATTAGATATAGATGTGCAAGTCTAAACTCTAGTCATCAAACAAAGACATATCAACATATGTTGTCATTAATCATGGCATGGACAATAAATGCAATTAACAAATGCAATCAATGACTCCTAATTAGCTAGAGGGCAAATATGTCCTAAATGCAAGCTATCACAATACAAACCCAGTCATACAAAGGAACTCATAAATAGATGCATTAAATAGAGTCCTAGCATTTAATCAACTAATAAATGCAATAAAAACACAATCTTGGAAAGTATGAACAAATGATAAATATGGGGTTTTTGTTCAACTTACCAAGTCAACTAATGATGAAGACACATGCCTTAAAGATGCTTAGAAATGCATGAAGGTGATGGGTATTGGGTTTGGAGAGTCAAGGAACAAAGCTTGAAGCTTTCTCTCTTTTAGGGTTGTTCTCTCTCATAAAAATGGATTCATGAAGCTCTGAAACGAGTTGGGGAAGAAGAGAACATATATATAGAAACCCTAGACAAAACTGTGTCGTTTTGGGTTTGAGAAACAAAATCCCGTCAATACCGCTTGCTGGACCGCGGCTCCGGTAAGTGCCCAGACCGCGGTACATGCAGCAGTGTGCCTACTGGATAACATCGTGTCTGGGACCGCTGTGCATGCAAAGCATAGGCCACGGTCTAGGCGGCAGGGGCCTACTGAAGTATACTGTGGTATGGACCGCTGCGCATACAAGTGCACAGACCGCGGTCTTTAACGCATGCACCTTCTGGAACTAACCGCTGTTGGGACCGCGACGAAGGCAGGTTCCCAGCAAGCGACCCGCACCGTGGTAAAGATGAAAATCCTCTTTTCCAGGCAGACTCAACACACTAATCTAATATGCAAAAATGTGCAAGTGTGGAGAGTGATGAATGGCATACAATGCATCATTCAATAGCATGTAATCAAGAATATAATGCATGCAAGTGAGTGTGTGCAACTAAAATCTCTTTAAAAGAGTCAAGACAAGTAAACTACCTCTCTTGAAGCACTATGGGATCTTGGAAGCTTGTTGATGAAGAACCACAATAAAACCTAAGCTACCCATTACAAATAATCCCAATGTGATTTGTCATGAAATAAGCCAATCATAGAAATGAGGTTCTTACAATCTCCCCCTTTGGCTATTTCATGACAAAATCACCACTTCACAAAATAATCCTCACAAAACAAAAATAAAGCTATTGATCAACAAAGTATATTCTACGTTACAAAAAGAGAAACATAAGATCTAAGTCTTCAAGGTCATCAATCTCTTCGTAGATCATCATACCTACACACAATAGCAAGATAGCACTTTCCAAGAACAAGTGCATGTGAGGTGAACCAATATAAAAAGCTATTGCACTCAATAAAGCAATATAAAGAAATGCATGTGCAATGCTCCCCCTAAAAGGTTACTCTCTCTCATAAGGCTTTTCCCCAAAGCATAAACATGATCCCTCATGCTCCCCCTATATTTCTCAAGACTTCTCCCCCTTTTCGTCATGAGATAGGCAAAGGTGCTCCCCCTATCGGGTTGCTTTAGCAAAGAGAGATATTTGCACAAAAGATGGTTGCATAATCATATACATAAACTTTATGAAACTTAAATAATTGAGAGAGATTCAAGGAGTTTTATTTAATGAAAAATGTGTGAAATGTTGCTTTGCATGCAAGACATATAACATCAAAGTTCAAAAACAATGGTATTTGGCAAAGCAAACATCAAAAGGGTTTCCATTAGAAGTCAAACCAATTTGCACCCTTTTGTCATAAGCAAACATGATATAGTATTTTGAAAAGAAATTTTCAACGCACACAAAACTATATAAATCCTTAAAAGCAAATCAAGACATTGGATCAAGAGATCCTTTTAGATTTTTCCGGATAATTATCCGTATGATAGTAGTCTTGATTAACAATTAAGAAGAGAGAGAAGACTAATTTGGATATAAAATCCTTATTGATTGCATGGATACAAGATCCTTATTGATTAGTCTTCTCATTTGCATTCACACACATTTGCATTAAAGCAATCAAAACATATTTCATGCATATCATTTAAAGCATGTCATAAAAACAAGTTCACATGTCATGGAGATAAATTATAGGTCATTCAAAGGTACTTCCCAATTAATTCTCCTAGTCCAAAAATGCATGTTTGAACATAGAGGTGACATGGATTGCAAACCAAGCAAGGCACACTTATTGAAAAAAAAATAACATATAAGCTTATATGTGCAACCAATCATCTCAAGCAATTATAAAAGAGCATAAAATTAATCAACTTATTGCATATAGCAAATCATGCAAGTTCGCTCTATTTGCTTGAGCTTCCCCTCATGGGGTCACAACCGTACCGTATCAGGACGAGGGGTAAGTTCCACTAGACATACTAAGTCCATTTGACTCAATAGTGTCTATTGGTGATATTTTAGCACAAAGGAAAGGATGCACATTTTCCTTATTCAACCTAGGGTTCCACTACATCATTTTTAGTGGACAAAATATTCAATTCACTAGATTTCCTAGGATCATTCAATTTAGCCCTACAGTTCATTCTCTTTTCTTTCATGCTCTCAATTCTACATAACTTAATGTAGTTAAAACAATTTGGTCTAATGTGACCAATCATACCACAGTAATGACAAGTAGGTATAAAAAAAGAAATCATACCATTGCATTTAGCTCTCATCGAGGCACGGCCATGTTGATGAGTTTGCATT
Organism: Dipteronia sinensis; assembly: GCA_033220585.1. Classification (NCBI taxonomy): domain Eukaryota; kingdom Viridiplantae; phylum Streptophyta; class Magnoliopsida; order Sapindales; family Sapindaceae; genus Dipteronia; species Dipteronia sinensis. Next base: position 58,932,385 of record CM065638.1, on the reverse strand, counting down.
TGATGTTGCACATGTTGGCTTTTTCTTGGAACATTAGCTGGATGTTGGTGCCTTTGTGGTTGAGCATGAACAACTTGATGTACTTGCCTCAAGGGTTGAGGTTGCTTGGCTTGCCTTCTTGGTTGAGGAAAGCTTGAAAGCAAAGCTCTTGGTTGTTGAGCTTGAGCTCCATTCTTTGTTGGCATCTTCACTTGGCCACATTTGGATGACTCTCGAAGATCAATCTTCCTCCTAGGATGTTGAGAAGGTGAACCTTTGCTTTTGCCTTGAGCTTGAGGTTGAGGCATCCTCAAGGGTTGAGGTGAAACTTGTTTCCTAGGAAGCATCTTCAAGGAAGCACTCTTGGAAGACTCACCCACAATAATACATTTCTTGGGTGATGGAGGAGGACATTTAGGAGAGATCTCCTTCACAAATGTAGTCTTGCCCAGGAATAGAGTGCACTCATCATCAATGAAACCAAGCCCACGCTTATCATTTGGCACCTTGCCAATGTTTAACATCTTGTTAAGTTTCTCCAATCCCGAAGTCAATTTAGCAAGAGACATCCTTGCTTCATCAAGTTCCCTCTTCAACTTGTCTTCACTTTCGTTGACTCTCCTCACTTCTTCATTCAAGTGAGTTACCTTGGTTGAAAGCTTGAGATTCTCCTCCTTTAATTTTTGAATCTCCCTTTTCTTTTTCAACCTAGAGTCTTCAAAGTGTTTGATAAAGCCTTCAAGGTCCATGCCTTCACAAATTCCTCTAGAGTGAGGAGAAGACTTCTCATCACTAGAGTCACTTCCTATACTAGAGAATGAGACACTCTTTTCACTTTGCCTCTCATCAAATGAGTCAACTTCCTCATCAAGACTTTCGCCTTGGTCACAAGACAAGGACACTCTTGCCTTCTTCTACTTCCACATAGAAGGCTCCAAAGGCAGTGTAGTTAATGGCATGATCTTCATTATCCGAGGAATCTTCTACACTCTCACTATCACTTGATAAGATAGCCATCGCCTTTCCTCTTCTCTTGTCCTTCAAGTTAGTACAATCCTTAGAGATATGCCCGAATCCTTCACATTCAAAGTATTGAATCCCCGTTCTTGAAGGCTTCTCTTGACTTGGCTCAATCTTCTTGAAGTGGGTTTTCTTCTTGAAGTCATTTCCCTTAGAGCCATGGCCGCTCTTTTGTAGCTTCAAGAATTTCTTGAATCTCTTCACCATTAGAGCCATGTCTTCATCCGAGTCATCATCCCCCTTCCCAATCTTAGAGGTCTTCAAGACTAAACCCTTTTGCTTTTTGGGAGTTGTAGAGGTAGGACCCCGTCTAGACTCATAGGCAAGTAGCCTTCCAATCACTTCACTTGGCTTCATAGTCTTGAAGTCCTTGTTTTCTTCAAGAGCCGTCACTTTGGATTCGAATCTAGCGGGAAGTGACCTCATGATCTTTTGCTTGATCCTCCTATCTGAATACGGGTCACCTAGTTGATGGCTTTGATTCACAATGTCCATCAACTTCACTTGGAAGTCATTAAAGCACTCATGCTCCTCCATCTTGATCGTCTCAAATTGTGCTTGAAGAACTTGGAGCTTGGAATCCTTAACCACTTCGGTTCCCTCATGTGCCGTCTCTAGGATCTTCCAAGCTTCATGTGCATTTTTGGTGATTTGGATGAGTTTGTATTGGCTCTCATCCACTGCATAAAACAAAGCATTGCTTTGTTGTTCCACTATGAAGCTTCAAATTCTTGTGTGCTCCATTGAGACTTAGGCTTGGAGACTTCACTTCCATCTTACGGTGGTCATTGTTGGAGGAGTGTAGCCATCTTCAATTGCCATCCAAGCTCGATCACTTATTTGGCAAATATAGGACTCCATCTTGCCTTTCCATGAGGCATAATTGTCACCCTTGAGCAAAGAAGGTCGTATGCTTGATGCTCCCTCATTACTCATCCTAAAGTCACTCATAGTGTTTGGTTAATACGAATGCAAGTGAATGCAACCAACAAAATGCATAAAAATGCAAGACACACACAATCAAGAGCAAGGATCACCTAAGTATGTCTAGGAACCCGCTCTGATACCAATTGAAAATACACTCTAAGCGTGTGTCTAACAACCTAGAGGGGGGGTGAATGGGTTGTTAATCGATTATTACCAATTTTTCGATTAGTCAATATTAATAATATAACCCAACATAAACAAACATACAAAATCAAGTAAAAGTGCGGAATATAAATAACACTTGATTTTTACTTGGAAACCCTTCAACAAGGGAAAAACCACGGGCTATCCTTCTAGCCACACACGATCCTCAAATCCACTATTGTAATGATGTTTACAACCTAGGTTGACCTCTAGTCACACCATTCTCGGTCACTAACCCACCACTACTACCCAACGGGCCTTTATAGTGAATCCTTGATCCATTTGCTTGCCAACCACACCTTGGTTGCAAGACTTCACTTGCTTGTGCACTACACCTAGTAGTCACAAGACTTAACTCTCAAGAAGAGATTAACAACCTAAGTGAATATATGAATACTGAAAATACAAATAATGCTAGGCAACACTAAATGCTTATCTAGGGATTTAAGATGACACTAAGTACAAATCCTAGATATCAATGTCTATATGAATGCTCATAAAGACCTAACTAGATATAGATGTGGGAGTCTAAACTCTAGTCATCAAACAAAGCCATATCAACATATGTTGTCATTAATCATGGCAAGGACAATAAATGCAATTAACAAATGCAATCAATGAGTCCTAATTAGCTAGAGGGCAAATATGTCCTAAATGCAAGCTATCACAATACAAACCCAATCATACAAAGGAACTCATAAATAAATGCATTAAATAGATTCCTAGCATTTAATCAACTAATAAATGCAATAAAAACACAATCTTGGAAAGTATGAACAAATGATAAATATGGGGTTTTTGTTCAACATACCAAGTCAACTAATGATGAAGACCCATGCCTTAAAGATGCTTAGAAATGCATGAAGGTGATGGGTTTTGGGTTTGAAGAGTCAAGGAACAAAGCTTGAAGCTTTCTCTCTCTAAGGGTTGTTCTCTATCATAAAAATGGATTCATGAAGCTCTAAAACGAGTTGGGGAAGAAGAGAACATATATATAGAAACCCTAGACAAAACTGCGTCATTTTGGGTTTTAGAAACAAAATCCCGTCAATACCGCTTACTAGACCGCGGGTCGGGTAAGTGCCCAGACCGCGGTACGTGCAGCAGTGTGCCTACTGGACAACATCGCGTCGGGGACCGCTGTGCATGCAAAACATAGGCCGCGGTCTAGGCGGCAGGGGCATACTGCATTATACCGCGGTATGGACCGCTGCGCATACAAGTGCATAGACCGTGGTCTTTAACGCATGCACCTTCTGGAACCAACCGCTGTTGGGACCGCGACGGAGGCAGGTTCCCAGCAAGCGACCCTAACCGCGGTAAAGATGAAAATCCTCTTTTCCAGGCAGACTCAACACACTAATCTAATATGCAAAAATGTGCAAGTGTGGAGAGTGATGAATGGCATACAATGCATCATTCAATAGCATGTAATCAAGAATATAATGCATGCAAGTGAGTGTGTGCAACTAAAATCTCTTCAAAAGAGTCAAGACAAGTAAACTACCTCTCTTGAAGCACTATGGGATCTTGGAAGGTTGTTGATGAAGAACCACAATAAAACCTAAGCTACCCATTACAAATAATCCCAATGTGATTTGTCATGAAATAAGCCAATCATAGGAAATGAGGTTCTTACATCATCCAATTATATGTAAAATAAGAACATAATGCATTCAAGTGAGTGTGTGCAACTAAAATCTCTTCAAGAGAGTCAAGTCAAGTAAACTACCTAGCTTGAAGCACTGTGGGATTTTGGAAGCTTGTTGATGAAGAACCACAATAATACCTAAGCTACCCATTACAAATAATCCCAATGTGATTTGTCATGAAATAATCCAATCATAAAAAATGAGGTTCTTACAAACACGAAGCTCAAACTAGAGTTTTATTTGCTCAAGGCTGAGAATGGACTGTTGAAGAAGAAATTGCATGGCCTCTCAACATTGACCAATGGTTTAAAGGAGCAAGTAGTGGAGCTTGCTACCAAAGAAGAGTTAGTCTCCAAGAACCTAGAAGAGTTGGCAATGCACTCAGAAGAATTTGAGGAAGATAATGGGAGAAGGTCAAGAAAACTTCAGCTAGGTGTTGAGGAGTCCGCAAAAGCGGTAAGAGAATTGCAAGAACGGTTGAGCACAAAATAAGATGAGTTGAAGCGGGCCAAGGTCAAGGAGTGTGATTTGATTGAGCAACTCGATGTGATAGAAAACGAGGTCAAATCCCTCAGATACGGACAACAAAAAGGGGCCAACGCCAACAACCGAATAGAGAGTTTCCCTAACCGTCCTATTACTTGTTACTTTTGTGCCAAAAGAGGCAACACTAAGGCTTATTGCTTTAGTTTCCAAAGATTTAAAGCAAGTAGAGTTTGGTCTAGAATGAACCCACCAAAGGTTAAACAAATATGGGTTCGAAAGGACCTAGTAGGACAAGTGAGGAAAGTGGGGAGAGATGCAGTTCATAGGCATTTGGCACAGGTTTGGGTGGCCAAGTTGAATGTGCTCCCCATTTCGGTCAAACCTCTTTGGTTGACCGGGTCCCACTTTGAGTGCATTGCACTCACTTTTGAATTCGTTTTAGTAATTTTACTTTTCGGATGGTTAGTTTTTGTCTTTGCAAATTTTTGGTACATAGTGCTTGTTAATGTATTATGTGAAGTTTTGGTGCAGATACAGTTGCAGGGCAGAGTCCAGGAATCAATACAGGGAAATAGTGCGGTTAAAGTGCGGGTTATTCACCCTGCACTCCACCCGCACTTTGGTCGCGTAGTATATATACTGTCTATCGTTCTCTAGGGCTCACATTGTCACAAAAACAAAACAAAATAGAAACTTTCAAATTTTTCTCTCGTCTCAACAAAAAGGTATTCCGTGTGTGCCACGTTTTAGATTTTCGGAAACCAAGGTATGAATTCTTCCTCTAATTTCATTACATATCTCTCTAATCTAAAACCTTAACCCCTTTTATCAATATTTTCTTCCTCTTTTGCATGAACTCATGATTCAAGGTTTAGTACTTTTGTTTTTGCTATTGTCGAACTGTCTATTGAATATCTATGAGGATGAAATGATGGGTTGTTGTCTAATTATGCATGTGAAGTGTTCATTGTTACATTAATAATCTATTGCAATTGGATTTTTAGATTCTGAATTTAGGGTTTATATGGTTGAATGAAATCCTATACATGAGTTAGAGTCATATTGGTGTGAATTCGGTCGATGATGTGCTGAGAATATGAAGTGTATACATTAATGGCGATTCTGCATGTGCTGGTAACTAGGAACGAGTTAGAGTGCGGATACACTGCGGGTCATTCACCAGCACTTCACCCACAATTTATCCTCCTGGCAGAATGTCAGGGTTCTGAACGAAGACCGATGAGGGGACCCTAAGTTCCACCACCATGCATCAGACACCCAGAGTTCGAGGACCGTTTAGAATATTTCAGGGAACGAGATGTCGTGGTGGAAAGGGGGATAGCAGTTGAAAAGCTGGAGGGCACCTCAATCCCTCTAATGGTTGAAACAAGGGGATGGAAAACCTTTGTTAGCCCCCCCCCCCCCCCCCCCCCCCCGATGTATTGCAGACATGTGGTCGAAGAATTCTTTGCTGGAATGGTACCTGAAACTTTTCAGCACACTTTTTCTGTTCTGGTCCGAGGGTTGGAGGTCTGAATGACTATAGCGGACATTAACAGGTTCTATAGAACAGAGCTTCCTGTTGTTACCAAGGCAGTCGGACGTCTAAGGCAGGGGGTGACTTGGAATGAATTCTTTGTGACACAAAATATGGATTTTACAAATCAATTGGTGATCCATCCAGTGGACTTTTTGGTGGCACCAGATCACCGCATGAAGCACACCAACTTGAAGAGTGAGTTGGGTTTCTGGCATGTGTTCATCTCCCATTCATTGATCTCTAGGAAGCATAAAACTTCAGTGAACTTCAATGCAGCAATGATCCTGTACTGTATACTGCAGAATCAGTTGGTCGACATAGGCTTTCTGGTCAAAAGAGAGATACTTGAACTGGGAGGGGTCAGAGTAGACAAGCAGCCACTCATCTTCCCTAGCCTAATCACCGCATTTTGTAGAAATGCAGGGGTGGATTTTGGATCCGATCCTTTCGAATGTGGTTTGGGGCCTGTTGGGCGTTTCACATGGAATGACCAAGTGAGAGAGCGAGACCCCTCTGGTGTCAGAGTCAGAACATGGTGAAAGAAATCTGCACGAGGGGGAAGCACAAGCAGACAGGCTGAAGACATTCTGGAACAACTAGATTTGGAGCCGGTTTATCTAGAATACGGTGATTACAGGCCCGTTGCTTCCCCACCCCGCAGGAGACTTCTGGAGAGGTCCCTTGGCAGTCCTTGCTTACAGGATTGGAGAACCTCAGAACCGAGGTAATCGAAAGCAGTAGACAGATTACTAAGGGTAGAGCTGAAGCCAAGGGGTATTTTACTGACATTTGGGGCAACCTCACTAACATGAGGGAGGCACTCAGTCTCCCAAGTTATCCACAGAAGAAGAAGAGGCCCGCTGCTTTCTCACCTCCTTCATGGGGCCCAGATATTGACCCATATGGGGCAGAGCTCCGAGCTACAATGGAGAGATCCAGGAGGGAACATGAAGATCGGATCAGATCAGAGCTCGACCCCAAGGGGAAAGGGATTGCCAGTGAACCGGAGAAGAGTTTTCAGACGAAGATTAACCATCCATTCCTTTTTGTTTATTGCTATTATTCTAGGACTATTTACTCTTATTTCTTGTATTTGTAATTTCCTTTAAACGGTTTGGACTTATTTTTCTTTTCTTTTCGCATTTGATTTTCGTTTGGTAGAGTTGTTGTGTGGTTTTAAGCTAGGTTGTGCATCTTTTGGGAAGCACACAACAACACACATGGATAACGAACTAGCTTCCTTCTAAGGGAGTTTTCTACCTTCGATTTTGTACTTCAATGCATTAAGCTTTCAATGAATATGATTTAGATTTTGTTATTATGAATGAGCATGGTCGGGTGTATGTCTAGATCCGGTTTGGGGGTGTTGAACCCTCATTCCGCCAATTATTGAGATTATGCTTGTTATTGGTTGCGCTTTATGCATGTTCTTCACTTTTTTTGAGTCGTCTATGGCGTCTTTCCCCCTTTAGGCCATACCTTGTGGTTTCCAACAATGGGGACATTGTTGAGTTTTGGTTTGGGGGTGTGTTACGCCTTGTACAGTTGTTATTTTTCAATTTTGTCGCTTGTCCATTTTTCAAACTGTATCCAGTATGGGTATGATGCCTCTAGAGTGTGCTTTTGGTGAGTTCCTTGTATGTGCTCTGACCTTGTGACATTGTTTGGTGCTACTTGAGGGTTCGCTTGCACCACCATGGGGTCGTCCCACCCGTTGGTGTTAAGTATTGGGGACTCAATGTTCCCATGTCTTGTTCTAATAGTGGAGATGCCCGTGAGATCACAAACACAAGCATTAAAGGGCGTTTTTTGAGTGCATTATTGATTATTCTTAAACACGCCTCTCGTCATTATGTCATGTGCCATAGGACTTGCATATCATTTTGTGAATTGCATGATGGATGCTTTCATTCCCTTTTTAGATGGCTGTGGAAGTGATATTAGGGAATGTATGTGTATTGAATTACCTCTATAGCCTAAACACCACATACCATATTGTGTGCTCTAAAGCCAAGTTGAGGCCAAACACTTACTCTTTCATTTGGTACCACATTTAACCATATACCCAATAGCCTAAACACATGCCTACCCTTGTACTAATCATGTTAGGATGTGAAATGGTAGTGATGAAATGAGTTAAGCTCTAAATGGTCCAACAGCGGGTAAAATGAAATAATTGTTGAAAATATGCAAGGAAAGGGGTAAGAACCGTAGTTGTGTGCCATAAATGCCTAAGAAAGGGAAATTGTAATAACTCAAAATGGAGTACAACATTGTGATTGGGAAATTGTAAAAAGAAAATTAAAAGAGAAATTGTACTTGAAGTGCCATAATGGGGATTGTATTATGCTAAATACGCTCAAACGAAATGCAACATTGAAGGCACAAATGTGGGTTAAATGATTTCCTAGAGGGTTGCGTTTAAGTGATAAAAGAATATGGTGTGGGAGTAGGGATATATTCTAGCATGATTGGTAAGTTTGAACTCCAAATGCCCATATCCTTTGTATAACCTCATTCAACCCCACAGCCACACTATAACCGGTTGAAAAGCCCTATTTGATCCATATAAGTCTAGTTTGGGAATGTCGGTTGAAGCACGATTTTTCACATCCATGGCATGGTGACTCGTTCCTAGGATAGTTCATTGCTTAAATTCTGTGCAGAATCTTCTTTGCATACTTGTTTGTGTGGAACTTAGGACTCTGTGAGGAAAGAAAAGAGAGAATCCATGTGAGTTTTAGAATTGAAGCGAATTATGCTCAAGGTATGAGAGTAAGTTATCCCTAATTCATGAATGCCTTTAGGTGTGGGATTCGTGTTCGTACGAGCCACCCCTTGGTGTCTCCAAATTGCTCTTGATCTTGTGCATATGTTTTTCTCCTCTCTATCACACCTATTTGTATCATATCACACATTGGACTTGCGGCACTGTTGAAGTATTGTTTAGGTGTCTAGAAATTACAATCAGTTGGCGTCTTATTGTTTAGATTATATTTGCTCGAGGACGAGCAAAGGTTTGGTTTAGGGGTGTTTGATCGGGCCAAATATGTAGTATATTTAGGCCCTCAAATCCTTACCTTGTGTTCTGTTTTCGTGCGTTTTTGTATCTCTGATGGGTTGTTTTGTGCGTAATTGTAGGAAATGGTGCAAATATGGGTTTTGAAGAATGTTGCGGTGATTCCGGAAGAAAAGGGGCGAAAGGAAAGACAAAAGAGCATAAACAGCTCGATAGTGCGGGTCATGTGCAGGTCAAGTAAGGGTCGTAACCGCACTCCAACCGCACTCTAGCCGCACTCATGCTCATAGCCGGGGCAGGATGCAAGTGAAGAGATAAAGTGCGGGTACAGTGCGGGTCATCCAACCGCACTCCACCCACATTGTTGCCAAACCAGAGAAGCTGAAGTTGCACCTGACGTTAAAGTGCGGGTACTGTGCGGGTCATCCAACCGCACTCTACCCGCACTAATGCCAAACCAGAGAAGTTGAAGATGCACCTGACATTAGAGTGCGGGTACTGTGCGAGTCACCAAACGGCACTCCACCCGCACTATTACCAAGACCAGAAGAGCAGAATTGCACCTGACATTAGAGTGCGGGTACTGTGCAGGTCATCCAACCGCACTCTACCCGCACTGTTGCTCAAGACAGAAGGTAGATTTTGCACTTGACAGTGAAGTGAGATTCAAGTGCGATCAAAGTGCGATTCCAAGTGCTGGTCAAGTGCGGGTAATTCAACAGCACTCCACCCGCACTATTGCCCAGATCCGAGATTTGAAGATGAAGACAACCCATACAGTGCGGGTACAGTGTGGGTAATTCACCCGCACTCCACCCGCACTCCACACGCGCCAGATTGATTTTTGAAGTTTAAGTGACCTATTTTTGTAGGTTGTATAACTAGAAAAAGATAAAAATGTTTTGAGTAGCCTTTGACTCCGTTTTTCAGAGGTTTTACACACTTAGATATAGAATCTCTCTCTCTCTCTCATCCTTACATTCTCTACTCAACTTCAAGGAAGTTAGGAGATTGAAGGCACTTCAAGGAAGGAGATGTTCTCCAAGGGTTCTTTCTCTTTCCTTTCTCTTATTTTCCTAGTTGTAATGAGTAGCTAAATCCCTTCTAAGGGGTTGATGGAGTAGTTAGTTGAATATTATGCTTGTACATAAACTTGATATTATATTGATATTCATGTCTATCTTTCATTGATCTATTCTTGTTGTGAATGTTTACCATTGATTTCTTGTGTAGATACATCCTCTTTGCAAGATGTCTTTGTTTTATGTATGAGTATTGCATCTAGATATACATCCTATTTAGTTGTTTAATGCTCTAAAGAATAGACAGAACATCATGAATTCTTACTCTTAAACCGCGATCTTAATCTAACCTCGTTCGAATTTCCGGCACTATACATCCTACGTCGTAGCCCGTGAGAGAGTTAGAAGTCATCACTATACATCCTAGGGTAATTGCGTTTAATCGGTTGAGTCATTGTTAGGTAGACGAGCTTCATTTCCAGAATCCGATAAATAACCAACACTATACATCCTAGGTTGGTAGTTTATGACGGATTAATCACTAATAGGTGGTCCGCACTATACATCCTAGGTTGGCCACCGTCTAAGGATAAATAACCGACTCTATACATCCTAGGTAGGTTACCTTGAATAGCCGTGCTATTGACAAGTTTGTTGCATTGCCCAGTATTTACTTTCGTATCCATTAACTCCTTAGTTTCCATCATCTATATATATCCTTCATGCCATTTTCCCCCAACTAGTGTGCATAATTAATTTAGTGTTATCATAGTGTAATTCACCATCTAAATCTTCACCATTTTATGTTTTGTTATTATATATGTATACTTTAGCAATAACTAATTTTAGCTAGCTCCACTCCCTGTGGACGACACCCCACTTGCCACCATATTTTTGTTTTCAAACTAATTTAGGCTTCGTGAGGTTTTAACAAATATTGTTGACGGATTGATCTTTTAAAACGACACTAGAAAAAACGTCATGTCACTAGGGGCTCTGGGTGAGTTATGATTAGAGATACTATAATTGGGAATCGGCTATTTCTTGCGCTAGGGGCTCTAGGCAAGTTATGGTTGGAGGAACAATTACTCTTTCCACATTCATTAGACTTAACATTGCCATTTTACATTACCATGTTAGTATTGAGGCTCAATCTAGCATTGGTTTGTAGGATTGGTTCACATATGTTGGTTGCGGTTTCGTGTTTGAGAGACTCTCGACACACTTTTCAACTGTTAGCTCTATGAATGGGTATAAATCGGATTGAGGCAAGAACGAACCCTTAACTTGAATTGGATGTGCTTAATGTCTAACAACCCACTTGTGTGCACTTATGTTTGGTGGACTTGTAAACCCTTGTGTGACCATTTTCATGCATCTCTCCTTTTAATCGGACTATTTTATACCTATTTTAGATCCCCATTTTTCTATCGTTTGTTTTCATTTTCGAGTGTATTTTGTATATAATGTGTTTGTTGAGCCATGTGTAGGTACATATTCCCTAAATTTTGGTTTTGAGCTTAAAGAACAGTTTGGGAGGCAAAATGGTGCAAAAAGAGTAAAAACTGTAAAAGCTCGTGCAGAATGGCCAACTTGCAGGGGTTATATCTTCATCCTCTGATTGAACCAAGTTTATATCTTTATATATTCGGAAAGCTCCGGAAGTCTAGATTCCAGAACATTTCACGGATTGTGATTCCGAGCTTTTTATAGGAAGTCATGACCATTTCCGTAACGGCGCGTGATGCTGAAATGCTGAAATGCTGTCAGGTCCAAACGGCTACTTCAAACGGCGGCCAGGACGCGGAACCAAACCGCCGATTACCTCCAGAAGGTCGTTTTTTTTGCCTGAAAATTGAAGGGCAATCTTGTCCTTTCACCCAACCTTCAGCCCTAACCTCCCCACACTATTTAAACACATTCTTCTCTTCTCTCAACACAAACTTCTTCTTCTTCATTTTCTTCATTTCAAAAGAGAGAGAGGAGTTTCCAAGAGCATCCATGGAGGTTTTTCCTCCATGGATGCTCCCCATTTCACCTTCTACCCAACATCCACCCATTTAGGAGTAGATTGCAAGGAGAAAGGAGGGTATTTTGACCAATTTCGGACCAAGCAATGATGAGCTCTTGGAGGAGGTTTTCTTCAGGGGTTGTATCTCTATTTTCTCATCTCTTTGTATTTCTTGTTTTCTTAAATGTGTAACCCCCATTTGCGAATATTTGTAAACCTAATCTGTGCTCAATATAATGTGTGGTTGTTTTTATATCTAATTTGTGTTTTGATTCATTATTGTTATCATTGATTATATCTCTTCTCTTGAAATGCTTGTGTATGGAGATTGGAAATTAATATGTATTCATGAATGAGATTAGGAGTAGATTAATGTAATTGTAGGAGTAGTTGTAATCAAGTGTCCCATTTGTGTGTGTATGTTGATGGAAGGTCGAATTGCATGTGTATGGATGGGTTTGAGTGAACTGAGTTAGGATTGTGTTTTAGGAAGGCCATCCGGGCATAGTCTTGGCTAATTAGCTAGAAAGAATGGATGAAACTAATAATTGCCATATTAGAAGAGTTTTGGTTCATTGTTTTTATTATATATTGGTCTTTAGTCATTCCTCACACTAGGGGCTCTAAGGGAGTTATGATTAGAGATACAATAATTGGGAATTCGGCTATTTCTTGCGCTAGGGGCTCTAGGTAAGTTATGGTTGGAGGAACAATTACTCTTTCCATATTCATTAGACTTAACGTTGCTATTTTGCATTACCATGTTAGTATTGAGGTTCAATCTAGCATTGGTTTGTAGGATTGGTTCACATATGTTGGTTGCGGTTTCGTGTTTGAGAGACTCTCGACACACTTTTCAACTGTTAGCTCTATGAATGGGTATAAATCGGATTGAGGCAAGAACGAACCCTTAACTTGAATTGGATGTGCTTAATGTCTAACAACCCACTTGTGTGCACTTATGTTTGGTGGACTTGTAAACCCTTGTGTGACCATTTTCATGCATCTCTCCTTTTAATCGGACTATTTTATACCTATTTTAGATCCCCATTTTTCTATCGTTTGTTTTCGTTTTCGAGTGTATTTTGTATATAATGTGTTTGTTGAGCCATGTGTAGGTACATATTCCCTAAATTTTGGTTTTGAGCTTAAAGAACAGTTTGGGAGGCAAAATGGTGCAAAAAGAGTAAAAACTGTAAATGCTCGTGCAGAATGGCCAACTTGCAGGGGTTATATCTTCATCCTCTGATTGAACCAAGTTTATATCTTTATATATTCGGAAAGCTCCGGAAGTCTAGATTCTAGAACATTTCACGGATTGTGATTCCGAGCTTTTTACAGGAAGTTATGACCATTTCCGTAACGGCGCGTGATGCTGAAATGCTGTCAGGTCCAAACGGCTACTTCAAACGGCGGCCAGGACGCGGAACCAAACCGCCGATTACCTCCAGAAGGTCGTTTTTTTTGCCTGAAAATTGAAGGGTAATCTTGTCCTTTCACCCAACCTTCAGCCCTAACCTCCCCACACTATTTAAACACATTCTTCTCTTCTCTCAACACAAACTTCTTCTTCCCCAAACTTCTTCTTCTTCATTTTCTTCATTTCAAAAGAGAGAGGAGCTTCCAAGAGCATCCATGGAGGTTTTTCCTCCATGGATGCTCCCCATTTCACCTTCTACCCAACATCCACCCATTTAGGAGTAGATTGCTAGGAGAAAGGAGGGTATTTTGACCAATTTCGGACCAAGCAATGAGGAGCTCTTGGAGGAGGTTTTCTTCAGGGGTTGTATCTCTATTTTCTCATCTCTTTGTATTTCTTGTTTTCTTAAATGTGTAACCCCCATTTGCGAATATTTGTAAACCTAATCTGTGCTCAATATAATGTGTGGTTGTTTTTATATCTAATTTGTGTTTTGATTCATTCTTGTTATCATTGATTATATCTCTTCTCTTGAAGTGCTTGTGTATGGAGATTGGAAATTAATATGTATTCATGAATGAGATTAGGAGTAGATTAATGTAATTGTAGGAGTAGTTGTAATCAAGTGTCCCATTTGTGTGTGTATGTTGATGGAAGGTCGAATTGCATGTGTATGGATGGGTTTGAGTGAACTGAGTTAGGATTGTGTTTTAGGAAGGCCATCCGGGCATAGTCTTGGCTAATTAGCTAGAAAGAATGGATGAAACTAATAATTGCCATATTAGAAGAGTTTTGGTTCATTGTTTTTATTATATATTGGTCTTTAGTTATTCCTCACACTAGGGGCTCTAGGGGAGTTATGATTAGAGATACAATAATTGGGAATTCGGCTATTTCTTGCGCTAGGGGCTCTAGGTAAGTTATGGTTGGAGGAACAATTACTCTTTCCATATTCATTAGACTTAACGTTGCTATTTTACATTACCATGTTAGTATTGGGGCTCAATATAGCATTGGTTTGTAGAATTGGTTCACATATGTTGGTTGTGGTTTTGTGTTTGAGAGGATCTCAACACACTCTTCAACCTTAGCTCTATGAATGGGTATAAATTGGATTGAGGCAAGAACGAACCGTTAACTTAAATTGGATGAACTTAATGTCTAACAACCCACTTGTGTGCACTTATGTATGGTGAACTTGTAAATCCATGTGTGACCACTTTCATGCATCTCTCCAATCCACCATTTTATTTTTTCTCACTTAATCACCATTCTCACCCCTCCACATTCTTTTGTTTTCATTTGCATTATTTTCCTTTTCATTTTCCTTCACACACACACAACATCCTACATACACCATTCTTACCTCATCTGCATTCTATTTACATGTTTTCCCTAAACTCTAAAACTGGAAACGGTTAACTACACATCCCTACAGAACGATACTCTTGCTTGCACGATGTACTAGTTTTATTTCTATATATGTCTTTTGACTCGTGCCTTATTAGCGAGGTTGATTTTATAAATACTTGACGATGTTTTCAACGACGTAAAAAATTACTCGTCACCTATCCACCATTTTATTATTTCTCATTTAAACACCATTCTCACCCTTCCATATTCTTTTTATTTTTATATTTTCATTTTCATTTTCTTTGCTGCACACATCACACAACACACACAAACACCATTCTCACCACATCCACATTCTATTTACATTGCTTTCCCTAAACTCTAGAACTTGAAACGGTTAACAACACATCCCTGCGGAACGATACCATTGCTTGCACGCTGTACTAGTTTTATTTCTATATATGTCTTTTGACTCATGCCTTATTAGCAAGGTTGATTTTATAAATTCTTGACGATGTTTTCAACGACACACATAAAATTCCACTTGTCAAGAACCCAAAACTCATCATTTAAGGTCTCATTGACCTTCATTGGCTCAATTTGAGAGGTGTAGCAAGTATAGCTAATTTGATTAGCTATTTGATGCCTAGTTCTAACACCCTCATTGACATCTCCAATAATATTGTTTTTATCATGGAGTTTTTTAACCCATGGAGTGGGTTCATTAGAGTCCAAAGGTGGATCTCTATCAAGAGGTTGATCATCCCCTTCACTTTGATTTGAATTCACATCAATTGAAGTCTCACCACACTCCTTCAAAGGAAAGTCATTATTCTCACAAACATCTTCCTCATGGTCATCATTTTAGGGCCTACAATCATCAATGACAACATTCGATGATTCTAGGATATATCGAGTTTTTAAATTGAAAACTCTATATGCCTTTCTATTGAGTGCATATCCAATGAAAATACCTTCATCACTCTTTGCATCAAATTTGCCAAGTTGATCTCAATCATTAAGAATATAGCACTTGCTTCCAAATATGTGGAAGTAGCTAACATTGGGTTTTCTACCCTTCCATAACTCATAGGATGTTTGTGTTAACGGAAATTTTGCTCAAGGTGAGGAATCTCAGTTAACACCCTTAAGACCACTACCACGTAGGTGGTGGCCAAGATTAATCGTATATGTCAACAATGTGTTTTGAAATGATCAAGAACAATAAAAGAACAATGATACAGTGTAACATCCAAAAGAGAATAATAATATTTTCTTTATTGATCGTGTATGATATACAAAATTTCTCTCTAGATATAGTTGAATGTTTGTCGTATGCCTATCGAATAGTAGTCTCCTCTTTTTCATTTTCTTTCTTTCCTATTTATACATAGTTTATAGGTCAAACAGACTGATTCTCCCCTTGATTTTCTCAGTCTCTCCCCTCCTTATCGGGCGGGATTTCTTGTTTTAATGTCATTGACTTTGCCGAATTGAGAGTATCGTGGTGGAGATCAGCTTATTTCCTTTTTGGATTCTATTACTTGTTCTGCATATAGGTAACGTTTCCAGATATGATTCAGTGTATCCCTCGTATCCTTTTAGCATGATCCTTTATAGGGGTCATTGAATATGGCATGGTGTGGTGCACCAACCAGTGAGGTTGATTAGTGTTCTGACCTTGATATCTAAGAAGTTTCATCCAGCTTGGAGCCAGATCTGGCTTCCCTTGACCCTTTCGAAGCTAGGTGTGGCTTTCCCTAACCTTTCGAGGCTAGGTGCGGCCTTTCTTCATCCAGCTTGGAGCCAGGTCTGGCTTCCCTTGACCCTTTCGAAGCTAAGTGTGGCTTCCATTGACCTTTCGAAGCTAGGTACGGCCTTCTAGGGACATTCTTCTGTGTTAATCGAGGTACAGGCGAGTCTCTAGGGCGTTTGCGAGGTGACCTCGACTTCGAGGAGCTTCTAGCTTTGGTGATGCGGGCTAGATCTGGTCGTTCCGGGCTCTATCCCGGATGTTTCCGGAGCCCGTCCTTGTTCCTGGGGTGATATCGTAGTTCGGCTCTGGATAGAGAGGTCTCATGGTGGAAACTCTCGGGTATGGAACCAGTTCTGGGAGGTGGAAAATTTTCCTTTGGTCCTTAGCCAATTTTGGCTATTAACAGTTTGTTTTGAGCCCGGTCTAAGGAATGATCTATTCCCTATGTAGCAAGCCGTATTGACAACTTTGGCCCAAAGGTTCTTAGGAACCTTATTGCTAAGCAACATCACTCGGGCCATCTCTTGTAAGACCCTATTCTTTCTTTCAACAACTCCTATTTTATTATGGAGTTCTAGGAGCCGAGAATTCATGAGAAATACCTAAACTATTACAAAAGCTCTCATAGCTAGCGTTTTTCGAACTTCTTCCCATGATCACTTCTAATTCTCTTAATGCTCTTAATGTGAGAATTTTTCTTGAATTTTGACACATAGCATTTTGAACTTTTCAAAAGCTTCGGAGTTCTCTCTAAGAAAGTAGGTCCAAGCGAACCTAGAGAAGTCATCAACAACAACAAAAATATCCCCTTTTCCACCTAAACTTTCAGTTTTGATGGGACCCATGAGGTCCACGTGAAGGAGTTCTAACGGCTCCTTGGTGGAAAGATATTTTCCCTTTTTGTGCACACTTTTAGTTTGTTTGCCTTGTTGACAAGGTCCACAAACTCCTTCAATCCTCTTCCCAAGTTTGGGAAAGCCTCTCACAACATTCAACCTATCAAGGACTTTCAAGTCTCTATAATTCATGTGGCCAAATCTTTGATGCCACAGTTCAACTTGCTCACATTTAGACAAGTTACAAGAGATAATAGTAGTTTCAAGACAATAACAATTGTCACTATATCTCTTACTTTTCAACAGAAGTTGCCCATTTTTCTTAAGAATAGAGCAATCAACTTTGTCAAACATAAACGAAAGCCCTTCATCACTTAAATGTGATATACTAATAAGATTGGATTGTATGCCATCTACATAAAGAGCATTGGGCAAGGAGGGCAAATCGGGAATGAATATGTTACATTTCCCTATGACTTTTTTTTGTGAACTATCACCAAAGGTAGCAAATCCACCATCCTCCATCACAAAAGAGTCTCAAAGAAACTCTTGTTTTCGATTATTTGCCTACATCACCCACTGTCAAGATACCAAGTGTTAGAGGCATTGGCTTTCAAGGCTACTTGAGCCACAAGGCAAAAATACTCTTCTCTTCTAACCCACCTAGGTGACATATTTTCATTCCTAAGAGCCTTGGGTTCATTGGCTCTAAGTTCCCTAGGTGAATGCTTTTTGGCTCTTCTAAGCATATTTTTCTCTCTCATGCTTTCAATTCTACATAATTTGATATACTTAAAGCAATTAGGCCTTATATGGCCTTTAATACCACAGTAATGACAAGTAAGAGTGAAATATGAGTTCATACCATAGCCTTGTGCAAGCATTTAAGGCTTCCTTTTCTTTTGATTAATTCTTTGATGTTGAACAAACTCTCTCATTCGTGGTTGAGCCGAAGTAACATGTCTTCTTTGTTGAGCATAAAGAACCCTTGGTTATGGTGGTCTTGATTGAGGAGCTCTAGCTTGTTGTGGTTGTGTTTTAACTCGAGCATACTTGGAGGATTCGTAAACTTTAAACTTTTTAGTTGATTGTTGTGGGATTTGAGCTTCTTTAATCTCTTTGCATTTGACAAACATTGTCTTCTTCAAAGAAGTGGTCTCTATGTCTTCCACATATCCCAAACCCCTTTTATCACTTGGGCTCATCCCACTTGATAGCATCTTATTAAGCTTTTCGGTTCCGTAGGTCATCTTGGCAATCAAATCTTTTGCCTCCCCAAGCTCCTTCTTTAAGCTTTCTTCACTCTTTTTAACCATGAATAGCTCCATTTTTAATCTTTCTTCCATTGCTCTTGCTCACTTCGACACTCAAGTGAGTCATCTTGGAAGTTGATGGATACATTTATGTACCTATTTTAGGCTCCCTATTCCTAGCTTTTGTGCTCGCTTTCGAGCGTTTTTGTGTATATAATATGTGTTTGAGCCTTGTGTAGGTTCATTTCCCTAAAGATAGATGTTTGAGCTTAAAGTGAAGGTTTGTAGGCAAAGAGAAGAAAAATGAGCTGAGTTTGGAAAGTTTCAAGTAATCTACGAGTTCGATGTCGTAGATCCAAGTCGCATATGTAGTCTAGAGGAGACTGCTACTTCAGACTACGACATCAGTATGAAGATCCAAGTCGCAGATGTAGTCCAGAGGAGACTAATACTTCAGACTGCAAAATGAACTCAAATTCCAAGTTAGACTGTGACCACATGCCAGTAGAAACAGATCTGCTACTTCAGACTGCGAGTTCCAACTCGCAGATCAAAGTCAGTAAAAGTTGCCCAAAACCTTTTACCATCCAGATCTGTTGTGCCGGCCAACAGAAAGAAATATGCTAGATGAATCTGTGAGTTACAACTAGCAGATTTGTGTTGGCAGAACTTTTTCCACTTGCAGATCAAGTGATTTTTAAGGAAAAACTTGGCTTATCACACCCAATTAATGCCCTAACCTACAAACACTATAAATACACCATTTTGCCTATTTTTCAAGTGTACATAACAACCTGATACCCTAGATCCTAGATCTTACACCACAAAAGAGAGAGAGAAGCTTCAAAGGCTTCCATGAAGGTTTTCCTCCATGGATGTCTCACCACCACCACCTCTAAACTTCCTCCATCCATCTTTGAAGTAGATCTAAGGACAAAGGAGAGCAAAACGAAATAGAAATCTTGGTTATCTCTAAACTCTTCTCTTTGTTTTATTTTCTATTTCTTTGATATGTAATCCCCATTGGGGAATACTTGTAAACCAACACCTAAGCTTGTTATATATGGTATTTACTTAGATTCAACTTGGATCTTGACTCTATTCTTTGAGCTTATTGCTATATCTTTTTTCTTCACATGTATGTTGGTGAATGAGTAGAAATTAATATGTTTGCATAAGTGAGACTCTAGATTACAACAATGATGTAGTGTAACTTAGTATAAATAAATGATGTAGTGTAAAAGTAGAGTCTCACCCTTGTTTGCATGTTGTTGACGAAAGGGAATTGATATGTATGAATTGATTCGAGTGAAAGGGCACATCCGTGTTCCTGTTGATTAATTGTGAATGGATCTTGATTGTTAACTCTTGAATTGAGGAAACTTGATTTATGCATGCTTATGCTAGATTAGGTCGTTTGGTGTATTGTTCTTGTGCTTAATGGGTCTATACCTAGACACAATTGCTCATTCCATGCCTTTGGTTAAGTGATGAGAATTGATTTCGATATTCCTTAATCAACAAATGATTCGTAATAATAGATGGTTTGGTTTCGGAATCCTTAATCAAGAGAACTAGCCCTTAAATCCGTGTTGAATGGTGCTTGAATGTTTATAATCAACATGACTAGCTTGTGTGTTTGGTGAACTCATATAACCACTATCTTGCATCTATCCAAGCCACATTTATTTTCGTAGCTAAGGTGTTTTGCCTTTAGGAGTAGACTAATTTATATTGCTTTGTAGTTTAATTGCTTTGCCTCTTTTAATTGCTTTGTAATGTAATTGATTTCCATGTAGTTAGATTTAGAAAGGCAAGCACCCGGTTACATTTCATCCTTAGTGTAATTTAATTTAGTTTAGTTTATTCATACCTCACACACCATCCAAATTATGCATACACTTCACACACACCATTCTCTCCCATTCCATGTTCTATTTACATCGCTTTCAATAACGCTTTAGCTAGAGACAGTTAGACGGATACCACCTCTTTGTGGGAATGACCCTTGCTTACTTGCTATACTAGTCCTTTGACTCGTTACATTTGCAAGGTAGATTAAATTAGAAATATCTTTTTGGTAGACATAACGGCGACCTTATCAAAAAAATGGCTCTGTTGCCGGGGAGGCGGCTTATTCGTTAATCTTCTCTAGTTTTAACTGATAATAATGTAGTTTGTGCTGTTTGTTTTGCTTGTTTTTATTTTTTTTAAAGCAAATACATTTGATAGTGTTTGGGCTGTTTGTGCTGGGAAAAGAACATTTTCAAGTCGGATGGACCGCACAACTCAAGGCAATGGTTAAGCTTTTACTCAACACACAACAACCCACCAAGTGAAACAGCAGCGTGCAAAGGTTTAATTGGTTTGAAAACCAAGGACGCGGGATGGCCGCGAAGGAGCCTAAGGAAGAAAAGAAGTTGGGCGCAGCCACATGAGGGAATCCTCTACACTTGCTTCCCAAACATAAATCTCTCCAATAGATTCCTCCATTTTTGGAGTTGAATATGATTGTGATGAAATTTAGTTTTTGTGCTTCAGGTATAGTGGAATGAATTTGTTGATCTTAATTGATATGTTTGTGGATATAGTTGTTGAGTATGGCAAAAACCGCCTAGTGCTTCAAGGATATAAATGCATTGCTTATTGATGTGATTTTTTATTTTTATTTAGATCTAAGAGTGTAGAATGTATTGTGCTTAGATCTTAGGATTTGTTTAGTTTTGTTTTATTTGTTAGTTTTTGTGAATTGTTTTGTTGCCCTTATTTCCAAACTCTAGCTTGCATTGTCCAATTTTTGAGTAGAGATAGTTCCACGGAGCAACATTGAGGACAAAGTTAGGTTTAAGTTTGGGGGTGTGGACAACTTTGTTATGTTTTGTGTCGTTTTTAAAGTTTTGTTTTTTTTTTCTAAAATCTCTACAAAAATTGGTCAAAATTGAAATTTTTTGGAAATGAAGTCCATTTTTTTTGAGATAATATCTTTTCTTTCCAGTAGAGACATGTCATATATGTTTTTCGCTCTATGTTTTGACTAGCATTCATGCCATCTCTAATTGTTGCATCGCTTAAATTTGCGTGTACAGTGCCAATCTTTTGATCTTGAGGTAGATAAGACTCTATGCTTGTTTAGCTTAGGAGAATAGTGGAGACTACCCTTGCGAGATTTTGTGCTTTGACGTTCATTTTAGAGGGAGTATTTCGTTTCTATTCTTAAACACTTATCTTGTTCTTCAATTTATAGGTTGATCTCTATAGGTTTTGCATGGATATTAAAGAACAATCATTTTATGATATCACATGTTTTGCTTTACTTTTTCTTTGGTTGATCCTTAAGAAGTGATGCTAGGCAATGTATGCTTTAACTACTATATGGCCTAAACACTACTCTTACCCTATGTGTGTGCTCCAATTTCCCATTTGAAACCAAACACATAGCCTTTTCTTTCATTACCCACACTTTCAAAGAACCAAACATATATAATGAAACCGTACCTAATTAGCTTGGACCGGATGGTGATGATGTTAGAGATTATTGGGGTGTGTTGTAATTACTACAAATTTTGAAATGAAACCAATGAGTTTCTTGGGATAAAATGTAAAATGTAATTGCATGTAATGAGGCTTGAATGAAAATCATTAAATTTATATTTGTATAGTCATTCAAAATGAATGAATGGTGAATCAAAAGAAAAGAAAACAAAATTGAATATATACTCAAAAGAAAAAAGGAATTTGAAGAAGAAAACAAAAGAGAAGCCTAGATGCATACTTGACTTGAGGATGTAAAGATTACATTGTAAATGGTCAGCAATCCTGTGATACAATCTATTGTCGGGATGTCGATATTGCGCTGTGTAAGGTTAGCAATCCCATGATATGGTCTTAGGTATTTCGCTTTCCATTTTCCCATTCTTTCTTAGCCTACACCCATGGCCCCATTATAACCTATGAAAGACCTAGCGGATCTCTTGGTAATGCTTGCTTAATTGTAAAGGTGCATGTGCTCTATCTATGTTCTTAATGTTTAATTCATTCATGAGATCTTTTGCATTTATATGAGCGGTCTTTCTAACTATATGAATATGCGAATATACTTTGATTCCATGTACCCAAACTCCAAATCGCATATGTTGATGAGTGTTATAGCCTAGGTTCTTAGTGAAAATGTGAGTGTAATCCGGTGAGGATTAGAAGTCGAGGCGAATTCGATCTTAGGCATTCGAGCTTAGTTGTTGAGTAAACTAAAAACATCTTTAGTATTGGCATACATGCATTGTGTGATGTATTGATTTGAAAAGGCATATTATTAGTCTTATGTAGAAATTCTAACATGCATATAGTTTTTGCCTGGTATGTTTAAGGTGGCGCCTCAATGTTTTGCTTTGTAGAGTTGCATTTGTGGGTACCGTATTGGTAAACCCTCGGGAGACTATAACTCCTCCTACTAGAGACACCTAGGGGTTCAAAGGCTTGTGGCACATACTAAGTGCCATCGTTTCTCCCACGAAAGTGGACTAATTAGTTTTTACTTGTTTATTGCTTTTAAGTGTTTTGGATTTCTTATTTGTAGTTTGTTTTGTTTTTCATTTTTAATTTTGCTCGAGGACGAGTAAATGTTAGGTTTGAGAGTATTTGATCGGTACAGTTATGTACCTATTTTAGGCTCCCTATTCCTAGTTGTTGTGCTCGCTTTCGAGCGTTTTTGTGTATATAATATGTGTTTGAGCCTTGTGTCAGTTCATTTCCCTAAAGTTAGGTGTTTGAGCTTAAAGTGAACGTTTGTAGGCAAATAGGAGAAAAATGAGCCTAGTTTGGAAAGTTTTAAGGAATATGCGACTTCGATGTGGCAGATCCAAGTCGCAGATGTAGTCCAGAGGAGACTACTACTACAGACTGCGAAGTCAGCACAAAGAACCAAGTCGCATATGTAGTCCATAGGAGACTGCTACTTGAAGCTACGAGATTCAACTCATAGATCCAACTCTCAGAAACACTCCAGAGTAGACTGATACTTTAAGCTGTGAGATTCAACTTGTAGATCCAATTCGCAGAAACACTCCTGAGGAGACTGCCAAGTCAGACTGCGACCACATGCCAGTAGAAATAGATCTGCTAATTTAGGCCTGAGAGTTCCAACTCGTAGATCAAAGTCGCAAAAGTTACCCAGAACCTTCTGCAATCCAAATTTGCGAGTACCAACAAGCAGAAAGAAATCTGCTAGATGAATCTGTGAGTTAGAGCTAGCAGATTTATGTCGGCAGAACTTTATCCACTTGCAGATCACATGATTTTTAAGGGAAAACTTGACTTTTCACCCAATTAATGCCCTAACCTACAAACTCTATAAATACACCTTTTGCCTCTTTTTCAAGTGTACACAACAACCTAATACCCTAGATCCTAGATCTTACACCAAAAAAGAGAGAGAGAAACTTCAAAGGCTTCCATGGAGGTTTCCCTCCATGAATGTCTCACCACCACCACCTCTAAACTTCCTCTATCCATCTTTGAAGTAGATCCAAGGAGAACGGAGAGCAAAATGAAATAGAGATCTTGGTTATCTCTAAACTCTTCTCTTTGTTTTATTTTCTATTTTTTGATGTGTAATCCCTATTGGGGAATATTTAGAAACCGACACTTGAATTTTTATATATGGTATTTACTTAGATTCAACTTGGATCTTTACTCTATTCTTTGAGCTTATTGCTATATCTTTATTTTCTTGACATGTATGTTGGTGAATGAGTAGAAATTGATATGTTTGCATAAGTGAGAATTTAGATTAAAACAATGATGTAGTGTAACTTTGTATAAACAAATGAGGTAGTGTAAAAGTATAGTCTCACTCTTGTTTGCATGTTGGTGATGAAATGGAATCGATATGTAGTGGATTGTTTCTAGTGAAAGAGCACATCCGTGTTCCGGTTGATTAATTGTGAATGGATCTTGATTATTAACTCTTGAATGGAGGAAAACTTGATTTATGCATGCTTATGCTAGATTAGGTCATTTGGTGTATTGTTCTTGTGCTTAATGGGTCTAGACCTAGAGACAATTGCTCATTCCATGCCTTTGGTTGAGTGATGAGAATTGATTTCGATATTCCTTAATCAACAAATGATTCGTAATAATAGATGATTTGGTTTCAGAATCTTTAATCAAGAGAACTAGCCCTTGAATCTGTGTTGAATGGTGCTTGAATGTTTATAATCAACATGACTAGCTTGTGTGTTTGGTGAACTTATATAACCACTATCTTGCATCTCTCTAAGCCACATTTATTTTCGTAGCTAGGGTGTTTTGCCTTTAGGAGTAGACTAATTTATATTGCTTTGTAGTTTAATTGTTATGCCTCTTTTAATTGCTTTGAAGTGTAATTGATTTCCATGTAGTTAGATTTAGAAAGGCAAGCACCCGATTACATTTCATCCTTAGTGTAATTTAATTTATTTTAGTTTATTCACACCTCACACACCATCCGCATTATGCATACACTTCACACACACCATTCTCACCCCTTCTATGTTCTATTTACATCGCTTGCAATAACGATTTAGCTAGAGACAGTTAGACAGATATCACTCTCTATGGGAACGACCCTTGCTTACTTGCTATACTAGTCCTTTGACTCGTTGCATTTGCGAGGTAGATTAAATTAGAAATATTTTTTTGGTAGGCACAACGACGGCCTCATCAGAAGTCAATTCAATATTCTCCCATTTTAGCTTTTGAATCTTTTTCTTCTTCTTCAATCTAGAACTCTTAAAGTATTTCATGAAGTCTTTTTAGTCTATCTCCTCATCAAATTTATGCTTGAACTCCGATGAAGTACTCTCATCACTTGAGTCATCTTCTTCTTCTTCTTCTTGCTTGCCACTTATAACTTTATTGTCGTTATGAGATAATGAGAAGGCAATGAAGTTGGCAACACTATCTTCATCATCCGAAGACTTTTCTTCCTCTTCTAAGTCTTCACTATCACTTCAAGTGGCTGCTATAGCCTTTCCTTTCTTCTTCTTCTTCTTCTTTTTTCTTCTTCTTCTTCAAATGAGCACACTTGAGAGCAATGTGTCCACACCCACTGCACTTGTAGCATTGAACACCCTTCTTGGAGTCCTTCTCTTGAATTTGCTCCACCTTCTTGAAAGGGGTCTTCTTCTTCATAAATTTCCCTTAGAGCCCAATCCCTTATTCTCAAACTTCATAAATTGCTTGAACCTCTTCACCATTAAAGCCATTTCTTCATCTGAATCCTCTTCCCCCTTTTCTTCCTTGGAGGTCTTTAATGCAATGCTCTTTGCTTCATTGGAGGTGTTGTTGAAGTAAAGGCTTTTCCTGACTCGAAGGCTAATAGCTTGCCAATTACTTCACTTGGCCTTCTTCTTCTTATATTCACTATTTTCCTCAATAGCGGTCACTTTTGCATCAAATCTCTCCTGAAGAGACCTTATAATTTTCTGATTTGTCCTCCTATCCCAATATGGATCGCCCAATTGGTGACTTTGGTTGACAATGTCCATTAGCTTCACTTAGAAGTCATTAAAGCACTTGTGATCTTCCATATTCAAAGTCTCAAATTTGGTTTAAAGGACTTGTAGCTTGGAGTCCTTCACCATATTGGTTCCTTCATGTGCCATTTCTAAAATGGTCCATGCTTCATGTGCATTCCTTGTTGTTTAGATCAACTTGTGTTGGTTCTCATCCACCACACACAAGATTGCATGCATCACCTTGTTGTTCCATTTGGAGGCTTCAAAGTCTTGAGTATTCCATTCAGATTTCGGCTTGGGTATAATGTCTTCATGTCCAAGAGTCATGGTGGGTGATGAGTATCCATCCTTAATCACCATCCAAATGCGATCCTCTATTTGGCACAAGCTCATTCCCGTTTCCACACATGGTGTTTAAGGAATAATATATGTAAGTGAAATGAATGCAAACAACCAAACAAAGCAAACAAGAATGATAACTAAATGCAATTAACTAAATGCAAGACACTCTTATAAGAGCAAGAGATCACCTAATTATGTTAATGAACCCGCTCTAATACCAATTAAAGATACACAAATGTGTGTCTTAGCTAACCTAGAGGAGGGAATTGATCGCCGTCTTTTTGGTTAGTCAATATTAATCTCAAAAACCCCTAATCTCTAATACAAACAATCATTGTAAAGATAAGTGCAGAATATAAAAGAATGACACAATGATTTGTCTTATGTGAGAAAACCCCAATAGGGTAAAAACACTCATGGGCCTAATTGCCAATAGAACCCTCAAATCCACTATTTGCAAAAATGATTAAAACCTAGGTTGATCGTATCACACCTAATCGGTTACTAATCTGCTCTTGCTACCCGCATACCTTTAATAGTGATTTTAGGCTCTTGCTTGTAAACTACCCACGGTACATATAAGACTTAACTCTCAACAGAAGAGATATGCAACCTAATGTGAATATGAAGAATATTCTAAATGCATAAATGCTTGGTTAACACATTTAATGCTTATCTAACCGTGGATGAACAAGTCAAACAATCATAGATATCATATTGCTATATGACATACATATAACTTAGCTATTTAGAATAAATGCAAACCTAGATTCAATAGCTATCACAATACAAAACCCAACATTCAACACAAATCTCTACTTGTAGATAAAAACTTAATCTTGATGCAAACAAGTCATAAAAGAGATTTCTTGTTAAGCAAGAACACTAAAATGAATGAAGATGATGTTCAACTTACCAAGTTTTGAGTGTTGATGAAGACCCATGCAAGAACACAACCTAGATGATTCTAGATGATGTTTGATTCATGAATAGATGATGGATATTTGGGTTTTGGTCAAGAAAGATTGAATCTTGAAGGCTTTTTTGTAAGACACTCTTTAGCTAAATGAAGTAATCTGAGATCTGAAATCTGAAATCTGAAGCTCTAGTGTGGCCAAGAAAAGGAAAAGATCTATTTATATTAAGCCATAGGCAAAATGACGTCGTTTTAAACTTGGACAACAAAAACCCGTCAATACTGCTTTGTATACCGCGGTTCAGGCAAGTTTTCCAGACCACAGTGAACACAACATGTCACTTCTAGAGAAATTCATGGTTTGGACCGCTGGATAGACAATAGCACCAGCCGCGATGCAATCAGTGAGAGGCCTATTAGAGAATACCGCGGTAGTAACCGCTGTGCATGCATGGCAGCATTCGTGGTACCCTACGTGTGAAACAATCTGAAACCAACCGCTGTTGGGACCACGGTTTAGGCAGGTGCATGGACAGTGACCTGTACTGCGGTAAAGAGATAAAATCTCTTTTGCCAGGCATTCAAACACACTTTCAAACAACATACCCTTTATGAATGTTGTGCAACTGTGAAGAGTGATGTGTAGGTGTGAAGTGTGATGAAGAACATAGATGTACATGTCAAGGATACTTAAATGCATGATAACAGAATATGCATGCAAGTGTGTGTGTAACTAATCTCTTCAATTTAGAGTAGAGTCAAGATAACTACCTTCCTAGAAGCACTTGATGTCCAAAAGCATTGATGAAGGGAAATCTTCGAACCTAAGCTACCCTTACAATTTAAAGCCCCATTATGATTTTGTCAACGAAATAAGCCAATCATAAAGTGATGCACTTACACAAATTTACCCCATACTAGAAAGCAATCAAAAAACACTAAACAAACAGAAAACAATAACCCTTTCATTGGGCAAAACTCACGGACTATCATTCTAGCTACACACGGTCCTCAAATTCACTATTTAAATGAAAGTTTACAACCTAGGTTGACCTTAACTCAAACCATTCTTGTTCACAAACCCTTTCACTCTACCCAATGGGCCTTTAATAGTGATGCTAGATCAATTGTTTATGCACTAACCCACTTAGTCACAAGACTTAACAATCCATGAAGAAATTAACAAACTATGTGAATATGAAAAAAATATTCTAACTTGCAATTAATGCTAGGCTACACTAAATGCTTATCTAGGAGGTCAAGATGGCAACAAACAAAAATCCTAGATACTAAAATCTAAATATAAAGCAAGAAGATTTAGCTAGAGGGCAAAAAGGTCCTAAATGCTAGCTATCAGTGAACAACCAAACTCAACCAACAAACAAAGACATAAACATAGTTAAAACATGCTTAACCAAAAAAACATGCAATTAATCAACCAAATAAATGCTAACCCTAGGCAAAGATGAACATATAATGAAACTAATTAGTTCTAGGCCATGTTCAACTTACCAAGATATGAAAGCATGAAGACCTATGAAAAGAAGATGCATGAAGGATGCTAGATGCACATGGGGTTTGTGTTTGGTTGGATAAAAATGAGTTCTTAGGGACTCTCTCTCTAAAAAAGTCATTTTCTCTCACAAGATACAGATTCTAAACTCTTAAAGATGAAGTGCAGAAAAGATGGGATATAAATACTAGCCTTAAAGGAAACTACGATGTTTTGAGAACATAAGGCAAAAACAGGACACTGCACGGGTAGGGACCCGCACACTAAGACCCAAGAATCTATTGGAGAGACTTCCCAGGTGGCTGCCTGGGTAGGGACCAGCGCACTGAGACTCGAGAATCAGCTAGAGAGACTTCACGGGAGGGTGCGCGGGTAGGGACCCGCATACTGGGACCCTTATCGAGCTAAAACAAGCACATCATCGTGCATGCGCCGACGTTTTCGATCAACCAACGGGAAACGAATTAGAAAACCCAAAACCACACTTAGAACTAAACACCAAAGTGCACGTGTGAAGGTGTAAAGTATGCAAACATATAAGATTAGAAACACAATTGCAAGATGATCAAATAGTGCATGAAGAGTGTGTGTGCGCACCTAATTCTTTACAAAGAGTTAAGCACAAGTGATATACCTTTAAAATGCTTCTTGAGCTTGATGTCTTAAGAAAGCCTTTGAAGCTTGACCATGCATAATGTAGACCTAGACTACCCTTACAATTTAAGCCAAATGTGGTTTGTCAACAAAATAAGCCAATGAAAATAATGAGGAATCTCCCCCTTTGGCTATCTCATAAATTGCTTGAACCTTTTAACCATTAGAGCCATTTCTTCATCCGAGTCATCCTCCTCCTTCTCAACCTTGGAGGTCTTCAAAGCTACGCTCTTTTGCTTCTTGGGTGGTGAAGGTGAAGGAACCTTTCTAGATTCGTAGGCTAGAAACCTTCCAATCACTTCACTCGGCTTCATTGTCTTGTAGTCCTTATTTTCCTTCGAAGTCGTCACTTTGGATTCGAACCTTTCTAGAAGTGACCACATGATCTTTTGCTTGATCCTCCTATCTGAATATGGGTAACCTAGTTGATGGCTTTGATTAACGATTTCTATCAACTTCACCTGAAAGTCATTGAAGCACTCATGCTCCTCCATCCTAATTGTCTCAAATTGAGTTTGAAGAACTTGGAGCTTTGAAATCCCTGACCACTTCGGTTCCCTCATGACCCATACCTCATTTGCATTCCTAGTGGTTTGGATCAACTTGTATAGATTGTTATCCATGGCCCAAAGGATGGCATGCATCGCCTTGTTTTTTCACTTGGATGCTTCAAACTCTTGAGGTGTCCAATAAGACTTAGGCTTGAGAACTTCACTTCCATCTATGGATGTCATAGTTGAAGGAGTATAGCCATCTTCTACAGCCATCCATGCTCTTGAGATAGGACTCCATCTTGCCTTTCCAAGAAGCATAGTTTACCCCGGTGAGCAAGATGAGGGTCTTGTACTTGAAGCTCCCTCGTTTCCACCACAGTTTCCACTCATAGTATTTGAGGTATGAGAATGGAATAAATGCAAATGAGATGCAACAGAAAAAATGCAAAAAGCGAGGCACTCAAAAAGTAAGGATCTCCTATGTGTGTCTAGGAACCCACTCTGATACCAATTGAAAATAACTTAAGGTGTGTCTAAACTAACATGGATGGTGGTGAATAGGTTTTAAATGATTGATTACCAATTTTTCGATTAATCAATGTTAACTAAATTTACCCCATTTTAGTAAGCCATCAGAAAACACTAAATAAGCAGAAAACAATGATAGCACAAGAGTTATTTTACGTGAGAAACACTCCAACTAGGAAAAACTCACGGGCTATCCTTCTAGCCACACACGGTCCTCAAATCCACTATTTGAATGAACGTTTACAATTTATGCTGACCTCAAATAAAACCATTCTTGGTCACTAAACCTTTCACTCTACCTAACGGGCTTTTAATAGTGATCCTAGACTAATTGCTTGTGCATTCATCCACTTAGTCACAAGGCTTAACAATTTATGAAGTGATTAACAACCTATATGAATATGAACAAATATTCTAACGTGCAATTAATGTTAGGCTACACTAAATGCATATCTAGGAGTTCAAGATGGCAACAAACAACAATCCTAGATATCAAAATCTAAATGCAAAGCAAGAAGATTTAGCTGGAGGGCAAAATGGTCCTAAATACTAGCTATCAGTGAACAACCAAACTTAACAACAAATAAAGACATAAACATATTCAAAACATGCTTAACCAAAAAAACATGCAATTAATCCACCAAATAATTGCTAACTGATCGAACGATAATTGTACCTAATTGAGGTCCCCAGTTACTAGCTTTTGTTCTCGTTTTCGAGTGTATTTTTGTATATAAGTGTTTGTTGAGCCTTGTGTAGGTACATATTCCCTATTTCAAGGTTTAGAGCTTAAAAGATTAGTTGGGAAGCAAAATGAACCAAAAAGAGAATATATTGGAAGTATTCAGAGTTGCCATGGCCTCACTGTCAAACCAAACAACGACATGATCCGTGATCACCCAATGAAAATTTCCATAGGGGGATCCGTCATCGAGCCAGAATGCAACATAGAGACCACAGCACAGGTCAACTCTGTTTTCCAAAGGTTAGTGGGCTGAAATTGGAAAATGCCCATGTAGAACACCTAAATTTTGGGGTCCATAACTCCGTCTACAGATTGAACCATCTATTTTTAGAAAGCCCCGGAAGTCTACTTTCCAGCAGTTTTTACAGATTGCAATTCCGGGTTTTCTAGAGGGAGTTATGATCGTTTTCTTAACAGTGCGGGAGGCTAGAACCAGACAACGGCAGAGAGCTTCTTGTAGAACACTCAACTTTAGGGGGGCATATCTCCCTTATTAGATCAAACCACGATGGGTTCCACATATATTTGGAAATCCTCAGAAGTCTACTTTCCAGCGGTTTTTACATATTGCAATTCTAGGTTTTCTAGAGGGAGATATACGTGTTTCCGTAACAGTACGAGAAGCTGAAATTTCATACCAGTGTGCAAGGCGACCTGTGAGGCGACCAAAATCACTCGCCTCACTACTCGTCTTACCTTCTGCCCAGTTCTCACAGCAAGCAAGGTGACCATGCTACTCGCCTCGGAGCCTAGAAGGGCCAAAATGGTCCTTTCGCACCCCAAATTGTCCCCAAACCTTCCCTAACTATAAAAACACTCTTTCCTCTCTTCTCTTAACACCATAACAGAGCAGCAACAACTTCTTCTTCATTTTCTTCATCAATTAAGAGAGAGAAGCTTTCCAAGCTCCCATTGAGGTTTTCCTCCATGGGAGGCTTTCCATATCCATTTTCTACCATCACCCACCACATTTGAGAGTAGATTACATAGAGATAGGAGTGGTCTTTGACCAAATTCGAGCTAGGCTAAAGAAAGGGAGTTCTTGGAGGGATTTCTTCAAGGGTTGTATCTCTTTTATCTCATCTCTTGTATTTCTTGTTTTCTCTTATGTGTAATCTCTATTTAGGAATATTTGTAAACCGAATTTGTGCTCAATATATGTGTTATGTTTATATTCATTTGGGTTTTGGTTTATTCTTGATATTATTGAGTAATCTCTTGTCATGAAATGCATGTGTGTGGAGATTGGAAATTGATATGTGCTTATGGATGAGAGTAGGAGTAGATTAATTTAATTATAGGAGTAGTTGTAATTAAATATCCCATTTGTATGTATATGTCTTTGGAATGTCAAAATGCATTGTATGGATGGATTTAAGTGTTTTTGGGTTTCGGTTGTACCTCGAAGGATGGCTAATCCGGGTATGACCAGAATCACTTAGCTCTGAAGAATAGATGAAACTTGTTTTATGCATGACCGTGCTAGAATAGGTTTTGGCTTTATGTTCATGTTCATAATGGTAGGGATTGGAGGCATACTTGTTCTTGCCATGACCTTTGGGGAGTGAGAAGTGTTTCTGAATTCCTTAGCTTAGACAAGAGGCGTAATTGCTCTTACCATGACCTTTGGGGAGTGATTTGTGTCTCGAGTCTCTCAAAAGAGAGAACAAGCCCCCAACTTGATTTGAATGTTCTTAATGCCTAACAATAACTTATATGCACTTATGTTGGTGAACTTAGACCCCTTGTGTGATCATATCATTCATCTCTCCTATCCCCCCTTTTGTTTGTCACTTTAATCACCATTCTCACCTCTCCATATTCATTTTCTTTAGTTACTTTATTTACATTTCCTTTGCACACACCACACCGCGTTATGCTTACACCTCACACACAGCATTCTCACCACATCCGCATTCTATTTCCATTGCTTTCAACAAACACTAGAACTAGAAACGGTTAACGAAACACCTCCCTACGGAACGATACCCTCACTTACCGCTTTACTAGTCTTTTGCTAGTTTAGAGCACATTGCGTAGGAACTTTGGTATAGATATATTTTAATATTCGCAATTTGGAAACGAAACAAAAAGCGAGTCATCACTAAGCCTAGGCAAAGATGAACATATAATGAAACCATGAGCTCTAGGCCATGTTCAACTTACCAAGATATGAAAGCATGAAGACCTATGAAAACATGGGGTTTGTGTTTGGTTGGATAAAAATGAGTTCTTGGGGACTCTCTCTCTCTAGAAAAGTCACTTTCTCTCACAAGATTCAGATTCTGATCTCTTGAAGATGAAGTGCAGAAAATATGAGATATAAATAAATACTAGCACTAAATGAAACTACGACGTTTTGAGAACATAAGGCAAAAACAGGACACGTCACGGGTAGGTGTACAGGTAGGGACCCACGCATTGGACCTGTGCACAGAGACCCAAGAATTTGCTAGAGAGACTTCACATGTGGGTACGCAGGTAGGGACCCGTGCACTAAGACCCGAGAATCTGCTGGAGAGACTTCACGGGAGGGTGCGTGGGCAGGGACCTGCGCATTGGGACCCTCATCGAACAAAAACAATCACATCATAGTGAAAGCGGACGTTTCCGATAAACCAACGGGAAAAGAATTAGAAAACACAAAACCACACTTAGAACTAAACACCTAAGTGCACATGTGAAGGTGTAAAGAATGCACACATATAAGATTAGAAACACAAATGCAAGATGATCAAATCATGCATGAAGAGTGTGTGTGCGCACCTAATTCTCTTAAAAGAGTTAAGCACAAGTGATATACCTTTGAAGCGCTTCTTAAGCTTAATGTCTTAATAGAGCCTTTGAATCTTGACTATGCACAACTAGAGACCTAGACTACCCTTACAATTTATACCCAATATGGTTTGTCAATGGAATAAGCCAATCAAAAATGAGGAACTTACAATGTTTATTTTTAGTTTTGTAAATGTTGTGTTTAGTGGCCAAAAAACCAAACCTTTGAACTCATGTCCAAAATTCTAAAATTTTCAACATTGAGGACATTGTCGAGTTTAGGTTTGGGGGTGTTGGCACGTTAACTCTATAGTGTCGTTTGTATATGTAAGTTCCTCATTCTGTGATTGGCTTTTTTCGTTGACAAACCACATTAAGGCTTCAATTGTAAAGGTAGTCTAAGTGTTCATGGTGCATGGTCAAGCTTCAAAGGCACTCTCAAGACATCAAGCTCAAGAAGCACTTCAAATGTATAACACTTGTGCTTAATTCCTTGACGAGATTTAGTTGCATACACACACAACTTCAGGCATGTTGTAATCTGGTATATGTGTTTCATTCCTTCATGTGTGCTTTCTTTTCACTTCTCACACATGGACCTTGTTGTTTATTCCAAGTGTGACTTTGTGCATTGTAATTCGTTTCCCGATGCTTGATTGGAAACGTCCACGCCTACTCTTTAGAGTGTTTTTACTTAGCGGGATGAGTGACCTCTTAGGAGGGTCCACCCTGCCCGCGCACTAACCAGCACAGTTCCCCTGTTGTTCCTTCTTCTCCCAGTATGCTTGTGGTGCGCGGGTCCTTACCCGTGCACTTACCAGCGTAGTTCATCTGCTGGTTTTTTGGTGTTTTGGTGCGAGTGTGATGAGCAGGTTCCTACCTGCGCAGTAGACCCGCGCACTGCATCATGTCTGCTATTTTTAATTGTAAACTTTCCAAAACGACATAGTTTCTTTTTGACCTCATATATTTATGTTGTCTTCTCTCTTGCTCATGTGTGTGAGTCTAGAATCTTATCTTGTGAGAGAAAGGGATCTTTTAGAGAGTGATCTTTTAGAGAGAAACTCCCAAGAGAAACTCATCTTTACTGATCCAAACACAAAACCCATGTGCATCAAGCATCTTTCATGAATCATCTCATCATGGGTCTTCTTGTTTTCTCAAACTAGGTATGCTAAACATATTCTAGAACTCTTTGCTTTACTTTTATGTTTAGGTTTGCCTAGGTTTAGCATTTATTTGTTGATTAAATGCATGACTCCTTGCTTTATGTTGATTTGAGCATGTTTGAGTCACTTTGTGTTGGTTAAGATTGCTTGTTTATTGATAGCTTTAATTTAGTACTTTTTTGTCCTTTAGCTAATCTTTTTACTTTGCATTTAGATATTGCTATCTATGATTATTTTTTATTGCCATCATTGAGTCTCTAGATAAGCATGTAGTGTGGCCTAGCATTATTTGCATATTGAAATATTGTCATATATTCACATAGGTGGTTTATCTCTTCTTGGATTGTTAAGTCTTGTGGCTAAGTGGTTTAGTGCTCAAGCTTTGGTCTAGGATCACTATTAAACGGCCCGTTGGGTAGAGTGAAAGGGTTAGTGACCAAGAATGGTTTGATTGAGGTCAACCTAGGTTGTAAACTTTCATTCAAATGGTGGATTTGAGGACTGTATGTGGCTAGATGGATAGCTCGTGAGTCTTGCCCAGTTGAAAGGTTTCCCACGTAAAACAAATTAAAATGTCATTTATTATTTTCCGCATTGTTTTTATTGTTTGATTGTTTATTGAAAATACATAAAGCGTTCCTAAAACAAAATGGAGGGGAGGGGGAGAGGGGAGGGGGTGAATAGGTTGTTAATCGATTACTTACCAATTTTTTGATTAGTCAATATTAATCACAATTAACTCACAAAACAAGCAATCAATCAACTAAATCAAAGTGCGGAAAACAATAAATAACACATTTATTGATTTACGTGAGAAACCCTCAAACTGGGAAAAACTCACGGGCTATCCATCTAGCCATATATGGTCCTCAAACCACTTTATGTAATGATGTTTGCAACCTAGGTTGACCTCTAGTCACACCATTCTCGGTCACTAATCCACCACTACTACCCACTGGCCTTTTAAAATGATTCTAGACCAATTTGCTTGTACACTACATGCCCGTAGTCACAGGACTTAACTCTTAGAGAAGAGATAAACAAGCCTAATTGAATGTGTGAATATTCTAAGTGCAAATAATGCCAGGAAACACTAAAAGCTTATCTAGAGATTAAATGATGACAATAAATGTAATCCTAGATATCAGTGTCTATATGAATGCTCATAAAGACTTAACTAGATATAGATATGAGAATCTAAAATCTAGTCATCAAACAAAGCCCAATCAACACAAGTTGTAATAAATCATGGCAAGGACAATAAATGCAATCAATGAGTCCTACAAATAAATGTCTAAATGCAAGGCATAGAGACTTAGCTAGAGGGCAAAATGGTCCTAAATTCTAGCTATCAATGAATGGGCAATCTCAACAAAAAAACAAAAGCACAAACATACTCAAAACATGCTTAATCAAAGAGACATGTAATTAATCCAACAAGGTAATTGCTAATCCTAAGCAAAGATGAACAAAAATACAAATAATAGGTTCTAGGACATGTTCAACTTAAAAGGATGTGAAAGCATGAAGACCCATGAGAAGATTATGCTTGAAAGATGTTAGCTGCACATGGGGTTTGTGTTTGGTTGAGTAAAAATAAAGTCTTGGAGCTCTCTCTCTCTAGGAGTTAATCTCTCTCACTAAAAATGTGTTCTCTAAGCTCTCAAAACAGCCAAGAGAAGGATATGGTCAATATATGTGAAGCCTTAAACAAAGTGACATCGTTTTGGCAAAGAGGCTGTAAAAACGCGTTAGACCGCGGTGCGTACCGTGGTTCAGGCAAATGTCTAGACCGCGGTATACACCGCATCACACACACTGGAAAACTTCATGGTGGAGACCGCTGGACATGCAAGGACACCAGCCGCGGTGACCTACGCTTGAAACACACTAGTACCAACCGTTATTGGGACTGCGGTATAGGCAAGTGCATGGGAAGTGACCTTTACAGCTGTTAAGAAATGAAATCTCTTACTTGGGCTTTCAAACACACTTAACCTAAAATGAATGATGTGCAAGTGTGAAGAGAGAAATGAAAGCACACAAATAAACAATTTCAACACAAATACAAGATGAACAAAACATGCATGAGATGTGTGTGTGCAACTAAATCTCTTCAAGAGGTTAAGAACAAATGAACTACCTCACTTGAAGCTCTTTAGAATCTTGGAAGCTTGTTGATGAAGAATCACAATTGGATACCTAAGCTACCCATTACAAATAATCCCAATGTTTTTTGTCATAAAATAAGCCAATCATAAATAAAGGTCTTTACAATCTCCCCATTTGGCTATTTCTTGATGAAACAACCACTCACAAAAATAATCCTCAAAAAACAAAAATAAGCTATTGATCAACAAATGTATATTCTACATTACACAAAGAGAAACCTAAGATACTAAGTTTTCAAGGTCTTCAATCTCTTCGTAGATCATCATACTTACACACAATAGCAAGAAAGCATTTTCCAAGAACAAGTGCATGTGAGGTGTTCAAACATAAAAGGCATTTGCACTCAATAAAGCAATACAAATAAATGCACGTGCAATTCTCCCCCTAAAAGGTTACTCTCTCTCAAGACTTCTCCCCCAAAACATAAACAATGCTCCCCCTGTATGTCTCAAGACTTCTCCCCCTTTTTATCATGAGATAGGCAAAGAAGCTCCCCTTATCGGGTTGCTTTAACAAAGAGAGATATTCGCATAAATGATGATTGCATAATCATATACATAAACTTTATGCAACTCAAGTAATTGAGAGAGATTCAAAGAGTTTTATTTTAAAGAGAAATGTGTGAAGTTGTTGCTTTGTATACAAGACATATAAACGTGAGAAATGTGAAAAATGTGAGAAGGTTCAAGCAATGGTATTTGGCAAAGCAAACATCAAAAAGGTTTCCAAAGAATTCAAACCAATTTGTACCCATTTGTCATTAGCAAACAAGATATATTTTTAAAGATTTTAAAACACACAAACAACTATATCAATCCTTAAGGGCCAAACAAGACATGGATATAGAATCCTTATTAGTTGTTGTCTTGTTCAAGCCACTAAGAAGAGAGAGAAGACCAATTTGGATATAAACTCCTTATTGATTAAATGGATACGTGATCCTTATTGGACTTAGTCTTCTCACTTGCTTGCACACACATTTGCCTATAAGCAATAAAAAAACATTTCATGCATATCATTTTAAGCATGTCATAATCAAATTCACAAGTCATGGAGATAAATTATAGGACCATTCAAAAGTACTTCCCAATCAATTCTCCTAGTCCAAAAATACATGTTTGAACATAAATGTGACATGGATTACAAACGAAGTAAGGTTACACACTTATTGAATAAAAATACCATATACGCATATATGTGCAACCAAGATTCTCAAGCAATTAATGAAGAAGCATAAAGTAGATCAAATTTTAGCTCATTTCAACATTGCAAGTTCACTCTATGTGCTTGAGCTCCCCGCATGGGGTCAATACAAACAAAGTCAATGGGAGGCATGAGCTCCTATAGACCTAACAAGTCCATTAGACCTAGTTAAATCTATGGGAGACATGTTGGCACAATAGCATGCAAGTTCATCTTTTTTATTCTACTTAGGTGACACATTTTCATTCCTAGTGGTCATAGTCAAGATATTGCTAGCTAGTGGTTATAGTCAACATATTACTAGATTTCCTAGGATCATTGACTTTAGATTTTCTCGGCACATGCATATTGGCTATTCTAAGTCTATTCGTTTCCATCATGCTCTCAACTTTACATTTTTTTAATGTACCTATGGCAATTTGGCCTATTATGCCCATCAATACCACAAAAATGACAGGTAGTTATAAAGTGAGGAGCCATACTATATCCTTGTGAGGTCATTGGAGACTTGTCATGCTTTGGATGTCGCCTTTGGTGTTGAGTCGGTTCTCTCCTTCTTTGTTGTTGAACCGGATTAG
Organism: Dipteronia sinensis; assembly: GCA_033220585.1. Lineage (NCBI taxonomy): Eukaryota > Viridiplantae > Streptophyta > Magnoliopsida > Sapindales > Sapindaceae > Dipteronia > Dipteronia sinensis. Next base: position 58,893,325 of record CM065638.1, on the reverse strand, counting down.
GATTCCTCCTTGGTTGAGCTTGCATGGTTTGCCTTCTTGGTTGAGGTAACCTTGGTAGAGGAAAGCTTGGAAGTGGAGCTTTTGGTTGTTGAGGTTGAGCTTCACTCCTTGTTGGCATTTTCACTTGGCCATTCTTGGATGATCCTTCAAGTTCAAGCATCCATATGATATTGTGGAGGTGAAGCTTCCTTGATGCTCTTTCCCTTGACAAATACCATTTTGTCTGAGTATGGGGTTTACATTCATCAATGTATCCAAGACCCCTCTTATCATTCAGGTTTTATCCATGCCCCAACATTTGGTCAAGTATCTCCAAACCCGAAATTAACTTAGCATGGGTGTTTCTTGCCTTTTCAACCTCATTATCCAGCTAACTTCATTTACTTTGATAAGTGTCACTTCTTCATCTAAGTGAGTCACTTTAGTTCTTAGTTTGAGATTATCTTACATCAACCTAACTATCTCATCTTTCTTCTTCTTCAAGCATTTTTGGAGATAATCAATAAACTTTTGATAGTTTATCACACTACCATTAGAGTTTTCAGAGCATGTACTCTCTTAATCGGAACTTCTACCACTTGTGCTTTCGTTGCTCATATCTTCAATGATAGCTTCTTTCAATCTATCTCCTCTTTGGTTTCCATTCTTCAAGTCACCATTCTTGGGTCCTTCGGGAATTTTGGTGAGGGCTTGAGTATATTCATGGTAGGAGACCTGAAAGGCAAAGTAGTTCATCTCACAATCATTCAAGCTTGAGGAACTTTCTTCAATAACATTCACTTTGTTGTCCCGTTTGTGAGAGGTAGAAAACCCTACAAATTTGGCCATATCTTGTTCATCACTCGAGGAGTCATCATTATCTTCAATGCCATCAATGTCACTCCATGTGGCTGCCATTGCCTTTCCTTTTTTCATATCCTTCAAGTTACCACAATCCGGTGAGATGTGCCCGATTCTACCACATTCGTAGCATTGAACATCCTTTCTTGAATGCTTATCATATCTATTTTTATCAGTCTTGAATCTTTCCTTCTTCTTGAAGTCATTTCCTCTTGAGTTGATGCCTTTCTTCTTAAGCTTCAAGAATTGCTTGAATCGCCTCACTGTGAGGGCCATCTCCTCATCGAAGTTACTATATCTCTTCTCATCCTTGTTAGTCCTCAAAGTAATCCCTTTTTTCCTTTTTGGTTGAGAAGTTAGCTCCATCACCTCATAGGCCAACAAGTTCCCAATAACCTCACTTGGCTTCATTTTCTTATACTCACTATTCTCCTCTATAGCGGTAACCTTTAATTCGAACCTTTTGGGAAGAGATCTCATGATCTTTTGCTTCATCCTTATATCAGTGTAAGGATCCCTAAGTTGATGGCTTTGGTTGACAATATCCATCAACTTGATTTGGAAGTCATTGAAGCACTCATCTTCTTCCATCTTGATGGTTTCGAACTTGGCGTGCAACATTTGAAGCTTAGAGTCTTTGGCCGTGTCCGTCCCCTCATGTGCCGTCTTAAGAATCTTCCATGATTCATGGGCATTCTTAGTAATTTGGATGAGCTTGTATTGGTTGTCATCCATGGAACAAAAAATGGCATGCATCACCTTATTGTTCCACTTGGAGGCTTCGAAATCTTGATCACTCCATTCTGAATTCGGCTTGGAAATAATGCTTCCATCTTCAAGAGTCTTGGTGGGTAGAGTATACCCATCTTCAATTATCATCAAGACCTTGTCATCAATTTCTGAAAGATATGAATCCATCTTCCCCTTCCATGAGGAGTAATTGTCATTATGGAGCAATTGAGGTCTTACGCTAGAAGCTCCCTCTCTACTAATCTCAAAACCACTTATGGTGTCTGGGTAAATGTATGCAAATGAATGCAACAAAAGAGTTGCACAGAATGCAAGAAACACAAACAAGAGCAAGGATCACCTAAGTATGTCTAGGAACCTACTCTGATACCTAATTGAAAATACATAAGCGTGTCTACAACAACCTAGAGGAGGAGAAGGAGGGGGGGGGGGGGGGGGGGGGGGGGGGGGGGGGGGGGGGGTTGTTAATCGATTACTTACCAATTTTTTGATTAGTCAATATTAATCACAATTAACCCTCAAAACAAGCAATCAATCATATAAATTAAAGTGCGGAAAACAATAAATAACACATTGATTGATTTACATGAGAAACCCTCCTGTAAGTTCCTCATATTTTGATTGGCTTATTTCGTTGACAAACCACATTGGGGATTAATTTTTGTAAGAGTATATTAGGCTTCATTGGGTGTCATCAAGCTTCAAGGACATCATCTCTCTCAAGAGCACTTCCAAGGTATATCACTTGCTTAATTCTCTTTGAAGAGGTTTTAGTTGCACACACTCACATTCTATGCATTTGTATTGACATGCATGAATTGTTGCACACACACACTTCATCCATTTTGGAGTTGATGGGCTACACAGTAGGTCAGGCGACATGCAAGGCCACTTGTGCATGTCGCCTGACAAGTCACCTTAGACTTAGGTTTTTCTCACAGTGTGTTAGGCGACATGCAAGGCCACTTGTGCATGTCGCCTCCAATGTCGCCTTAGTCTTGTTATTTTTCTCCAGTGTGTAAGGCGACTTCATAGGCCACTTGGGGATGTCGCCTCACATGTCGCCTCAGGCAACATGTTTTCTCACAGTGTGTTAGGCGACTTGCTCATGTCGCCTTGCATGTTGTCTCTTTCACCCGAACCAGGTATTTCAGGAATTTCACACCAGCTCGTTTTTTTGTCTCTATAAATACATCTTCTTCTCCACCATTTAGACCTAGAGCTCTGAAAATATATCCCTAAGAGAGAGAAAGTAAATCTAAGAGAGAGCGAGCTCCAAGAAATCTTTTTTACTCAACCAAACTCATACCCATGTGCATCTAAGCTTCTTTCTTGCATCTATTCTTCATGGGTCTTCATGCTCTTCTTGACTAGGTATTCAAACAAGTCGTAGAACTTCCTTTTCATCTCTATGTTCTTGTTTACCTAGGGTTAGCAATTATTTGTTAATTAATTGCATGTTTATTTGGTTTAGCATGATTTGAGTATGTTTGTGATTATGTTTGTTGGTTGAGGTTGTATGTTCATTAATAGCTAGCATTTAGGATGTTTTTATCCTTCTAGCTAAATCTTCATGCATTTGCATTTAGATATTGATATCTAGGATTTGCACTCATTGACATCTTTATATCCTTAGATAAGCATTTAGTGTTGCCTAGCATTAATTGCATGTTAGAATATTTTTACATATTCACATAGGTTGTTTAACCTCTTCATTGATTGTTAAGCTTTGTGGCTAAGTGGATTAGTGCACAAGCTTGTGGTCTAGAATCACTATTAAAGGCCCGTTGGGTAGAGTGAAAGGGTTAGTGACCAAGTAGGTGTGACTTGAGGTCAACCTAGGTTGTACACTTTCATTCAAATAGTGGATTTGAGGATCGAATGTGGCTAGAAGGATAGCCCGTGAGTTTTGCCCAGTTGGAGGGTTTCTCACGTAAATCAATCCTTGTGTTTTTATTGATTTCCGCATGTTTATGTTATGATTGGTTGATTGCTAATATGGGGTAGGACTATTAAAATTGATTAAGTCGAAAAGTTGGTAATAAATCAACTAAAACCTATTCACCCCCCCCCCCCCCCCCACCCCCCCTTCTAGGTTAATAGACACACGCTATATAGTATTTTCAATTGGTATCAGAGCGGGTTCCTAGATACACTTAGGTGATCCTTGCTCTTTGTGTGTCTTGCATTTTGTTTGTGTTTGTTGCATCATTAACATTCATCTCATTCATACCCAAACACTAAGAGTGGAAATGGAAGTGGTAATGAGGGAGCCTCTAGCACAAGACCCCCTTTGCTCACCGGAGTAAACTATGCCTCTTGGAAAGGTAAGATGGAGTCTTACATTTGTCAAATAAATGACCGAGCATGGATGGCAATTGAAGATGGATACACTCCTCCGGAAAAGACTCTTGTAGACGAAAGTGTAGTTCCCAAGCTAAAGTCGAAATGGTCAACTCAAGTGTTAATAGCCAAAATTGGCTAAGGACCAAAGGGAAATTTTCCACATCCCAGACCTGGTTCCATACCCGAGAGTTTCACCAGGAGACCTCTCAATCCAGAGCCCGAGCTACTATACAATCCCAGAAACAAGGGCGGGCTCCGGAAACGTCCGAGATAGAGCCCAGACCCGAGAGCTTCCACCAGGAGATCTCTCTGTCCAAAGCCGAACTGCGATACCACCCCAGGAACAAGGATGGGCTCCGGAAACATCCGGGATAAAGCCCAGAACGATCAGATCTAGCCCGCATCACAAAAACTAGAAGCTCCCCGAAGTCGAGGTCATCTCACAAGTGCTCCAGAGACTCGTCTGTACCTCGATTGACACAAAAAATGTCCCTAAAAGGCCGCGAGGTCAGTCGAAGCCACACATAGCTTCAAAAGGTCAGTCGAGGCCACACCTAGCTTCGAAAAGGTCAAGGGAAGTCAGATTTGGCTCAAAATTGGTTGAAACTTCTCAGATATCAACGTCGAAATACTAATCAACCTCCCTGGTTGATGCACCACACCATATCGTCATATCCAGCGACATCCATAAAGGATCACACTGAAAGGATACGAGGAATGCATTGAATAATATCTGGAAACGTTACCTACATGAAAAACAAGTAATAAAATCCAAAAAGGAAACAAACTGATCTCCACCACGATACTCTCAATTCGGACGTCAATTCAAAAGTCAATGACATTAAAGCAAGAAATCCCGCCCGATAAGGAGGAGACTACTATTCGATAGGCATACGACTAACAATCGACCATTCCCTAGGGAGAGTTGAGAGAAAAGAGAGAAGAACCTTTGTATTTGTATACCATGCATATTCAATAAAAACATTCTTGCTTACTTGTCACTTTATAAATCACTGTTACATATACAATGAATTTTGGCCACCACCTACGTGGTATTGGTCTCGAGGGCGTTAACTGAATTTCTCATCCCGAGCAAAATTTCCGTTAACACTTTCTGGCGCCATCTGTGGGAACACTTACACCCAATTAACCAATCGTTTGCATTTATATTTTCATTGTTTTATAGGAACTATGAGGCTCCGCTCCTCCCAAGGCCAACACAGAGTCCCGGAGCAATCTCGGCGAGGCCAACCCGAAAAGCCCCAGGAAGGGGGAGGAAGTCTGGATACAGTAGTCAAGCTCCGATCCAGACAACCAATACGCGGGCTACTGGCCACCCCATAGTGAGCCAGGAAGCACTCGACCAACAAGCGGCGGCCTTCGTAGAATCCGTCCGCGTCCGCCTCCTCGCTGAAGGCATCACAATCCAGCCAACCAACCTGAATGATTAGGGAGAGCCGAGCAGGCTCGGAGCTAGGCCACCTGCTTTCGATCGCCTAGGACCTCCTCCTCCAGAGCCGGCTCGAGATAGATCAGGGCCCTAACGTTCGATCCGGGATAGGCTGGGACCTATGCCCCCAGCTCCGAGAAGACTTTCACAATATCAACCCCGGCTAGTTAAGTCTACCGCTGATGCTTTTACCTGAAAGCCTCGAGGGCTATCTCATCCAACTACATCTAGGAGAACTAGCCGGGCCCTAGAAGAGGAAAGTAGACAAACTCCCCGAGTAGATCATGCCCAGGAGGAGGACCGGATAGAAATTGCCAGTTCATCACAAAGATTCGACAGTGAGGAATCTGAGGTTAACTCGAAGAGACCTGGGAACAAGTGACTGAGGGATCAGCTGACAAAGCTACAAAAGGAGGTCCAGCAGATAAGGAAGGGAAAGAGTAAGGAGGACAAAAAGAATCCCCTGAGCGAGATGAACGCTCCCTTCACTAGGAGGATCCGGGAAGCAGAGCTCCCCCCAAAATTCAAAATGCCAGTAGATAAGTTTTCTGGAATAGAAGATCCTCTAAGCCACCTAGAGAGCTTCGTTCAATAGATGGAGGTCCAGAACACTACTAGAGAAGCTATGTGCAGAATGTTCCCAACGACCTTGACCGACTACGCTAAAACCTGGTTCAGGAAACTACCCGTTGGAAGCGTGGATTCTTTCATAAAATTATCAACTGATTTTTGCTCACAATTCCAAGGAGTTAAACCTCGCCCGAAAGATCCCATACACCTCCAATATGTGATCCAGGAACGAAGTGAAACTCTTCGATCATATGTGGAGCGATTTCACAATGAGGTCATACAAATAGGAGTTTTCACTGAAAAAGAAACCCTCGCCAACTTCAGGCGAAACCTCTGGGCAGGAAAGCTTTTCCGTTCTTTCGCCAAGAGACCTCCCGAGACTTACCAGGAGGCCTATGACCGGGCTCTAGAGTAGGTCGAGATCGACGAACAACTCAAGGTCAAGATAGAACATGACGACATGAGAACGGCAAAGCGTCTGAAGAAAGAAGCCCCCAAATTTGAGCCTGTGCAGAAAGCTTAGAATAAACCTCCCAACTAGGTTGACCTATCGCCTCCCTGCTCCTCCGCATAGGCAAGAAAGATATCCAGCAAAACGAACCCCTCCCCGGGCTTCGCCGCCTCCTAGGACCGTGGCTCTAGTAATGCAAGGGGAAAAGAGGGTATGACTAGTACACCCCTTTGAATGCTTCTAGGGAAACAGTCTACCTTTCCATACGGGATAAAGGGTTGCTCCAAAAGCCCGCTCCCATGAAGGCCACAGCTGACAGGAGAAACCGGTACAAGTACTGCGACTTTCATGAAGACGTGGGCCACAACACTTCGGAGTGCTATAACTTGCGCAACCAGATTGAGGCCCTGATAAGGGGAGGATGCCTGATCGAGTTCTTACAACAGGTCAGAGATAATATCAGGACTGGAATGGAGGTACAAGCTAAAATCTGTGAGGATGCAGAAAAGAGGAAAGGGGGGCAGGCTGACTTAATGCAACAGATCCAGGTGATACACACTATCAGTGGAGGTCTTACATTGGCCGGCGTTTCCAATAACTCCCGAAAAAACCATGCAAGAAAGGTTCCTCGCCTCGGAGAGAGCCGAGGGATCTTCGAAGTCAGCCAGAGCCCGACAGAGCCCTCCCAGTCAGCCCAGATCGTATTCACCGAAGCAGATATCTTCAATACTGTGCAACCTCATGATGATCCTTTGGTCATCACGATACAGATCGCCAACTGTCTGGTCCATCGCATGCTCGTGGACACAGGTAGCAGTGTAGATATCCTCTTTATACCCTGGAAAAATTGAACCTGAAGCAACGTTGTTACAACAGCTGTACCACTCCGCTTTACGGTTTCACTGGGGACTCGATCATACCAGTGGGGTCAATGATCCTCCCAGTAATCATCGGGGTCACCCTGCTTCAGC